>CM075986.1:8631959-8830661 GCA_038087875.1 Malacoraja senta
CTACCCGATCTCCCGTTTGCTGGACAGTTTAATTCTCCTTCCCATTCCTACACAGATCTTTCTGTCCTCGGTCTCTTCCATTGTCAGAGTGAGGCTAAACGCAAATTGAAGGAACAGCATCTCATATTTCTCTTGGGCAGCTTACAGCCCAGTGGTATGAATATTGATTTCTCTCACTTCAGGTAGCCCCGGCATTCCCTCTCTCTCTATCCCTCCCCCACCCAAGTCGCACCAGCTTCTCATTTTCACCCAACAAACAACTTACGATGGCCCGTTTCCATTATCATCGTTACTTTTTTTGCATACCTTTCATTCATTGTTCTTTATCTCTCTACATCGCCGTCTACATCTCTCGTTTCCCTTATCCCTAACCAATGTGAAGAAGGGTCTCGAGCAGAAACGTCACCCATTCCTTCTCTCCAGAGATGCTGCCTGTCCCGCTGAGTTACTCCGGCTGCTTGTGTCTATCTCCTGCTGTTGATTGTTTTTCTACAATGAGTCAGCATAGACAACAAATATTGCCTTAGATAGACACCAAAAGCTGGAGTAACTCAGCGGGTCAGGCAGCATCTGTGGAGAAAAGGAATGGGTGACGTTTCGGGTCGAGACCCTTCTTCAGATTGAGAGTCAGGAGAGAGGGAAACGAGAGACATGGACTGTGATGTAGGGAGATATAGAACAATATTGCCTGTCCGTGTTCACCTTTAATGGCCTGACACGCCTGAAAATTTGTTTAAAAAGAAGTCGAGCATTAAAAAAAAATCACGTTAAACTTGCTCGATTTTCCCATAGAATTTTACAGTATTCCAATTATCAGCTCTGGCGTGTGTTACTTTAAGATGCATTTCACTTACTTTAAGTCGGCATTTTGAGAAGTTTCTGCATTTAAAAGTAGTCACTTCATTGCAGTCAGAGGAAAGGTCCGATCCAAAACGTCGCCTTCAAGACTTCAAGAGATGCTGCCTGACCCACTAAAGTTAGTTCCGAAGACAGACACAAAATGCTGGTGTAACTCAGCGGGTCAGGCAGCATCTCAGGAGTAAAAAGATAGGTGACGTTTCGGCTCGAGACCTTTCTTCAGACTCAGAGTCAGAGGGAAGAGGGAAACTGGAGGTATGCAAAGGTTAGTTTAGTTTATTGTCACCCGTACCGCGGTGTTTTTGTTTTGGTTGCTAACCCAGTCAGAGGAAAGACAATACACGATTACAATTGAGCCGTCTACAGTGTACATTATTACAGGTTAAAGGGAGCAAGGGAATGTGATGTTGTAGTAGACGTTTAAAAGAGTGGAGCGATTGTAAAGAATGAATGCAGATCCACTTCTGGGACCAGCACGAAGAGAGCCCCCTGACTTGGACGCCATATCAGTTGCTCCAGCACTTTGTGTTTTGCTCGAGATTCCAGCATCTGCATTCCACCGTGTTTCCATAATATGGTTCCATAATATAATAATATGAGGCAGGCCATTTAGAACTGAGATGAGGAATAAGGTTTTCACCCAGAGAATTGTGAATCTGTGGAATTCTCTGCCACAGAAGGCAGCGGAGGCCAATTCACTGGATGTTTTCAAGAGAGAGTTAGATTTAGCTCTTAGGGCTAACGGAATCAAGGGATATGGGGGAGAAATCAGGAACGGGGTACTGATTTTGGATGATCAGCCATAATCATGTTGAATGGCGGTGCTGGCTAGAAGGGCAGAATGGCCTACTCTTGCACCTATTTTCTATATACCTTTCATTGGATGAAATTACTATTGATATACGAATTATCATTGGCTTAGAGTCCCCAGAATAATTCATAATTTCAACGAAAGCACAAATGCTTGATAGGTCTGTTATCGAAGCACCGTGATGTATATGACAATAAACTAATATAAATCTGAATCTAAAAATTAGATTTATATCAGTTTTTAGATTCAGATTTATATCAGTTTATTCTCGTATACACCAGCGTGCGACGAAATTCATTGTCCACATTAAGCCTACAAAATAAACAGTGTATATACATTATTGATAAATGCCACGTGTAGGAAGGATCTGTAGATGCTGGTTTACACTGAAGGTAGATAAGACACAAAATGCTGGAGTAACTCAGCGGGACAGGCAGCATCTCTGGATAGAAGGAATGGGTGACGTTTCGGTTTGAACAAGGGTCCCATCTTCCTGCTGCTATCTAGCACTGCCAACTAATAAACATTCACAAATCATCTGAACAGATGCATTTAATTACATATCAATTGAAAGATAATCACTGAAAATTACTACAAGATTCATATTGAAAATATACTGTCAGGGATGAAGGCAGGAGAATGGGGTTAGGAGGGCGAGATGGATCAGCCATGAGTAGACTTGATGGGCCGAACGGCCTAATTCTGCTCCTATCATTTATGACCTTAGTGCTTAGTTGTTTAAGAGAGTCCAGAATATTTATCCGAATGGGAAAACTGGCTGCAGGAGGAACTAATTCTCTTCCTGATAAATGATTCATGTTACACACTGGAGCGAACACTTGGGCCCTAATTCGTCTTTGACTGAAAAATCCTTTCATCAAGATAGGCTGGAGGAACATCAGTTATCATTTTTTAAGCAACTGTGTTGGAAACCCTCGGCGCGGTTCTAAAACATCCCGGGCCAAACAAACCACCGGTCGTTTAGAATGGACAATACTTTTCAGGGAAGCGAGATAAATTAAACTGTGATAGAATATGATGTGTGTGTATAAAACGTGTAATATAAAATATATTCTGCGTAGGAAGGAACTGCAGCTGATGATTCAAACCGAAGATAGGCACACAAGGCTGGAGTAACTCAGCGGGACAGGCAGCATCTCTGGAGAGAATGAGTGGATGATGTTTCGGGTCGAGGCCCTTCAACAGACAGATACAACATATTCTGTTGCGTTGCTGCAAGTAAAAATGTAATTGTTCTATCTGGGACATATGACAACAAAACACTTTTGACTCTTGACTCAAAGGGAGGCCGCAGCTTCCACCGACTCTGCTTCGAACATAAACGATTCGCCTCCACAAATCTCCACACACATCCCCTGCCCCCTCCGGCCCCAATAAGGGGTTCCAAGTTTGACTAATCCAGTCCCTCCGGGCTAATTACACTCCCTCCTGACATCAATAACGAGGATTGAGTTTAAAAATACAGCCGTGACAAAGGCCATTTCCTTCCAAAAATGCTCTGGTGTGCAGGCCCATGGCAATCGCCTTGGATTTAAGTGATTTTGATCCCTAAATCCCTCTAGTCCTCCTCGGGGTATGTTGCCCATCCAAAACCAGTTGCCCCCGATATCGCGAATCTCATCAATAGACCTCGACAGCATACAATTTGTAAAAAAAAAAGTACCTTAAGTGCGTTTAAATATGTAAAAATGCAATTACATTCTTAAATGAAAGATCATTTTCCGATATCAAGGTATAATTTAGTGCCATAGTCCCACCGAACAGTTGCTTCTAAATTAAAGGGAGCTTTTATTCGGAATAAACATATTAGAACATAGAACATAGAACAATACAGCACAGGAACAGACCATTCGGCCCACATTGCCTGTGTAGAAAATGAAGATTAAATATGTAGGATGGAACTGCAGATGCTGGTTTACATTGAAGATCGACACAAAATGTTGGAATAACTCATCGAGACGGGCAGCATCTGTGGAGAGAAGGAATGGGTAAGGTTTCGGGTCGAGGGTCTCCGCGTGGGTTTTCTCCGGGATCTCCGGTTTCCTGCCACACACCAAAGACGTACAGGCTTGTGGCTTTATTGGCCTGGTATAACTGTAAAAATGTCCGTAGTGTGTGCAGGATGGTGCTAGTGTACGGGGTGATCGCTGGTCGGCGCGGACTCGGTGGGCCGAAGGGCCTGCTTCCACGCTGTATCTCTAAACAGAGTAAAACGAAACATTGCCAATAAGAGGTAGATCAGGGCGAATGCAATATTCAATATCATCAGAGCCAAGATTATGAAAGCGGCTTCATTTTCCAATTAATGTCCATATCCCTGGCACAAATGATTTCAAAAAGCCAAAGAATTACACGTAGCTGTGGCCATAGTCTTCGCAGTCTTCATTCCCTTCACCAGCATTCTTCATGGGAAGTGGTTCAGCAAATATATCGACAGAATGCAGCTCCCTTAGTCCAACGTAATGCTGTCTCACTAAAATTAAGATGTATGATTTATCGACTTTCCATAAACAATTGATTTTAAAAAAATCATACACTCACAGACACACAAACAAGTAATATAAAACAATAGGATCGGTGCGGTTGGCGAGAATGATTGTTTTCTGTAAATCATTCTGGTTTAAAAGGTTCTGTGGAAATCGGGAAGCCAGGCCAATTATAAATATGTAGGAAGGAACTGCAGATGCTGGTTTTAACCGGTCTGGCTTCAGACTGAAGAAGGCTCTCGTCCAGAAACGTCACCCTATTCCTTCTCTACAGAGATGCAGCCTGACCCGCTGAGTTACTCCAGCTTTTTGTGTCTATCTTCAATTGTAAATATTATGGTATTTGTAAAATCATCAGTATCTATACATCATGTTCACTGTTACGACAATTAGTACGGTCGTTTTGAATGATAGTGAATGAAAAATACCAAAACACTGCCCTGGTTCGCCTGATGTTAATATTTCCACTGTCATTATTTTTTTACCTACTCGATAATCCTAGGCTTCCTCGTCTGGAAATAAGATTCAAGATTCAAGATTCAAGATTCAAGAGAGTTTATTGTCATGTGTCCCTGATAGGACAATGAAATTCTTGCTTTGCTTCAGCACAACAGAATATAGTAGGCATGAATACAGAACAGATCAGTGTGTCCATATGGCATTATATAAATATATACACACATGAATAAATAAAACAGATAAAGTGCAAATAAACAGATAATGGGCTATTAATGTTCAGAGTTTTGTTTGAGTTGAGTTTAATAGCCTGATGGCTGTGGGGAAGTAGCTGTTTCTGAACCTGGACGTTGCAGTCTTCAGGCTCCTGTACCTTCTACCTGAAGGTAGCGGGGAGATGAGTGTGTGGCCAGGATGGTGTGGGTCCTTGATGATGCTGCCAGCCTTTTTGAGGCAGCGGGAAGGGATATTCTGCATTTAAATTTGTCCACCAGTTGGACAATTCCTCTTCTCCAACATCACACTGGCTCATCTGTTTGCATCTTTGTTTTCCATCATCATGACATACAATTTCCTTCCATGCATCTAAGCCGGTTAGCTTCATTTCTGCGTTGAAATTAATGTGCTTTGCAGCAAGATGCGACTCCAAAATGCACCATGTTACTCTAGCCAAGTGAAAATTTGAAATTTGAAATGAAAAAATCTTGACATTTTATTTCTGTTTTAACATAAAATTGTATTCTTATTCTTAATAAGCATACTATGATTAAAATGATGCTTATTCCTTATTCGCATTGATTAATTGTGGGGGGGGGGGGGGTTCCACCCAAGTCATGAACATCTTTTGCTATTGCTATATTTCATGAGTATTAATGCCTATTCTTATTGCTATTGCTATTACTATTACTCGCTTTGTCCTCGTCGCCCGGGCGGAGTCCTCCAGTATCCCAGCGTTCCGCGCAGACCGACCGGCCCCTCGGTTCACTTTCCGCACTCTCATGCCCGACAACCTAACCTGCTGGTCTCCTTGAGGGACATCGCAACCGACCAATGGGAGAGCGGGGAGAGGCGGAGGCCGACCGCTGTCGACCAATAGCATGGGTCGGGGGCGGGACAAGCAAGTTCGGTTGAGCGGCAGGCCGAGGCCGGAAGTGAATATTCAATTTTCAATTTTCAATTCTATGTCTATTTAAGCTTCTTTTCCCAACTCGAATTGCACTGCCTGAGCTGAAACATCCACAGCGTCTGGGACTCACACAATCGCGCAGAATGGTGAGTAATCACACGTGTAAAGGACTTAAAACATATCATCCCGCCACATTCGCAGCACATCAGCGTTAACTTGAGCACAGGCTTACAGGCCGAGTGAGGCCTCAGCCCATCACATCCCAATTCTACTTTATCTTCTTTCACTGTAATAATTGTATCTTCCATCATTCAACAGGACGTTTATCTCAGTAGCTGATCCCTCAGATCCACCCCTCGCATATTTTCTTCACTTTCCTTTTTTTCCTGTTATTTTAACTGTTTGCTTTTTTTTTAAAACTTATTTTTAAATTGTCCTCCACTTTCGCAATTGCTCTCCCAGAACCGAAGAAAATTCAAGATTCAAGAGATTTATTGTCACGCCAGTTCCATACATGGCACAATCCTGTGTGAAAATCTTGTGCTGGGGGATTCCGTACAGTAAATGTAACGTTAAATTATAAAGAACATGCATTAAATTATAAAGTGAACATTAAATTCTAGAAAAATTATGACACATGTGTGTTCACTTAAAAAAAAAAACGTCCTTGCATCATTAGAGAGATAATTTTGGCCTACAACCAAATATGCACGCTTAACTTAATTTATGAATTTAAGACAACTTCAGGATTTAAATGTTCCTCGTCAGTTACTTCCATTACTTGCAGTTGATTTACTTTCATTTTACAAATTTGAAGTACCTTAATGTGTTTAGTGAATCTGTGCAGAATGTAATATTCTTGAATCAATGCATGAAATCTTCGATCACACATGTGATCATTTTGTTATAATAATCTCTATTTATGTTGTTAGATAATAAACTCTGGTTGGTGTATGCTTAAATGGATTAAGTACTCTATACTTACAGTTTACGTATTGTCAGTCCCTTGAAATTTTTGTTGTTAATTTGGTTCAAAGGTACTTCATTCAATGTTACTTTAATGCCACATGTACCTGGATATAGTAAAATCCCCTTTTTGCTTACAGTTCAGTAAAAATCTTATTATCTGTAAGTTCAATCACACTTATGTACAGGTACAAGAATGTAAAATAGACTGAAAAAGCTGAAGTAACTCAGCCCCAACTCAGTCTGAAGAAGGGTCTCGACCCGAAACGTCACCCATTCCATCTCTCCAGAGATGCTGCCTGTCCCGCTGAGCTACTCCAGCTTTTTGTGTCTATCTTCGGTTTAAACCAGCATCTGCAGTTCCTTCCTATACAAGAATGTAAGAATAGTAGATTACATTGAGACAGTACACAAGAGTTGGCCACATTTCTGGGACCATTCACAGACCACAGCCTGTCCGTATTGGTGGAAATGTGTCGGCCTCGATAACAATCAGCACGGCGGCACCTCAAGGCTGCGCGCTCATCCCCCTGCTGTACTCACTCTATGCTCATGACTGCGTAGCCTGTCATAGTGCGAACTCCATCATCAGGTTTGCTGACGACACCACTGTTGTGGGACGTATCACTGATGTAGATGAGTCCGAGTATAGAAGTGAGATCGACCGTTTGACCAAATGGTGCCAGCACAATAACCTGGCTCTCAACACCAACAAAACCAAGGAATTGATTGTGGACTTTGCAAGGGGTAGGATGGGGACCCACAGTCCCATTTATATCAACGGGTCGATGGTGGAGAGGGTCAAGAGTTTCAAATTCTTGGGCGTGCATATCTCTGAAGATCTCTCCTGGTCCTGGAGATGCAATTATAAAAAAAGCACATCAGCGCCTCTACTTCCTGAGAAGATTACGGAGAGTCGGTATGTCAAGGAGGACTCTCTCGAACTTCTACAGGTGCACAGTAGAGAGCATGCTGACCGGTTGCATCATGGCTTGGTTCGGCAACTTGAGCGCCCAGGAGCGGAAAAGACTGCAAAAAGTTGTAAACACTGCCCAGTCCATCATCGGCTCTGACCTCCCTACCATCGAGGAGGTCTATTGCAGTCACTGCATCAAAAAGGCTGACAGCATCATCAAGGATCCACACCATACTGGCCACTCACTCATCTCCCCGCTGCCTTCAGATAGAAGGTACAGGAGCCTGAAATCTGCAACATCCAGGTTCAGGAATAGCTACTTCCCCACAGCCATCAGGCTATTAAACTCAACTCAAACAAAACTCTGAACATTAATAGCTCATTGCACTTTATCTGCTTATTTATGTGTGTATATATATATTCAATGGTATATGGTCACACTGATCTGTTCTGTATTTATTTATGCCAACTATATTCTGTTGTGCTGAAGCAAAGCAAGAATTTCATTGTCCTATCTGGGACACGTGACAATAAACTCTCTTGAATCTTGACCATTTTGTGTGAATCATGTCCAGAGTTCTTAACGTTCTCCAGTTTGGTAATTACTCTCCTCCAAAAGAAGGACATTTTGGCTCCTGTATTTGACTTTTTTTTTTAAACTTCCCTGTACCAATCTCATTGAAGTTTACAATCTGCAGTTAGCTGCATAATTAGAGAGATAATTTTTAGCTTCTATCTGGATGATAGCACCTCATTTTTTATTTAGACTCTGGAGAATATGCGGAAACAGGCCCTTTGGCCCACCCAGTCCACGCCGATCAGCTATCACCCTGTTCACTAGCACTATCCTACATACTAGGGACAATTTATTGAAGTCAATGGTGCTGCAAGGCAGCAACTCCACTGTGCCGCCCCGATCCTTTCTTTAATCCAAGACATGATTCATTTTGATAACCTTTTTAGAAGTATTTTGCCAGGAAATATGACCCATAAAACTCCAGCCTATGGATTTTACAGAAAGTCATGCCTAATTACTAAAAAATTGACATTCAGAAAATTTAAATTCAGATATAGTTTAGAGTTACAGTGCGGAGACAGGCCCTTCGGCCCACCAAGTCAGTGCTAACCAGCGATCACCCGTGCACTAGCACCTACACACTTGGAACAAGTTACAATCTTTACCAAAGCGAATTAATCTACAAACCTATACGTCTTTGGAGTGTGGGAGGAAACCGGAGCACCCAAGAAAAACCCACGCAGGTCACGGGAAGAACGTATAAACTCTGCACAGACAGCACCCGTAGTTTGGATCGAACGAGGGCCTCTGCCGTTGCAAGGCAGCAACTACCGCTGTGTTACTGGCCGCCCCAATCCTTTCCTTTAATCTAAGACATTATTCATATTTTGCCAGGAAGTGTAACCCATGAAATTCAGCCTATAGATTTTACAGAACGGCATCCCTAATTACACAAAAATTGACATTTAGAACATTGTTATTCAGATATTATTGTTTGTTAAAAACCACTGGATTCCTAACAAGCACATGTCTTGCTTTTCCCACAGTCGCACATGTCATATAATGGTGGGGCTGTGATGGCCATGAGGGGCAAGAACTGTGTGGCAATTGCAGCTGACAGACGGTTTGGGATTCAGGCGCAGATGGTGACGACTGACTTCCAGAAAATCTTTCCAATGGGCGAAAGGTTATACATTGGACTGGCCGGTCTTGGCACCGACGTGCAGACGGTGTAAGTATGTGAGTCTGACTGGGCGATCGTTTCGCTCAACGCCTACGCTCAGTCCGCCGGCCTATGTGATTTCCCGGTTGCCAAACATTTTAACTCCCCTTCCCACTCTCACACTGATCTTTCTGCCCTGGGCCTCCTCCACTGTCCGAGTGAGGCCAAGCGCAAATTGGAGGAATAGTACCTCGTATTTCGCTTTGGCAGCTTCCAATCCAGCGATTTGAATATTGACCTGTAATGTTTTTCAAGTAACCCCTGCTTTCCCTCTCTCTCCACCCCAGTCGACATAAGAGTGATACAGTGTGGAAACAGGCCCTTCGGCCCAACACACCGGCCAACGTGTCCCAGCTACAGTAGTCCGACCTGCCCGCATTTCATCCATATCCTTCCAAACCTGTCCTATCCATGTACCTTTCTTACTGTTTCTTAAATGTTGGGATAGTCCCAGCTTCAACTGCCTCCTCTGGTAGCTTGTTCCATACACCCACCACCCTTTGTGTGAAAAGGTTACCCTCAGATTCCTATTAAATCTTTTCCCCTCCACCTTAAACCTATGTCCTCTGGTCCTCAGTCCTGCCAGTTCTACTGTTCGCCTCCATTTATCCTCCATTATCACCTCTTGCACATCCAACAATGGACCATTTGACTGCTGAGCAAGAAGCCTCTGGTTCAAATCGGGCCCCCCTCCAAAATGCTAATAATCTAGATCCAAAGTATTTTCTACTGTGAGCTGAAATCGTCCACCGCTCTTAAACTTTCTCCCATTTTGTTTTCCAGTTCACAACGTCTCAAGTTCAGGTTGAACCTCTATGAACTAAAAGAAGGGCAGACAGATCAAGCCCAAAACATTTATGAGCATGGTTTTCAAATCTCCTTTACGAGCGACGGTAGGTTAAATGCTTGTGAAGTGTTTGAATTTATGCTGTGTAATATTGTCCTATTTTGAAATGTTATGTTTGGACTTGATACGCCAGGGCTTTACTTCCTGTAGTGTGACTGAGTCGAGAGTGTTTTACTGTCATATGTACCAAAACTTTACAATGAAATTCTTACTTGCAGCAGGCACAACAGACTGAATCTGATGCAGGGTCTTGACCCGAAACATCACCTATTCTTTTTCTCCAGAGATGCTGCCTGACCCACTGAGTTAGTCCAGCATTTTGTGTCTATCACCCCTGGAGTCACTTCTGGGCTGCAGCGCTTCAGTGACGTCTCAGAGTGTTTCTCAATAGACAATAGACAATAGTTGCAGGAGTAGGCCATTTGGCCCTTCGAGCCAGCACCACCATTCAATGTGATCATTGCTGATCATCCCCATCAGCACCCCGTTCCTGCCTTCTCCCCATATCCCCTGACTCTGCTATCTTTATGAGCCCTATCTGGCTCTCTCTTGAAAGTATCCAGAGAACCGGCCTCCACCGCCCTCTGAGGCAGAGAATTGCACACTCACAACTCTGTGAGAAAAAGTGTTTCCTCGTCTCCGTTCTAAATGGCTTACCCATTATTCTTAATGAATAATATTCTCAATTAATAATAACAAACTATAGTTTGATTAACGGTTTCATAATTATTTCTAATTCTTCTACAGATTTGGCCCATACTACGTTGAACCAGTAATCGCGGGGCTCGACCCAAAGACATTTCAACCGTTTATCTGTTCGCTCGACTTAATTGGGTGTCCAATGGAGACAGAAGATTTTGTGGTCAGCGGGACATGCGCAGAACAAATGTACGGCATGTGCGAATCCCTGTGGGAGCCAGACATGGTGAGTCCTTCCTGCCCTTGTGACTTTGGCACTTGGACCTGTTTATTACCTTGGGCAAATATAAACTCTGCTGGCTTCATCCACTTCTACAAAGCCCAAAATAAGTTATTTTGGTCTCTTTCTGACCTTCACCTGGTGATACTTTTTAAGTGAGCAATATGGATTCAATTCTGAGACAGCCGTGTTTAATTATCCCGTGTTGCAGCTGTACAGTTTCCTGTGTAATGTCATTCATCTGACGATTGGGCGGGATTAATTGAAAGCAAGCCTCCTGGATTAAAGGGGGCATCCTGTGATAACAGGTGTCTTGAATTTAGTTTTAAAAGTTCCAGACAAAAGTTTGAATAAACTAAATTACACTAAACTATACGCCACCATCGTATCTACCTCCACCTCCATCCCCGACAATATGCCCTCCCTGTTTAGAAAATCATTCCCCCTCTCACCTTATAGCTATGCTCTCTGGTGTTACTCATTTTAGCCCTGGGAAAAAGGTTCTGTCTACCTTGTCTATTTTTCTCGGTAGTAAAATTAGGCCATTCGGCCCATCAAGTCTACTGCGGCATTTAATCATGGCTGATCTGTCTCACCCTCCTAACCCCATTCTCCTGCCATCTCCCCATAGCCTCTGACACCTGTACTAATCAAGAATCTATCTCTCTGCCTTAAAAAATATCTATTGACATTCTCCACAGCTTTCTATGGCACAGAATTCCACAGATTCACCGCCCTCTGACTAAAGAAATTTCTCATCTCCTTCCTATAAGAACGTCCTTTAATTCTGAGGCTGTGCCTTCTAGACTCTCCCACTAGTGGAAACATCCTCTCCGCATCCACTCTGTCCAAGCCTTTCACTATTCTGTATGTTTCAATGACGTCCCCCTCATTCTTCTAAACTCCAGCGAGTACAGGCCCAGTGCCAAGAAATGCTCATCATAGTTAACCTACTCATTCCTGGGATCATTCTTGTAAACCTCCTCTCCAGAGCCAGCACATCCTTCCTCAGGTATGGTGCCCAAAATTGCTCACAATATTCCAAATGCGGCCTTACCAGCGCCGCATAGAGCCTGAGCATTACATCCCTGTTTTTGTATACAAGCCCTCTTGAAATAAATGCTAGTTAATTGGCTTCTGGAAGATAGTAAATTGTCCCCAGTGTGTAGGCTATTGTTAGTGTACGGGGTGATCGCTGTTTGGCGGGGGTGAGCCAACGGTCCTGTTTCTGTGCTGTATCCCTAAATTAAAATACTGAAGATTTACAGGCCCTCTGTGGGTTACGAACGTCTGAATTATGGACCGAGTCCGGTGGGATGGATTTGCTGGCTGTTGTGGGATGCAGGTATTCACTGGTGGGTCGGGACGGGGTATTTAAACATTTCTGTTTTATTTTACCTACTAAATCCACGTTTCGATTTCAGCAAGCAGAAGACCTGTTTGAAACGATTTCTCAGGCTATGCTGAATGCAGTGGATCGAGATGCTGTGTCTGGAATGGGTGTCATTGTTCACGTTATGTAAGTATGGAATACCTATACACAAGCTGTTGGCTTTCTGCTAACAAACTCCTTGTGAGCTGTCTCCAGACCGGCATAAATAACCAGCTGACAGATCTTAAAGCATCAGAGAAAGGATATTTCAGAGGTGCTTGTACTCAATTAGATTATTAAGTGCCAGGGCATGGAGATGGATTCCAAAATTCTCTGGAACGTCAGAGGGTTGAAGGGAGATTTGATAGAAGTCCATAAAATACAGAGAAAAATAGACAAGGTAGACAGTCAGAACCTTTTTCCCAGGGCTAAAATGAGTAACACCAGAGAGCATAGCTATAAGGTGAGAGGGGGAATGATTTTCTAAACAGGGAGGGCATATTGTCAGGGATGGAGGTGGAGGTAGATACGATGGTGGCGTATAGTTTAGTGTAATTTAGTTTATTGTCACGTGTACCCTGAGGTAAAGTGAAAAGCTTTTTGTTACGTGCTATCCAGTCAGCGGAAAGACTATACATGATTACAATAAACAATAGGCGCAGGAATAGGCTATTCGGCCCTTCGAGCCAGCACCGCCATTCACTGTGATCAACATTTTCCTATCTCCATTTCTTATCCAATCCTGAAAATGTCTTTATTTTTGCAAAAACCCATTTGGTTTATTAACGACTGGCAGGGAAAGAAATTTGCAAGTAGAAACAAGGAACTGTGGATGCTGGTTTATGCCAAAGATAGACACAAAGTGCTGGAGTAACTCATCTCTGGAGAAAAAGGATAGTTGACGTTTCGAGTCGGGACCTATCCCGATTTGGTCTGGCTTAATTGTGTCATAGAAACAT
Source organism: Malacoraja senta (assembly GCA_038087875.1). Taxonomy (NCBI): domain Eukaryota; kingdom Metazoa; phylum Chordata; class Chondrichthyes; order Rajiformes; family Rajidae; genus Malacoraja; species Malacoraja senta. The sequence continues at coordinate 8,645,436 of CM075986.1, forward strand.
AGAAAAATAAGTGCAGGAGTAGGCCATGGCTGATCATCTACAATCAGTATCCCATTCCTGCTTTTTCCCCATATCCCTTGATTCCTTTAGCCCTAAGAGCTAAATGTAACTCTCTTCAGTCAATCAGTATGGGTGGCGTTTAACTGTCTCCTCAGTTTAATTGCGTATAACAATCATGCATATCTGAATATATTTACAAAATAATAAAATCTCCCTTATTCCTTTTGTTAGTTAAGGGCCTGTCCCACTTGGGCGTCATTTGCGCGTCACGCAGGTGGCGCACAAAGATTTTGTGAATCCCAAAATCCTGGGGCACCGCGCGCGTCACTGCCTCCGCCACCACGTCTCACCACGCGCCATGCGTGCGTAATGCACGACGCGCACGTGACACGTAAATGATGTCGCATCCTGCTTCGTGACGCGTAATTCATGTTGTGTAAATGGCGCGTAAATAACGCCCAAGTGGGACAGGCCCTTTACCTTCCGGGGTTTTTGTGGTTCAGAGTTTATAATATAGCTGGTGGTCGCTTCAATTATTTGCAGTTTGTATTGTTATGTTCCACACTCTAACCTACAATTTTTTCTTTGCAGTGAAAAGGACAAGATTATCACCAGAACACTAAAGGCTCGCATGGATTAAAGACTAAAATTCCTCAGCAAACTTTGCAATACAGCCTTTTCTTAAAAACATACAACTTTTTTTTTCTCTGTTCTGGGACACTGAGAATATATGGTTTGACTCAGTTGAAACTAGATATTGTGAATTGTAAATCTCTCATTCTACTTGGTCACAGAACATTATGTTTATAGGAGAGGAGTGCAATTTAAACAAATAAATTAGCTCTACAAACAAGGTAGATTATAAGCAGAATACTTTGGTATTTCTGTTGTGTACAGTGAAAAATGTCATAAGGCTTTCTTCATTTTTGTTACATGGCATATGTGAGTTTGTGCTGGAAAGGGTATAAAGAAAACAGTTGTTATGCTAACCCTAAGCCAGAGTTCTGCAATCTACAAATGTCCCATTACAGAATTAATAAAAGAACACAAAGATTTTATTTATGTATCATCTTCTGAGATCTCGAGGTATCGCTACTGCTTTACAGACAATGAAGTACTTGTTAAAGGGTGATCACTGTCCAACTGTAGGAAATGCAGCATCCAGCTTCTGTACGGTAGCTTTGTGATAATGATCAGATCATCTGTCTGAGTAAATGTTGGTACAGTATAAATACTGGCCAGGATACTAGAGCGAACATGCCCTTGTATGTCTATATCTCTCGTTTCCCTTATCCCTAACCAGTCTGAAGAAGGGTCTCGACCCAAAACGTCACCCATTCCTTCTCTCCAGAGATGCTGCCTGTCCCGCCGAGTTACTCCAGGTTTTTGTATCTATATGCCCTTATATAAAATATGCCCATTTGATCTTTCATTCATCAGAGAGAGTAGACGGGGTTAATATTTCATCTGAAAACACTTCTGCTAGTTCAACAGCTACAAGCTTGAACCCCAAGAGTGAAACTTTAACCCACAATTTTGTTTCAGTGATGAGATTTCTGGGTGTAATGGCTTCGACTATAGTCATTTTTCATGTGTAAAGTGGCAGCTGTAGTGGTTTCTGGATTATTAAAAGAAGAGAACAGGTTATGTCTTAATTCTTGTGTATTCCACTATTCACTAAGACATGGGTCAGCTCCATTTCCTTTCCCTGCTCCAATTTCCTATAGGACAGAAATCAAATCTCTAGTGTTTAAGCATCCACAGTCCTCCAGGGTAAAGAATTCCGAATCCTCAATGATGAACTTTCCCTCCTCAATCCTATATGGACAACCCCTTGTTGTAAATCAGTGTACCTTAGAGTCATACAGCATGGCAACTGGCCCTTCACCCCAACATGACCACGCCAACCAAGATGCCCCATCTACACTCGTCCCACCTGCCTGCATTTGGTCTGTGTCGCTCTAAACCAACCCATGCCAGAGGGTGGTGAATCAGTGGAATTCTTTGCCACAGAAGGCTGTGGAGGCCAAGTCAGTGGATGTTTTTACGGCAGAGATAGATTCTTGATTAGTACAGGTGTCGGAGGTTAAGGGGAGAAGGCAGGAGAATGGGGTTAGGAAGGAGCGATAGATCAGCCATGATTGAATGGTGGAATTGACTTGATGGGCCGAATGGCCTAATTCTACTATCACTTATGACTTTACCTGTCTAAATGTTCCCTAAATGTTATGATAGTACCTCCATCCTAAGTCACAGGGAGAAACAACTTCTCATCAACCATCATTTCACTCTCACTAAGAACCTTGAGTAAAAAAGCAAATTGTTGGAGGAACTTGGCAGCGACCCACTGAGTTTCGCCAGAACTTGCAGATGTTGCAATCTTGAGTGCTTCAATGAGATCACCTATCATTCTTCTGAACTCTGGACAATACCGGCTCACTCTATTGAATCTTGTATGACAACTGCAGCGTCCCAGGACCCGATCTAAGAAACCCTGATAGTGTTCCCCCCCAAGTCGGATGAATTATGGAGAAAATGGAGACTCAGTTGATGCCCACTGCGATATAGCAATGCATTGGCAGGTTGCTAATGCAGACCTTCTATCGTATAAATGGGAGTGGGGTTAGAGAGGGAAACATCACTCCCTCCACCTCCTTTGGTGTTTGAGAATCAAGAGTCCAGAACATTTAATTGTTATACGTAACAGAACATTGAAATTCTTACTTGCTGCAGCTTAACAGACCTGTAAATGCAATAACACACAGATAAATAATAATACAATAAATAAGAACTAATATTAGGTGACTACAATAATGCAAACACTGAAGTCCATAGTGCAACTGGTTTTCCATAGCAGATTGAGAAACAAGGAACTGCAGATGCTGGTTTACAAAAAAAAGCAATTATGATCTCTGGACAAAGAAAAAGACACAAACTGCTGTAGTAACTCAACGGGTCAGGCAGCTTGTCTGGAGCATCTATCCATGTTTTCAGATATGCTGCCTGGCCCGTTGAGTTACTCCAGCACTTGTGTCTTTTTCTTTGTCCAGAGAAGATCATAATTGCTGAGGTTAGCGTTGTGTACGGTTGCTGGGAAGAAGCTGTTCTTGAATTTGGAGGTCAGGGTAATTTGTGGATTATTTCCACAAGCAGGGTACTCTCTCCGAGCCATAGAACAGTACAGCACAGGAACAGACCCTTCAGACCAATGTCTGTTCTGAACATGATGCCAAGTTAAACTAATCTCATATCCATATGATCCAGGTGTGGGAAAGAACAGCACATGCTGGTTTAAATCGAAGGTAGACACAAAATGCTGGAGCAACTTAGCAGGTCAGGTAGCATCTCTGGAGAGAAGGAATGGGTGATGTTTTGGGTCGAGACCCTTCTTTAGTCTGAAGATGCTGCCTGAACCGCTGAGTTGCTCCAGCATTTTGTGTCTACCTTTTATATGATCCGTGATGCATATCCCTCCCTGTGCAGGGAGTGAAAGAATATATTGTCATTCAGCACGTGGTCACAGAACTTGCAAACTCCACACAGACAGCACCCGAGGTCAGGATCGAACCCGGGTCACTGGCGCTGTGAGGCAGCGGCTCTACCACCATGGCTGTAACACTGTGCTGTCCTTTTGCCCTGGCAAACTTCATTATTCAACTAGTGAGCTTGGCATAGTTGCAGCATTTATAAAATACCAGTTCATCATCTGCAGTCTCAGGTAAAATGAGTCGAGCATCTAGCTCATCTTCAAATGTTGTTGGATTAATGATCACGCAACATGTGGACAACACTGCCTTAAAATCCTTACCTTAAAATCCAACTGCTGATCCCATTTTTGTTCAGTAGGAACAGCTCATCTTTTGGTTAAACTCTTTCCTCAGATGCTGCCTTACCTGCTGAGTATTTTTGATATCAGTTGCCTGTGACTAGTTATCTACAATGAGCATTGTGTAGTATTAAAGCACCTCATACTTGGTAGAGCAACACCTCATATTTCGCTTGGGCAGCTTACAACCCAGCGGCATGAATATTGATTCAAGCAACCCTTGCATTCTCTCTCTCTCTGTCCCTACCCCACCGTATTTGTCTTGCTAATGTCACTATATCCCTTCTTAATCTCCTCATCCCCAGCCAACAATGGACCATTGTGGGCTCCACCTTTCCTGAGTCATCAGTGCAGGTTCTGCTTTGTTCTGTACCTCCTTGTTCCTCTAGTTTCCCTCTCCCTGACTCTCAGTCTGAAGAAGGGTCTCGACCTGAAACGTCATCTATCCCTTTTCTCCAGAGATGCTGCCTGACCCGTTGAGTTACTCCAGCATTTTGTGTCTATCATAAGAGATAGTAGAATTAGGCCATTTCGCCCATCAAGTATACTCTGCCATTCAATCATGGCTGATCTATCTCTCCCTCCTAACCCCATTCTCCTGCCTTCTCCCCATAACCTATGACACCTGTACTAATCAAGAATCTATCTATCTCTGCCTTAAAAATATCCAATGACTTGGCCTCCACAGCCTCCTGTGACAAAGAATTCCACAGATTCACCACCCTCTAACTAAAGAAATCCCCCCGTATCTCCTTCCTAAAAGAACGCCCTTTAATTCTGAGGCTATGACCTCTAGTCCTAGACTCTCCCACTAGTAGAAACATCCTCTCCACATCCACTCTATCCAATCCTTTCACTATTCTGCAGGTTTCAATTAGGTCCCCCCTCATTCTTCTAAACCCCAGCGAATACAGGCCCAGTGCCATCAAACGCTAATCATATGTTAACCTACTCATTCCTCGGATCATTCTTGTAAACCTCCTCCTGACCCTCCCCTGAGCCAACACATCCTTCCTCAGATATGGTGCCCAAAATTGCTGTTTAGTGTAGTATTACCGGGGAACCTGATATCCAAACTTTCTAGCCTACTGTCACTACCCAATGATGACTTAAAAGGACAGCGGCAAAAGGCATTTAACAGACACTAGAGTAATTCACGGGATCTCCAGTGCATCGGAACACAAAGGCGCATGTGGTGGATGCCTGGAACACGCTGCCAAGGGTGATGATGGAGATAGATCCATTAGGGGCATTTTAGATAAGTATATGGATATGGAGGGATATGGATAGCGTGCAGGCAGAGGAGATTAGTTTAACAGCATCACGTTTGGCATGGAGATTATGGGCCGAAGGGTCTATTCCTTGTGGGTATTGTTCTATGTTTCCTTTAGTGGGAGAGTCTTGAACAAAGATAGATCATGATTAGATCAGGGCAGTCGTTTAAAACGAGCTACACGGGAACGTTCTTGCGGAGGGTTTCAAAACCAGGGAATTTTCTATTTTAGAGGATTGTAGAGGTAATAAAACTGGGTGTATTTATAGTCATAAAGTGTGGAAACAGGCCCTTCGGCCCAACTTGCTCATACCGACCAACATGTCCCCATCTACTGGTCCCACCTGCCTGCATTTGGCCCATATCCCTCTAAACCTGTCCTATCCATGTGCCTGTCTAATTGTTTCTTAAACTTTATTGATTGCACAATGTTAAAATTTACCAGCTGGTGACTGACTGTTAGTGATGTGCAACTATGTACACATACACAGACAGGGGCCTAAGACTAAGGGGGCGAAGTCTTTGAAGAGGAATTACATACATTTTGGAAAGATCGGGGGCGGGTATTGAGGGCTGTCAGAACTGGAGCAGAAAAGGAGATGAGAGAAGAGGAGGGCGGCAAGGTGGCGCAGTGGTCGAGTTGCTGCCTTACAGCGCTTGCAGCACCAGACAACCGGGTTCCATCCTGACTACGGGAGCTTGTCTGTACGGAATTTGTACGTTCTCCCCGTGACCGAGTGGGTTTTCTCCGAGATATTCGGTTTCCCCCCACACTCCAATAATGTGCAGGTATTTAATTGGCTCGGGTGTAAGTGTAAATTGTCCCTAGAGTGTGTAGATAGTGTTCATGTGCGGTGCTTGCTGGTTGTAGCGGACGCGGTGGGACGAAGGGCCTGATTCTGTGCAGTTTCTCTAAACTAAATGTAAAAAATGAAGCCTAGATCAGATCAGCTGTGGGAAATGACGGGACAGGCTCAAGGGGCCAATTGACCTACTCCTGCTCCCAATTTAAGATCTTATCTCATGATTACTCACGATCGTCCTGTTCATTATGAATGGAAGAGGGGTTGAGATCAGAGCGAACGTCTCCCAGTGAATGTGTAGGAAGGAACTGCAGATGCTGGTTTAAGACGAAGATAGACACAAAATGCTGGAGTAACTCAGCGGGACAGGCAGCATCTCTGGAGAGAAGAAATGGGTGACGTTTTGGCTAGAGACCCTTCTTCAGTCTGAAGAAGGGTCTCAACCCGAAACATCACCCATTCCTTCTCTCCAGAGATGCCGCCTGTCCCGCCCGCTGAGTTCCTCCAGTATCTTGTGTCTATCTTGTCTCCCAGTGAGTGTCTGCCTCAAAACGTTCTAAGAGATTTCTCTTCCCGAAATAAAAATCACAGTTAATGATATTGAGGATCTTTCTCTTTAATTTTGCATCACTGATTTTCAGAAGTTAACAGCAACGGCTCCACACTGACTGTGGGACGTTGGACAAGCCCAGTCAAAAATCATGTAAAACACAACCTCTTCGGAGAAATTAGCAGTGATATGGCCAGCCAGTTATGAATTGAGCTCAGAAGCAACTGAGCCTCCATACAACCAAAATCAATTTATACATGGGTCAAGATTATACACTGAGGAGATACGCTTTCATCTGGAACTCTGTATAACAGAAGAGGAACACAAAAGCATTTGGTACACTGAGATTCAAAGCTTGGATCAGATGTGCACATATCCTGAAGCAACTGAATTTAGGCAGTAGTTTAATGTTCCTTTTATCATCCTTTACAATGATCTCAAACTAGCTACAACTGCACTAGAATCTCTATTACAACATACACAGTGCAAGATTTGTACATTTCTTTCCCCAGCAATAGTTAGGGTGTCAGAAGGTGAATTGCTATTTTTTTTATCTTTCCTGTAATCTTTACACCTCTGACACCTTCTCTCTCCTGTTCCCAATTTATAAAAAACGTCTAAATACTTAGTAAAATGGCCACCATCCTTTTAGTAAAGAAAGTTTCGTATTAAAAAGTCCATACAAAGTAATGGGTTAGTGATGGGTTCAAAATGTTAAGATGGGTGCAAACGTTAACTTCATTGGCTTTAGACATATGCATATCAATGGTCAATTAGTCACCAATTGCAGAATAGGTGCACCTCATCCATTAATAAATGCTATACTACACATAATTAACAGTATACATGAACATTCTGTTAAAGGTTAAAGTGCCAATTAACTCCCTCTATGATTTCTGCAAACTACACATAAGTGGTTCAAATTTGATGCCTGCTAACAGCATATTTTATTTGCACACATCCAGAATATTTTCTTTGCAATTTTTGTTGTAATATTTCTGACTCCTTAAGGATTCAATCAATTAGGTAGTTTTTTTTTAAACAAAATACTACCGAACAACATTATTTTCATGGTCACCTTTTTGTAACAGTAAATTCAGCGGAAAACTCTACATTTTGTCAAGAGGTTTTTTTTTTTTTAAGTTCCTTACAAAGGAGTTAGCTCTTTGAAAAAAAAACACATATTTTTTACTCATGTCTATTGACCTAGAAGACAGAATGACATTGTCAACAGAGAAATAGCTTAAAGCATGATTACAGACGGTACGCTCTTGGAAAGCCAAGTTGGCCACATCAAAGTAAACGCCGGCCCACTTGCCAAGTAACAAAACGAAAAGTAAACTTCGATTACATTGGGGATGTTGCAGATTGGTTCAGTTTACCCATGTCACACATCTGATTCTCTGGGTCATCCACAAATTCCATAAATGGGTCACCGGGGTATACAACATCCTATTGTACATGTGACACTGCTTTTTAGTAAACATTCCCCTTCCCTTCCTCCCATGCCACCCTCCCTCCCCACCCAACCCTCAAACAAACAATGGTGTCTTTATACAGTTGCGTCGGTTTATTGATTGTTGCTAAAAAAAAGTCTTTACTTTCTTTCCTGCGATCAGACAGCATGGCAACTTTTTTTTTTTTTTTTAACGTTCGAGGAAGAGCATGGCACAGGTCGACAGTGGCGGAACCAACCAGGGATGGGATGGGATGAGTGCAGCTATGCAAAGTCACAGGCAAACTAGACGGGGCATTTTGCCCTGTTCGGACAACCTCTGAAACCGTTCTTCCAAAAACAAAAGTGATTCTTGCCATGGTCAAAGTGCCCCCGCGGTCCTTCACTGCTTGTGATTGCCCTCCTCGCCGGTTTTAAGAACATGCAGAACGTCTCATTCTGGGTTATGGCGTGTCACTGAAGCATATGCCGACAAAGACACACTCAGAATGCACGGCGGGGAAAACGTCAAGAGTAATGCAAAATTCGAGGCAAAACACATTCGCCATTAAGTGTGGGTCTGTGTGTGTGTGCGTGTGTGTGGGTCTGCGCGTGTGTGTTTTTTTTTCTTTTGTTTCTAAAGGATGTGATTTTGAGATTAGTCTCTGCACTTTCAATACTGCACGCAGCACTACCGTGTCAAAGTGTTCGTTCCCACGTTGCTGCATTGGCTACTGAGCAGTAGTCTCTCGTTGTGCGTGTAGGGTGCGCTGCGTGGCACTATGTGATGATGTTGGACATAAATTCTAAGAAACGCTTCGAATATTGTTCGGGGTTGACTGTCGAGATCTCAGCACCAGCCTGCAATGCGCAAAACAAACAATGCGTTATTCTAACACAGAACTGTGCTAAGAGGCCATTAACCTGTTCAGTGCCACCCCCAAGTATACTCGGGACATGGCCAATAGTGGGGGAAAAAAACTTGGCAGAGAACAGGTTAACCCTTCAAGATCGAAGCACAGAAGCGGAGGAAGATACAGAGTGCTGGAGTAACTCAGCGGGTCGGGCGGAGAACATGGATAGATGACGTTTCGGGCGGTCTGAAGAAGGGTTCTGACCCGAAACGTTACCTATCCAGGGTGGCACAGTGGTAAGAGTCACTGCCTTACAGCGGCAGAGACCCGGGTTCGATCCGGACTACGGGTGCTGTCTGTACAGAGTTTGTACGTTCTCCCTTTGCTTGAGTGAGTTTTCCCAGGTGTTCCGGATTCCTCCTATTCTCCAAATTCGTACAGTTTGTAGGTTAATTGGCTTCGGTAAAATTATAACTTGCCTATAGTGTGTAGGATAGTGTGTAGGAAACAAATGCTCCTACTGTGTAGGGAGTGGATTTGAAAGTGGGATATCATTGAACTAATGTGAATGATCGATGGTCAGCACGGATTCAGTGGGCCGAAGGGCCCGTTTCCATGCTGTATCTCTAAACTAAACTAACACCATCATATGGTCTACGGACAAGGTCTCTGCTTCTGTAGACACAAGGGACTGCTGATGCTGGTTTCCAAAACAAAAAGTGCTGGAGTAACTTAGCAGGTCAGGCTGTATGTAGAAACAAGGAACTGCAGATGCTGGTTTATACGACAGATAGACACTCAGCATCTCTGGAGAAAAGGGATGGGTGACGTTTCGGGTCGGGATCTGCATCTTATTCTGCGGTTCCTTGGTGTCCCGACCCAAAATATCACCCATCCTGAGAATGGTGCCATGCAGCCCAGATATGATCTAACTAGGGCTTTGTCTGTTTGCATAATAAATTCTAACCTCTCCCGGTCCAGACAAATAAGCCAACATTTCAGATTGTTTCTCTGTAACTGCTCCTGACAATTTCACGGCACTTAGTTGCCTAGAAGTAGCGGTATAAAGGGGATTTGAAAGAAAGAATCCGAGATCAGAGGTGGTCCCACCGATAGTGGGAGAGAGCGAGAGAGGAAAAAAAAAGAGCAAAAAACAGAAAGAATGAGAGCAAACAAATGGGGATCGATCCTGACTGCAGGTGCTGTCTGTACGGAATTTGAACGTTTTCTGTGTGACCGCGTGGGTTTTCTACGGGTGCTCCGGTTTCCTCCCACACTCCAAAGACATGCAGGTGCGTAGGCTAGTCGGCTTTGGATAGTGCTAGTGTACGGGGTGATCGCAGGTCGGCGCGGACTCGGTGGCCGAAGGGCCTGTTTCCGCGCTGTATCTGTAAACTAAACCAGACGGGAGTGCAACTTACCCCGTGTTTCACTGTTTTGGCAGCATGGGCAGCTTTCTTCTTTGTATCGTAGTGAGTTAAAATGTCGATTATTGCCATAAAGAACACTTCCTTCCTTGGAGCATCTGGAAAATTAGCCAGTGTGACTGACATTAGAGAAGAAGAGCATTATTACACGGTTATGGTGCAAGCACGAGAGAGAACACATGCGTATTGTGCCATCGTGGCAACACTAACTTTGCCTTTACTCAGAGAGTGATAGAGTGATAGAGCGTGGAAACAGGCCCTGCAGCCCAACTTGCCCAACACTCATCCCATCTGCCTGCCTTTGGTCCATATCCCTCCAAACCTGTCCGATCCATGTACCTGTCCAACTGTTTCTTAAACGTTGGGAATAGTCCCAGCCTCACTGCCTCCTCTGGCAGCTCGTTCCATACACCCACCACCCTTTGTGTGAAAAGGGTCTATATTTGCATTCTGTCTGCGCGTGCGACAATTTGCCAAGACCCCTGGTAAGTGAGAGAGGGAGATAGCGAGATGGAGCCAGCACATTACAAGTGCACCATCTAATTAGCTAACCACAATTTCCGTGACAACAGTCAATGCCAACAGTGTTTCTGGTCGTCGCCACGGCAACGGCGACTGCCTAATTAGACGTTACATCGGCATGCCAGCAAATTGATGGAAACGTTAAGTCCAAGTCAACCCGCTGGCTGGTGAGATTTAAAGTTAAAACAAGATACATTCCTGATACAGTACCCCAATTTAGTGACCACATATTACAATCCCGTCCTTATTACATAATGGCAAAATTAATTATAGGCACCCTCTCTGTTGAATATTGGAATGATAGGAATGGTAAAATCTCGCAGGTGCTCCGATTTCCTCCCATATTCCAAAGACGTGCATGTTGGTAGGTTATGTGCAGGAGCGAACTGCAGATGCTGGTTTACACCGAAGATAGACACAAAATGCTGGAGTAACCCAGCGGGACAGGCAGCATCTCTGGAGAGAAGGAATGGGCGACGTTTCGGGTCAAGACCTTCCTCCAGACTATTTTCGGTGTGTAGGTGAATTGGCTTCTGTAAATTGTCCCTGGTGTGTAGGATAGAACCAGTGAACGGGTGGGCCGAAGGGACGTTTTTCTGCGCTCTATGTATGTGAACTAAACAAAAGTTCACCAAGAAGTCACAACTTAAACAGCAACCCTGCTTCATAGTTGATGCATTAGATTCTTTTGGTTTCTCGTGTGCTGATTAACCTGGTGTATATTTACATTCTGACAATGACATTCATTAACGTTAGGCATTTTTCTTTTCAGCGTTTTGGAATAATGGCAGGGACATTTACGGACCCTGCTGTCCATGTACCTCTGAAATATCACACGGCCTCTTCTCTGTTGCCTCACACTTCCCTCATTGGAGGCAGAGTTAAGCCCCTGTCCCACTTAGGAGACTTACACAGCAACCTCTGGTGACCTTGCCCGCCACCCAAGGTTTCCATGAGGTCACCGGAGGTTTTGGTCACTCTCCCTAATGGTCGAAAGTGGTTTCCTCGTGGTCGAGGCTTCATCTAGGTTGCTGCTATTTTTTCATCATGTTTAAAACCGGCCTCGAGTAAAAATAGGTTGCCGTTTTAAAAATCGATCATTTTTTAGTCGCAGGTCTAGTCGAAGCCGGTTTTCTTCATAGTCGAGGAAGGTTTTCAACGTATGCGTGGGAGGTGGTAGGAGGTTGCAGGTCACCTCGACCTTGATTTTTTTTTGGGTGGCGGGCAAGGTCACGAGAGGTTGCTGTTTAGGTCTCCTAAGTGGGACAGGGGCTTTAGAGTCAGAAACAAGCTCCGGTTTCGTCCCACATTCCAAAGATGTAAGGGTTTGTATGTCAATTGGCTTTGGTGAAATTATCAATTGTCCCTAGTGTGTAGTATAGTGCCAGTGTACTCGCTGGTCGGCGCAGACTCAGTGGGCTGAAGGGCCTGTTTCCCTGGAAGTGCATTCCAGCCCACCTCCACTCTGTAAATATCTCCATGAAACTTTCCCACTCTCACCTGATTGTTATGCCTTCTATTGTTGGACATTTCCACCCTGGGAAAAACTTCGCCCCTCTCACCTCAGAGCCATGCCCGCTAGTATTTGAGTTTTCCATCCTGGGAAAAATGTTCTTAACTGTTTCGTTAGACAGTTTTGTTGAACTGTTCTGTTCAACTATCTATGCGTCTCATCATTTTATATACTGCATCAGGTCTCCCCGCAACCTTCTGCGTTACTGGGAGAACCATCCAAGTTTGTCCAACCTCTCCCTGCAGCTAATACACACTAATCCAGGCATCATTTAGGTAAACACAAAATGCTGGAGTAACTCAGCGGGCGAGGCAGCATCTGTGGAGAGAAGGAATGGATGACGTTTCGGGTCGAGACCCTTCTTCAGACTACCTTCGATTTTAACCAGCATCTACAGCTCTTTCTTACATCGTTTAGGTAAATCTTTGCTCCCTTTCCAAAGCAGCCACATCTTTCCTGTAATGGGGCGACTAAAATTGGCTTCGGTAGAATTATAAATTGTCCCTAGCATGTAGTGTAGTGCTAGTGTACAGGGATCGCAGGTTGGCGTGGGCTCGGTGGGCTGAAGGGCCTGTTTCCGCGCTGTATCCCTAATATAAACTACAACTAAGAGCCATTTTACCAGCAGCTCAAAAGACTCCAAGACTGAAGATCAAACAGGTTTTCATTGCCTGTACCTCTGACCTGACTCCCCACAGTGACTCCTGATGTTACGGGGAAAAAGACCAAGACAAACACAGTTTACAGTTGGATCTGACCATGTCCCTCACTCCACTTGCCAAATATAACACTGATGCTAAATTCAATAAAAACAATGTACAGCTGGAAGCAATAATCTTTAATTAGCACTTTTTTATCACCTTCTGATAAACTGCACAAATGTGCAAAATGTTGAATGATCAGAACTGGGATCACAGGCACCCTACTCTCAATCAGTACTGTGCTGGGGACTTTATATTCCTTGTACGGGAATGATCGTGGGGATGACTGGATGAATGTATGAGGAGCCATTGTTGGCTCTAGGACTGTACGCGCTGTAATTTAGAAGGATGAGGGGCGGGGATCTCAGTGAAACTCACTGAATAGTGAAAGGCCTAGATAGTGGATGAGGATGTTTCCAGTAATGGGAGAGTCTAGAACCAGAGACCATTGGTTCAGAATATAAGAATGTTGCTTTAGAACGGAGATGAGGTGGAATTTCTTTAGTCAGAGGGTAGTGAATCTGTGGAATTAATTGCCACAGACGACTGTGGGGGGGCGGGGGCGGGGGGGGCGTCAAAGGGTGTTTTTCCGCATTCCAACATCTGCAGTTCCCTAAATGAGGTGGGAGATTGCAACCTTCACGTGGTCCACCCTGTTTCGACTACTGCAATCAACCCGATGTGCACAAACAAGATCAAATAGAACAAGTGTTTAAGGGTTTCGGCCCGAAACGCTGCCTATCTCCTTCGCTCCATAGATGCTGGTGCACCCGCTGAGTTTCTCCAGCATTTTTGTGTACCATCAAATAGAACAAGTTGACCTGTAACTTTAGGCTGTGCACGCCATACGCAAGAAGAAGAAGTTCCCTAAATCTGCAACCGCCATTCTCTTTGTTGCTTCCACACTCCCTGTCTCAACAATCTAAAGAACTAAGAGTGTTTTATCGTCATATGAAGGATCTCGACCCGCAACGTCACCCATTCCTTCTCCCCAGAGATGCTGCCTGTCCCGCTGAGTTACTCCAGCATTTGTGTCTATCTTCGGTGTAAACTAGCATCTGTAGTCCCTTCCTAGACAATCCATGGTTGCCTGACTTGGCCTTTATGAACCATTGCTTCCCTATGATGATGGTGCCCCCAACAAAGTTGCTACATTGAAATAGTTAGAAATGCCTTCCAACAAAATGGTTACTTTAGTTTTAGTCACAGCACAGATACAGCGCAGAAACAGGGCCTTTGGCCCACCGAGTCCGTGCCGACCAGTGATCCCTGTACACTAACGCTATCCTGCACATATCAGGGAAAGTTTCTAATTATACCAAGCCAATCAATCTTCAAACCTGTACGTCTTTGGAGTGTGGGAGGAAACCGGAGATCCTGGGGAAACCCATGTAGGTCACAGGGAGAACGTACAAACTCCGTACAGGCAGCACCAGTAGTCAGGATCGAATCTGGGTCTCTGACACTGTAAGGCAGCAATTCCACCGCTGTGCCTCCTAAAATATATATAGATATGTTTTTCTCTTTTTCGGCACTACGATGGTCGACAATGGAAATATGTTACAAAGGGTAACTCCACTTACTGTCCTGGCTCTTTATAGCATACACGTCCACTGTCGGGTCAAACTCTCCTGGTCCAAAGATTCGGGGGAAGTTCAACATATTTCCAGGACTGTCTGGTGGAGTTCCGTACGAACCAACAGGATGACTCATTCCGTCGTTTTCACAGTCCTCCTCTTCACCTTTCTCCTCCACCTCCACCTCTTCTTGCTCGGCTCGGTCAACGTCGTGGATGCCAACCAACAGGCTGTAGTCCATGATCTTCAGCTGTGCTAAAAACTGTTCAAATCAAAGACAAATTAGAGAAAGTGAGGATGTTTAACCAATGACCCATCATCAGGACCATTAAACTGCCCCAGGTGGAGTGTTTCTCTCATCTCTGGGAGTTTGACAAATAATATATGTTTAAGAAAGAACTGCAGATGCTGGAAAAATCGAAGGTAGACAAAAATGCTGGAGAAACTCAGCAGGTGAGGCAGCATCTATGGAGAGAAGGAATAGGTGACGTTTCGGGTCGAGACCCTTCTTCTGAAGAAGGGTCTTGGCCCTGAAACGTCACCTATTCCTTTGCTCCATAGATGCTGCATTACCCGCTGAGTTTCTCCAACATTTCTGTCTACCTGCCAAATAATATAAATCACCTAACTTCACATCTGGAATGTATAGTCTGAAGGGCTCCCAGCATCAGCAGTCAAGAGAGTCAAGCCCTTTTTATAGAACAGTACAACGACTTCACACAAAGGGTGGTGGGTGTATGGAACGAGCTGCCAGAGGTTGAGGTACAGACAATCCCAACAATTAGACAGGTACATGGATAGGACAGGTTTGGAGGGATATGGACCAAACGAGGGCAGGTGGAACTGGTGTAGCTGGGACATGTTGGCTGGTGTGGGCAAGTTGAGCCGAAGGGCCTGTTTCCACACTGTATCACTCTATAACACAGGAATGGGCCCTTCGGCCCACCATGCATGCGCCAAACATGATGCCAAGTTAAATTGATCTCATCTGCCTGTACGTGATCCATATCCCTCTATTTCCGACACTTCCATGTGCCTATCTAAAAGCCTTTTAAACGGCACTATTGTATCTGCCTCCTCCACCACCCCTGGCAGTGCGTTCCAGGCCCCCACCAGCCCCGCACGTCTGCCCCGCACAGCTCGATTAAATATCTCCCCTCTTAACTTATCGCTATATCTTCTCGTGTTGGACATTCCCACATTGGGAAAAACTTTGCCCCTCTCACCCTTAAGCTATCTGAATTTTCCATCCTGGGAAAAAGGTTCTGTTTTGTTAGACAGTTTTGTTGAACTGTTCTGTTCAACTATTTATGCCTCTCATGATATTATATACTGTATCAAGTCTCCCCGCAACCTCCTGGTTTACAGGGAGAACAATCCAAGTTTGTCCAACCTCACCCTGCAGCTAATATGCCCTAATCCAGTCAATATCAGTATGAATATTGATTTACTTAACTTCAAGTAATCCTTGCATTCTATGACTATACTGTAGAATCAGTGACTATATCTCCATCCGTCCCGCACGCAAGTCGCACCTGCTTCTCGTTCTCATCCAACAAACAGCTAACAATGCCGTTTCCTTTATCATCGTCACTTTTTTGCATATCTTTCATTCATTCTTCTATATCTCTCTACATCATCGTCTACATCTCTCGTTTCCCTTTCCCCGTGGCTTTCAGTCTGAAGAAGGGTCTCGAGCCGAAACGTCACCCACTCCTTCTCTACGGAGATGCTGCCTGTCCCGCTGAGTTATTCCAGCTATTTGTGTCGACCTACAAACCCGTGCGTCTTTGGAGTGCGGGAAGAAACCGAAGATCGCGGAGAAAACCCACGCAGATCACGGGGAGAACGTACAAACTCCGTACCGACAAGCACCCAAATTCTTCATATACAAACACAAAAGGCATCAAGCAAGAATCCAGTCCTCAGCACAGATCTGGTACAAAAAAAAACTGATGTCGTCCAGTGTCAGGTCACCGTCTGACCTTCGTTCCATAGATGCTGCCGCACCCGCTGAGTTTCTCCAGCACTTTTGTCTACCGCCTGACCAAGCTTGCTTCCTATTCAACGCTGTGCTTATTCAGTGTGCTTCTGTTTTGATGAAGTAAATTTACCAACAATTACTGACCTCAACATCACGCTTGAGTTTGTCCAGGAACATCTTTTTATTTTCATCTCCTATTTGAATTCTCTGCCCTTCATTGAGAAAGTCGTTGTCTTTCAGCGTTGGCAGCTCCTTGGCCTGAAACAAAAGAGACCGCACGTCCATATAATGCAAGTTGCACAACGCATTGATCCCAACGTACAGAGAATGGCCGTCACAGTAATAAAAAGGGACTGCAGATACTGGTTGATACCAAAGATAGACACAAAATGGTGGAGTAACTCAGCGGGTCAGGCAGCATCTCTGGAGAAAAAAGATGGGGTGACGTTTCAGGTCGGGAGCCTTCTTCAGACGTGAAAATTCAAGAAGGGTCCTGATTTGAAACGTCACCTGGACATTTCCCTCCACAGATGCCACCCGACCCGCTGAGTTCCTCCAGCATTTTGTGTCTATCTTTTGTATAGAGCAGTACAGCCCAGGAACTGTTCATTTAGGTCCACAAGGTCTGTGCTGTACATGATGCCAAGTTAATCTCCTCTGCCTGCATGTGACTCTTCAGCAGATTCTAATAAGTATATTATTCCACAATTACTGCTATGTCAAGCATAATTCTGGAACACTTCCTCTTCTCCCGTCTCCCATCAAGCAAGAGGTATAAAAGTATGAAAACGCACACCTTCAGATTTAGGGAGTTTCTTCCTAGCTGTTATCCGGCTACTGAACCATCCTACCAACAACTAGAGAAAGGTCCCGAACTACTATCTACCTCATTGGAGACCCTTGGACTATCTTTAATCAGACTTTACTGGACTTAATTTGCACTAAACGTTATTCCCTTTATCCTGCACCTGTATGCTGCGGACGGCTCGATGGTAATCAAGTATAATCTTTGCACTGTCTGAAGAAGGGTCTCGACCCGAAACGTCACCCATTCCTTCTTTCCAGTGATGCTGCCTGTCCCGCTGAGTTACTCCAGCATTTTGTGTCTAACTTTGGTCTGTCTGGCTAGCACGCAACAAAAGCTTTTCACTGTACCTCGGTACATGTGACAATAAACTGAACTCTGCACAAATGGCAATCGACAGAAAAATCCCAGAAAACCAAGAGGAAACAGAAAGCAGACATTTGGCTGTTTTTTCTGTGGGAAAGTTCTTCACTACACTGCACAAGTGGGGTGTAAAGATGGCATACAAATATTTGAGTAAAGCATTTGAGTAAGGTATTTGCAAATGGAAAGTTAAATTACATACACTTATTCCTCCCTTTCACAGATCTAACTGTATGAAAATGAAAACTCGAGATGTATAATAATTTTGAGTCGGTGTAAGCTCTATTTCAAAGGATACATCACTGCGCTATGTTCCCTGGCATTTTTTTTTAAAACTTTAAGTCTCGACACAAAAGCTCTACACCACATCATAATTCATTTTTTTTCCAACAGGCAGCTTATTCATCCATTGACAACCGAGATATTGTCAGCACACAACACAGCAGAGGGAACAATGTTTCATTGACTATCTCCTTGTGTCCTTACACGTTCTTTCCTCAAAGCTGCTGACTTATAGCATCACGGGAACCGACAGCCATGTATTAGCGTGTGTGAGCGATGGCCTTTCATCCGTAAGCCTTTACAGTAAGGTGTCAGTAGGACATGCATCCATTAGGGTAGCGAGGTCCACTAAATTGTGCCTCTCCAATGGTAAGCCAGTATGAGTGGTGTTACACCATTTTAGGAGCATGAATAATTTTGGTTCAAAATGGCATTTATTTTTACTCAACATTCCTCAACAAAGAGGTGCAGCATTCACAATGACTCATACATTTGCTTTATCGCTACTGCAGCACGGTGGCGCAGCGGTAGAGTAGCTACCTTAGAAAGCCAGAGACCTCAGGTTGATCCTGACTACGGGTGCTGTCTGTACGGAGTTTGTACGTTCTCCCTGTGATCGCTTGGGTTTTCTCCGGATGCTCCGGTTTCCTCCCACATCCCAAAGACGTGCAGGTTTGTAGGTTAATTGGCTTCTGTAAATTAACCCTAGTTTGTAGGATAGAACTAGTGCAAGGGTGATCGCCGGTCAGCGCAGAATCGGTGGGGCGGAGGGCCTGTTTCCACGCTATATCTCTAAACTAAACTAAATTTTGATGCTTTAATGACCAATGCACAGAAATATTAAACTTCACAGGCATATCGTTCAGGATTGCGATTAAGGAAATCAGTAGACATGGGCAATGGCTATATTTCAGTCATCATTTACTAACCAGGAATATACCTCGTAGCATTTGATCATTAGCCAGTTGGCTCTTTAAATAGCAAACTCCAAGATTCATCTCGGTTGTGAGACCAAGATGATTCTGTCAGTGAATGTTGGTGATACAGTGATCAGGAAAGCTGCTATAAATATAAACACAAAGTGCTGGAGTAATTCAGCGGGTCAGGCAGCATCTCTGGACAACGTTCATAGGTGACGTTTTGTGTCCGGGACCCTACTTCAGAATGCTGCTCCTTCTATCCACAAAGCTGCTACAATACTGATTTTTAGGGTGAGGTGAAATTTAAATCTCAGCCGGGTTTCCTGTTGGGCCACTTTAGTTTGAGTTTAGTTTATTGTCACGTGTAACGAGGTACAGTGATAAGCTTTGAGTTACATTCATTTGCCACATAATAACATTCGAAAGCTAAGAGAAATCAAAACCATTAGCAAACCCACGGTGCTATTCTGAGGAAAAGATTGGTGTGGATGGGCATCTTCGTCGGCATGGGCAAGTTGGGCCGAATGGCCTGCTTCCATGCTGTAAGACTCTATGACCTTTTCTCCTATACCTATTAAAAATGCATAATGCATGCTGTGTATGACTCAATCACCGTTAGTGTGTTTATTTATGTTCCGGAGCTGCACAATTACTGCAGTGAGTTTGCAGTGTGGAGCAGATGATTGATGTATCAAGCTCATACACCCAATACCAGCTGAAGTCAGACTGACAGCCCATTCATCTCCTGCCTGTTTGCGAGACGGAATGGCTGCACAACAATGGTCGACACACATCAAATAAAAAGCGATTCATTGTGCGAGATGTGCAGATGTAAAGTATTATTGGAGAGATGACAAATTGTCGGGATACAATGAGCAAAGAAAAAGCCCATTACAGAGTGTACCACCTGTAGGGCAGCGACGGAGCCCGCTCGCACGGTGGCTACTGGCACCTTTGAACCAAACCAAAATGTCTGGCAGCACAAATGATCACAGGCGATGGTGGACCCCTGATGATCGAGACGGGAGCTGTGGCACAGATCCAGCACCATTCCAGAGAGTTAACCTCAAAGCACTTGGGCGGCACGGTGGCGCAGCGGCAGAGTTGCTGCCTTACAGCGGCAGAGACCCGGGTTCAATCCTGACTACGGGCACTGTGATTGTGTGGGTTTTCTCCGGGTGCTTACGTTTCTAGTTACTCAACATCTCCCACCAAAGAGGTACGGCGTTCACAATGATCAAAGACTCGCGCATTTTGTTTTATGCCTAAGCCGGCACGATGGCACAGTGGCAGAGTTGCTGCCTCACTCTGCCAGCGTTGATTGTTTTCTCCAGAATGAGAGATGTTGAGATACTACCTGATAGTAGTATTTTAGTTTATTGTCACGTGTGCCGAGGTACAGTGAAAAGCTTTTGTTGTGTGCTGACCAGTCAGCACATGATTGCAATCGAGCCGTCCACAATGCACAGACACACGATAAAGGGAATAACATTTAGTGCAAGATAGTCTAGTAACGTCCAATTAAAGATACTTCGAGGGTCTCCAATGAGGTAGTTAATGGCCCAGGACCGCGCTCCAGTTGTTGATAGGATGGTTCAGTTGCCCGATATAGAATTATGAGACATCGGTAGGGGAGACAGTCCCAGGGTGGAAATGTAAATGACTAGAGGGCATAACTTTGAGGTAAGAGTGGGAAAGTTTAAAGTTTAAAGTTTAACTTCTCTACACCGGCGAGACCAAGCGCAGGCTCGCCGATTGTTTCACTGAACACCTCCGCTCAGTCCGTCTTAACCTACCTGATCTCCCGGTCGCTCAGCACTTCAACTCCCCCACCCATTCCCAAGCTGACCTTTCTGTCCTGGGCCTCCTCCACTGTCAGAGTGAGGCTCAGCGCAAATTGGAGGAACAGCACCTCATATCTAACTCTGCCAGCGGCATAAACATTGACTTCTCTAACTTCAGCTAACCCTTGCTTTCTCTCTCCATCCCCTTCCCAGTTCGCCCACTCGTCTTACTGTCTCCGACTACATTCTATCTTTGTCCCGCCCACTCCCCTGACATCAGTCTGAAGAAGGGCCTCGACCCAAAACGTCGCCCATTCCTTCTCTCCAGAGATGCTGCCTGTCCCACTGAGTTACTCCAGCATTTTGTGTCTACCAAAGTTTAAAGGAGATGTGCGGGCAAGTTTTTGTAAATAAAGGGAGCTGGGTGACTAGTATGCGCTGCCAGGGGTGGTGGTGGAGGCAGATATGATAGTGGTGTTTAAGAGGCTTTTTATAGTAAGATTAAACGAGAACTTACCAGTTTGAAGTTTGATCTTTATTTTATGAGGAGTTACGTTGAGGGATTACGTGAAGAGCCCGCCAGCCCGCATGCGCGTCAATCTTCAAAGCAGCGGTGTGAAATCACAGATAACAGTTGTTGAACTGAATATAGTAAGATTTGAGAAACTAGAACTACCAGCTGACCTTTATGAGAGAGGGTTGGGAGTGGAGGGCACATAATCCCTCAACGTAACTCCTCATAAAATAAAGATCAAACTTCAAACTGGTAAGTTCTCGTTTAATCTTCCTATTTTACTTCAGAGTCATGTGAGTGACTACGTGAAGATTTCAAAGCTCTGTGATTTCATGCCTTGGAAACGAGTCCATGCGTCACACACTGCGTTAGTTGACCAAGGAGGAGTAAAATTATAATGCATTCAGACATGACATGGATTTAAAGCATGCTGATGCTTTTATTAAACAAAAATAGTAAATATGAAATAATAATGACCCCTAACATCCGGGGTAAATTATAAGACAGAATTCAAAATTGAATTAGCAAACACCCCTGGCCTGGCAATGGGTTTGTTATAGAATGTCTGAAAAGTTCTCTCATTTGACCATCCTGCCGCCGCAAGGATGTGGTCCATAGGAACTTCCAAACTCTCGCTGCCGACGTTGTTGCAGCCCTGGTGGATTGAGATTTAAAAATATTAGTGTCCACACCTGCCGAAGCCAAAACCTGTCTTAACCACCTCGAGATGGTCTGCACTGACACTCTTTTGGGAGTTTTTTTGTGACTAACAAACACTGCTAGTTCAGTGCCTCTGAGGTTTTTTGTGACCTTAATATATTGTAGTAAATGTGTGACCACACACAACCGAAGGTCCACGAGGTATGCTACAAATTCCAATTTGAGACCTGATGCTCCTGGTCTGCTCTGCTTGACTAAGTCATGCACATAGAAAGTTATTTTATTGGCAGCTATTACCATTGTGTCTAGTCGCAGTTTGTGCAGCGACTGGACCCTTTGTGCCGAAACCAGCGCCATAAGCATGACCACTTTAAAAGTCAGTTTGACCAGTGACAGGGATGCAGCTGGAGCCCACTGCCGAAGCATCGTCAGTACAATGTTCACATCCCAAATCTCCGAGTATCTAGATCTGGGGGGATTGGAGTTGAAGATACCCTTCATGAGTCTCGATATTAGTGTGTGAGACCAGACAGTGTGGCGTCTCGACCCCAGCACTAAATAGGATGTTAGTGCACTCCTGGCACAATTGATGGCACCGTAACTCAGTCTTTCATCAAAAAATAGACTGGTCAAAAATTCCAAAACATCCGTCACACATGCCGTGTTACACGTGATGTTGGACCGAGTGCAGAACGTTTCCCATTTCCTAATATAGATGTACTGTTTTTTGGAGTCTTGTTGGATCTTTTGCAAGACCCGACTGATGAGGCAAAAGGGAGGAAATGCGTAGAAAAACAATCCTCCCCAGTGTAGCGAGAATGCATCCATCGCCACTGCCCCATGGTCTGGCTCCCATGCAACATATTCTCACAATTGGTGAATAAGCCTGGATGCGAATAAATCGATATCCGGCGTTCCATACCGAGCAACAATGTCGGTGAACACTTTATGGTCCAACATCCATTCGGTGTTGTCATTAAATTTTCGTGACCTGGCATCCGCCACTATATTGAGCCTACCTGGTAGGTAGGTAGCTGAAATCCAAATGTTTCTTATAATACACCAGTGCCAAATAAGGTTAGCCAAATTATCACAGGATACTGACCTAATTCCACCCATGTGATTAATATATGCCACCGCTGTGGTGTTATCAATCTGAAGCTGAACATGCAGCTGATGCATATTCGTACAATAAGCCTTGAGCCCATAAAATGCTCCCAACAATTCCAAATAATTAATACCATGTGACTGAAGAAATTATGACTCATGCAAATCCCATCTGCCTCCGCAACTAGAGATGGTATTAGTAGCTCCCCATCCTTGAGCGCTAGCATCAGTTTGTAATATAACTGAAGGACTGCTAACTAAAATGGTATTGGAGCAATGCCGAATATTGGTCGTCCACCATTGTAATTCAGAAATAGCATCGGCTGGTAATCGCATAGGTCTGTCAGAAGGCTTTCGACAAGGTACCACATAAGAGATTAGGATACAAACTTAAATCACACGGTATTGGGGGTTCAGTATTGATGTGGATAGAGAACTGGCTGGCAAACAGGAAGCAAAGAGTAGGAGTAAACGGGTCCTTTTCACAATGGCAGGCAGTGACTAGTGGGGTACCACAAGGCTCAGTGCTGGGACCCCAGCTATTTACAATTTATATTAATGATCTGGACGAGGGAATTGAAAGCAACATCTCCAAGTTTGCGGATGACACTAAGCTGGGGGGCAGTGTTAGCTGTGAGGAGGATGCTAGGAGACTGCAAGGTGACTTGGATAGGCTGGGTGAGTGGGCAAATGTTTGGCAGATGCAGTATAATGTGGATAAATGTGAGGTTATCCACTTTGGTAGCAAAAACGGGAAGGCAGACTATTATCTAAATGGTGGCCGATTAGGAAATGGGGAGATGCAGCGAGACCTGGGTGTCATGGTACACCAGTCATTGAAAGTAGGCATGCAGGTGCAGCAGGCAGTGAAGAAAGCGAATGGTATGTTGGCCTTCATAGCAAGAGGATTTGAGTATAGGAGCAGGGAGGTTCTACTGCAGTTGTACAGGGTCTTGGTGAGACCACACCTGGAGTATTGCGTACAGTTTTGGTCTCCAAATCTGAGGAAGGACATTATAGCCATAGAGGGAGTGCAGAGAAGGTTCACCAGACTGATTCCTGGGATGTCAGGACTTTCATATGAAGAAAGACTGGATAGACTTGGCTTATACTCGCTAGAATTTAGGAGATTGAGAGGGGATCTTATAGAAACGTACAAGATTCTTATGGGGATGGACAGGCTAGATGCAGGAAGATTGTTCCCGATGTTGGGGAAGTCCAGGACAAGGGGTCACAGCTTAAGGATAAGGGGGAAATCCTTTAAGACCGAGATGAGGAAAAACTTTTTCACACAGAGAGTGGTGAATCTCTGGAACTCTCTGCCACAGAGGGTAGTTGAGGCCAGTTCATTGGCTATATTTAAGAGGGAATTAGATGTGGCCCTTGTGGCTAAAGGGATCAGGGGGTATGGAGAGAAGGCAGGTACGGGATACTGAGTTGGATGATCAGCCATGATCGTATTGAATGGCGGTGCAGGCTCGAAGGGCCGAATGGCCTACTCCTGCACCTAATTTCTATGTATCTATGTATCTATGAAATGACCTGCATGATTTTTAAGTGCTTGCTACTTTGCACGTTGTAAATTTTGATAATGCAAAGGTCCAAACTGTGTGGCCAGAAATGCAGCCACTAATTTGCCAATTACCCTGGCCACTTGTCGAATAGTCGGTTGCTCAACAACAAGGTTGTTACAGGTTTCTATTAATTCTAATCTCTTACCCCATGGCAGAGTCACAGACATGTGAACAGAGTTAATAGTGAAACCTAAATAATCAATAACCATGGATGGTGTCAATTTAGATTTATCTGGATTGTTGAGAAACCCCAATCTCTCAAACAAGAGTTTAGTGGCTGAAACAGCTAATTTAGCCAATTTCAGAGTTTTTCCTATGATTAGGATATCATCCAAGTATGCCATGACAATATATTTTTGAGCTCTAAGAAGCGCAAGTGCCGGTTTAAATATTTTGGTAAATAATCTGGGGGCTGATGTTAACCCATTAGGCAATGCCTTAAACTGCCACCGTTGCCCCATCCAGTTAAACTTCAAATACCTCCGGTGATCCCTGTGAATGGGTACCGAATAGTATGCATCTTTGAGATCGATGCATGCCATAAAGCATCCTTTGGAAATCAGTTGTTTGGCAGTAACGAAGGTTTCCATTTCAAAATGTTTATACTGCACAAAAGCGTTAAGCTCAGTCAAATCAAGGATGATACGGCATCCTCTATCTTTCTTTTTCCTTGTAAATATATTAGAAACAAATTCGTGAGGGTCATGCCTCGACCTCTCAATTACCCCTTTTGAATGCAACTTTTGTATTTCTGCTTGCACATCCAAACCTTCCTGCTGTGAAAGAACGAACGTTCGGTTTGGTGCATGCTGTGTGGGTGGTAACGAATTGGGAAGGAACTCAATTTGGAACCCCTGTATACTGTGCAGTATAAATGGATCAGACGTTATCGAACTCCATGCATTCAAAAACAAGTGTAATCTCCCACCAACTTGTAAACGGCCCACACACCCCATGTTCCGGAAGGAACCAGACCCACCTACCTCCATGGTTGCCAGTGGTTGCGTGGTTATTACTTCCGCCCCCGAGTTTTGGGGGGTAGAGGTGCTGGAATGTGGGGATGGCGCATTTTCCAAGAAGGCCGGTCTGGGTCTTGGCCTAAAAAAGACCTCTGCCCAGAAAATATGGCCTTCGAGCTTTCACCAGCCTGAGGAAATCGTTTTCTGCTGGTGGATGCATAGGGGTCCTGCCGCCGGAAGTGAGAGGTTTATCTGGTTGATGGCGCCTTCATCAGCCCAACAGCCTTCGCCTCTTCATCAAGGTCCTTGACCTGTTTTGGTAGGTTTTCTCCGAAGAGGAAATTCGGCGGCTGGATGTTGCTGGCTGTGCACAACCCCGCAAATTTGGGGTTCAGGGCAGATCGGATGGCACTTTTTCGAAAACTATGAATCTCAAAATGTGCATTGCACATCAGAGCCAGGGCATCCTGTTGCTCATTTGACGATGACCCTCCATCCACGGACCTGGCAAACGCCGTAATGCTGGAAGCCAGCAATTTGAGGATTTTCTGGATTTTTACTTCTTGGGCCCTGATGCCCCCTCCAATATATCCCCATATTGAGTTGTTGACTGCTGGTACATTCAATGAAGCACAATTAGCAGGTGCCTTGTTTTTGGCAGCTGTATCTGTCATCACCTGCTCCTGCAGCTGGTGGGAGGTGAGGTAGTTAATACTTTCAGCCAGCTGTTCCTGTAACAGCTCCCCTGTTTGCGAGGGTATCGCGAATTTGGAAGCTAAGGCAGGCAAATCCTGTGCTTCGTGCACCCCAAGCACACTAGTATGATCTTCAGCCAACCCCCGAATTCACAGTACTGACTCCGTACGCTCCCCTCCACGGAGAGGGAGACCTTGTGCAGCCCTGAACCAGGTGCCGCCGTGGGCGTCCGAGGAGACCCACGCTGACATAACTCCGCTTGTTGGAGCATGTCATGATGGAGCATCTTCTCCATTAGATGCTCCATCCGGGATAAACGTCCTAGGACGCTATCCACTGTAGGAGACGAGTCTTCCTGGCCTGACCCGTCCGAGTCCACAGGCCGATCCGTCTTACTTTTGGCTTTACCCCCTTTCTGGGGAACCACCGCGGATTCGAAAGGTACTAAGTCGGAAGTCGCTGACCGCACTGCCAGCGACTCGAGTGGTGAATTCGACCGCTGCCGGCTAGCCGCACTCCCGCGGTCTTCCATAGCCGGTTTCGCCGCGGCCCACTTAGACTTAGCCCTGGATTTTTCCATCAAATTTGGAAATTCGCCGTTCTGTAAACAAATTTCAGAACAAAAAACGACCTCAGAATAAGTGAAACTTACCTGCAGGGCCTTTTTTAAACTTACCGCTGGAGGAGCAGCGCGCCTGCCAGCCAGTCGCTGCGCCATGCATTAGACGACATGACTCCGAAGTAAAATAGGCACATGATATGCAGGGAATGGAGAAATGTGGATCACAAGCAGGCTGATAAGATTAGTTTAAGTTGGCATCATGTTTGGCACAGACTTTTTATATATATTCTGGTACATTATCGATTATGGAGTCATACAGCATTGAAACAGGCTGTTTGGCCCACACTGACCAACATCTCCCATCCATACTAGTCCCATCTGCCTGCGTTTAGCCCATATCCCTATAAACCACTCCTATCTATGTTTCTGTCTAGATGTTTCTTAATCATTGCGTTTAATGGGATTCAGTTTAGAAGAACAGGTACTCCAATAGGATGGTGCCCTTGCAGAAATAACACGAACAGATTACATAATTACATCGGTAACTGAGAAATTCACCAGAGGTTAAACATCACAAAAACCCATGCACATGTCTCTGGATAAATTGCGTCAGTTACACTAGGGACAGGGATTAAGTTGCGTTATTTCGAGTAGGTTTAACATTGCCATTATGATGTCCCGTTCAATCTTGTTCTTGCAAGAATTATCTGGGGAAGTCTTATTTTGCATCTACTACCACTATTAATTCTGAGGAACATAGTTTCTCTAACGCGAAATATAGGGGAACTCAGCAGGTCAGGCAGCATCTGTGGAGGGAAAGAGACAGAAGATGTTTCAGGTCAGGGCCCTTCTTCAGACTAGAGCGCACAGCTGTTGCCTCCACCCCTTCCCCTCTTCTCTTTCTGCCTATTACCTCCCCTCTCCTCCTCCCATCAGTCTGAAGAAGGGACCTGATCCAAAACGTTGCTCTCCATTTCCCTCCACAGATGCTGCCTGACCCACAGTGTTCCTCCAACACCATGATCTTTGCTCGAGGCTCCATCATCTGCAGTCTCTTGTGTCTTCATTGTTTTTCTCAACGCTTTGTCTCCCTGGTCTACCACCGTCACAGTCTACTGGCGCCAAAGACGGCCCTCTGGGCCTTGGTCTAATTGCCGGGAAATGCACAGAAGCAGTGGAAGTCTTAAGTGAACCGTCAACAGATGCAGCAAGGAATCAGGCCATTCAGCCCTCCGGGTCCATGCCAGTCATCGAGCACCCATTCACACTTTTGTTCTAAGTTATCTCACTTTCTCAACCACTTCCTACACAATAGGCGCAATTTACAGAGGCCAATGAACTTACGAGCCTGTTGTGATGTGGGAGGACCCTGTAGATTTGCTATTGTCATGTGTACTGAGACACAGTGAAAAGCTTTTTTGATGTGTCCTATCCAGTCAGCGGACAGACTACACATGATTACAATCAAGCTGTCCACAGTGTACAGATACAGGATAGAGGGAATAACGTTTAGTGCAAGATAAAGTCCAATAAAGTCCGTCCGATTAAAAATAGTCCAAGGCTTTCCAATGAAGGAGATAATGGGTCAGGACTGTTCTCTAGTTGGTTCAGTTGCCTAATAACAGCTGGGGAGAAACTGTCCCTGAAACTGGAGGTGTGCGTTTTCACATTTTGGTACCTCTTGCCTGATGGGAGAGGGAAGAAGAGGGAGCGAGACTCATCCTTGAGACCTGAAGGAAACCCATGCGGTCGCAGGGAGAACATGCAAATTCCACAGACGGGGTAAGGATCGAACCTGGGACTCTGGCACTGTGAATAGACAATAGACAATAGACAATAGGTGCAGGAGTAGGCCATTTGGCCCTTCGAGCCAACTCCGCCATTCAATGTGATCATGGCTGATCATCCACAATCAGTACCCCGTTCCTGCCTGTAAGCAATAGTTCTACCAGCTGTGCCACCCGTGTTCTTCCCTGGTGGCACCTTCTCAAGACAACAGGAGAGCCAACGCACTCTAATGCAAGCCCCTTGGGACTTGGTATCGGAGTGTTGCTGCAATGTTTTTTTAATAGCTATCCTCCTGTTGTGAAACTAATTATTACACAGGGTCTCTTCTACCGCTGGTTGTGTCTCACTAAAGGGTAGTGCTGCTCAGTGGATGCCCCTGCCTCATAGCTCCGGCACCCTGAGTTTCATCCTGACTTCACGCGCTAGCTGTGTGGATCTGACACATTCTCACTGTATCTGCAATGGTTCTCTCCGAGAGCACTGGTTTCTTCCCATATCCCAAAGACGAGTGGGACGGAAGGTTAATTCGTGACTATAAATTAACGTGTGAGATGCTGGATAAAATCAAAGGTAGACACAAAATGCTGGAGTAACTCAGCGGGTGGGGCAGCATCTATGGAGAGAAGGAATGGATGACGTTTCGGGTCTCTCGACCCGAAACGTCACCCATTCCTTCTCTCCATAGATACTGCCTCACCCGCTGAGTTACTCCAGCATTTTGTGTCTACCCTGTAAATTACCCCTTGTGTGCAGGTGATTGATAGAAACTGGGAGGAGAGGATGGGGAGAATAAAATGGGATTCGTTAAAATGTTTTGGGCGGCACTGTGGCGCAGCGGTAGAGTTGCTGCCTCGCAGCGCCTGAGACCCGGCTTCGATCCCGACTTCGGGCGCTGTCTGTACAGAGTTTGTACCTTCTCCCCGTGATCTGCGTGGGTTTTCTCCGGGATCTTTGGCTTCCTCCCACACTCCAAAGATGTAAAGGTTTGTAGGCTAATTCGCTTGGTAAAATTGTAAATTTTTCATAGTGTGTGTCGGGTAGTGTTAATGTGCGGGGATCGCTGGTCGGTGTGGACTAGGTAGGCCGAAGGGCCTGTTTCCGCACTGTATCTCTAAACTAAATAGATGCTTGATAGTCGGCACAAGCCCGATGGGCCGAAGGGCCTAATTCCATGCTGTCTGGCTCATGCCAATAGGAGAAGAATCCTTAAACCTCCGTATCCTTTATATTCCTGTCGATTCCATCAATCCAAAAATGGCCAAGATTTTCCAAAGCTTTTTTTCCCCCTAGTACTTAGATTTTTTTGGGGGGGTATCAGAAATAAAATGATGCAGTTTATTGTGCATTATAGTTTTAATGATAAATACATTGTTTTAATGTCAGTTGTATTTCTGAGGTAAAAGCATTGCTGTAAAGTTGTTTATGAGCCAAGGGTGCTATTGTGTTACATACAGTGCAACAGAGCTGTGGGGTAGCATAGAAGGCGTGGGGGTTGTTGTGTTACACAAAAGCAGCTGAGAAGACTGGATAGAGTGGATGTGGAGAGGATGTTTCCACTAGTGGGAGAGTCTAGGACCCGAGGCCATAACCTCAGAATAAAAGGATGTACGTTTAGAAAGGAGATGAGGAGCTATGTCTTTAATCAGAGGGCGGTGAATCTGTGGAATTCATTGCCACAGAAGGCTGTGGAGGCCAAGTCAATGGATATTTTTAAGGTGGAGATTGATAGATTCTTGATTAGTATGTCAGGGGGTTATGGAGAGAAGGCTGGAGATTGGGGTTGAGAGGGAAAGATAGATCAGCCATGATTGAATGGCGGAGTAGACTTGATTGGCCGAACAGGCTAATTTTCCTCCAATAACATGAACCTATGAACATAAGACAATTATGCAACTCGTAAATACAGATCACCATACCTTTTCTTTTCCACTGGCTTCCCTTGATACTGTTGAACCCTACGGAGATAAATAACAAGAAATTATTGCCAATGTCTTTTTAAAAGGAAATTAAAATTATTCTGTCCTAGGATTCCATGCATTATAACCACACTAACGAGGCGGGAGATAAAGAAGATAGCCACAAAATGCTGGAGTAACTCAACGGGCCAGGCAGCATATCTGGAGAAAAGGAACAGGTGACGTTTTGGGTCGAGACCATTCTTCAAGGGCCTTGGGATGGTGTCCGAGCCTATCAGCGATCACCCGTACACTAGTTCTGTCCTACAAACGAGGGACAATTTACAGAATTCAGTTAATCTAGACCTGCAATGTGGGGGGAAACCAGAGCACCGGGAAAAACCCATAAGATCACAAAAGGAATAGTTGACATTTCGGGTCGAGACCTTTCTTCAAGGATCTCGACCTGAAACGTCACCTATTCCTTTGCTCTAGAGGTGTTGCCGAACTGCTGAGTTACTCCAGCATTTTGTGTCTATCTTCGATGTAAACCAGCACCTGCAGTTCCTTCCCATACAGGAGGGAGATAAAACCAATTAGAGTACACTCTGGTTTATCCGTTATTAAGGAATCCGGAATTCGCACACTACTGGCAAAAATATGAACCAACTTCATGACATTTAAAAACATTAACTTGAATTTGGCACTCCGATGTTCTTTTGTTCATGAGCCGTCAACCATTAGCCCACAGTTAAGTGGGCATCTAGGAGAGACATAAGATGCTGCCCGACCCGCTGAGTTACTCCAACGTTTTGTGTCTATCTTTGGTGTAAACCAGCATCTGCAGTTCCTTCCTACACAGTGGTCAACTAGATCGGGTTAGGTGAAAGTCTAAGCAGAGCCTATACTTGATGAATTTGGTTTTATGACGATAAGCTCAAACCAGTGGATTTTATTTCAAGTATTATGCAAAATAACTGTGGAAAGAGATTTTTAGTTTACTTATATTTATACATACGGTCAGTACATTGTACACTGATTAGCAGTGATATCCTCTCTGAAGACTTGGTACTTCATGTGATGGTAAGTACAGTCATTTGATTTATTTTTGCTATATTTTACATTGATACTGTTTTTAAATTAATATTATTAGTCTTTAAAGCAGTGAGGTTCAACAGTATGAATGGAAAATGCAGCAAGAAATATTCTTTAGACTTTAGTGATACAGCGTGGAAACGGGCCCTTCGGCCCGCCGTGTCCGAGCTGACCAGAGATCACCCGTACACTAGTTCTATCCTACAGACAAGGTACAATTTACAGAAGCCAATTAACCGACAAACATGCACGTCTTTGGAATGTGGGAGGAAACCAGAGCACCTGGTGAAAACCCACGCAGGTCACGGGGAGAACGTGCAAACTCCATACAGACTGCACCCGAGGTCAGGATCGAACCTGGGTCTCTGGCGCTGTAAGGCAGCAACTCTACCGCTGCGCCACCGTGCCGCCCCTAGAATTGATCTGGAAAGTGAAAGTGGTGTAAACATAATGCGATGACCGGCCTCTTGTCCTGGAATTTCCTACAGTTTTATATTCTACAGTTCAGCAGTTTTGGATTCAACTTTGGCCCAATTGATTCCCATGTCTGTGTACCATATTGTGCTGTGTGTTCAGTATTAAAGACCTGAGGGCAGCCAATAAATTTTCCATTTTTATTTATACAATGGATTCATTCACTTTCTATACAATGCATTTGACTTTTTCTAAATTAAGTTAACTTATACTCTGCATCTCATAATTATTCACTTGAGTCAATAATTAAATTACTCGCCCACTCCATAATTAGTTGACTTACAAATAATTAATTAATTTAAGAACTGGACTTGAAACATTCGGTGCTGAACAGGTTATAATTCAGCAATTGTCTGGTAATTATATTTTTATTAAGGAGCAAAATGCATTCAAATATTAGCAAGCATATTTTCTGTGGCCATTAATAATATTCTGGGATATTCTGGCAAATACTGAGACCATTTAATCCACTTATCATATTAAAATGCCATCATTTATACTCGTTGACATGGGTCCTTGTTCTGAGACCCAATAATGTCTCCTAATCTCAACTTTTAAAAAACATATCTGTGGGGATTTGCGACTGTTATTTATTAATTCCTTCGCTCCATAGATGCTGCCTCACCCGCTGAGTTTCTCCAGCATTTTTGTCTACCATATAAATTTACAAAATTGACTGGCCATTATTGCCATAAAGAGCTCACTGCCTCTGCCACAACTGTTCCACTTTCCAACAATCTTCCATTTAAAGATATTCCTCCTAAATTCTCTTTTTGTCACTACAGTTTTAAATCGATGACCCTGTTTGCTGGCTCCATGACCGGTGGAAATAATCTTGCATTGTTCGCCCAAGAAAGCTTATAAAGCATGTGTATGTGTATATATAATATACATATGTGTGTGTGTGTGTGTGTGTAATATACATATTTGTGTGTGTTATATATATATATATATATATATATATACACACACACACACACACACACAATGTGCATATATGTGTGTATATATGTGCGTATATATATATACACACACACACACATATATCTTGACCCGAAACGTCACCCACTCCTTCTCTCGAGAGATGCTGCCTGTCCCTCTGAGTTACTCCAGCATTTTGTGTCTACCTTCGGCAGTACAAGAATCTAGTCCACCCACAGAATCTTGCCTGGTTTTTCTTCCCTGTTGGCTGCATGCAGTTCCTTTTTGAAAGTATTTTTAAATACGAAGAGTGACATAAATCAATATCTTGCGGCGCACAAACCCCTTCCCTGTCTAAAGAAGCCATTAACGTTCATTGGTTCCACTTGTGTATTGTGCTCCTGTTAAATGGACACACACATAAAACATTCCAATGAAGGTGGCAACTTGTGCCTGAGTCGTACCTTCAGATCATATTTCCTGTGGACAGTAAGTCTGTGACTAAATACATTTCTTGTTACGGTCATATATGTCTCCACGCCATCCACTGTTAACCGATACATGCCCAGGAACTGGGGAAGTAGTGTGTTGCCATGGCATTCCACAATATACTGGAGAGGAAAAACAAAAGATATCGTTAAGCAGAGCAATGTTAGAAACACCACGATTTCATTAACCTGCTGACATTTTAGTTTAGTTCAGTTTAGTTTAGAGATAAAAAGGTGGGGCAGCGTTAGAGTTGCTGTCTCACAGCGTCAGAGACCTGGGTTTCAATCCTGACTACAGCTGCTGTCTGTACATTCTCCCCATGACCTGCGTGGGTTTTCTCCAGGACCTCCGGTTTCCTCCCACACTCTAAAGATGTGCAGGTTTGTAGATTTATTTGATTGGTATAATTGTAAATTGGCCCTAGTGTGTCTCGTAGAGGGTTGGGGTGCGGGGATCGCTGGTCGGCCCGGACTCAGTGGCAGAAGGACCTGTTTCCATGCTGTATCTCTCAAGTCAAGTTAAGTCACATTTATTTATATAGCATATTTAAAAAACAACTCTCGTTGGCCAAAGTGCTTTACATTTGTTATCAGAATAGTATAAACAAACAAACTGCATACATATATACATATAGCCCTCGCTCAGAGGACGTCAAGAAAGGCTTGGGAGTATAGATACGTTTTTTGTCTTGACTTAAAGGAGTCGATGGAGGGGGCAGTTCTGATGGGAAAGGGGATGCTGTTCCACAGTCTAGAAGCTGCAACCGCAAAGGCGCGGTCGCCCCTGAGCTTATGCCTAGACCACGGGATATTCAGCAACCCCAAGTTGGACGATCTGAGGGACCTGGAGGTGGAGTGGTGGGTAAGAAGACTTTTAATGTAGGTGGGGGCAAGCCCATTGAGGGCTTTGTAGACATAGAGGAGGATCTTGAAATGTATACGGAACTGCACAGGGAGCCAGTGGAGAGAGGCCAGGATCGGGGTGATGTGGTCCCTTTTTCGGGTGCCCGTCAGGAGTCTCACTGCGGCGTTTTGGACCAGTTGCAGGCGGGACAGGGAAGATTGGCTGATGCCAGTGTAAAGGGAGTTGCAGTAATCTAGGCGGGAGGAGATAAATATGTGGATGATCTTTTCGAGGTCATCAAAGTGGAGGAATTGTTTTATTATAGCTATCGTCCGAAGCTGAAAGCAGCTAGCTTTTACCACGGCATTGACTTGTTTGTCAAATTTCAGTGCTGAGTCAAATATCACGCCAAGGTTTTTGACGTGAGGTTTGAGTAGTGGGGTAAGGCTTCCAAGGCTGCCTGCTATCATTTTGATTGAGTCCGAGGGGCCGAGAAGGATGACCTCAGACTTACTCTCGTTTAGTTGGAGGAAGTTCTGGGCCATCCAACACTTTATATCCTCGAGGCAGTGGGTAAGGTTAAGCAGATTTGATTGGTTTTGGGGCTTCAGGGCGAGATAGAGTTGTGTATCGTCTGCGTAGCAATGGAAGGAAATGCCGTGCCTTTCAATGACTTGGCCTAAGGGGAGCTATACAGGGAGAAGAGAATGGGGCCAAGGATGGAACCTTGTGGAACCCCACAGCAGAGATTAGTTGGGGAGGAGAAAGAGTTGCCTATGATGCTCTAAACTAAACAAAATGGGGCCCTTCAACTCATCGAGTCCATGCCGAACATCGATCACCCATTCACACTGATTTATATTATCCCACTTTTTCATCCACTCCCTACACACTAGGGATAATTTACAGAGACCAATTTTGCACGTCTTTGGAATGTGGGAGAAAACCAGAGCACACGGGAAAAAATCCATGCGGTCTCAGGGCGAACGTACAAACTCCAAACAGACAGCATCCGAGATCAGGATCAAACCCAGGTCCTTGGCGCTGTGAGGCAGCAACTCTATCCCTGCGCCACTCTGCTCCTCTAGAAAGCCGACTCTTGCTGGGCATCGACTCCCATGGTGCAGACCAACTCACAAGATGCAAAACAATAATTCCCACTTTTACTTGGACCTGCATTCCTGCTTACATCAACCCTCTTAGAGAGTCGGAAACGTTTAAGAAGGAACTGCAGATGCTGCTTTAAACCAAAGTTAGACACAAAAAGCTGGAGTAACTCAGCAGGACAGGCAGCATCTCTGGAGAGAAGGAATGGGTGGCGTGTCGGATCGAGACGCTTCTTCAGACTGATCAGTCACCCATTCCATCTCTTCAGAGATGCTGCCTGTCCCGCTGAGTTAGTCCAGCATTTTGTGTCTATCTTTGAGTCCGAAACGTTGTCCATTTTACCTCCATCTTCATCACAGGGCATCTGCAGGGTTCCTTTTACTCATGCATTTAAGGATATGGACTTTGGACCCAGTCTCTGTGGGCTAATATAACATCAAGCAGAGCTTTTATCCGTGAGTCATTGATGGAACATCTGCTGCTAATTTTTAACCAATAGGTTACAGCAACAAAAAAACTCTACTTCTTAAGGCTTATTAAATCCTGGTGTAGGTGACAGGTTTCAGTCTGGGAGAATTGCTTCTGGTCATATTTCCCATCAACAGCTATAGTTATATTATATACACACATTTCTTCCTAAGCAACAAAAAAGTGCTACTTCATAAGGCTGATTAAGTCGTAGTGTAGGCAATATATGTTAGTCTGGTGGAATGGCCAGGTCATCATAAGATCATAAGTCATAGGAGTAGAATTAGGCCATTCTGCCCATCAGGTCTAATCCGCCATTCAATCATGGCTGATCTATCTCTCCCTCCTAACCCCGTTCTCCTGCCTTCTCCCCATAACCCGTCACCTGTACTAATCAAGAAATCATATTTCCCATGTGTATGTGTGAGTGTATACTATGTGTATGTGTATGTATATACCGTGTGTGTATATATATGTGTATATATGCTATGTGTGTGTATGTGTGTACTTAACATATATACTATGCATGTGTAATGTGTGTATGTTTATACATATATATACTATGTGTGTCTATATGTATGTGTGTGTATATGTGTGCGAGTGTTTATACGTGTGTATATGTGAGCGTGTGTTTATACATGTGTGTTTGTGTGTATATGTGTTGGTGTGTGTATATGTGCGTGTGTGTTTATATGTGTGTGTGTATATATATATGTGTGCATGTTTGTTTATATGTATGTGTGTGTGTGTTTATATGTGTGTGTGTGTATATATATGTGTGCATGTGTGTGTGTGTGTGTATATATATATGTGTGCATGTGTGTGTGTGTGTGTGTGTGTGCGCATATGTGTGTGTGTATGTGTGTGTGTATATATATATATGTGTGCATGTGCATGTGTGTGTGTGTTGATATGTGTGTGCATATAGTACATAATCCATACGTTTTTTTCCTTGTAAACACTTGCTTCATCTCTCTATACAGACACTTAAATCGGCCCTAGTTTAACTTCCTTGATCATTGCACAGTAATCAATCATTCAGACAGCCAAGATTACACGTTTTAGTTCAAGGTTAGTCCTCTTCCAGCTTCATTCTCGTTTTAAGCAGTTGACAAAGTGTCAATCAGAAATAAATCTCTTTCCCTTCCTCAAAAATACATCTCTTCCGTTCTCCTCCCCCTTTTCCCCACCTTCTCAAAATAAATTAAATCTTTCTCAAGGTGCAATAGGTTTCATATATTTTCATCGGCAAAGCCTCAATTAATGAACTACTCCTGTCTAATGCCTTTAACAAGAGGCCAGAGCAGTACCAATGTATTGCTCATGTAGTATAGTGTGGTTTAGTTTAGAGACAGTGTAGAAACGGCCCTTCGGCCCACTGAGTCCACACTGACCAGCGATCGCCTGTACACTAGCACTATCCTACACACTAGGGACAATTTATAGTAGCCAATTAACCTACAAACCTGCACGTCTTAGGAATGCGGGAGGAACCTGGAGAAAACCCACGCGGTCACGGGGAGAACGTACAAACTCCGTACAGACAGCGCCCGTAGTCAGAATCGAACCCGGGTCTCTGGCGCTGTGAGGCGGCAACTCTACCGCTGCGCCACCATGCTGCTCTAGTTCTTTCAGAGATACAAAAAGTTTTAATCACAGTGCTTAATAAGACCAAACTTTGCTTGCGTACCTGATGGTATTTTTTTAAAATATTGTGCATTTCCGCTACATCCTCACTAGTTATGGTTTTTATGACGAATCTCTTGTCGTACGTAGTTAAGAACCGAGCCCCCATTCGGTTTTGTGCGTCGCTGTTTACGGGGGCACTCCGTGTTACCGAGTTCTGAAAGAAAGAACAGCTTTTAAATCAGACATTGTAGGAATACCATCACAAATTGCGGGCATGGTGATTTATGTTCTACATTGTAAGGTCTTACTTCTGAAACTTGTTGCCACAGGTAGGGGTTGTGATGGATGACATAGACACGTTTGATGGGAAAGCTGAATAAACAGTCCAGAAGGGAATAGAGGTTTGTGTTTGGAACTGCAGATGCTGGTTTAAACCGCAGACACAAAATCACTAACTCAGCGGGACAGGCAGCATCTCCGGAGAGAAGGAATGGGTGACGTTTTGGATCGAGACCCTTCTTCAGACAAGTCAGGGGAAAGGACAACGAGAGATATAGACATTGGTGTATGGAGCTATGGAGGAAATGAATGAAAGATATGCAAATAAAGTAACGATGATAAAGAAAACAGGCCATTGTTAGCTGTTTGCTAGGTGAGAACAGGAACCGGGTGCGACGAATGGGGGAGGGGTGGAGAGAGAGGGAATGTACGGGTGGGGGAGGGGTGGAGAGAGAGGGAGTGTACGGGTGGGGGAGGGAGGTTTGTGCTGACTGGATTGGATGATTTATGGTGGGAAAAGACCCAATGAAGCATAAAGGCATGGAATAAACTTGCCATTTTTTTCTTCTCAAAAGTCAAGAGTGTTTTATTATCATATGTCCCGAAATGGAACAACAAAATTCTTACTTGCAGCAGCACAACAGATATGCAAATATATTACTCTGTAAAACCCATAATAAATCACACAAAAAAAAATCAGTGTATATATATATATATGTATATATATACACATTTCTTAAGACAAATAAATAGACAATAATAGTGCAAATTCAAAACAATGTCCCTAAGTCCATATAGATCGGAGCCTATTTGGAGGTTGTAGTGTTTAATAGCCTGATGGTTGTTGGGAAGAAGCTGCTCCTGAACCAGGACATGACAGTTTTCAGGCTCCTGTACCTTCTTCCCGATGGCAGGAGTGAAATGAGAGTGTGGCCAGGGTGATGTGGGTCTGTGATGTACATTCGATGCAAGAGTGCCAGTTTTTAAACATGTTAAACATCAGTCATTCTTGGTCCCAAATCTCTTTAAATTACTTTATCAGAAAGTTGTCCAATGACGGGGAAAGTTTAAGAGGTCTTGATATGGTCCACCAAACCTCAGTGTCACTTCCACAACACTTTCTTTCGCTTCCCTGCGGACATTACCTCTCATAGTCTGTTCAAAATGAAAAATCAACCCTTTAAGGAGAGGCAAGAATAAAATTAGGCAAAGAAAAGTGAATGACGCTCAGTCCACGACCATTTTTGGCCATCATCTCCATAGTTCAAACTGGATTCTGTACATTAATAGGTACCAAAAAAAATCTCTTTACATATTGCTTTTAGATCCATCCATTTTGCACCATGAATCCAGATTATTCATTAAGTACTTGCACAGACAAGGTGATGGGTACAGGGAACGAGGTAGTTGAGGAGGGTACTATCACAATGTTTAAGAACACATTTGGACAGGTGCCTGGATAGAATAGGTTTAGAAGGATATGGGCCTAACGCAGGCAGGTGAGATTAGAGCAGATGGGGCATATTGGTGGGCAGGGGTAAGTTGGGCGAAATGGCCCGTTTCCACGCTGATTGACTCTATGGATGGAAATGTCAAGGATTAGATAGGGTAGCTTTAAGGTGAGAGGAGCAAATTTCAAAGGACATGTGGGAGGCAGGAGGTTTCTTTTTGCGTAGAAAGTGGAGTGTGTCTGGAACGAATCTGGAGATGTGCGTTTTCACACTTCTCTACCTCTTGCCTGATGGGAGGGGAGAAGAGGGAGTGACCGGGGTGAGACTTGTTTTTGTTTATGCTGGCGGCCTTGCCGAGGCAGCGTAAAGTGTAGATGGAGTCCATGGAAGGGAGGATGGTTTGTGCGATGGCCTGGGCTGCATCCACAATTCTCT
Organism: Malacoraja senta; assembly: GCA_038087875.1. Taxonomy (NCBI): domain Eukaryota; kingdom Metazoa; phylum Chordata; class Chondrichthyes; order Rajiformes; family Rajidae; genus Malacoraja; species Malacoraja senta. The sequence goes on from CM075986.1 coordinate 8,685,001, forward strand.
GCAAGGAGCTCCTTAAATGCTTGTATCGGCTTGTTCGACATAAACTCCATAAATAACCCTCTCCAATCTCAGCCAACTCTTGTCCCACACCATTGTTGTGTCGTCGGTTCAAATTCAGGACCACAATCATTTACATCACTCTCCGTGTTAATGAACCGTTCTACCACAATGTCATCGCTCCCCCCAGACTTGAAACAACTGGCCCCCTTCTGAAACTCCCCCAACTCTCTCCCCAGGCCAAATTCTAATCCTCCAATTGCAAATACCCTCTCACCATCCAATCTGTCTGTAGTGATGTGCAATAGAGTACAACTCCATATGTTTAGAGTTAAATGGTGATTTAGCTACGCCTATCACAAGCTGAAGGTGTGGGTCGTTCAATTTTCTCCCACTTCGTATCTCCTTTCTCATTTGTTACTTTTCCTTTATAATAAATTGTGGAGCCTTCAAGTTTAAAATCTTGGATTCTACACGGCTATACAAAGGCTTAAAATGCATACTTCTAAGTTCCGCTCTGGTACCATGCAACAGTGGACAGTTAAAAACACAAATTTCTTATAAATGCTGCCAAAATACATATATTTTGTATTCTGTTTTGTGCAGGCACACAATGGGCTGCCTATTCAGTCTACAGACCTGACAACTTGTTTTACATGTCCAATTACCAGGTTTTATAGCATACAGGCACTTTGACATTCATTAATGATTAAATGCCAGAAGTTTCAGAATAGCTGCTCCAAAAATAGCAGCTTCACCCAAGGCTATTTCACTTTCATCATCATAGAAACTAAATTAAGTTACTCAGCGTTTACGAGAAGCTTGGTTACAGCATTTGCTGGGATTTGGATATAGGTGACAGGCAGTCTTGTAGTTATTTATGCAGCATTGTACCTTGTCTTCCACAGGTGGGTCAGAATCATGGAATTAATTCATGATTCAGTGATGATATATTTATAGAACAAGGAACATAGACCTGTATTGCATAGGAACAGGCCCTTCTGCCTACAATGTCCCTGCTGCATATGAAGCCAAGTTAACAGGCAACTGAGCCATCCCACCAACAACTGGAGAGCAGTCCTGAACTACTACAGTATTTACCTCATTGGAGACCCTTGGGCTATCTTTGATCGGACTTTACTGGCTTTATCTTGAACGTCATTCCCTTTATCATGTATCATCTGTACACTGTGGATGGCTCGATTGTAATCATGTATTATCTTTCCGCTGACTGGTTAGAACGTAACAAAAAAGTTTTTCACTGGAACACGTGACGATAAACTAAACTCAACTCACTCGGTCTGGGTTTGTTATTGTCACGTGTACGAGGTCAAGTAAAAATCTTTGTTTTGCAGGCTTTCCAATGAGATCAAATTTTACGATGTATAAATATAATCTGAATTTAAAGGTTCTCAGTCAAAATTACTGCTGAAAAAATACTTGCCCTGAAAGTGTAATTATGTGGATGTGGAGTGCCATTCCCTTTTTCTCCTTGATAAAATGTTCATACCTTTAAATTAAAGGTTTAGATTTAATTTTAGAGATACAGCATGGAAACAGGCCCTTCAGTCCGCTGAAATGATGCAACACTGAGGATGCTCGTTGCCATTACTTCTATGTTATCCCACTTTTTAATCCCCTCCCTAACACAAAAGGTAATTTCACAGAGGCCAATTAACCTACAAAGCCGCACATCATTGGAACGTGGGAGAAAATTGGAGCACCACGTGGTTTCAGAGAGAACAAATTGGAAACCCACGTGGTCTCAGAGAGAACATGCAAACTCAGCACCCGGGTCTCTGGTGTTGTGAGGCTGTGCCACAGTGCCGCCCTGATAATTCAGCTCCTAGTTTAATCCCATGCAGATTCGTCACACTTTACTTCACTTTCTACATAAAAGTTACTTGTGGTTAATAATTTTTCCTTCCAGGTTTGCTATCAATGAGAATGTAGTTTACAATAGATGTGTGGTTGATGGTCGGCACAGACTTGCAGGGTGAAGAACTTGTTTCTGTGCTACATCTGTGTTTTAAGACTAGCTCTTAAAGCATGTTCAAAAGAATCATCAGAATACATCATTTGGGCAAAGAGTGTGCATCTTACTAAAAGGCTGTCTTAAATGTATTTACAATTTGAACATTACCTCGGTATCTGACACTATTCGACTTCGGGAAGCGAATTGGTACACATACCCTGACGGAGCTGCAGCAGAGATGGTTGAAAGCTTCAAGGTCCTAGGAGTAGATATCACCAGCAACTTGTCATGGACCAGCAATATCGAAACAAATGGAAAGAAAACTCTCTACTTCCAATGCCTCTGCTTCCTGTAGATACTGTAGATGTCTTATGTGGGTGGCACAGTGAGACCCGGCTTTGATCCTGTCCTCAGCTGCCTGTATGGAAAGTGGCGCCAGCATGCTGGTAATCGTTGGTCGGCATGGACTCGGTTGCTCGAACGGGCTGTTTCCATGCTGTATCTCTAAACGAAACTCTTTATTAAGAAAAGATGGGCACAAAAAGCTGGAGTACCTCAGCGGGACAGGCAGTATCTCTGGAGAGAAGGAATGGGTGACGTTTCAGGTCACCCATTCCTTCTCTCCAGAGATGCTGCCTGTCCCGCTGATTTAAGCAAACTTGTGTTTATCTTCGGTTTAAACCAGCATCTGCAGTTCCTTCCTACACTATTTATTAATAGTATATCTGACCCGTTTGGATAGCATGCAAAACAAAGCTCGATACACGTGACACATAGACCTAAATGATCACAGGGAGAAAGATTTTAGATTTTCATGAGTAATATCGCAAAAGGAAAAACTGAAGTATAGAAACACCATGAACACTTGAGGTTTCAATCGGGTCGAGGCTGTGGATTGTAATACACTAACTTCATTGTGAGGGAGAGTATTAAATGTTGGAACTGTCAACAGATGGCTATTATCATCCAATTCTACATCTTGGAAATTTTGCACTGGAGACTATTTTTGGCATGAAGCTGAAAGCCACCTCCAATACCCGCCTAAACCCTTCAGGGAGAATAATGACAAACATGTTGGGAAACGATGATCTACTGCATGCGGGAACGGAGGATGAAGAAAAGGCCACTGTTACCTAGTTAGCAGCCCTGTGTCCACTGCCATAAATCAGAAACATATATTTTTTAACTCATAAAATTACCAGGTTATTAGTTGAAAAGGCAGCAGGTCTGTAAAAATGACAACATCAGGGGGCAACAAAAAAGAGACATATTGGTTTGTAGTACAAAAGGTTTTTATAACTTCTGCCATGATGCAATGTTTATATAAGTGTGTGTTAAAGCCAAAAGTCTTGCAAATGCCTCTCACACTCTTTCATCCACTTTCTGCAATAAAGTGAGGATTTAACGCTCAATTTGCCCAGTTGAAGCTTACGTGTCTTGTGGATCATTGATTAACAACCTTGTCACGGAAAACAGTGGGTTCACGTCCCACCTGGCCATGAGACAATGTAAATTAGCAACTGAACTAAAAACAAAACCACAAGGCGTCCAGAAAATGAAAAAAAATCACCATCAGAGTTTGAGGGTGATTTTAAATAGTTCAAACCCAAACAAAATCCAGTGAGACATACTTAAAAAACCACAGTTCCAGCAATGAATGGAGGGTATGAAAGAGAATGAAGGATAAATCTTCAGCATCAAAGATAAAGCCTTATGCCATTGAATTGGTGCTTCAGAAACCTATCTAGATGGTTGGTATTAACACAGTTCCAACAAGAACACGAGCTTCAATGGATTTACGTCTCAGTCTGGAACCATGACGTGCTGACAAACTTTCAAATGCAATAGGGACCAAAACTTGTGAGTTACTGTGTTGTTGCAAAAGATGACTATCTTTCAAACCGTCGTGCAGCTGGACGATCAAAGCGGTGTTTCAGCACATCTGTTGAGAAGGCGGAATCAAACGTCGACATCGAAACAGGCTTGTCTTTATTTTAACCATACTGCATTCTGTCTGCAGCGGCAAGTTTTGCAGAGACTTGTCAGAACAGGAAGCAGCGCAGAAGCATGAACAACCTGTACTGGTGATAACACTGTCTTGCAAGATCGGAATGTCTACACTTCACGTTTTCCATGCGATTGGACTGAGCCAGGCTGCTTATTGCATTAATGCAGAAACAAAGAACTGCAGATAAGTCAGTGATACAGTGTAGAAACAGGCTCTTTGGCCCAAATTGACCACAGCAGCCAACATGTCCCAGCTACACTAGTCCCACCTGCCTGCACTTGGTCCATATCCCTCCAAATTTGCCCTATCCATGTAACTGTCTGTTTCTTAAACATTGGGATAGTCCCAGCCTCAACTACCTCCTCTGACAGCTTGTTCCGTACACCCTTTGTGTGGTGGTGCTGCTAGTTTACACCAAAGATGGACACAAAGTGCTGGAGTAACTCAGCGAGTCAGGCCGCATTTCTGTACAAAAAGGCTCGTTTAAAAAAAAATCCTATCCTATTTTTCTTCACAGATGGTGTCCGAGCTGCTGGGTTACTCCAGCACTTTGTGCCTATTTCATTTATGGTGTTCACCTGCATCCTCCTGCGGTTCCTGTGCAACCTGGTACTTCAAATAGAACCTTCCTCACTTCCATGTTGGAAGAAACTGCAGATGCTGGTTTACACCAAAGATAGAAACTGGCTCTTCTACCCAGACATGCTGCCTCTCCCGCTGAGTTACTCCAGTATTTTGTGTCACTTACTATCTGATTGTGATTGGAGGGGTATGGACCAATGTTTAGTTTAAATACAGCACGGAAACAGGCCCTTCGCCCCATCGAGTCAGCGCAGACCAGCGATCCCCGCACATTAATTCTATCCAATGCACACACACTAGGGACAATTTACATGTATACCGAGCCAATAAATCTACAAACCTGTCCGCCTTTGGAGTGTGGGAGAAAACCGGTTAGAATGTACTAACTCCGTACAGACAAGCACCCGTAGTCAGGATCGAACCCGGGTCTCTGGCACTACAAGGCAGCAACTCTACCGCAGCGCCACCACCAATTATTCAAATGTGAAATTATAACTGGTACGATTGTTAAATGCGTGTTATTTCTCGGGGTTTTATGTGCAGGCTGCAGGTGTCTGATTATGCACTGGAGGAATGGCAGGGAGGAAATATATAAAACATGTCAGCAGTTATTTACTTTTAGCTGGATAAGTCAGCCATTGAAAAGATGAAGCAATAAAGTCTTATCAAGGATGATAAGCAGAAAGAACTGGGGCAGCTGTAAACATTACTTAACAAGATATTATGAAATGCACGCTGTAAATGGTATGCAGCTGGTTGACAATGCTTGAAGTGGGTAGTTAACAAGAGGAATGTAGCAATCTCCGCATTCTGGCATGGTGCAAGGCTATGCAAGCCAGCGTGAACTCCACTGTTCAATTTGCAATCCAGATATTTTGGCACTTTTAGTTCATTCTCCATAACCCCCAAGTCCTCTGATTATTAGAGCAGGGGAGATTGAGGACCAGAGGACGTAGGTTGAAGGTGAAGGGGAAAAGATTTAATAGCAATCTGAGGGGTAACTTTTTCACACAAAGGGTATAAAGAAATAGTTGAGGCAGAGACTAGCATAAAGTTCAAGAAATAGTTAGACTGGTACATGGATAGGACAGGTTTGGAGGGATATGGGCCAACCGCAGGCAGTTGGGACTAGTGTAGCTGGGATTTGTTGGCCGGTGTGGGCAAGTTGGGCCGAAGGGCTTGTTTCCACGCTGTATGACCTCATGTTCTCCCTCTCTCCCACCTGTTTCCTGTCTCCTCACCTCCACTATCCCAAACTTCCAGCTCTTTGCCAAAGTCTCCTGTCTCTAGCCAAAGGGCCTGTCCCACGTAGGTGACTTTTTAGGCGAGTGCAGGAGACTCTGCGCCCGCCACATGGTCGCCACATGTTCGCTGGTGGTCTCTGGTGAGTCTCCTTCATGGTCGGGAGGAGTTCCCGCATTCTGGGAACTAGTCGCGGCCTCAGTATGGTCGCGGCAAATTTTTCAACATGTTGAAAAATTTTCTGCAACCAAAAATTGGTTGCCATGGAGAAAATCGATAATCCTGTGGTCGTAGGTGCAGTTGTAGTGGGGTCGCCATGTAGTTATGGGTAGTCGAGGTAGTCGTAGGTAATTTTAGTTAATCGCCTTTGCTGACCGGTCATTTTCATTGGTTCATTGGGGGGAAAAAACGTAAGCACGAGTTTTCGGAACCAAGGATAACCGACCGGTAATGTTAAATGCCCGCCAAACTTCACGGCCATGTATCTCTGGCTTATTAAAAGTTGTCTGGCTTCTTAAAAGTGTCTCCACTCCTTCTCCCCTCCCTCCCCCACCCTCTTTTAAATGACTTACTGTACACTGTCCTAGCCGTCTTATCCTTCCTGTTCATCGAGGTGTGTGTCTCTAGCACCTTGGCTTTGCACAGCGCTCCCCCCGCTTGCCCTGACCCCCACCTTTGCGACATATTTGTGTATGTATGTGCGTTCCACTCTGACAGTCGCCGGTAGTCCATTGAAAAATCGCCTAAGTGGGACAGGTGAAAAATGTTGGGGGAAAGTGGGACAGACTTTAAAGTTTCACCTTTTATTTGCTTAGCTTTGATGGTTGAGATGTGTATTTTGGGTGCATTTGGAGAAAGTATTTCATATGTTGAAAGACTCTAGACCATAGAACAGTATGGTCATATTGATTAGTACGGATGTCAGAGGTTATGGGGAGAAGGCAGGAGAACGGGGACCATTGGCAACCTCTTGCTGTGAGATGAAGTCTCACACCCTGCCCTCTGTTGAGCTTCATGTTCGTTCAACCTGCTCCATTCCCAACCATCTCCATGTTTGTTTCTCATTCGTCTCTTTGGATCTGTTGTCAATAATGACAATTGGCTTTAACCATCATTGACTGAAGGTGTGTACGAACATCCCTTTCCAATGTCCCCACCCCTAATAAGATCAGTCCGAAGAAGGGTCTCAACCCGAAACGTCACCCATTCCTTCTCTCCATGCCTGTCCCGCTGAGTTACTCTAGCTTTTTGTGTCTGTCCCCAACACTAAGTTGTACATGGAATAAGAACTGTTTAGATTGCGTTAAGTTCTGTTTCACGTTTCAAAACTTTGAAATCCCCGATTTCATCCTTGATAGTTTAGTTTAGTTTAGTTTATAGATACAGCGTGCAAACTCAGTGGCCTATCTGCCCACCGAGTCCGCCCCAACCAGCGATCACCCTGTACACTAACACTATCCTACATACCAGGGACAATTTACAGCTGCCAACTAATCTACAAACCTGCACGTCTTTGGAATGTGGGAGGAACCGGAGCACCCACGGAAAACCCAGGCGGTCACGGTACAGACTCCGTACAAACAGCACCCGTAGACAAGATCGAACCCAGGTCTCTGGCGCTGTAGCGCAGCAACTCTACTGCTGCACCACCGTGCCACCCTGACCATTAGCAATGATACTTTCTTGCGTTTGGTCGGCAGATTTCCTCAGGCATAAAATAACATTGTCTCGCAACTTTTATTCAACCAATGTGGCAACCATTTTGCACTCAGGATTCCAGAAGCAACAACAATTGCACATACATCGGACCTGTTGCTGGAGGGTGGGTGTTGCTTGGATACTAAATTGGCAGTAATCCTTTACAGTTTCATGCACTTTCACGAGAGTGACGCCAGGAACAATGTGCTATTCACCGCCACTCTGCTTTTAAAATCCTGATCCCAATTTTCAAATCTTTCCTCAGTCATCACTTCTAATCATGCAGCCTCCTCCGTTCTCAAAGCCCACCGCTTATTTCTGACTGTTATTTCTTGCTCAACAATTTGGTTTAGTTTAGAGATACGGTACAGAATCAGGCCCTTCTGCCCACCGAGTCCGTGCCGACCAGCGATCCCGCCCACATACTAATACTATCCTAGGGACAAGTTAGAATTTTACCAAGCCAATTAACCTGTACGTCTTTCCTGTACAAAATTCTTAAGGGGTTGGACAGGCTAGATGCAGGAAGATTGCTCCCGATGTTGGGGAAGTCCAGGACAAGGGGTCACAGCTTAAGGATAAGGGGGAAATCCTTTAAAACCGAGATGAGAACTTTTTTCACACAGAGAGTGGTGAATCTCTGGAACTCTGCCACAGAGGGTAGTCGAGGCCAGTTCATTGGCTATATTTAAGAGGGAGCTAGATGTGGCCCTTGTGGCTAAAGGGATCAGAGGGTATGGAGAGAAGGCAGGTACGGGATACTGAGTTGGATGATCAGCCATGATCATATTGAATGGCGGTGCAGGCTCGAAGGGCCGAATGGCCTACTCCTGCACCTAATTTCTATGTTTCTATGTTTCTATGGAGTGTGGGAGGAAAACGGAGCACCCGGAGAAAACCCACGCAGGTCACGGGGAAAATGTACAAACTCCGTACAGACTGCATCCGTAGTCAGGGTCGAATCCGGGTCTCTGGCGCTGTAAGGCAGCAACTCTACCATTGCTCCACCATGCTGCCCCTAAATATTCTAAATGAATACCTCATTGGCATCCGTGTCGTCAGTCCCAACCACAGCCGTTCCTCCATGGACTGCTTCACCTCTCTCTTCTTTCAGTCAATTATTAGAATCTACCTTTTTGACTGAGACTTTGGACATTAAGTCATACATCACCAGACTGTTTCTGTTTCATTGGGTATGTTTAAAGCAGATTGACAGGTTCTTGATTAGCAAGGGTGTCAAAGGTTATGGGGAGAAGGCAGGAGAATGGGGTTGAGGGGGAAAGATGGATCAGCCATGATTGAATGGCGGAGTAGACTTGATTCTGCTCCTGTGACTTATGAAGTGATATAATACTGCAGTGGTATGGTTATTCATTACATTTATTGATTGATACAGCATGGAAACAGGCCCTTCGGCCCACCGTCCATGCCAACCCCCCATCACCCGTTTATCCCAGTTCCATGTTATCCCACATTTGCAACCACACCCCACCCACTTAACCTATTAACACAATTAACCTGCAAACCCGCACACCTTTGGGATGTGGGAGGAGATCAGGACACCCGTTCCGAGGAAACCCATGACATCACAGGGAAAATGTGCAAACTCCGCACAGACAGCACCCTAGAGCAGGTTCGAACCGAGGCCTCCGGCGCCGTGAGGCTGCCGCTCAACCACGTGCGCCACTGTGCTACCTGCTAGTTCTGACCAACCTGTTTGAAGTTTTTGAGGCAATAGGGAAGAGGGTGAATGAGGGTGAAAGTTGCATTCCTAATACAACGGAGTATAGGCTACTATTGCACTGCAGTTTCCTACCACATTACCGTTCAATGGAATTATTCCCTCTCTCTACATCCCTCCCCCTTCCCAGTTCTCCGACCAGTCTGAATGTCCCCGATTACATTTTATATCTGTTTAGACAAAAATGCTGGAGAAACTCAGCGGGTGAGGTAGCATCTATGGAGCGAAGGAATAGGTGACGATTTGGGTCGAGACCCGAAACATCACCTATTCCTTCGCTCCATAGATGCTGCCTCACCCCTCTGACCTCACCCCTCACCCCTCAACCCAGCATTTTTGTCTACCTTCGATTTTTCCAGCATCTGCAGTTCTTTCTTAAACATTTTATATCTGTTTGCTATGTTTGGTTACTTTCTCCTCACTAACAATAATACATTCTACATTTTACTTGATCTCCACCACCTTTGATGTCTCTTTCTCACACTTTACAATTGCTTAACTCTGAATCTCCCCCGACTCTCAGTCTGAAGAAGGGCCTTGACCCGAAACGTCACCCATTCCTTCTCTCCACAGATGCTGCCTGTCCCGCTGAGTTACTCCAGCACTTTATGCCTGTCTTCAGTTTAAACCAGCATCTGCAGTTCCTTCCTACACCGTTCAATGGAAATTGGTAACCGGTCACAGATACTTGACAAGGTGTAGTCGCATGCATTCATTTCAATACATGCCTTATGCAATAAAAACTAATTATCGTTCTTATCAAATGCATTGAAACATCAACGTTTACATGCAAATGTCATGCAACTGTGCATTGAGGTCGCATGCTAGAAAATAGTGCTTTTAACTCTTTTTTTAGCCAATGAGGAATGCAATTAGTTGCGTCTGGATTTCCAATGAGTCTTACCCAGCTCGTGAGTAATATACAGGACAAACTGTACAATACGGAAGACTCGAGAAGAAATTGATCATACTCAAGGTTCTGCCTTCACAACATGTTAATAGCAAACCTACAGAAGTTCGTGCAGTGCGGAGGAGAGGATGTTGTGGTGAAACTGAGACGCAAGTTGCCATTTTAAAACTGACCTGGCGGGCTAAACCCATGTTCACTGTTACTTTATCCAGCTCCTGTGTTGGAAGCTTTGACAAAGACCGCTATAAACAATAAGAATTGAAGAAAAATAAACATACACTTATATCCTGAGAACATCACTTGCGATCAATGTCCCTGCTTGTGAGGAAATGAAAAGACGTTAAAAAGGGAGGAATCAAAACCAGATTACAATCAATTTGATCAAACAGGATTGTAGCAGCTTTAAACATTCTCAGTGTTCACACCGCAAATGTCATATGTAATATCTACTCCAACTACTCTTCTGATTCACTAACTAACGTTGCTTTCAGATGCCATGAGCAGTATTGCACCAAGCATTCATTTATCTAAACCAGAATGTTCTCCTTGCGACAGCGAGGGTTTTCTCCGAGTGCTCTGGTTTCCTCCCACACTCCAAAGACATGCAGATTAGTTTAGTTTAGTTTAGAGATTCAGCGTGGTAACAGGCCCTTCGGCCCACCGAGTCCGCACCAACCAGTGATCCCCGCACATTAACCCTATCCCACACACATACACACGGGACTTTTTTTTTACATTTACACCAAACCTGGATGTCTTTGGAGTGTGGGAGGAAACCGGAGATCTCGCAGAAAACCCTTGCAGGTCAAGGCGAGAATGCAGAAACTCCGTACAGACAGCACCTGTAGTCAGGATCGAACCTTGGTCTCTGGCGCTGTAATGCAGTAGCTCTACCGTGCCGCCCCGGTGTGTAGGCTAATTGGCTTTGGTAAAATTGTAAATTGTCCCTAATGTGTAGAAGGCGCAGATGTCGTAGTGCCAGTGACCCAGCTTCAATCATGACCTTCGGCGTTGTCTGGGTGGCGTTTGTACCTGTGACCAGGGCAATTTCCTTGGCTCTGGCTTCCTCCCACATCCCAGCGTGATGTGGATAGGCAGCTTAACTAGTCGTTGTGAACTTGCCTTTACTGTCTGGTGAGTTACAGAACGTGGGAATAATTGACCCAAGTCTGGAAATAAATGTCGGGAGCAATAATTGTGATGAAGAAACTACTGATTGTTGTCAAACTTAATCGGTTCACCATTTTTAAGGCAGAGATATGGACAAATTCTTGATTAGAATGGGTGTCAAGGGTTATGGGGAGAAGGCAGGAAAATTAGATTAGGAGTCAGAGATCAGCCATGATTGAATGGCAGTGGACTTGATGGGCCGAATGGCCTAATTCTACTCCTATAACTTGTGAACGTGAATATCCTTTAGACTAGGAACTCTGCCATCTTCATAAAAAAGTTTTCGAGGCAGTTCCAGACCCACAGCTACATTGTTGGCTCCAGCCCAAGAAAAGTCCCAAAAGCCACTTGGCTCAACAGCAATTAGTGAAGGACAATAAAATTGGGCGACACGGTGGCGCAGCTGGTAGAGCTGCTGCCTAACAGCGCCAGAGACCCGGGTTTGATCATGACTTTGGGTGCTGTCATGTGTGGAGTTTGCACGTTCTCCCTGTGACTGCGGGGGTTTCCTCCAGGTGCTCTGGTTTCATCCTACGTCCCAAAGAGTTACATAGGTTAATTGGCCTCTGTAAATTGCCCCTGTAGTGTAGAGAGTAGCTGTGAACGTGGGATAACATAGAACTGGTGAACAGGTGATCGATGGTCAGCGTGGGCTCAATGGGCCATCTTTCAATCAATTGAAATCTTGCAAAAAGGACACAAGGTGTTGGAGTAACAGCAGATCAAGTAACATTTTTAGTTTAGTTTAGAGATACAGCGCGGAAACAGGCCCTTCAGCCCATCGGGTCCGCACCGACCAGCGATCCCCGCACATTAATACTATCCTACACCCACTATGGACAATTTTTACATTCACCAAGCCAATTAACCTACAAACCTGTACGTCTTTGGAGTGTGAGAGGGAAACCGAAGATCTCGGAGAAAACCCACGCAGGTCACGGGGAGAACGGACAAACTCCGTACAGACAGCACCTGTAGTCGGGATCGAACCGGGCTCTCCGGCGCTGCATTCGCTGTAAGGCAGCAACTCTACTGCTGCGCCACCGTGACCGAGCATTCCTGTAAAACATGGATAGGTGACCTTTTGGGTCGCGACCCTTCTTCAAACTGATTGTTGGGGGGGGGGGGGGTGGATGAAAGCTGGAAAAGAACAGAAGCAGGTTCTGCATGGCAAGGCCACACAGGTGAGGGAGGGGGGAAGGGTTGATAGGCAGATGGTTGGAACAAAAGCCAATAATAAGAAAAGGGGGGGAAAGTGTGACAGATTTGAGTGGTTGTGGATTGTCAAGCCAGAGGGAAGATATTGGTGTGGGGGGGGAAGGGGGTGGTCAGGGATGGGGGTGGTGAGTGGAGGGGAGAAACAGGTGGGAGTCCAGATGGGACACAGTGGAGGGAAGGTGGGGGGGATGGGAAGTTTGGGAGTGAAAGGGGGAGAGGGCTCTTGGCTCGCCAGAGACTATAGCCCCATGAATAAAATGAAAGTATGTTGCTTCGAAGAATCTAACTTCATGCAATAAAAAAAGGCGCTGTTGTGAAGGATCGATTGTTCAACTGCAGGAAGCCAATGCAGAATGTACACTTCATATAAACGCTGGCTGCATTTTACAAAACACAGAGATATCTAGTGGTGCAAGGTGGCTACTGCATGCACTGCCCCAGAGAGATCCAAATTTCTATCAAAAATTAGATATTTTAAAGTAGGAAATCAGATTGATTCACATTTATTGTCACATGCACCAATTAAGGTACAGTGATATTTGAGTTACCATGCAGCCATACAATTAAAAGAACACAACACAATTAAAAAGAACGATAGAACTTAACATAAACATCACCATAGTGATCACTGTGATGGAAGGCAATAAAGTTCAGTCCATCTTCTTCGTAATCCAAACTAATGCTAATATATCCGCAGGTTAGACAAGAGGGAAACAGTTGTTATTTCTGATTATATGAAATTTAAATGTTTCCAACTTTTTCTCTTAACTCATTATAACAATTAACTGCATAGGAAGGAACTGCGGATGCTAGTTATGGTCTATGGACCATATGGTCTATGGTATATCGACACACTGAACTTTTATCTCCTGTTCTGTATTATGTTTACATATTCTGTTGTGCTGCAGCAAGCAAGAATTTCATTGTCCTATCTGGGACACATGACAATAAAACTCTCTTGACTCTTGACTAGTTTAAATCAAAGATAGACACAAAAAGCTGGAGTAACGCGCGGGTCCCGAACATTATGGAGGGCACTGTATGCCGACTAAACACTTTAGACTCTTGTATAGTATTTTAACAGAACAAAATATTCGATTCAAATTGTTTGTCAATGCCTATGATACAGCAAATTTGGAAATGGTGCTGCTATGAGCTGACTGGTTTAACACTGAGAGTCCCCAGGGGGGCAGGGTATACCCAGACACACAAAATACATGTGGAACAAGTGGACTTTGAAATGTCAATAAAGGTGATATAACACAATTCTGGTGCAACACTTAAGTAAACAAGAGAGTGTGTATGTATCTCCAGCCTTGCACAAACACAGATTCCAATTCGGGAGAACTGTTCAAACAGAAGTTTCATGAAACAATTATCTAAAAGATCTGCAATCCAGAATTTCACAAGCATCAACTAGCGTATAAAGATACCTTAACGGGATGTATAAAGATTCATTAACAGGACACAGTCATTACTAGCAAGGTCTGTAATTATTGCCCATCCTCAACTGTCTGGGTCATTTCTGTGGGCAGTCTGGTGTTGTTCCCAGATCAGGTGAAGGAGAGATGGTAGATTTTCAAAAAGGAATTGGGTAAGCATTTGAGGGAAAACAATTTGCATGGTTACAGAGAACAGGAGCTGCTGGAATGCTCTGCAAAACTGGCAGGTACTTGATGGGCAAAATGGCCTCCTTTGTGGGTGGGCAATTACCTCCTTGTCGATAACTCCCTTTCTGCCAGACGTTATTGGGCGGCATGGTGGCGTAGCGGTAGTCTTGCTGCCTTACAGCCCCAGAGATCCTGGTTTGATCCAAACTTGTCTGTTTGGAGTTTGTCTGTTTTCCTCCCCGACCCGTGTGGGTTTTCTCCGGGTGCTCCGATTTCCTCCCACACTCCAGGTATATAGATTTGTAGTTTAATTGGCTTGGTATAAAAATGTTAAATTGTCCCTAGTGTGTAGTAGGGTAGTGTGTAGTAGGGGACTGCTGGTCGGTGCGGACTCGGTGGGCCGAAGGTCCTGTTTCCGCGCGATATCTCTAAACTAAACTAAGGTGAGTTTTTACAACGTTATGGATAGATGGTGGAATCTTGAGCAAGTTTCTCCAGCACTTTGTGTTTTACACCTATCTAGTCATTTCATGGTCATCACTTGAGATACCAGCATTTCATTCAGTGCTTATTTGACAAACCTCTCCTGATCTCTGGTGTAGACAAAAATGCTGGAGAAACTCTGCGGGTGAGGCAGCATCTATGGAGAGAAGGAATAGGCGATGTTTCGGGTCGAGACCTTTCTTCAGACTCATCTCTGGTGTGGTGACTCTGAATTCTGTTTCTCAGATTCAGATTCAGATTCAGATTCAACTTTATTGTCATTGTTCAGTGTACAGTACAGAGACAACGAAATGCAGTTAGCATCTCCCTAGAAGAGCGACATAAATATGAGAAGTAAATAAATAAATCTAATAAATCCTGGTGGGAGGAGTGTACGGGGGGGGGGGGGGTGATTGGCAGTCACCGAGGTACAGTGTTGAGTAGTGTAACTGCCGCAGGGAAGAAGCTGTTCCTGGACCTGCTGGTCCGGCAACAGAGAGACCTGTAGCGCCTCCCGGATGGTAGGAGGGTAAACAGTCTGTGGTTGGGGTGCGAGCAGTCCTTGGTGATGCTGAGCGCCCTTCGCAGACAATGCTTGCTTTGGACAGACTCAATGGTGGAGAGTGAGGAACCGGTGATGCGTTGGGCAATTTTCACCACCCTCTGCAGTGCTTTCCGGTCGGAGACAGAGCAGTTGCCATGCCATACTGTGATGCAGTTGGTAAGGATGCTCTCGATGGTGCAGCGATAGAAGTTCACCAGAATCTGAGGAGACAGATGGACCTTCTTTAGTCTCCTCAGGAAGAAGAGACGCTGGTGAGCCTTCTTGACCAGAGTTGAGGTATTGTTGGTCCAAGAGAGGTCATCGGAGATGTTGACCCCCAGGAACCTGAAGCTGGAAACACGTTCCACCTCCGTCCCGTTAATGTGGATGGGGGTGTGCGTGCCGCCCCTAGACTTCCTGAAGTCTACAATGAGCTCCTTGGTCTTCTTGGAGTTAAGGGCTAGGTTGTTGTCAGCGCACCATGCTGCTAGGAGCTGGACCTCCTCCCTATAGGCCGACTCATCGTTGTTGCTGATGAGGCCAATTTCTGGTTATAGGTAGCAGTTTCGGTATTTTTAGAAGAAGCCCACTGATTTGATTTAATTTATTGTCATTGTCTTCAATTAAGAGACAACAACATTATTTTTCCCTTAATCATACAAATAATGAAAAAAACACAAAAACACAGAACACAGTAGTCCACAACACAAACATCCCCACAGCAGCACCAAAGTTCCCCACTGTGAGAGAAGGAACCAAAGTCTAGTCAACCTCCTCACTGATGTTCCCCAATGTTCACCCGTGGTCGGGGCCTCCCGAGCAGCCCGTATTCGCCGTGTTCAGGCCCTCTCGCCGGGAACGATGGAACCCCGACGTCGAACGGGAGAACGTCCTCAGCGGCCTGGACCTCTGAATCGGCCACCTTCCATTGGAGTCCGCGGCTCCCGATGGCCACAGACCGCGCTGGGCGGAGATTCGCGCTGGTGACCCCCGGTAAAGGGTCCCAGAACTCCGCGATGTTGAGGTCAGCGCCGCCCGCGTTGGGAGCTCCGCGCCCACAGCTCCGCGATGTTGGAGCAGCGGCCCAACACTCCGGAGCTCCAAGTGGCGATCCCAGGTAAGGACTCACCTGCTCCGCGATGTTTCCAGCGCCTCGCCGCTTCTGCTGAAGCTCTGGTCCGGTCCCGGCAGGAAAGGCCACGCCAATCCAGTTAGTAGGCCTTGAGGAGGGGGGCGAGGGCCCGACTCAAGATAATAGTCGCATCCTCGTCAGGAAGCGACTGAAGGATGGTTCCCCCTTACCATACCCTCTCCCCCCACATAATACTGAAAAAACCTAAAAAATCATACTTTAAACAAAACAAAAAAAACAAAAAATAACCAGACTGTGGGCGGAGGCAGCCAGTAACAGCGCCACCGGATGTCATACTGGCTGTCTCCTTTTTACACTCTCAGACCTGATGTGTGGTCTTGACCAGAACATTGGCAATCCTTCTGCCTCCACAGATGTTGACTGACCCATGAAGTTCCTCTAGCAACTTAAGCAAATTTAATCAATAATGTTTTATTATTAATGTTTAATGTTTTATGTGTCATTCCTAACTGTCACTGTGTTGTCACTTGCGGGTGGAGCACCAAGGAAAATTCCTTGTATGCGAATACTTGGCCAATAAAATTATTCATTCATTCATTCATTCAAAACGCAAAGTGCTGGAGTAACTCAGCAGGCCCTGGAACATTCGTGGAGGTATGTGGGCAGGCAACGTTTCGGGCTAGGACTGAAGAAGGTCCCGACCTGAAACATCATCTGTCTAGTCCCTCCACAGTTGCTGCCTGACCCGCTGAGTACATCTGCCACTTTATCTTCTGCGCAACATTCAACCATCTGCATGCAACATCCAGGGGTCTTTGTGGAATTTTGCCACGGTGATCTTGTAGAAAAGGATACCATACCAGAACAAACGGATTGCTCAAGGAACTCAGCGGGTCAGGCAGCATCTGTGGAGGGAAATGGACAGGAGACGTTTTTGACTCAGAATCCTTCTTCAGTCCAACTTCAAATGTCATCTGTCCATTTCCCTTCACCGATGCTGCCTGACCCGCTGAGTTCCTACAGTGTAGGAAGGAACTGCAGATGCAGATTTAAACCGAAGATAGACACAAAAAGCTGGGGTAACTCAGCGGGACAGGCAGCATCTCTGGAGAGAAGGAATGGGTGACGTTTATCTCCAGTGGCGTACGTCCTCGGATGTTGTGCCCTCCTAAAGTCCACAATCAGCTCCTTAGTTTTTATGACATTCAAGAGGAGGCTGTTGTCCTGATACCAGAGTGCCAGATCAGCCACCTCCTTCCTCCTGGTAGGCCTTCTCATTGTTATCGGAGATCAGGCCCACCACCACAGTGTCATCAGCAAACTTGATTATAGAGTTGGAGCTGAACCTAGTCACACAGTCATGTGTGTACAGGGAGTACAGTAGGTGGCTGAGGACGCAACCCTGGGGGGATCCTGTGTTCACGGTGAGGGTGTTCGATGTATTTCTTCCCATCTTGACTACCTGGGGCCTGGCGGTGAGTAAGTCCAGGACCCAGGCACACTGGGTCGATCTTGGAGTTCCTACAGAGGTCTGTTTTACGCTAAAGATTCCAGCATTGGCAGTCCCTTGTGTGTCAAGGTGCATTACACTTCAGCTGCTAATGTATCTCACATGTGAACACACTTGCTGATCAATCCGAACCGCACTCCCGAGCTCTGGAACCTGCCTCTCGATTATTAATAATACGGTTTATTACAACAGAACAAACTGCTTGAATTAAACTTTCTGTCCTGCAATCAGCTGATTTAAATCAACATTTTAAGTATCGTTAACGTGAAACTGGGAACCAGGTTCCCGCAACTAAGGAGAGTGGTTCAATTTTTACAGCAAGTGCTTACATGCCAGAGGCATTAGTAGTTGATGTTTAACGTAGCTGTGGGTATCGTTAAAGGCACTGCAGGTTTCTGTAAGCCAAATGCATGGAAATAAATATCGACGGCTTACCACAACCACAATGTTTCCATTATTTAAAGGTCTGTGGAAAAGGGAATCTTTTAAACTGTTCAGAAAAAAACTGTTCCAGTACAGGCACCTTGCGTTTTACGCCATTGCGGGTTACGCATTTAGAAACATAGAACCATAGAAAATAGGTGCCATTCAGCCCTTCGAGCCAGCACCCTCTATTCAATATGATCATCCACAATCAGTATCCCATTCCCACTTTTCCCCCATATCTCTGGATTCCGTTAGCCTCAAGAGCTAAATCTAACTCTCTCATGAAAACATCCAGTGAATTGGCCTCCTCTGCCTTCTGTGGCAGAGAATTCCGCAGATTCACAACTCTCTGGGTTAAAAAGTTTTGCCTCATCATTGAAAAGCAACGTGTAAATCAAAAAGTGCGAAAATCAAACGTATGCCAGGCATCATGTACGACTACACTGCCACACGGTGCCAGGTATAAATTTGAGAGCGTTATTCCGAAAATAGAACGGCGTAATTTAAACTTCGGTAGCAATTGCACTTACAACAACTGGGACTTGAAAATGGTGCCAGAATGGCGACTCTATTATGAAGATTGACTCAGGCAGCATCTCTGGATAGAAGGAATGGGTGACATTTCACATCGAGACCTTTCTTCAGACCTTCCTTCTCTCCCATTCCTTCTCTCCAGAGATGCTGCCTGTCCCGCTGAGTTTTACCCCAGCATTTTGTTTATCTTCCGTGTAAACCAGCACCTGCAGTTCCTTCCAACACGACCCTACATACTGCCTCAGTGCACTGCTACTGTACACTTGTACTGCATCTGAGATGCTTATCCAATATTTATCTAAGTGCTTATGTATAGTGATACTTGTACTGTGCAGTATACAAAAATGAATTTCACTGTACCTCGGTACCTGTGACACATAAAGCACCAATATCAATATCAATTAAACAAGCGCGTTATTCTAAAAATGCAGAAATCAAGCATGCGTAAAACGTGAGGTGCCTGTATCTAAAATGGTTGCAGCTTTGCCGGTATGTAGAGATGAGAGTGCAAGTACGTAGTGTGAGTGAGGCAGGATGAGAGGGTCAAAGGGGGTCCTCACTGAAGTCAACAGTCAAATTTGCCAGAAGCCATGGTGATTACACAGGCCTCTGGAGAGGAGATAAATCCTCAGTCCACAGGAGGCAGCGAGGCCGGCTACTGCCCTTGACGCCAACTCTTTGTCCAAATGGGCTGTCTGCCTGGAGATTAAAGAATGATTGAGAACTGTTATGGGAGTGGTATGCAGTACACCGAACCAAGTACGTCCTCAGAGCACAGAACTATGCCGCATAGGAACAGGCCCTTTAGTCTCCAAAGCCAGTGAATTGTGTTGTGCAACTCTTTGTTTCGAGTAGAAAGAAGCTCAGACCAAAGACTAAAGAATGTGGCCCTGCAGAGTACTTGGCCTTTTATCCAAGCTCACGCCCGTACCAGGATCTGAACTTGGAAACAAGGCTGGTCAACAAGAGCATTTATCTTCAGGCTGCTTTTTCCCAGTCAGCTGTTACACTGTTTGTGGCAGCTTTCAGCAGCGTTTGTTCAATGAATGCCCGGCCCGGTGCCAAGTGTCAAGAACACAAAAGGCAAACATCCTGCAGAGCTTGTGCCTCAGCGACGTTCAGTTCACCTTTCCTTCCCCACCCCCCCCCTCCCCCCCATCAACGCACACACAATATTCAATGCTGTGATACAGATCTCCACTCAGCACGGCGCAGCGGGTAGAGCCACTGACTCACAGCGCTGGAGACCAGGGTTCGATCCTGACCTCGGGAGGTGTCTGCGTGGAATTTGCACGTTCTCCCTGTGACCGCGTGGGTTTCCTCCAGGTGCTGCGGTTTCCTCCCACGACGTGCAGGTTTGTAAGTTAATTGGTGGTCTGTAAATTGCCCCTAGTGTAGGGAGTGGATGTGAAAGTGGGATAAACCGGTGCAAAGAGAAGACGTGTAGGAAGGAACTGCAGATGCTGGTTTACACCGAAGATAGACACAGTTCCTGCTGGAGAAACTCAGCGGGTCAGGCAGCATCACTGGAGAAAAGGAATAGGTGACGTTTTTGGGTCGAGACCCTTCTTCAGGCTGAGAGTCGGGAGAGAGGGAAACTAGAGGCATGAAAAGGTACAGAACAAATCACAGCCGGCACTGATGACTCAGGAAAGGTGGAGCCCACAATGGTCCATTGTTGGCTGTTGAAGAGCTGATAATGAAGGGATACTAACAGTGAAACTAGCAAGACGACTAGGGTGGTGGAGGGACGGAGAGGGAATGCACGGGTTCCTTGAAATTAGAGAAATCAATATTCATACCACTCGGTTGTAAGCTGCCCAAGCAAAACACAAGGTGCTGTCTGTTTCCATGTTGCTTCTTTCAATCAATCAAAAATCTTACCTTATGGTTACTTATTTAAAATACCACTTTTCATATCTGCACCTATAAATTCACGTCATATTTTGTTACTTCTTTTACAGATTGTAGTCATCGCATTAACATCCTACTTCTATCTGACCACCAGGCTGGGCAGTGATCTGTATTCTTAAAATGCTGCAGTCCTTCCAGCAAAGGTCCTTCCACCATGTTGATGGATTTAGACCACTGACAAAAGAAGGAACAGCATGATATCTCCAAGTCGGGATGCTGAAGGACACATCTGCCCTCACAATCCCCTCACTCTCGGTGCAGACATCACAGGTTCAGGAGCTGATGTTAGATTAGACCAAGCAAGTATAGGTCTGCACGGTGGCACAGCGGGAGAGTTGCTGCCTTACAGCACCAGAGACCCGGGTTCGATCCTGACCACGGTTGCTGTCTGTACGGAGTTTGTACGTTCTCCTCATGACATTGATTGTAGTTCAGATGATTCCGAATTTCAGATGATTCCTGCTCAGGAATTTGACTCTTGATGATTTAATGAACCAATTTCTTCAACAACAGAACAAGACCTCACCTATAATTAGTCCGAGTTTACTTCACAGAAACAGGCCCCTGGGCTAGATGATGTACACCAGAGTTTATTATTCCCTCTTCGTCTTCCCTCATCTATTTCCTTCTCCCTCTTGTGCTCTTTGAACTTCCCCTTAAATGCATTTATACCGTTCACCACAACTTCTCCATGCAATAGCAAGTTCCGCATTCTAGGTTCTAGCAACATTTCCCCTCAACTCCCTGAGATTTTTTCGTGACTACCAGAACCAAAGCTTTGGTCTTCCCCATAAGTGGAAATGTTTTCACTACACATGGCCTATTACATCTTACTTTGAGCAGAATTAAAAAATACCAGTATAATAAACGTTATTAATCACTATGAAACTGTCATGTGGTTGCCGAAACTCTTGACTGACTCATGACTCTTGGGGAAGAAGAGCTGGCACCTTGCACGCACCAATGTGATCAACTCTTTATTCTCCCCTGAAACAACCAGCCTGATCGCTACAAAGAATCAAACAAAAACCACAGCACTTCAAAGTAAGTGTCTTGCCTTCCCAAATCATCTAGGAATGGGGCGGCACAGTGGTACAGCTGGTGGAGCTGCTGCCTTAGAGCGCCCAGAAACAAGTGCAAGCCAGTTACAATCCTGATCTCCGTTCTATCTGTGGGGAGTTTGCACATTCTCCGTGACCATGTGGGATTCCTCTGGGTGCTCCGGTTTCCTCCCACATCCCAAAGACGTCCCTGGTTTCCCGGTTGAGTGGCCTATGTAAATTGCCCCTAATGTGTAGGGAGTGGATGTGGAAATGGGATAACATAGAACTAGTGTAAACAGGTGATCCATGGTTGGCGTGGACTCGGTGGGCTGAAGGGTCTGGTTCCACGCTGAATCTTTCAATCAATGAATACGCAATAAAAAATCCAGTCCTGCAATGTTGCCCTATATCAGAACAGTGGCAACAAAATGCAATCTGAAGAAGGGTCCCGACCTGAAACGTCACCTATCCATGTCCTCCAGAGATGCTAGCTGACCTGCTGAGTTCCTCCAGGACTTTGTATTTCACTCATTCCTGCCTATGAACTTCTTTGTATCTTCAAAATGTTCCCGATGTTGGGGGAGTCCAGAACCAGGGGCCACAGTTTAAGAATAAGGGGAGAGCCATTTAGAACTGAGACGAGGAAACACTTTTTCACACAGAGAGTTGTGAGTCTGTGGAATTCTCTGCCTCAGAGGGCGGTGGAGGCAGGTTCTCTGGATACGTTCAAGAGAGAGCTAGATGGGGCTCTTAAAGATAGCGGAGTCAGGGGATATGGGGAGAAGGCAGGAACGGGGTACTGATTGGGGATTATCAGCCATGATCACAGTGAGGTGCTGGCTCGAAGGGCCAATGGCCTACTCCTGTACCAATTGTCTATTGTCTATTCTCATAACACAAGTACTACTGGTTTGATGACACACTGCAAAAAGTGCATCAGTCCATTGGATGGCTCGATTGTAAACATGTATTGTCTTTCCGCTGACTGGATAACAGGACACAAAAGCTTTACACTTGCCTCAGTCCATTGCCTTTGCAATTTAAAAGATGCCACTTATATCAAACTATCAAAACACCAGTCACTGAACATAACCTTATTTTGAACCACACTACACAATCCACGTACCGTTCATACACTGTTTATAGATCAAGAATAATGATCATTTTGGTGGCTTTACCCATTGAAAATTCAATTGTGTCAATTGCATATATAAATATATGATGGTGATATTCAATGCGTTTGTTCCACCAAATCATCGAAACACGAGCAGGATCCAGAGCAGTTCATTTAGTTTAGCGTAGTTTAGTGTAATTTAGTATATTGTTACCAAGGTACGGTGAAAGGCTTTGTGCTAACCAGTCAGCGGAAAGACAATACACAAGTACAATCTTAAACATGAGTACAATTGGGCCTTTTAAGGGCCTGTCCCACTTACGTGATTTTTTTCGGTGACTTGCCGGCACCCGTCACCGCCACCTCCAACGTGACCCCACCACTCGCCACATCTTCCCATCTCCCCCTATGTCTGCCTTCCGCAAAGACCGCTCCCTCCGTAACTCCCTTGTCAATTCTTCCCTTCCCTCCCATACCACCCCCTCCCCTGGTACTTTCCCTTGCAACCGCAAGAGATGCAACACTTGTCCCTTCACTTCCCCCCTCCACTCCATTCCAGGACCCAAGCAGTCGTTCCAGGTGCGACAGAGGTTCACCTGCATCTCCTCCAACCTCATCTATTGCATTCGCTGCTCTAGATGCCAGCTGATCTACATCGGTGAGACCAAGCGGAGGCTTGGCGATCGTTTCGCCGAACACCTCCGGTCGGTCCGCAATAACCAACCTGAACTCCCGGTGGCTCAGCACTTCAACTCCCCCTCCCATTCCGTATCTGACCTCTCTGTCCTGGGTCTCCTCCATGGCCACAGCGAGCAACACCGTAAATTGGAGGAAATGCACCTCATATTCCGCTTGGGCAGTCTACATCCTGGTGGCCTGAACGTTGAATTCTCCCAATTCTGCTAGCCCTGGCTGTCCCCTCCCCTTCATCAGCCATCTGGTTGTCTCCTCCCCTCCCCCAGCCCTCAGGCTCCTCCTCCTCCTTTTCCTTTTTTCCTTTCTTCTCCCCACCCCCTATCAGTCTGAAGAAGGGTTTCGGCCCGAAACGTTACCTATTTCCTTCGCTCCATAGATGCTGCTGCACCCGCTGAGTTTCTCCAGCATTTTTGTGTACCCGTCATAGTCGCTGCAGGTCTCCGAAAATTTTCGACATGTTAAAAATCCACCGGCGACCAGAAAAAGGTACGACTCTTTGGGCAACTACTCACAACCATACAGGCCCTGTCACCCCGCGACATGTCGACACGTGACGTGTCGTGAATAGTCGCCCAAAGATTCGTACCTTTTTCTGGTTGCGTGGCTGGATTTTCAACATGTTGAAAATTTTCGGCGACGGGTGCCGGAAAGTCGCCGAAAAAAATCGCGTAAGTGGGACAAGCTCTTTACAATGTACATGGTAAGGGAATAACAATTAGTGTAGTCTAGTGTAATTTAGCTTAATTTAGTGACGTTTAATTTATTGGCACGTGTAGCGAGATACAGTGTAAAGCTTTTGTTGCGTGTTATCCAGTCAGCGGAAAAACAATACATGTTTACAAGCCAGCCATTCACCGTGCACAGATACAGTTACACAGATTGAATGCTTGCAATGTACCACCACTCAGATAAAATCATATTCAGCAGCAACTTTCAAAGTGGAACAAAATCAATACCTGAAGCCAAACAAAGATATATTGTGAAGGTACACAAAAATGCTGGAGAAACTCAGCGGGTGCAGCAGCATCTATGGAGCGAAGGAGATAGGCAACGTTTCGACCCGAAACTTTGCCTATCTCCTTCGCTCCATAGATGCTGCTGCACCCGCTGAGTTTCTCCAGCATTTTTGTGTACCTTTGATTTTCCAGCATCTGCAGTTCCTTCTTTTAACACAGAGATATATTGTGAAATGAGGGAAGAGTCGAAGAATGGGATTATTCACATTGCCTCTCAACAGTTAGCTCAGGCTTGATGTCCCCCCCTGCTCTAGTATACTACAATTCCTCTCTACACTGCGATGAAGTTGCAGAATGTGGCCAACCTTTTTAGTCACAGCCATTAGCAAAGTCAAGTCTCCTGCTGCCGTGGCCATTTCCTCATTAGCTTCTTTGAAGGCATGACTCACGCTGGAGAGTGACTACCCTGTTGCTGGATGCAGCTGGTGCCCGAGCCCAGGATTATCAGACCCACCTCACTCTGGTTCCAGCAGATGGAGTCACTGGGCAGCGGTTCATGGCAATTAGTCCTCCGTACTGGTCCTCCAGCAGGGATCAGTCCAGGAGAGATGTCAGATGGACGCACGTGCATCCTATTTTGTTCTGTGTGTCGCACTTTCATACATGAAAGGCCTGGATAGTGCGGATGATCCCAGGAATGAGTTGGTTTACCAACGATGAGCGTTTGTCGGCACTGGACCTGTACTCGCTGGAGTTTAGAAGGATGAGGCGGGGGGACGTCGTTGAAACATACAGAATAGTGAAAGGCCTGGATAGAGTGGATGTGGAGAGGATGTTTCCACTCGTGGAAGAGTCTAGAACTAGAGGTCACAGCCTCAGAATTAAAGGAGATGAGGAGAAATGTCAGAAGGTGGTGAATCTGTGAAATTCTTTGCCACAGAAGGTGGTGGGGGCAGTCAGTGGATATTTTTAAGGCAGAGATAGATAGATTCTTGATTAGTACAAGTGTCAGAAGTTATGGGGAGAAGGCAGGAGAATGGGTTAGGAGGGAGAGATAGATCAGCCATAATTGAATGGCAGAGTAGACTTGATGGTCCGAATGGCCTAACTCTACTGCTATCACTTATGACCTTATGTGGAGAGGATGTTTTCACTAGGGGGAGTGTCTAGGACCAGAGGTCGTAGTCTCAAGAATAAAATGACGCCTCTTTAGAAAGGAGATGAGGAGTCTTTGGGATGTTCTATCCGAGAGAGCTGTGGAGACTTGGTTCTTTCGTACATGCAAAACAAAGATCATTAGAATTTCAGTTTTTAAGGGAATCAAGAGAAATTGAGTTAGTACTACTGAGGAAAGAACTACTGAAGTTAGATAGTTAACCACGATCTTATTGAATAGTGAACAGGCATAAAGGAGACCAGTCTTGCTTCTACGTGTTATGTTCTTACGTTATCTGACAGACGTTGTTCTACATCATCTCATTCCTTAGTGGACTTGGATAATGCCATCTGGTTCTAGATTCCTCCAGATGGGGAAACAACTTCACAACATTTACCGTGTCAAGTCCTTAGATCACTTGACACAAGGAACGGCAGATGCTGGAATCTTGAGCACAAAGTGCTGGAGTACATGGGTAGGCAACATTTCGGGTCATGTATCCATGTTCACCGGAGATGCTGCCTGGACCGGCTGAGTTACTCCAGCACATTGTGTTTCTTGCCCTCAGTGTCAATGAGATCACAAGGCCTATCAAAACCGTAGTATGCAGTGTTTGGCTCATAGTGTTGAAATGGTTATTCAGAATGTACAAATCAAAATGACTCCGAACAAAAAATTAGGTTTATTATTGTCATGTGAACTGGGGTACAGTGAAGAGCTTTTATTTGCGTGAAAATTATTTCCAGTGAAATCAGAATATACTATACATGAATGCAGTCAAGTCAAGCACAAGTATAAAAGGTAGAGTGTAGAGAAAGAAACCAGAGCGCAGAATATAAGACACAAAATTTTGGAGTAACTCAGTGGGTCAGGCAGCATCTCTGGTGAACATGGATACATGACCCGAAATGTTGCCTACCCATGTACTCCAGCACTTTGTTTCAGGTCAGGATCCTTCTTCAGATACATCCTTCCAGAGTGTAGAATATAGTTCTCAGCATTGTAACATAATAGTTCCAGAGAAAAAGTCAAATGTGTAAGAAAGAACTGCAGATGCTGGTTTAAATTGATGGTAGACGCAAAATGCTGGAGTAACTCAGCGGGTGAGGCAGCATCTCTGGAGAGAAGGAATGGGCGCCGTTTCGGGTCGAGACCCTTCTTCAGACTGATTCAGCCTGAAGAAGGGTCTCGACCCGAAACGTCGCCCATTCCTTCACTCCAGAAAAAGTCAAATGTACGCGATGAGGCAGGTTGGAGAATTGTGACCGAACGCTAGCTTGTGGAAGGACTGTTCGGAACTCTGATAACAGGGGGGAAGAAATCATTCCCGAGTCTAATGGAACGTGCTTTTGTGGCCCACCCCAATGCAAATCACAAACAGGGATGCGTGGCCTAGGCTTTACACAAATCGGCTCCTTCCAGTCTTACATTTCAGAACCTGAACAAGTCCTGGAATCCAATTTTAAAATGAAGAGGATACATTGCTGAATTATAAAGAAATCATGTGCCTTTACATCTGAAGATAGTGAAAATAAACTAACCTGGTAATCCTGATCATCAATGCAAAATCTCTCGCGCAGATTCCTAAAAACCATCGGACAATACTCCTTAAATTTGAAACGACTTGGGAGATTCTCCCTACAAAAAACATAATCAACGGTTGCTTCAAACTGTGTTTTTTTTAAACCACTTTTTTTTGACAAAACACAAGTGTCCAATATGCAAGGCATCTCTCCCTCCAGAAATCATTCACCCTTCAGTAAAATAGCAAACTTAGAGAAACTAAAGGGTCTGTCCCACTTAGGCGATTTTTTAGGCAACTGCCGGCGACTAGGGTGTTGCCATATGTTCGCCGGGGTGTCGTCTGTATGGTCGTGAATAGTCTCCTCAGTTGCCCAAAGAGTCGTAGCGTTTTTCTGGTCGCCACTGGATTTTGAAATGTTCAAAACTTTTCGGCGACTGTGGGCTTGTCGTAGCTTGTCGTCTCCTGACGTAGGTGCTGTCGTAGGTTGTCGCCAGGTGTCGTAGATTGCAGCCGGTGCTGACTTCGGTGAATTCCATTGTCGTAGTCGCCTAAAAAAAAATCGCCTAGTGGGACAGGCCCTTTAGTTAATTCAATTTTTTTTGCTGTATCTGGGATGAATTATTCACAGCAACTCAGTCACTACAGTTCTTGTAGTTCCTTTTGAATAGTTTAGTTTAGAAATACAGTGCGGAAACAGGCCCTTCAGTCCACCGAGTCTGCCACGACCAGCAATCTCCCCATACACTAGCACTATCCTGTACACAAGGGACAATTTACAATTTTTACCGAAGCCTGTTAACCTATAAACATGCGTGCCTTTGGAATGTGGGAGGAAACCGGAGCACCCGGGGAAAACCCAGGCGGTCACAGAGAGAACGTACAAACTCCGTATAGACAGCACCCATAGTCAGGATCGAACCCGGGTCTCTGGCGCTGTAAGGCGGCAACTCTACCGCTGCGCCACCGTGCCGCCGTTGGACAGGATCAGCTCACCAATTTTTTCCAGCCTCATTTCAACCAAGTGTTTTGACTCAAGTGTTTTGACTCTGCCCTTTCCTCCCCCAGTCTCTATACTTTGCCGTGGGAACACGATAAGGGATCAGGAACGTAGGAATAATGCTGACCATACCACTCAAGGGCATTGAAAATTAATTTAAATTTAAACAATACAAACCAAATCCAAATGCCACAGATCGTGAGCTAAAAGAAAAAATCACCAGTTCATTTCAGTTAATTTGATATATTAGAAAAGCTTACGCTTTTCAGGTCTTTCTGAGCTCAATGAAATAAAGTTCAAAGGGATTTTTCTGGGTATACTTTATATATGAAGGTTTAATAGTCCCAGTACAGCCGGTTCAAATCATTAAATCTGAGGGTATCTCCCATTTTTATCTACACGATTAAACTATGAAAATCACCGTTCACCTACTTGTTAAAAAGGTGATTGTCCACTTTTATCTTGCTGAAGGCTTTGAAGTCATCTGGCATCAACATAACAGGAATCTGAACATGACTCAGTTCATTGATCTGCAAAGGAAACAGTTAATACTGTAAATTCACTTTCATGGCAAAACGTGTTAGTTCCACTGTTTAAAATCGGTGGACTGGGTTCGGTGGAAAGCCGTTGGAATTTTAAAGAAGAATGAAGATTGTAGGACGCAAAGCAATATAAGTAAGGTAGGAGAAACAACATTTTTTTTTTAGGTAGACAAAAATGCTTGAGAAACTCAGCGGGTGAGGCAGCATCTAAGGAGCGAAGGAATAGGTGACGTTTCGGGTCGAGATGCTGCCTCACCCGCTGAGTTTCTCCAGCATTTTTGTCTACCGTTGATTTTTCCAGCATCTGCAGTTCTTTCTTATGCATTTTTTTGTAGGATAGTTTAGAGATACAGCGCAGAAACACGCCCTTCGGCCCACCAAGTCCGCGCCGAACAGCAATCACCCCTACACTAACACTGTCCTGCACACACTAGGGACAATTTACATATTTGCATGTTGACCGGTTGCATCGTGGCTTGGTTCGGCAACTTGAGCGCCCAGAAGCGGAAAAGACTACAAAAAGTAATAAACACTGCCCAGTCCATCATCGGCTCTGACCTCCCCACCATCGAGGAGATCTATCGCAGTCGCTGCCTCAAAAAGGCTGGCAGCATCATCAAGGACCCACACCATCCTGGCCACACACTCATCTCCCCGCTACCTTCAGGTAGAAGGTACAGGAGCCTGAAGACTGCAACGTCCAGGTTCAGAAATAGCTACTTCCCCACAGCCATCAGACTATTAAACTCAAATGAAACAAAACTGAACATTAATAGACCATTATCTGTTTATTTGCACCTTACCTGTTCATTTATTCATGTGTGTATATATTTATATAATGGTATATGGACACACTGATCTGTTCTGTATTCATGCCTACTATATTCTGTTATGCTGAAGCAAAGTAAGAATTTCAATGTCCTATCTGGGACACATGACAATAAACTCTCTTGAATCTTGAATCTTGAATTTACTAATCCTATTCATCTACAAACCTGCACTTCAATGGAGTGTGGGGGAAAACCTGGGCACCTGGAGAAAACCCACACGGTCACAGGGAGAATGTACAAACTCCATGCAGACAGCGTCCTTAGTCAGGATTAAACCCAGGATTAGTCATGATTCTACCACTGCGCCCACATGTCAAATTCTGTGTTATTTCAGTAGCAATGTATCAAGATTGAGCAGTCTGAATGTTGAGTGTAACCAAACTCAAAATACTTTAAAGTGAAACATCCCTTGTGTCTCCTGCTTGAATATGAAAATCATGTACCAATGATGGACGTTCATGCACACTGGAGCACAGGGAATGGGAGCAAGACTATTCACGAGAAGATAAGAAATAGAAGCAAGAATAGATCATGCAGTCATTCTTATCAATAATATCATGGTTATCTTTTATCAGTGCCAATTTTTTACACAAAGGGTGTTAGGTATAAGGAAAGAGCTGCCGGAGGAGGTAGTTGAGGTAGGTACTATCACAATCTTTAAGAAACAATTGGACAGGTACACAGAAAGGACAGGTTTTGAGGGAAATGGGCTTTCAGCAGGCAGGTTGGACTAGTGTAGATAGGGCATGTTGGACGGCGTGGGCAAGTTGGGCCGAAGGGCCTGTTTCCACGCTGTATGGCTCTAACTCAGTAAAGCCTGCACATATTATCGGAATGTGGTAACACTCTTGGAGAGCGGGTGTATTGGGCTAAATCGGCTCCTTATTGAAAAAAATGGACAATCTTTGAACTTCAATGAAACTTAATCCTTTAAATGTTGGTAAATCTGCCAGGATGCATTCAATTTGCATTGTCAAGGGCAAAACAAAAATGGTCAAGTAGCTTTGTTTTTGAAACAAAGAAGTATGGGACCTGGCTGTAGTGCAGCATCCCTGGCTTAGGATAGATTTCTGGATGCATAGAAATACATTTTGATTTTTGTTCCGCTAAATGTACGATCACTTTGCATTACAATTCTCGAAATAAATCAAGAGCCTGAAGCAATGTTTCTCAAGGCAAACCATTGTGAGACAGAGGCTCCAGGCCCTAAAACAGAAAATTCAGGTTGTAAATGTGTTCAAATAACACATCAGCCCTGCGGTTGAAATACTAAAGGGCCTGTCCCACTGTATGAGGTAATTCAAGGGTTCTCCCGAGTTTTCCCTGATTCGAACTCGGAGAATGTCCGTAGCGGTCCGTAGGAGTTCATGGATGTCTCGTAGCGGCTCGTACGAGTAAAAAGTAACAATTTATTTCATCACGAGTAATTTTTTACTCGTGGACATTTTTCACAGTGTTGAAAAACGTCTGAGTTTACGGATTTCGAGTACCCCCTCTACTAAGACGAGCCGCTACGGAATTCTCCGAGTTCGAATCAGGGGAAAACTCGGGAGAACTCTTGATTTACCTCGGACAGTGGGACTGGCCCTTTAACAAACCCAAAGAAAGCCCATCAATGCCTCAACTTCAGCAGAGGTTTGTGGAGATTCGGTATGTCAACGATACTCTCTTGAACTTCCGCAGGCGTAGAGTAAAGAGCAAAGTTACTGGATGTACCAGGGCCTGGTTCGCCAACTCAAACGCTCAGGAACAAAGAAGATTGCAAAAGCTGGTGAACACTGCCCAGTCCATCACGGGTACTGTCCTCCCCGCAATAGAAAGGATCTACTGGAGTCGCTACCTCAAAAAAAGGTAGCCAGCCTCATCAGAGACCCCCCCCCCCCCATCGCAACAAGCTTTCACTTGTACCTCGGTACATGTGGCACAGCGGTAGAGTTGCTGCCTTAGAGCGCCAGGGACCCCGGGTTCGATCAGGACTACGGTGCTGTCTGTACGGAGTTTGTACGTTTCTCCCGTGGGTTTTCTCCAGGATCTCCTTTCCTCCCACACTCCAAAAAAGTACAGGTTTCCAGGGTATTTGGCTTGGTATAAATGTAAATTGTCTCTAGTGTGTGCAGGATACGCGTTAGTGTGCAGTGATCGCTGGTGCCCGCGGACTCGGTGGGCCGAAGGGCCTGTTTCCGTGCTGTATCTCTAAACTAAAAGCCATTTCACATTACATTCAGAATCACAGAAGAGTTGCTTAAGAGAAGGCGGCAATTCAGCTCAATGACTTTGTGCCAGCTCTCTGCAAGACCGATCTGGCGGCTGCTCTTTCCCTGCTCCATCACGTGAATATCTTCATCAATCAACTAATTAAAGTTCATACACCTGGAGCCAGAACCAGAGGCATATCATCAAGTCACAGTCCCATCTGTTCTTTCAACAAGTTCCTCAATTAGCAAAAAGATTGACAAAAATGCTGGAATAACTCAGCGGGTCAGGCAGCATCTCTGGAAATAAAGAATATGTGGACGTTTGAGTCGGAACCCTTCTTCAGACTGTTAACAATACAGGCAATAATCTGAATTTCCAAATTTAAAAATTTCAAAAGATATATTCTAAATTATTAATGCAAGATATTGGCCCCATAGCAGAAGCGTCCACGTCGCGGGGCTGGAAACTGGAAGTATCCTGAGCTAATTCTGCTACCACCATCATCTATTGCGACAAGTGATGACTTCTCACTTGTCGCCGGAAGCTTGCGTCCTTTTCAGGACGGACGATGACAGCCGAGTCAACATTTGTAACAGGATGGACTCAAAAGAAGAAGAAGATGCAAGATATTGTGAAAGTGGCTGGGAATTGGAACACAGAACAGAAAAGATTATTCCGCCCACAATGTCTGTGTCGAACACAGAATGCCAAGAAATCCACTCCACTCTGTTTGCAGTGATCCATATCCCTCCATATAATCTCTGCATATATCACTAACACTATCCTACACACACTAGGAACAATTTACATTACACCAAGCCAATTAACCTACAAACCTGTACGTTTTTGATGTGTGGAGGAAACCGGGGACCCCGGAGAAAACCCAGCAGGTCACGGGGCGAACGTACAAACTCCGTTAACAGACAGCCCGTAGTCAGGAGCGAACCCGGGTCTCTGGCGTGTAAGGCAGCAACTCTACCGCTGCGCCACCGTGCCGCCCAATTTATCTAGCAGGATTATAGTAGAACTACCTGGACTAAGGATCAAGTGGCAGATAGCCTCTTCAGTCCAGCAGCAGGTAGTTCGCAGTGATCAAACTGTTGGCAGTGCAACTGTTTGCCTTTTTTGTCTTCAGATATTTCATGCATAAACCCTTAGTCACTTCTGCCAGACGTCTGAATGTGCAAACAGCTTGCAGGAAGGGCATGCAGTCATGAGCTGCTGACGCACTGCATTCAGGAGCAGGAATGACAGAAAACCAGCCTCTAAGCAATGGGAGGAAATAGCATTTAGCCTCTCATACGTTAGTTTGTGCCTTAAACCCAAGCCACAGCCTTTACATTAGAAAAATAGCTGATTTGATAGTGACACAAATGGATTACTACAACAAAAAGCTTTTCACTGTATTTTGGTACACGTGACAATAATAAACTATACTCTCCTGGCAAGGCAACCTGTCCATTAATCCAGTAAACCTTACTCCAGCAACAAGTAATAGTAAAAGGAACAATTGAGAAGGAATGGGTGATGTTTAGGGTTGAGACCCTTATTCAGATTGATCAGTCTGAAGAAGATCTCGACCTGAAACGTCACCCATTCCTTCTCTCCAGAGATGCTGCCTGTAATTTGTGCCTTTAAACCAGCATCTACAGTTCTTTCCTACACAAAGGAACAAATGAGTTGTGTGCTTTTCTTATTGCACAAGTTGCTAACTAAACCCAATTCTTTTGC
The DNA here is from genome assembly GCA_038087875.1 of Malacoraja senta. Lineage (NCBI taxonomy): Eukaryota > Metazoa > Chordata > Chondrichthyes > Rajiformes > Rajidae > Malacoraja > Malacoraja senta. The sequence continues at coordinate 8,718,442 of CM075986.1, forward strand.
TTTGCCACGCCCAAAATGGTTATGTCTCGTCTTGCAATGGTCATTTAATCCAGCTCAGTATTGTGTAAAAGCCCCACAGCAAACACCAGGCTCCAGCTCTCTACCTGTTCAGGCACTCCTTCCACTTGTCCCGAGAGGATGAATGATTGTTATTTCTTCTTGAGAACAAATGAGTCAGACTTTAATGTCTATCACAACTGCTGTGAAACACTGACAGCCCGAATGATTCAATTGTTATTAACCAAACTTGTAAGAAGGTCTGAGATGCACAGTGTTGTACAACACTACATCTAAAAAGAATAGAATTAGATATGAAACAAGAGATTTCTACTGCCAGGATGTACACCTTTAAAAAAAATTACATTTGGGAGAACTCAGTGGCAGCACAGAGGCGCAGCGGTAGAGTTGCTGCCTTATAGAGCCAGAGACCCGGGTTCGATCAAGACCTGTGGGTGTTGTCTGTATGGGGTTTGTCCTCGCTGTCAAGACTCTGTGACTCTGTTAAGAGGGATATGGGCCAAACTCAGGCGGGTGGGCTTCGTGTGGATGGGGCATGTTGGTCGGTGTGGGTGAGTTGAGCAGGCCTGTTTGCATGCTGTGTGACTATAAATAGCCCGGATTTCACTCGTAAATATGGTAATTTTGGCCTCTGCTGTTTAAACGGCAGCAAGTCCGGTATTTTCATGCAGATGTCCCAAAATAACTTGCTGATAGTTGACACCATATTTTTTGACACACACTCCACCACCAGACTGCTGGGGGTTTCAGAGGTGAAGTTGGAGTTTTTACACTGGAGAATTGGCTCTCAGCTCCGCTCCAGAGCACAGCGTGCAGGATCAATAAGCCTGGCAACAAATGGGAAATGTAAGACTGCAGGGAAGCTAGGAGAAGGTAAATAAATATCTTTTCCAAAGAGTAAAATATTTTCAGCATTTGCTGTTTGAGGTCCGACCACTGTTTTGACCACGTTCTTGGGTTCAAGAATACTTTACGTCAGTGAGACACAGGCCTTTTGCAAAAAAAAATGAGGGGAAGGTTGGCAGGGGGCATTGCCAGTTACATCCAGGTGAACAACATTGATGCAAATCATCAGTCCCTGATAAATGGCCGTCTAAAGTCCTGTTATTTTTGTTTCCTCAGCTGGTAGAACCGCTGCCTCGCAGCTCCAGAGACCTATTTTTGATCCTGACCTTGGGTGCTGTCTGCGTGGATTGTGCACGTTCACCTTGTGACTAAGTGGGTTTCCTCCAGGTCCTCTGGTTTCCTCCCACATCCCAAAGACGTCTGGGTTTGTAGATTAATTGGCCTCAGTAAATTGTCCCCAATGTGTTGGGAGTGGATGTGAAAATGGGATGACATAGAACTTGTATGAACGGGTGATCAATGGTCGGCATAGACTCGGTGAATGGAGGGGCCTGTTTCCATGCTGTATCTTTCAATCAATTTTCAAAAGCAGGTACACAATTTCCTCCCTTTCATCCTATATCCAGGTACATTTCAGCTACCTGACCCAAGACGTCACCTATTCATTCCCTCCACAGATGCCGACTGATCTGCTGAGTTACTCCAGCAATTTGCAGTGTCCAGCATCTGCAGTTCCTTCTTTTCCGTACAGGGTATTGATAAGGTGAATGTACGAGTCTTTTATCCAGAGCAGGGGAATCAAGAACCAGAGGACATGGGTTTAAGGTGAGTGGAAAGGTTTAATAGGAACCTGAGGGGCAACCTTTCACACAGAAGGAGGTGGGTATATGGAATGAGATGTCAGAGGAGTAGTTGAGACAGGGCCAATAACAACATTTAAAAGACACTTGGACAGGTACATTGACAGGTTTAGTGCGATATGGGCCAAATGTGAGCAAATGTGACCAGCTTAATTGGGGCATCATGGACAAGTTGGACTGAAGGTAGACACAAAATGCTGTGTCGAGACTCTTCTTCAGTCTCGACCCGAAACGTCACCCATTCCTTCTCTCCAGAGATGCTGCTTGTTCCGCTGAGTTACTCCAACATTTTGTGTCTAACTTCTATTTAAACCAGCATCTGCAGTTCGTTCCTACACAGTTCGGCTGAAGGGCAGATTTCCATGATGTATAACTCTACATACTCTCTTCCTTTACTGGGAAGATTTTTGCCTCATATTTTGGTACCTCGCCTCAGCCTTACAATTGAAGGTTCTGTACTTAGTCGTTCCACACAGCTTTCTGTCTTATGCATGCTATAAGGTTCGCTCTTGTTTACCTCATTTTGAGCCTGAAAAGCCCTAGTTCCTGCAGTCTTTCCTCACATCTCAATCCTCTGATGTCATCCTGTCAAGGCGACGTTGCCAGGTCTGGGAAATCTTTCTTACATGACCTCTGTTAACATCTCAGGCTGCACTCCGCTGACTTGCGTACATAGTTCAGAGTCCTATCTGCCTGGTTGCCTGCTGAGAACCCTGCGTACAGTGAGTAACATCATGTTAAACAAAATACGTCACTAAACTTGGTGCTTGTGGATCAATAAAGATATAAACTACTTAAAAGTGAAATCTAATCTTAACGTACCTGCTGCCGAAACTTAGCGTGTTGTCAGAGAAGGTGCATCTCAGTTATGGAAACTTCATAATTAGGTTTGTGACCATCCAAATAATAGACAATAGGTGCATCAGCACCGCCATTCACTGTGATCACAGCTAATCATCCACAATCAGTACCCCGTTCCTGCCTTCTCCCCATATCCCCCTATCTTTAAGAGCTCTATCTAACTCTCTCTTGAAAGCATCCAGAGAATTGGCCTCCACTGTCTTCTGAGGCAGAGAATTCCACAGATTCACAACTTTCTGGGTGAAAATGTTTTTCCTCATCTCCGTTCAAAATGACCTACCCCTTATTCTTGAACTGCGGTCCCTGGTTCTGGACTCCCCCAACATCGGGAACATGTTTCCTGCCTCTAACGTGTCCAATCCTTTAATAATCTTATATGTTTGAATAAGATGCCCTCTCATCCTTCTAAATTCCAGTGTATACAATCCCAAGACCGCTCCACTCCAGACTCAGTGGTTCAATGGAGCTTTTATTGTTGCATGTGCTAAGTGCAAACGAACAGTAACATTATTTTCTTATAAATAGTCCAGTGGAGTATTGTAATACCTAAGCACATCCCCTATTAGTAAATTGTACAGAAGTAGTCCACTTATCCCACATGCAAGAGGTGCCCTAAAGTTCAGTCCATACTCTAGGTATAATGAGCGGTACCCATTCCAGGCAAGCCCCGGGCTGCTGCAGGGCCTCCAGGCATGTAATGAGAATAATCAAGCATTCTGTCTCTGTGAAATTGGGTAATAGATAAAAATTCACCAGGGCCTGGTAGAGAATTCCATGCTTTTTTATATAGCGTCATGGGAGCTCTTACACCCTTCTACGAAGGAAGGCCCTTAAATTAACATCTCCATACCAAATAGGGGTGGCGCAGCGATAGAGTTGATGCTTCGACCAGGAGGTTCGACCAGCCCCGACCCAGGGTAGATCGCCCAGCGCGGGGGAGCTGAGATTCCCCCCTGATGCAGGAACTTGATCTCCCCTACACAGAGGGCCCGCCACCGGCTACGGGAGCCAAGATCGTCCCGTCAACGGAAGGCTCAAGGACCCCGACCGCGGGAAAACAAAGAAGGGAAGAGATTGAACTTTTTTTCGCCTTAAATCACAGTGAGGAATGTGAGGAGTCACTGTGATGGATGTTTATGTAAAAATGTATTTTGTGTGTTTTGTTGCTTTTTATTGGTATGACTGTATGGCAAATCAAATTCTTCATATGTTGCAAAACATACATGGCTAATAAAGTAATTATGATTATGATGATTACAGCACCAGAGACCTGGGTCAGATCCTGAGTACGGGTGATGCATGTACGGAGGTTGTACGTTCTCCCCGTGACCTGGGTGCTCCGGTTTCCTCCCACATTCCAAAGACGTACAGGTTCGTAGGTTATTTGGCTTCGGTAAAATTGTAAAATTATCCCTTGTGTGTATAGGATAGTGCTGGTGTACAGGGATCGCTGGTCGGCGCGGACTCGGTGGGACGAAGGGCCTGTTTCCACGCTGTATCTCTAAACTAAAACTAAACTGAATTAAACTACTTACAGAGAATGCATTGAGCTGTACTGAATGTCACTGTCCAGGGGGCAAGAAAAAACATTAACTTTTACGCTACTTTATTGCGTCAGTTTGACACATCCTCAGGGCTTCAAACCTAAATTACTTTGCAATGCGACCAATGCAGTTCTACAGACAAATCCATCCATCGCTGTAATAGCAAGGCAGTCCAACAGACACAAGGGCTGAAGAGGGTTCCCAACCCAAAACATCACCTATCCACCCAAACGTCACCCATTCCTTCTCTCCAGAGATGCAGCTTGTTACTCCAGCTTTTTGTGTCTATCTTCAGTTTAAAACAGCATCTGCAGTTCTTTCCTTTTCTCTGTGGATTGTCCCCTTGTCGTCGTGGAGAAGCTTGAGTGGACCCGAGATCCTGAGATCGATGCCGTCTGGAGCAATGCTCCAGGTAGGGTCACCCATGGCAGTACGGTCGAGGGGGAGGTCTCTGACAGAGAGCATTCCAACCAAGACCTCAACGGTGGAACAGGCGGAGGACGATGGTAGACCTTAGTGGAGCGTCACAACGGCTGGGAAGGCGGATGAAGGCTGCAGCAGAAAAGGGTCTCCGGTCGTCTTGGACTCCATGCCACTGGATCCTCACCCAGATCTGTCAAGGACCGTGGGGTGGCTGTCTGTGCACCAGTCTCCCTACGTTAGACAAAGTCACGCACAGGCGTCCTCCACGAGAGGACAGTCATACTCGTTTCGAGTGACCGCCGATGATGAGTTCCTTCCTACACATCACCAAACCACGTTCTCCAGAAATGCTGTCTGACCCGCTGAGTTACTGCAGCACTTTTCATTTATAACCGAGATGGGGACTTGTTTAGGACACTGGGCAAACTCTCAAGAGATTCGTAACATTCATCTCAGCATTCTTACCATCTCAGTTTCACATCTCATCCAAATGAGCCAATGAGTAAATATATAAAGTCCACAACAGGCCAGGTTAAAGGTTTATTACACTGACTCTCTTCATGATAAGGTTGTTAAACAAGGATCAATGGAATGGAATGAGATTCTATTTTCTCTAAATTTGAAGCAAAATAGGTGATCTATTTGAAATAGAACAGATTTCATGGAGATTTGACAGTGCACGATTCTGGATCCGAGGGCGTAGCCTCAATATAACGGATCAGACATTTGGGACCAAGATGTAGAGAAGTTTCTTTATTCACATGCTTTGTAAATCTTTGTAATTATTTGCTACAGAGCGTCTACGCTTAGTCACTGAGCATATTTAAGAATAAAACTGGTCGATTTTTTGGGGACAGTCAGAAATTCAAGGGATGTGAGAGGACAATAAAAGTGGGCGGCACAGTGGCGCCACGGTAGAGTTGCTGCCTTATAGTGCCAGACACCCGGATTCAATCCTGACTAGTGGCCTGACTTACTCCAGCACCTTGCGCCCTTTAATGTAACTTGTCTAGTTGGCCTGCATCACTGTGCATGCAGCTCTGGTCGGCCGATTACTGGAAGGATTTTGATGCAAGCTAGACAATGCCAAGGCAGCGAGAAGTGACTCAGCAGGTCATGTGTAAGAAAGAACTGCAGATGCTGGTTTAAATCAAAGGTAGACACCAAATGCTGGAGTAACTCAGCGGGTGAGGCAGCATCTCTGGACAGAAGGAATAGGCGACGTTTCGGGTCGAGACCTTTCATTGGACTTACCATCTCTGAAGAAGGGCCTCGACCCGAAAAGTCGCCTATTCTTTCTCTCCAGAGATGCTGCCTCACCTGCTGAGTTACTCCAGCATTTTGTGTCTACTCAGCAGGTCAAGCAGCTTCAGTAGAGAGAAAAACACAGTTAACGTTTCAGATCAAGCATTGATTCAGTTTCTCTTCCCACAGATACAGCTTGACCTGTTGAGTTATTTACAGCATCTTCTGTTAATATTTTAGATTTGATGTATTGGCGCTTCTTTTTCCACTAACTTGCATCAATTTTTATTCAGAACTTCAGAATCATTCTGCTTACATTGCTGCTGAAGAAATTTCACTTCCATCAGCCGATCTCCTCCAATCTAAGACTAGAGGAACGGGTTTGGTCAGTTAAAAATAAATGTGAATTCAAATATAGATCTGATATAAATTGCTGTTCAGAAACACGTATCAACATAGTTTACAAAAGAATTTTAGCTACAAAACAGGCCACATGCGACCCTTCAGCCCTCAATGGCCATGTCGAAGGTAGACACAAAATGCTGGAGTAACTCAGCGAGACAGGCAGCATCTCTGGAGAGAAGGAATTGGTGACGTTTCGGGTTGAGACCCTTCTTCAGACCATGTCGATGTACACGAATCCCATCTTCACCCATTGGGTCCATATCCTTAGAGTCATCGAGTGATACACACCCGCCAACATGTTCCAGCTACACTAGTCATGCCAGTGTTACGGAGACACGAGGAGTTTTCTAATGTTTAAAGTAATAAGCTGGAGTTCAATGAAGATTGTAGTAATGTCAGAAGAAATATGGATGTATCTTACTGTTTTCTATCAACAATAAAGCATTTATTCATCAAAAGTGTGTTTGGGAGCCATATCTGTGAAGAAGCTCTGAAGGTCTCTGTGAGTGAGCTCGCATGCGTTTCGAAGATACCCCCTTCAACCATTCTCATCCATTTAGCGGCTAGGGTGCTAATTACCTGAAAGATATGAAAATCTGCCGCTACAGAACCGGAGGGGCAACCTCAGCTTTACCCCACTCTTTTTGTATCTCTCTTTCATAATAGATACATGTATAGACAATGATATCCACAACTCTTAGTTAGGGCGGCACAGTGGTATAGCTGCAGCCTCACGTGTGCTGTCTGTGCGGAGTTTGCACGATCTTCCTGTTTTTCTTTGGCCACCCAGGTTTCCTCCCATATTCCAAAGACGTTCGGGTTTGGTAGAAGGCAGTGGAGGCCAATTCTCCGGATGCTTTCAAGAGAGAGTTAGATAGAGCTCTTAAAGATAGCGGAGTTAAGGGATATGGGGAGAAGACCAGAACGGGGTACCGATTGTGGATGATCAGCCATGATCACAGTGAATGGCGGTGCTGGCTCGAAGGGCCAAATGGCCTACTCCTGCACCTATTGTCTATTGTAGGTTAATTTGGCTTCTGTAAATTGCCCCTAGTGTGTAGGATGGGAAAATGGGATTATATGGAACTAGTTTGCGGGTGACCACTGGTCGGCATGGACTCGGTGGGCCAAAGGGCCTGTTTCCACACTGAATTGCTGAGCTAAACTAAACTGTAATTTCCTGGTCATGCACCACTGACCCAAACTTCGAAAAAGAAAATGTTACTAAGATTGTGATTGACACATTCACAACCCATAAAATTCACATTTCACGACTACTTTTTGCCATACATCTGTAAAACCACTTTCTGCATCTTAGATGCCAGAATTGACTCAGTTTACTCTCACCTCAGAGTGGGAAGGTCGAAGGTTTAAGGCCCACTCAGAGACACGAGCATCTAAGCCTGTCTGACACTTCCAATAGAAGGCATTAAACTGCCTGCCCTCTAAGGAGCACATCAAAGCTGCACAATCTGGAACAGCGCAGGGAAGTTCTTCTCATGGTTATTTACTGTGATGATTACCCATCACACAGACCAGTCTGCCCACACATTGACACAGAAAGCTGGAGTAACTCAACGGGTCAGACGGCATCTCTAGAGAAATGAAATGGGTGACGTTTCGGGTCGAGACCCTTTCTTCAGACCTCGACCCGAAACGTCACCTATTCCTTTTCTCCAGAGATAGTCAGACCCGCTGAGTAACTCCAGCATTTTGTGTCTATCTTCTGTTTAAACCAGCATCTGCAGTTCCTTCCTCCCCACCATTGACTCCGCCTGCATTTCATACTGCATCTCCAAAGAGGCAAACAAGCAGCTTTTTGCACCCAGGTCATTCCATCTCCCTGCTCCTGTCAGACAGACGATACAAAAGCTTAAACGCACATACCACCACACTCAGGAACAGATTCTTCCCCTCAGCTATCAAACTACCAAACAGGCCTCCCATAAGCTAGGATGCAGTCTCGATCATCTAACCTATCTCAATGCCGACAATAGACCTTTTCTCTGGAACTGTAATGCTACAATGCTGAAAAACTATATTCTGCACACTGGTATGTTTTTATTTGCTCTAGCTGTTGTACTTGTATATGTGTAGGAAGGAACTGCAGATGTTGGTTTACACCGTAGATAGACACAAAATGCTGGAGTATCTTAGCGAGACAGGCAGCATGTCTGGAGAGAAGGAACGGGTGACGTTTCAGTTCAAGACTTCTATGTGGCTTGATTGTATTCATGCACAATATTATCTGATTTGATTGGATAGTACGCAAACAAAAACCTTTCTCTGTATCCACACTTGGGACTATTTACACCAAGCCAATTAGCCTACAAACCTGTACGTTTGGAGTGTGGGAGGAAATCGGAGATCCCAGAAAAAAATCCAAGCAGGTCACGGGGAGAACGTACAAACTCCATACAGACAAGCACCCGTAGTCAGGATCAAAACCGGGTCTCTGGCGCTGTAATGCAGCAACTCTACCGCTGCGCCACTGTGCCAACCATGGTCTCAAACATCTTGTGGTCTCATATATCTATTGGGGTCAAGTAAAGAGCGTTCACGTCGCGGCCCTGTTTCCACCAATCTTTCCACCACCAGGCACAAGAAGCGACAAGACAGACACCATTGTATGCAGATGCCGAGAAGTGTGTTGAGCTCTGGCTGAACAACTTCTAATCTTGTGTGTGGACTCGATAAGAAGATATATCTATTATTCTCTAACAATGCACCTTCCAAATTAAATCATCCTTCTACACATATTTAGATCTTCCTCAGCTGCTCAAAGACTTAGGTTGGGCTTGATTCCTTGGAACGCAGGAGGAAGAGGGGTGATCTTATAGAAGTGTACAAGATCATGAGGGGGGGGGATAGTGTAAATGTACCTAGCCTTTTACCCAGAGAAATCAAGAACCAGAGGACATAGGTTTACGGTGAGTGGGGAAAGATTTAACAGGAACCTGAGAGGCAACTTCTTCACACAATGGGCGGTGCGTATATGGAACGAGCTGCCAGAGGAGGTAGTTGAGGCAAGCACTATCACAACAATTAAAAGACATTTGGATAGGTACATGGATAGGAAAGGTTTAGAAGGATATGGGTAAATGCAAGTAGGTGCGGCTAGTGTAGATAGGGCATGTTGGTTGGCATGAGCTAGTTGGGCCGAAGGTCCTGCTTCCACGCTGTATAACTCTATGACTTTAAGTACAATGATTCACCCACCCATCGGTTTCAAACACAGATTGAATGGTAAACAGATGATGCAACAGAGCAAAAATCTGCAGATGTTGAATATCTGAACTTTTTGGCTTTTTAGAACTTAATGTCTCCAGTTCTTTTTTTTAATTTTTTTTTATTTTGTCTCCACCAGGAGATGCTACATCCTCTCTTTAACTCTTGCCTTCTCAGCATCCGGGTATACAAACAGTCCTTTTAGGATCAACAATTCACTTTGACTTCTTTTAATTTTGCATAATGCAGTCAGTGTTCACGACGTGGTCTCCTACACATGGTTGAACACTATGCAGACCACTTTGTCTAGGGTGACCAAGAGATTCCAATGGCCAGCCATTTTAATTCTCCATCCAATTCCCGCCGATTGATTCAAAGGTACAGCATGGAAACAGGCCCTTCAGCCCACAATGCCGACCATCAATCCCTCGTTCACACTCGTTCTACTTTGTCCCACTTTCGCATCCACCCCCTGCACACTGGAGGAAATTTACAGAGGCTAATTAACCTACAAACCCATACGACTTTGGGATTGTAATTTTGCCACCATATCCATGCCATCCAGCAAGAACCTATCTAGTTTCCATCTCTGAACTTAAAACATGCCTAATTTTTCACTTTTCCCCAATTCATCGACCTGAGAGGGTTTTTTTTCTCTTTCTCCACAAATGGTGTTTGATCTGCTGAGTATATCCAGCATTTTGTTGATTCCTCAGATGGTTTCATGGACAACTAGTCGGAGCAAACTGGTCCTAAAACCTACACTCCTTCCTTCCTCAGGAGCAATAGGGGCAACACAGTTGGGCTAGCGAGGGGGAGAAAATACCAGATTTGCTTATCACTTCCCATCCTTACTCTGGTGTTCATCTACATTTCCTAGTCTGGATGCTCGGGGAAACCCTCATTCAGAACATAAAGGAGGGATGGTTAGACTGAGAAGTCACAAAGATAGCAGCCTCTCAACCCGAAACGTCACCCATTCCTTCTCTCCAGAGATGCTGCTTGTCCCGCTGAGTTACTCCAGCTCTTTGTGTATATCCCGTTTAAACCAGCATTGGCAGTTCCTTCCTACACAACACTGTTGAAACAATAATTCTTCAAATCTAAAATTTCATCCCAAACCACTGGAATACACCTGGGTTTCATGGTATTCTGAGTCCCTCACCATCTTCCAGTCCCGCCTCAAGACCCATCTCTTCACCTCTGCATACCCTTAGTCCCATGTCCCCCTCCCCTTTGCATCTCTGTCTTACTGCTCTATTTTGTTTTGTTTATTCTTGACTCTCAATGTAAAGCGACTTTGAGTCCTGAAAAGCGCTATATAAATAAAATCTATTATTATTATTATTATTATGGTATGGCCCCGCTCTTCAAAGCAGCAAAATCACCACCCAATTCATTCAATCTATCTTAAAGTTCATCAGCAGTTCTACTGTCCAACTCCTGAACAAACCTCTTGATTGCAAGCAAAACACAAAATGCTGGTGGAACTCTGCAGGTCAGGCAGCATCAATGGTGCAAATGGAAAGGCAATGTTTCGGGTCGGACCAAAACCAGCATCTGTCCATCCCCTCCACAGATGCTGCCCGACTCATAGATTTCCTCCAGCACTTGAGTTTTGCACAAGATTCCAGCATCTGGTAGTCCTTGTGTCTCCCAACTGCAAGGATCTCCTTCCTCATGAGAAACTATCCAGAAGAAGATCGTTCACCCCTCAGACATGTTCTGCTCTTTGCTCTTTTAGGGTTTCAACTTTTCAGTTTTACAGTCAAAGTTATTATAGTGCAGGAGGGTGCGTTTCAGCCCCTTGAGCCCGTGCCGGTCGCTGTAAGGCAAACCCTACCCAATCCTGTAGTAAGAAAGAACTGCAGATGCCGATAAAATCGAAGGTAGACTCAAAATGCTGGAATAACTCAGCGGCTCAAGCAGCATCTCTGGAGAGAAGGAATGGATGACGTTTCAGATCGAGACCCGAAAGTCGAGACCCGAAACGTCACCCATTCCTTCTCTCCAGAGATGCTGCTTGAGCCGCTGAGTTACTCCAGCATTTTGTGTCAACCCACCACTCTATCCTGTTCATTTATTCCCCTCACCAAATTCCTTTCAAAAATCACTCACTGTCCGTGCTAGGCAGTGAGGTCCACACTTGGCCAACCTGGATCATAAATCATAGAGTCATATAGCACGAAACAGGTCATTCGGCCCAACCCATCCTTGCCGACCAAGTTGCCCAACCGAGCTAATCCAACTTGCCTGCAATTGGTCCATATCTCCCCAAAGGTATTTTGTCTGTAAAAAAATTCAAATGTCCTTTAAGTTTCATGATTGTACCCACCTCTGCTATTTTCTCTGGCAGCTCGTTACATACACATACCACTCTAAAAGTTTTCCCCTCAGTTCCTTTTTAAATCTTTCCCTGCTCACATTAAACGTATACCCTTTTGATTTCGACACCCCTACCCTCGCGGAAAGACTATGACTATTCACCTTATCTATGCCCCTCATGATTTTCTATACATCAATAAAAAGATTTATGCCTTGGCTGTTTTAGTTTTAGCAACTGAAAATACATAACTGCCAAATTAAAAAAATTCTTAAAAATCCGAACGGGTATAAAATAGACATATAGATAACGTGTACAGCAGGAACCTTTTCCCCTTATCAAAGGTGAATGAAACTAGAGGACATAGAACAAGGATGAGAGTTTTACAAGGGATCTGAGGAGGACCTTTTTCCACTCAGAAAGGTGAAGGTTTTATCATACCACAAGGTCATGTGATAGGGGCAGAATTAGGCCATTCGGCCCATCAAGTCTACTCCGCCATTCAATCATGGCTGATCTATCTCTCTCTCCTAACAACATTCTCCTGCCTTCTCCCCGTAACCCCTGACATCCATACTAATCAAGAATCTATCTGTGCTTTAAAAATATCCATTGACTTGGCCTCTACAGCCTTCCATGGCAAATAATTCCACAGATTCACCACCCTCTGACTAAAGAATTATCTCCTCATCTCTTTCCTAAAGTAACGTCCTTTAATTCTGAGACTATGACCTCTAGTCCTTGACTCTCCCACTTGTGGAAACATCCTCTCCACATCCATTCTATCCAAGCCTTTCACTATTCGCTTGCAAAGGATACAGGAGGATATATGTAAGAAGGAACTGCAGATGCTGGTATAAACCGAAGACAGTCTGAAGAAGGGTCGCAGCCCAAAACGTCACCCATTCCTTCTCTCCAGAGATGCTGCCTGTCACTCCAGCTTTTTGTGTCTCAACAGGAGCATATAAATCCATTACAGATATGGGTGGAGAAATGGCAGTTTAAGTGCGATATGTTGCACTTTGGGGGTAAGATTTAAGAGGACAGTATGCAGTAAATGGCAGGACCCATAACATCATTGATGTATAGAGAAATCTTGGGATCCAAGACCATAGTTTCCTGAAAGTCGCAACCCTACATATGAAGTGGTTAAACAGAATATGATATGCTTGCCTTCATCAATTGAGGCATTGAGTATAAGAGTCAAGAAGTTATGTTGCAGCTTCACAGAACTTTAGTTAGGTCACAGTTTGAGTATTATGTACTGTTTTGGTCACCTAATTACAGACAGGATGAGGAGGTTTTTGGATAGGGTACAGATGAGATTTAGCAGAATGCTGCCTGGATTAGAGAGTATTAACAATAAGGAGTGGTTGAACAAACTTGGAATGTTTTCTCCGGAACATCAGAGACTGAAGAGAGTCCTAATAGAAGTTTATAAAATTGTGAGAGGCAGAGATTGGGTAGACAGTCAGAACCCTTTTCCCCAGTGTGGAAATGTCAAATACTAGAGGGCATAGCTATAGTGTCAGAGAGAGAAAGTTTAAAGGAGGTGTGCAGGGCAAGATTTTCCACAAAGACTGGTGGAAGCAGATACAATAGTGGCATTTAAAAAGCTTGCAGATAGAAACATGAATATGCGGGGAATGGAGGGATATCGATCACTTGCAGGCAGGGATTAGTTTAGTTTGGCATTTGTTCAGCAAAGGCATTGAGGTCCAAAGGGCATGTGGTGTTGAGTACTATTCTACAGTTAGTACCTGGAATGCGCTACTAGAATTGAAGCAGAGTTGTTGACAGCATTTTAAGAAGTGTGTAAAAGTGATCTTGAATTGACTAGGCAAAGAAATTACAAGCCATGTGCTGGGAGATAGAATTAATATAGATGGTGCTCACTGCTTGATGTGGTGGGCCAAATGGTTCATATCAGTGCTGCATGACTGTATGGATGAGTGGCACAGAAGTGCAGCAAATGGAGCTAGCTGCTGGCTCACTGCTCCAGCTAGGTAGACACAAAATGCTGGAGTAACTCAGCGGGACAGGCAGCATCACTGGAGAGTTGGAATGGGTGATATTTCTGGTAGAGACCCTTCTTCAGTCAGACACAGGCCATTCAGCCCATCGAGTCCACATCGATTAATGATTCACACCAGTTCTATATTACCCTACTTTTTCATCCACTCCCTGCACACTAGGAGATATTTACAGAGGCCAATTAACCTACAAACCTACACATCTTTGTGATGTGGGAGGAAACCGGAGGAAACCCACGTGGTCACAGGGAGAACGTGCAAACTCCACACAGACAGCATCCGAGGTCAGGATCGAACGAGGGTCTCTGGCGCTGTGAGGCAGCGGTTCTACCTGCTGCGCCGTTGTGCCACCTCCATGAACCAAAAATAAAAACACAGACATGCAAGCCCCATCCCTGTGCTAATTTAGTCCAACCAAATCACCGTAATATGTGTGAATACTGCTTGGCTAACAAATATCTATTGACATACACTCTCAAGAGTGTCTAATAGTTGTGCATTTCCTCAGAAGGGGCTTTTATATCAATTTAGCAGTGGGCATCCTAGAATTAGAGAAGACACTGGCAAAGAATAAACTATTGCACATATACCTACTGTCAAAACACACACGTATTCAAGATGTACAATTAATTCGAAGCACAATTAATTGCAATTTCTGTTTTTGGCTGTGAAATTACAGAAATCATTAGTCTCAAAATGATAAGCACAAGAGGATAACCAGACGAAAATTGAAAGAAATTTAATTTATAATTATTGTTAATCACCTAGTTTTGCCTTTGCAACGTTTATTTTAAAATGTAATTGAGCAAATGTTAAGGTGTTTAACAGGAGAAGGGGGAGGGGGGCGGGAACCTAGGCCGCAGAAGCCTCGGCCTCGCCTGAAGAGCGCGTCCACCGAGGGGGCGCGGGGGGCCGGGCCGGGCCGGGCTCCCGGCCTGGAATTGACAGGAGGCGCAACACCAGCAGGAATGGCCTAAAAAGGTGGGTTCTGATTCGTGAAACAACCGACAGATGAATGCTCGGTGAAGCCTGCGAGAGGCCTGTGGGGAGTTAACGGGCCCCCAGAGGCCGGCCGGATCGCAACTCAAATTAAAACCCGGCGCCAAAACCACGAGGGAATAAAAAATATATATAAATCTAAAATAAAAACTCTGCCCCTTCCAGGCGCTTAGAAACAAACTCCACCTTAAGGTAGCCAAAATAAAATAAAATTCCTCCTAAAACCACCCAGTAAATGAAACCTCGGCCTCTCCTCAACAATCCCCTCCAAAATGAATCACTAAATATTTATTTTCTCTCTTTTCTCATTGAAAACAAAGTCCTGCCTCAGGCCCAAGCTGCTTGCTTTTAATCCTGAAGGTTTCCCCTTCCAAGTCTTAACACATTTCCTCCCTGCCTGCTACAAAGAAAAGCAAATGATTAATTTTATAAGAATCAAAATCAACAAAAACCATAAAAATGGTCATTTACAACATCTAATTATGTTTTCCATTCATTAATGAATGAGATTTCTCTCCTCTTGGAAGCTGACAAGTCTTCAGATCCATCCTCACCCTCAACAAAAAACGATCACATTCTATGTAAAATAAAAATTAAACTCTAATTAAAAATGTACCCTGTTCAAATTAATGCATAATCTTAACCCGGCAGAGAAAAGCGTTTAAGACAATCTTAAGGCATCCCCCAACACCTCAAGAGCAGATGCAATTTCTTTTTTTCCCATATTTAAATACAGATAAATCAATAATTATTGCTGCAAAAAAAAGAGGCAGATCTGATCTTACTTACAGTGTGGTTCACTCCCCACATGAGGACACTAAGCAGGGGTTCACTGGCTCTGAACAGCTTCACCTTCTGAGCCACAAAGTGTTTCTTCTTGGTTTTGGTCTTGCTGGCACTGGCAGTACAGTTGGCTGCCATTTTTTGTACAAAAAAAAAGAAATCCCCCCCCACCCCCCCACCCACCTTCCAAAAAAAAATTAAACACCAGAAGAAAATCTTAATATTCCCCTGCTGCAATATCTCCCCCTTGCTCCAGTTCTGCTTCTCAGCACTTGTACTTTACAATTCCTCTGCCTGATGGTGCATTTCGGGGGCAAGAAGCAAATGTCATGGCAGCTCCTGTGAAGTGAGAACCAAAAGCCCTGTGAATGTCTCTTGTTTGTCTGTCTGTCTCTGTGCCTCTCTGCTTCTTTCTCCAAGCTCTAAGGCTACTCCCCCTTGCTGCTGCAAGAAGACTCTGCAACCCAAATGAACATCACCCTGTTCCACACTGCAGAAAACACTGCCATCTACCAGCAACAACAATTACTGTAGTCCTAATATTTACAAATTAATGGCGGTAAATATTAATGTCAGTGCATTCATCAACATCAATAAAAACGGTGTTGGTTTGTATCACTCATCAGCCTGAGATACTGGGTTCCAGTTCAATTTCATAGAAACACAGAAACATAGAAAAATATGTGCAGGAGTAGGCCATTCGGCCCTTCGAGCCAGCACCGCCATTCAATATGATCATGGCTGATCATCTAAAATCAGTGTGTAAGGAGGAACTGCAGATGCTCGTTTAAACCGAAGATAGACACAATAAGCTGGAGTAACTCAGCGGGACAGGCAGCAACTCTGGAGAGAAGGAATGGGCGACTTTACGGGACGAAATCAATCTGAAGAAGGGTGTCGACCTGAAACATCACCCATTCCTTTACTCCAGAGATGCTGCCTCTGTCCCACTGAGTTGCTCCAGCTTATGGTGTCTACCTTCGATTTAAACCAGCATCTGCAGTTCTTTCCTACACTTAGAAAATAGGTGCAGTAGGCCATAACTGTTACTTTTTGTGTCTATCATCTAAAATCAATACCCCGTTCCTGCTTTTTCCCCATATCCCTTGATTCCTTTGGCCCTAAGAGCTAAATGTTTCCATTTGGAACATACATAGAACAGACTGCTATACAGCATAGGAACAGGCCCTTCGACCCACACTGTCCATGCCGAACACTTCATAAATGTGTACTGTCTCTCCAGTAATGTTGAGGGAGCACTACATTGTCAGAGACTGCGTCATTTGCTTTCAAAGTCAGAATAAGAGATCCCATTGTGCAATTTTAAGTAGAGCAGGGGAATTATCCCTGAATATATACAAAATATATCCCTCAATTTATTTCTCAAAGCTCCATTGTGGAGAAATACAGGAGAAATTATGTTGGGAAGTAAAGGATAACCAGAGAAATTGAACAGATATCTGTGTCTGTGTTCATGGAAGAAGACAAATAAAACTTCAGGAAATAGTGGAGAAACCATTCCTTCTCGCCAGAGATGCTGCCTGTCCCGTTGAGTTACTCCAGCTTTTTGTGTCGATCTTCAGTGGAGAACAATAGGTGTACTATGAAAGAATGGCTAAGAAAAAAGGATATGGTAAAAATGGGTAATGGAATAATTAAAGGGATCAAACGTTATAAATTCACAGGGTCTGATTACAATTGTCCTTGGGTTTTGAAAGAAGTGGCTATGAAGATAGTTAATACACTAGTTATCATATTCCAAAATTCCATAGATTCTAGAATATTGAATAATTGATTGAATTGATTGAAAGGTACAGCATGCAACAGGCCCTTTGGACCACTCAGTTCATGCTGACCATTGATCACCGATTCACACCAGTTCAATGTTATTTCACTTTTGCATCCATTCCCTACACACCAGGGGCAATGTACAGAGATCACTTAACCAACAAACCCATACATCTTTGGGATAGGGGAGGAAACCAGAGAACCCAGAGGAAACTCACTTGGTCACAGGGAGAACATGCTTCTGTAAATTGTAAAAACAAATTGGGCCTGGTGCGTAAGACAGTGTTAGTGTATGGAATAGACAATAGGAATAGACAATAGACAATATGTGCAGGACTAGGCCATTCGGCCCTTCGAGCCAGCACTGCCATTCACTGTGATCATGGCTGATCATCCACATTCAGTGCCCCGTTCCTGCCTTCTCACCATATCCCCTGACTCCGCTATCTTTAAGAGCTCTATCTAACTCTATCGATCGCTGGTCGGCGCAGACTCGTAGGGCCGAAGGGCCACTTTCCACGCTGCATCTCTAAAGTCCTAAGTAAAATGTCTGGGAGATGATGGCCTGTAGTTAATGGATTGAGGATGGGTTAATTGACAGGGAACAGGGAGTAGGAATCAACATGTCCTTTTTGGTTTGCGAGCCTGTGACATGAGGGAGGGCAAGGATCAGTTTAGTTTAGTTACATTTAGTTTAGTTTAATTTAGTTTAGAGATACAATGTGGAAACAGGCCCTTCGGCCCACTGAGCTGCGCCGACCAGCGATCCCCGCACACTAATACTATCCTACACAACGAGGGACAGTTTACAATTATACCAAGCCAATCAACCTACAAACCTATACTTCTTTGGAGTATGGGAGGAAACCGGAGCTCCTGGAGAAAACCCACACAGGTCATGGGGACAATGTCCAAACTCCATACAGACAGTCTCTGGCGGTGCAAGGTAGCAGCTCTATCGCTGCGCCACCCTGCTTGCACTTGCATTCGACCTGTGCATGGTCTGCATTAACTATTGCGATATGGGCATCAAATCCAATAGTTCCAGCTATTTTAATGGTGTAAAGCTCGATAGTAGTGTGGACCATGATAACAGGGCTGCCAACACTCACGCATTGAGCGTGAGAATCACGCATTTCACCAAATTCTCACACTCTGTCGTGAGAAATTCTGTGATCGCCGAAAATTTCAAAACTCATATTAACTGCATGGGCCGAGGGTGTTGGAGAGCCGGGTCTGAGGGAGGGATGGAAGCAGAAGCAGCGGCGGGGACAGATGCGGACGGGGAGCCGGGGCTGGCGAGTGTTTGCCGGGCTGGCGAGTGTTTGCCGGGCTGGCGAATGTTTGCCGGGCTGGCGAGTCGCTCGCTGCAGCTCCGGCCATGGAGCAGCCTCAGTGCAAGAGTCCCGGGCCATCGGAGGCGTCGGAAGCATTGCGCCGCTGCCATGAGAGTCTCTGTGCCGAATTCACCCAGGTGACCAGCACAGATCAGGCTGTGGCTCGGTGCATCCTGGAAGACAACCAGTGGCTGCTGGAAATAAGTACCAAGCACTGGGTAGAAACGGTGGAAGTTAGTGGCCTTCAAATGGGGGTGGTTGGAGAAAGCATCCTGCTTACCTGCTAGATTTTCACTTACTGTAACTGCAGGAAAAATGTTCCCGATGTTGGGGGAGTTCAGAACCAGGGGTCACAGTTTAAGAATAATGGGTAGGCCAGTTAGGACTGAGATGAGGACAAACTTTCTTCATGCAGAGAGTTGTGAATCTGTGGAATTCCCTGCCACAGAAGGCAGTGGAGGCCAATTCACTGGATGTTTTCAAGAGAGAGTTACATTTAGCTCATAGCTAGCGAAATCAAGGGATATGGGGAAAAAAACAGGAAAGAGGTATTGATTTTAGATCAACGGCCATGATCATATTGAATGGCAGTGCAGGGTCGAAGGGCCGAATGGCCTATTCCTGCACCTATTTTTTATGTTTCTATGCTTGAGTATATGGCAATAAAGCTCGACCACTTGATTTTGAAGCATTCGTGCATGGTGGAGGTATAATGTAGTCATAAAGTGATACAGTGTGAAAACAGGCCCTTCGGCACACCTTGCCCACACCCACCAACATGTCCCAGCTACACTACCTGCTTTTGGTCCATATCCCTCCAAACCTGTCCTATCCATGTATCAGTCTAACTGTTTCTTAAATGTTGGGATACTCCCTGCCTCAACTACCTCCTCTGGCAGCTTGTTCCATACACACCCACCACCCTTTGTGTGGAAAAAGTTACCCCTTAAAATGTTGCCTCTTAAAAATACTTCAAACAAAAAACTTTGAAATCATACTTATACAATGCACTAAAACATCATTTAAATACATCAAATTTCAAAAAGTCCCTAAATGAGGGACACCCCTCTCCCACACCCTCTCCCCACTTGGTTGCTCCACTCCCTCACCGGGTACCCCCAAGGCCAGTGATCAGTGATCGCTCAGCCTCCCCAAAACGCTCCATGGCCCATGGTTCAGACAGAGAACACTGCCAGATGTGAGCGGGGAACTGAGGCCAGTTGTCCGTGAATCCCAATGCTCAGCGCTTCATGTTTTGGAGTTGGCTAATGTTATTGATTTGTAATTAGCCTGATTTGTAATTAGTTAACAAAACCTTAATTTATTAGTCCAGAATATCCAGGGGGATGGGATAAGTGTAATATTAAAATAACATGCAAAGTGTCAGGCTGTCTGTCACAACATACAGCCCCAATAACACATTATTTCCTTCAGTTAAATATTGGGAAGGAAGCACTATTGTCATTTGCCACTCAACTATTATGTTTGTTTACCTCACTGACTATTTATAAACTCCCCCCCCCCCCAAATTCCTTTGACAGGTTGAATAGAAATGTCCCCAATCTCGTTGTTTTATTAATTGAACATGTAGATGAACATCCTTAAGGAGTGTAATCAGATGGAAACTGATTCAGATGCGATGTTTAAGAGCTTGTTCAAAGAAGGGGCATATTTTAAAGGAGTGACAGAGATACTTGCAGGGGAATGTGTGAGGAGGTTATTATTTGTCTTTAGTTTTAGCTTGATCCAGGACATTTGAAAATTCAAAGTTTAATATAGTAATTGAGCTGATACTGACTCCAAACAACCACGTAATTAATATCATCCATTCCGGAGGTTTTATCTTTCTGAGCCCATTTAAACTTCACTTGGATTTCAATCACTTCAATGTAAAAGTAATTGGGAATGGGGAGCATTGGAACAAAAATTTGCCCTCGGTTCATATTAACTGTAATGTAATAATGTATGCATGTTGGTAGGTGCAATCAAAACAAAGATCTTTTTTTATCATTGTTGTGTTACGAATACCTCAGAAAATATTATGTACTCTCAAGATCTCATATAATAGAATAATATTGCTTAAAAATATAGTTATTGGACTTTGCATTTCGGGAAAGTCCCAGCTGAGAGGAAGGCAGCAAAATACTGAAAATATTGGGGGTGAAAATGACTTCAGGACAGTTTGTTAGGAAAATGAAGGAAATGGTAACAGAATACCTATACAGCTGAGTGAGTATAATTTTATGGATGAGAAATTGTGTTCAACCAATTGATGACTTCTTTGACAAAGTAACTAGCATGTTAGATAACAAGGAAGCCAATGGATGCAGCAAATTTTGTTATACAAAATTTGGTCTGTGAAGTGCCCCATAAAAGATTACCGTATTAGATAAGCACCTGTGGACTTGAACGTAATAGGTTAAGTCTAGGGGGTCAGATATGGGGCTTTATGTGTAGGCCAGATATATTGTCAGTGCAGAGGGGCTAGGAGCAAGGCCAAGTGTGCATCCAGAGTCAAGGTCTGGAATAGTACTAGTTGTGCAGTCAAAGCTGGGACGGTTGGAGTGTTCAGCACTGGGAACCTAAGCAGGTAAGCAGCTATGATCAGGGTAGATTAGGGGGGCAAGTGTAAGGCTGGACTCAGGGTCAGGAATGAGAGAAGGTATGCAACTGGAATCAGGGTCAGGAGTAGTACCAGGTGTGCAGTGAGACCAGGTTGGTCAACATTGGACAAGTGTTTGATTATAATCTGATTTCCATACATGAATATACTTAGATCATTCATGTGCTGCACCTGTTAATCAGAGCCTGGCTCTACTGTGGAATGTAATTTAGCCTAACTTATTCATAGCTAATCCAATTTAAAGCATAAATATTGCATTCAAGTGTAATTTAAAAGACTCACTACAGTATGCACCAGATTGCACAATTTCAAGCTGAAAAATGCAAAAGCTCCGTACCACACCCTCCCCCCCACCACCCCACCCCCCCCCCCCCCCTTCGGACGCTTCGCACCCTCGGGCTTGGTCTCTCGCAGTTTCTCACTCCCAACTCTCACCCAATGTTGGCAGCCCTGCTGATAAGGACACAAGAGGATTCAGGGAAGATAGACACAAAATGCTCTGGATAGAAGGAATGGGTGATGTTTCAGGTCAACACCCTTCTTCAGACTGGGATTCAGGGAGTTGTTATAGATTGCCCAAGTAATTAGACAAGGACATAACAGATGGAATACAATAGGGGGAAAAAATAGAAAGACAGGAGATCGAAAGATGTTGCTGTTCAGAGGTATATTAACTTTCAGTGAGCCATGTTTGAGGGGCCATATGACAGAGCATTGACAGCCCTCTGATGTACAGATTTCTGCTGATTTATATCCCTGTACATAAAGGAGGCTCTCCTTGGCACAATCCTCCTTCATTGTGTGAAGCATGAGAGTGTGCAATAGTTCAACTCGCTGGGATCTGATGCGGAATTCTTTCTGCTAATCTTGGCAAGGATTGATGCAAACTAATTTAATCTGCGCTTGGATGAGTTTGTAAATCACACAAATTGCTCGAAGATTTGCAAGGAGCAAATTCACTGCCAAACAGGGTAAAGGCTGATTTGTAACCGTGACACGGTGTAACATAAAAAATAATTCAACTCATGTGACAAAGAAGGATTTGATTTGACATGAAATACACATATGCTTTCTGTCTTCTACTTTGGTAGTCCCATGGGAGCGGGAATTACAGCTTGAGTTTGAGTTTAATATACTGTCACGTGTACTGAGGTACAGTGAAAAGCTTTTGTTTCAAGCTAACCAGTCAGCGGAAAGACAAAACGTGATTACAATCGAGCCATACAATCGAGCCATACAATCGAATGTACAGATACATGATCAGGGGAATAATGTGAATAACGTTTAGTGCAAGATAAAGCCAGTAAAGTCCAGACAACGATAGTCCAAAGGTTTCCAATGAGGTAGATAGTAGCTCAGAACTGGTCTCTAGTTGTTGTTCAGCTTCCACTCCAGTTCAGTGGGATTTGAGGAAGTGAATACAGACTCCATGGACTCTGTCACAGTTGGGGAAGGTGTTGGGTAGCTTACAACCCAGCGGTATGAATGTTGAATTCTCTATTTTTAGGCAACACTCCCCCTCCTCCATCTCCCATCTTCCTCCCCCTCCTCCATCCCCCACCTTCCTCCGTTGGCTAACCAGTTCCAGTGTTCGCAAAGATGTATCCCTCTTGGGATCACACCATCCCTAGCCAACAATTGGCCAATCAGGGAACCAACCTGCCTGATGTCAGCTGTTCCCTGCCCTGATTTGTCCTAGTCTTTTCTTGCTTCCAGTACCACCCCCCCCCCCCCCCCCCACCGTAACCAACCCAATTAGTCTGAAGAAGGGTCCTGACGCGAAACATCAACTCTCCATGTTCTCCGTATATACTGCGTTGAAAGGAGCTGCAGATGCTAGTTTCCACCGAAGATAGACACAAAATGCTAGAGTTACTCAGCAGGACGGGCAGCATCTCTGGAGAGAAGGAATGGGCGACGCCGTGAAGTCTGAAGAAGGGTCTTGACCCGAAGTGTCGCCCATTCCTTCTCTCCAGAGATGCTGTCTGCCCCGCTGAGTTACTCCAGCACTTTTGCCATGAAGCCGCACAGGGAGTGTAGATGAGGACTGATCGCACTTTTGCAGGGTGTTGAGAATAATCTTCACAATAACCAGTAATCTCAGTGCCACCCAAACCAGACACACTTGACGGATGAGAAACAAGAAGTCCTCTGCAATATGTAATCCTCGCTGCAGCACTAAGATACGCTGGAGAAGCGCTATTTTAGGTTAGTTTAGAGATAGGGACTCGTGATCACCCCATCACTAGCATTATGCAATACACTGGGGACAAGTTACAATTTTTTAACAAAGCCAATTAACCTGCACATCTATGGAGTGTGGGAGGAAACCGGAGCGCCCGGAGAACACACGTGGTCATGGGGAGATCATACAAACTCCAAACAGACAGCACCCGTAGTCCGGATCGAACCCGGGTCTCTGGCGCTGTAAGGCAGCAACTCTACCGCTGGGCCACCATGCCGCCCACCTCTGGTTTAAACCGAAGATAGACACAAAAAGCTGGACTAACTCAGCGGGACAGGCTGCATCTCTGGAGAGAAGGAATGGGTGACATTTCAAGTCGAGAAGAAGGGTCTCGAACCGAAACATCACCCACTCCTTCTCTCCAGAGATGCTGCTCATCTCTCTCATGTAACAATTACAGAGCATGCCAGATTTAGTAAGTTAGTTTGGTTTATTATCACGTGTACCGGGGTACAGTGAAAAGCATTAAGGGATCTCATGGATACGTGCGTTCAGTTAACACACTGCGTTGGGATATGTGCATTCAGATAACGATCCCAGTATAGTTCCACCACCAGGTGCTGACTCAGCAGGGTGCTGAGCATTCCAACAGGTTGGCAAACTGCTCACTGAGAAAGATTGACAAAGAAGTGAAAAATCTGACTGCTTGTAAACAATGTCGTACTTGAATAAATGTTGACACTACTTAATGCATTGACTAATGCGAGTGACAGATTTCCATTGCTGAGACACAAGAGAATGTTGATGCTGGAAACTTGAACAAAGAACAAACTGCAGAAGGAACTCAACGGGTCAGGCAGTATCTGTGGAAAGAACTAGATCGACAACGTTTCAGGCCAGGATGGACACAACATGCTGGAGTAACTCAACAGGTCAGGCTATGTCTCTGGAGAAAAAGAATGTCTGACGTTTCGGGCCGGGACCCTTCTTCAGACTTAGTCTGAAGAAAGATCCCAAGCCAAAACATCATCCATCATTTTTCTCCAGTGACGCTGCCTGACCCGCTGAGTTACTCCAGCACTTTGTGTCTATCTTTGGTATAAACCAGCAGCTGCAGTTTCAGGTCAGAAGCTCCCAAACCAAAAATGTGTCTGTCTATTTCCTTTAACAGATTTCCATAGTCACTTGCAACTTTTCTCTACCTGGAGAACAGGTATGTCAAGGTAGCCACCCATGGAGGATTTTTAATGCAAATTACATTCAATTATCTTACAGTTAGCTGGAAACAGGAACTGTCAGCTAATCATTGACTTCCCTCACCAAAAGCACTCAAGGCACTGTGCCAAATAAAGTTACTATTCACAAGTTATAGGAGTAGATTTATGCCATTTGGCCCATCGAGTCCACTCCGCCATTCAATCATGGCTGAACTCAGCCTCCTTATCCCTTTTTCCTGCCTTCTCCCCATAACCCTTGTCACCCGATCTAATTAAGAAATTGTCTATCTCTGCCTTTAAAATATCCACTGACTTGGCCTCCACAGCCCTCTGTGACAATGCTAACTGCCCTCTGACTAAAGAAGTTCCTCCTCATCTCCTTTCCAAAAGAGTGCCCTTCTGAGGCTGTGACCTCTGGTCCTAGACTCTCCCACCTGTGGAAACATCCTTTCCACATCCACTCTATCCATGCCTTTTATTATTCTGTAAGTTTCAATGTTGGGAAAAGGTCATGTGACAGGAGCAGAATTAGGCCATTCGGCCATCAGGTCTACTCTGCCATTCAACCCATGGCTGATCTATCCCTACTTCCTAATCCCATTCTCCTTCCTTCTCCCCTGACACCGTACTAATCAAAAGCTTGGATTGTTTTCTCTGAAGTGTCAGAGGCTTAGGGGCGACCTGCTAGAAGTTTATAAAATTATGAGAGGCAGAGAGATGTAGACTGTCAGAGTCATTTTTCAAGGGTGAAAATGTCACATATCTCTGGGCATGGTTTTAAGGTGAGAGGGGGGAAAGTTTAAAGGAGATTTACATAGCAAGTTTTTTTTAATGTAGAGTGGTGGGTGTCTGGAACATGATGCCTGGGGAAGTAGTAGAAGCAGATACAATAACAATATTTAAGAGGCGTGCACATGAATAGCCAAGGAATGGAGAGATTATAGACAGTGTGCAGGCAGATGTACCGTTTGTATTTGGATCATGGTCGGCACAGACATTATGGGCTGAAGGGCCTGTTCCTTTTCTGCACTTCAATGTTCCTTGTTGGGGTGGTAGAGTGCAACCATCATACGGTCCACCCTGTTTCAACTAATGCAATCAACCCCTCGTGCACAAAGACATAGATGTAGTGTTTTTTTAGGCTGTGCACGCCATAGGCAACAAGAAGCAGCTGTTCCTTGTTCAATGTTCAATGTTCTTGTAGGCATCCGGTAGCAGAATGGTAAAAATCAGAAGATAGACACAAAATGCTGGAGTAACTCAGAGGGTCAGACAGCATCTCTGGAGAAAAGGTATAGGTGACGCTTCGCGTCGAGACCCTTCTTCTCACAGAGAGTCGGGGAGAGGGAGGCGTGATATAGACAGTGATATCGCGAGATATAGAACAAATTAATGAAAGATATGCAGAAAAATAACGATGATCAAGGAAGCGCTCCATTGTTGTTGTGGGCCAGGTGTTAACGAGTTATACTGACAATGAAACATACCAGGACGACAGTGAAACTAGTACAACGACAAGCGTGAGGGAGGGACGGGGAGAGAGAGGGGTGCAACATGATAACAATCAGAGATGTGCAATTAAGTGGAAGTGTGGAAAGGCAGAATTCGGGATTCATGATTGCTTAAAGATGCCTGAGAACTGAGACAATTCCGCACAATCCCACCAAGGATCAGACTATGACTTCTCGTTGATGAGAGTTGGCTCTTGTTCGACAAGAACAAGCAAGGCCAGAAATTGGAAATATAAATGCAGGGAGACATAGAAGGTCAGAGATCAAGGAGGGGGATAAGGCAAGTGGAGACATCAAGGCCAAAGATCACAAAGAGATAATCAATGCAGGCAATAATTCTGCAGACAAGTAATTAAATTTGGCTTAAGGAAAATACACAGGAGAACTTACAAGTTTATTAAATGCATCGAGGGTTATTAGTAACGTCTTGCAGAGCCAATTATTATCTAATATATGGGTAACATGTTTACCTTTCCAACTATAAGTAACTAGGTTATTTAAGAAACTATTGTTATCTTGTGATTCTCAAAGGTCTGTCCTTATTTCAAAGCATAAATGTTTGATGAAGGTCACTTCTTTCCTGATTAGCTGATCATTGATCCATTTTACTTCAGTCTTGGAGACAACATTTTTAGTTTGTTTATGGATTTTGGCATAAACCTCTTAATAGTGTCTAAAACCATTCACAATATTAACAAGTCATTTAAAGTATGTTATAATCTCAGAAATTACATTTTATTGCAAGAAACTGGTCTTTTGTGTTTTATCTCAAAATATACAGGGCTTGGAACAAAAGCTTGTGAAATTTTATTTTCTCGCTCCATTTTTTATTCATTTTTCTCCAGGCTTTATTTTTCAGAGTACAGTCTGAATTCTTCTTCATAGATCTAATGAAAAATGAAACACCTGCTTCCAACAGACGATTGCTGTGTTTCTTTCCAACAGACAGTGACACAGCTGCTGCCTCACAGCATCAGAGACCTGGGTTCGATCCCGACCTCGGGTGATGGATGTGTGGAGTTGGCACGTTCTCCCTGTGACCGCGTGGGTTTCCTCCCACATCCCAAAGATGTGCGTGTTTGTAGGTTAGTTGCCCCTAGTGTGTCGGGAGTGGATGTTAAAGTGGGAGGACATAGAACCAGGGCAAATGGGCAATCATTGGGCGGTGGGAACATGATAGGCTGAATGGCCTGTTTACAATTCTGTATCTCTAAAAAAGGGGCACAAGCCGTTTGGCCCATCTGGTCTTTGCTAGATTGCGAATAGGGTGATGTGAGAAGAATCTCATTAGTCTTCATTCCCCCTCCTTGTACTCCTGCAACCTATTCTGACAGATGCTCTTTCAAGGGCGGCACGGTAGCGCAGCGGTAGAGTTGCTGCCTTACAGCGCCGGAGACCCGGGTTCGATCCTGACTACGAGTGCTGTCTGTACGGAGTTTGTATGTTCTCCCCGTGACCTGCACGGGTTTTCTCCGAGATCTTTGGTTTCCTCCCACACTCCAAAGACGTGCAAGTTTGTAGGTTATTTGGCTTGGGTTTGTATACTTGGTATAAGTGTAAATTGTCCCTAGTGTGTGAAGGCTTGTGTTAATGTGCAGGGATCACTGGTCGGTGCGGACTCAGTGAGCCGAAGGGCCTGTATCTGCGCTGTATCTCTAAACGAAACTAAACTCCGCTTTGATTCATTAACTTACACTGAGGTAATTTACAGCAGCCAATTCATTTCCCAACATATCTATATTTGAGGGAAAAAAACAGACCACATGGTCACTGTAAAATGTAAATTTCATATCTTTCACATTCCCCTCAAATCTCAGCAGGGAATTCAAGCTCAAATTAGGTAATGAATGTAGTTTTATTCCAATTGCTATGAAATTATTTAGTTTTGCTAATGTGGAAATTTGCAAAAGGTTGAGTAGCTGGGCAGATTTACAGAACATAGGGCCTTGGAGAGGATGCAGAGTTGGAACTCTCCCAGGGATTTCAGTTGTGTAGGGGGACTGCATAAGTAAATATCATTCTCCGAAGAGTCAAGTCGAAAGGGAAAATTTAATAGAGTTTTCAAATCTTGGGTAAACAACCAGATTTAAGACTGATAAAAAAAAATTGTGCAGGAACTGCAGATGGTGGTTTACACTGAAGATAGACAGAAAATGTTGGAATACACTCAACGGGTCAGGCAGCATCTCTGGAGAAAAAGAAGAGCTGACATTTCGGGTCGAGAACATTCTTCTGATAAAATATTTTGTTCTCTGAACTGTGATGCACTGCCTGAAAATAGAGGAAGAAAATTAAAGTACCAAGTTTAAAAAATAATATTTGAATTGGAAATATGATAGGGTTATGGGGAAAGAATGGAATTAATTGGATATTTTTGGTCATTCTCAGAATGTATGACTATCCCTCTCCTGTACCGTATGTTCAGGAAGGAACTGCAGATGCTGGTTTAAACCGAAGAGAGACACAAAAAGCTGGAGTAACTCAGCGGGACTGGCAGCATCTCTGGAGAAGGAATGGGTGACGTTTCGGGTCGAGACCCTTCTTCAGACTGGTATTGCAGAATGGGTGTAGGATATTCTGTCCTCCCTAGTTGTCAATACCTGTGAACGTCCCAGATTTTTAAATTAAATATAGAGTATAGGGGCCTGCCTGCTGTCCAAAGTATTTGAAAACGATTGCAGTGCTATTTTTGCCATGCCTTGAATAATATATAACTCCCAATCAACATCACGGAGTCAAATGAACTGGCCACTATCACATGGCTGTTTGTGGGAGCTTGCCTTCCAACAGTGGTCACATAATAAAGTCTTTAACTGCTTGTAAAAAATCCTTTGGGAAGTCCTTAAGTCATGGAAGAAGAGTATATAAATCAGGGGCTTCTTTTTCCTTTTACAACAGCGAGCAACAATCACCATGGCCAGACAATGTTAGTAACTCGAGTCACACAAATGAATGTACTACTCAAATAAATCAGGTTCTTTCCTGCCTACCGGGGATATGCAAAGCCTTAATTGCCTGTTGCACACTAAATGTTTGTAGAGTCATATACAGCGTGGAAACAGGCACTTCGGCCCAACTAGCCCACACCGACCAACATGTCCCATCTACACTAGTCCCACTTGCCTGTGTTTGGCCCACATCCCGCTAAACCTGTCCCATCCATGTAACTGTCTAAATGTTTCTTAAATATTGTGATAGTACCTGCCTAACCTACCTCATCTGGCAGCTCGTTCCATACACCCCTCCACCCTTTGTGTGAAAAAGTTACCACTCAGGTTCCTGTTAAATCTGTTCCTCCTCACCCTAAAAATACGTCATCTGGTTCTCGATTCTCCTATACTGGGCAAGCGGCGCTGTACATCTACCAGATCTATTCCTCTCATGATGTTGTACACCTCTATAAGATCGGATTTAGAGCATGCTTTAGAATATGCAAAGACAAGGCAGTTACTATCACAACGTTCAAAAATACATTTGGACATGTACATGGATAGGATAGGTTTAGGATACGGGCCAAATGCGGGCAGGTGAGACTGGTGTAGATGGGGCACGTTGGTCAACGTGGGCAAGTTGGGCCGAAGGGCCTATTTACATGCTGTATAATACATTGCCATTGACTAAAACATAATGAACCACCTCCAGTTTAAATTCCATTTGGAATATTTTGGCGGACCAAGAAACCAAGAACCAAGAACATAACAGTGAACCTTACAGTGGTGGAGATCTTGGTTCGATCCTGACCTCAGGTGCTGTCTGTGTGGAGTTTGCACAAGCTCTGCATAATCACAAGTTTCTTCCACATCCCAAAAGGCATGCGGGTTTGTAGGTAAGGTGGCCTCCGTAAATTTCCCCCTGTTGTGCAGTGAGTGAAAGTGAAATAGCAAAACAAGTGTGAACGGGTGATTGTGAACGGGACAGCATGGATTTGGTAGGCTGAAGGGCCTGTTGCCATGTCGATTTTTCGGATCAATCAGATGAAAAAAATCAATGTTTAAATGACTTTATTGTTTAAATTATACAAAATTATGCCATTAGAAATGTTGCCATCAAATTTCCCAGGAATTTAAACTGAGAATTGTTATACATCAGCTTTAATAAAAAGTATCAAATAAATCAGGTAGTTATTTACAGATTAATTTGTGCAAACAGATCAAAGGTGTAATACCTGACTGTCAAGATACCCTTCTGGCAACCAAATACAATTGATAATTATTTACACTACATATAAGTTGGTGAAACAGAATCTCATAACAATGTTTGTAAGAAGGAACTGCAGATGCTGGTTTAAATCAAAGATAGACACAAAATACTGGAGTAACTCAGCGGGACAGGCAGGATCTCTGGAGAGAAGGAACTGGTGACGTTTCGGGTCGAGACGCTTCTTCAGACCGAAGAAGGGTCTCGACTGAAGAAGGGTCTTGACCCGAAACGTCACCCATTCCTTCTTTCCAGAGATGCTGCCTGTCCCGCTGAGTTACTCCAGCATTCTGTGTCTATTCTCAAAGGAATGTTCTGTAAAATTCAGCCCTCTGCACCCTCCCTGTTGTTCAGTTAGTGAATGTGTGTGACTTGGTGTTGCAGTAATTAGAAAACTAATGCTGTCTTGCTGCCACACTCAGCTGTTTCTTTGCGCTGAAGTCGCTGGATTCAGGCAGAGAAATCGAACACATTCATTAATCTACCCCAACAGCGCTGGGCAACTGCATGGGTGAGGAGAGGAATGAACCTGGTTTCTCCCGTTACATTAATCTCTGCTGGGTTGCGTTTGTGTGCACACATCAGGTGACGGCGGTACAAAGCTCAGGATAAATAGCCCAGCTGAGTATGGCTGTTTGAAAATGGTAGCTGTACCTGTGGGAAGAGAATGATGACAGTGGCATGTGTACAAGTGGAAGAAAAGGCAGTTTCTTCTCAGCTACCGGTCCCTAAATTGACTAATCCCTATGATACTTGACAAGCATCAGGTTAGTTAGAGGGGGAGGGGGAGAGGGGAAGAGGGGGAGAGAGGCAAAATAACAGTTTTACACAAATGCTCAATCTCAGCGTGGAGAAACAGGAGCGCAGAATTCCAGAAAACAGTAACAACCTTTCTAAGAAAGATAACAGGGGAAAGCTCCTGACTGAGAAATTATGGGGATAAGATGTACGAGAATGTCAACCAATCATAAAATGAATGCTTGGGTCCTCTCCGGATCACAGGAGAGGTCTGATACCAAGAATCGTTTACAAACTAGAAGAGTTTGCAAGTTGGAAATGTGGCCGTGAACCGAGTTCCTGCACAGCACAAGATGCACGCAGCCCTGCAGCAGTCAGCAAATGCACCCCACCAGCCAAATGCTCGTACCCATGTATGTGGTGAACGCAAGTCGGGAGTTGGTAAACTGGGATGGACACGCACATCTGAATCTATACACGCATCATTAATTATTCCATACGAGGAGCACAATTCCAGCCCCATCTGTATTCAAGATGCCTGGCAACACTGCAATGCTGACTTTTCCCATTCAGTTTTACTGGGCCGACAATTACTTTGTAGGTACCAGCTTAGGTCAGCCACCCGGAGTGAGATTCAAAAACCACACGCCTCACTCATTACCGCCTTTAGCCCACACCTAAACAATGGAAAGCAAAAAAATGCAGATAATAAACGCCAGACAAAAAACAGATAAGCACTCCAAATATTCAAGTCCATAGAGAGAGAAACTACATATCAGAACTTACAGGTATCAGAACTTCAGGAAGGTCAACACTTGTTCCTCCTTCCACAGATGCTGCCTGACCCCAGTATTTCCTTTTCATACTAGATATAATAAACTTGTCGAAAATCTCTCTGCATCACACTTGTATTTAAACACCGGCATTTACTAACAGATCTCAGTTGCATATTGGAGCAGCTTCAGTTTAGTTTAGAGATATAGCACGGAAACAGGCCCTTCGGTCCACCAGGTCCACGCCAACCTGCGATGCCCGCACATTAGGGACAATTTGTACATTTACCAAGCCAGTTTACCTACAAACCTGTACAATTTTGGAGTGTTGAAGGAGACCAAAGATCTCAGAGAAAACCCATGCAGGTCACAGGGAGAACGTACAAACTCTGTACAGGCAGCACCCGTAGCCGGGATCGAACCCGGGTCTCCGGTGCTGCAAGGCAGCAACTCTACTGCTGCGCCACCGTGCCGCTAAGCCGCCAGCTGGTAGAGTTGTTTTTTCAAAGCTCAAGTGACCCAGGTTCAATCCTGCCTTACGATGTTATGCGGAGTTTGTTCATTCTCGCTGTGGGAGCATGGGCTCCCCCCGTTGCTCCGATTTCCTCCCACATCTCCAGGATGTAGGACAATTGGCCATTGTTACTAATTTGCCTCTGGAATACATGGGTTTTAGAAAGGATGGGAATGTGGGGAGAATAGTGGAACAGGGAAAATTAGTGGAAAACAAAATTGCTCGGAGAGCTGGCATAAACTTGATGGGCCGAATGCCTTCCTTCTACCTCACATGGAAATATAACCACCCTGGGTTTATCTCTGCAGATCAACATTGATCGCCTTAATGGGACAAGCACCTTCATGGGAAATCTGAACACCAATGGCCTTTTCTGGACCATGAACAAACCAGACATAATGGGCAGGATCGTGAGATCTGGCTGGGGCAGTCTCCAAGGAATAAGTCTGCTAATTCTATTGACTTGTTTCCAGTTTTGTACTGACCCTCTTTGAAAAAAAACTGGACTCGCATCTTTGGATATGCTTGACAGTCGATGGGGAAATGGGAAGGGCACAGAATCAATTAGCATTTGAAATGGGGTTTCCCTGAGTAATATTGATTTCTTGCTCCTGAATTTTTTTCTTCTTCAGGAAAAGGCAAAAGTGGCAGCTGCTGTATTTTTTGGGTGAACCATCTTCGGACAGGACCTCTGCTCGGTTTCACACGTACAGCCCGATTCACCTCTTCATGAAGTTCTTCTCCAATGCTGCTGGCGTCCGCTGGAAGGAATGAATGTTGCGTTTCATGCGGTCTTCTAGCGAAGATGTAGATGTACTTTGTAGCTTCATCTTGCTGAAAAAAGCAAATCATGAAATTTAAAAAAAATTGTCAAACCAAATCCCCCAATACATTTAGGCAAGATAGAAATTGTAATTAAAAAATCCTTTCCTTCAGCAAATCCACAAAAACTATGTGGCAGCATAGATAGAACAGTATAGCATAGGAACAGGCCATTTAGCCCACGATGTCTGCGCTGAACATGGTGCCAAGTTAAATAATCTCAGCAGTTCAATTGTTCAATATAGCACAGTGAAATTCCTTTGAACAACCCGCAAATGTGCAGTCGCCATATCTGCAGTTACAAACTCCATGCAGACAGCATCCGTAGTCAGGATGGGACCCGGGTCGCAACTAAGGGAGCAACTCTACCGCTGCGCCACTGTGTCAGAGGCTGACATAAGCCAAGTCGACTCATCTGCTGGAATAAATCTGATACTCATTTGGATCCTAATGGTTAGTTCCTTTAAGATGCTGTCTGACCCGCTGAGTATTTCTAGTATTGTTGCTGCTGCCTTCCTTGTTTGCTCTCTACTGGCCTCTGCTGGTGTGTACGCAGGTGGGAACTGGACAAGCATTGCATTGGGTAAAAAACACACTGCTGGAGGAACTCAGTGGGTCAGGCACCAATTTCCCTCCGGGGATGAATAAAGTTTTATCGTATCGTATCGTAATATAGGAGGAAATGGTCGGATGACTTTTAGGGTCAGGACCTTTCTTCATAAAGTTTCCTTGAGACAGCTTTTTTTCTGCATGTCAATTCCCAAAGTAACATTTGAATGGTTCTCTGGTTTAGTTTCCTTTAGTTTAGAGATACAGCGCAGGAACAGGCCCTTCGGCCCACCGAGTGCGCGCCGACCAGCGATCACCGCACACTAACAATATCCTGCGCACACTAAGGACAAGTTACAATTTTACCTAAGCTAATTAGCCTACAAACCTGTACTTCTTTGGAGTGTGGAAGTAAACCGGGGCTCCCAGAGAAACCCCACGCTGGTCATGGGGAGAAGGTACAATCACCATACAGACAGGTCTCGTAGTCAGGATCGAACCTGGGTCTCTGGCGCTGTGAGGCAGCAACTCTACCGCAGCGCTACCGCCACTCTACTTCCTGATCTAAATTGCATTACAACCAATTTGACTTGTGTGATACAGGGTATTCATCAATTCATCACATACAGTGGCTTGCAAAAGTATTCATACCCCTTGAACTTTTCCACATTTTGTCACGTTACAACCACAAACGTAAATGTATTTTATTGGGATTTTATGTGATAGACCAACACAAAGTGGTGCATAATTGTGAAGTGGAAGGAAAATGATACATGGTTTTCAATTTTTTTTACAAATAAAAAACTAAAAAGTGTGGTGTGCAAAAGTATTCAGCCCCCTTTACTCTGATACCCCTAAATAAAATCCAGTGCAACGAATTGCCTTCAGAAGTCACCTAATTAGTAAATAGAGTCCACTTGTGTGTAATCTAATCTCAGTATAAATACAGCTGTTCTGTGAAGGCCTCAGAGGTTTGTTAGAGAACATTAGTGAACAAACAGCATCATGAAGCCCAAGGAACACACCAGACAGGCCAGGGATAAAGTTGTCGAGAAGTTTAAAGCAGGGTTAGGTTATAAACAAATATCCCAAGCTTTCAATATCTCACGGAGCACTGTTCAATCCATCATCCGAAAATGGAAAGAGTATGGCACTACTGCAAACCTACCAAGACATGGCCGTCCACCTAAACTGACAGGCCGGGCAAGGAGAGCATTGATCAGAGAAGCAGCCAAGAGGCCCATGGTAACTCTGGAGGAGCTGCAGAGATCCACAGCTCAGGTGGGAGAATCTGTCCACAGGACAACTATTAGTCGTGCACTCCACAAATCGGGCCTTTATGGAAGAGTGGCAAGAAGAAAGCCATTGTTGAAAAAAAGCCATAAGAAGTCCCGTTTGCAGTTTGCCACAAGCCATGTGGGGGACACAGCAAACATGTGGAGGAAGGTGCTCTGGTCAGATGAGACCAAAATTGAAGTTTTTGGCCTAAATGCAAAACGCTATGTGTGGCGGAAACCTAACACTGCACATCACCCTGAACACACCATCCCCACTGTGAAACATGGTGGTGGCAGCATCATGCTGTGGGGATGCTTTTCTTCAGCAGGGACAGGGAAGCTGGTCAGAGTTGATGGGAAGATGGATGGAGCCAAATACAGGTCAATCTTGGAAGAAAACCTGTTAGTCTGCAAAAGACTTGAGACTGGGGCGGAGGTTCACCTTCCAGCAGGACAACGACCTAAACATACAGCCAGAGCTACAATGGAATGGTTTAGATCAAAGCATATTCATGTGTTAGAATGGCCCAGTCAAAGTCCAGACCTAAATCCAATTGAGAATTTCTGGCAAGACTTGAAAATTGCTGTTCACAGACGCTCTCCATCCAATCTGACTGAGCTTGAGCTATTTTGCAAAGAAGAATGGGCAAACATTTCAGTCTCTAGATGTACAAAGCTGGTAGAGACATACCCCAAAAGACTTGCAGCTGTAATTGCAGCGAAAGGTGGTTCTACAAAGTATTGACTCAGGGGGGCTGATTACTTTTGCACGCGACATTTTTCCGTTTTTTATTTGTAAAAAAATTTGAAAACCATGTATCATTTTCCTTCCACTTCACAATTATGCACCACTTTGTGTTGGTCCATCACATAAAATCCCAATAAAATACATTTACGTTTGTGGTTGTAACGTGACAAAATGTGGAAAAGTTCAAGGGGTATGAAAACTTTTGCAAGCCACTGTATGTTACATCCAACTAGCATTATGAAAGTGTAATACAAGAACCACCTGCAAAAGGATTCCTAAAATCATAAGCAGATCACAACGCTAACAGACGCAATACTTACTGGAGGAATTTTGCTTCCTTGGAATCTCTTTTCTCAAGTTCTTGCTCCGTTTCTTCCTCTTCTTTGTACCTCTTGATGTTACTCTCTCGGGTTTTATCTCTCCACTTAGCATTCTCCATCATCTCCAAACGTCTACGTTCCAGCTCCTCTGCTGAAAGATTTCTGCAGGAATCCCAACACATTCATGAGAAGGATGAGGGGGAAACCTCATTGAAACTTACCGAATATTGAAAAGCCTGGATAGAGTGGATGTGGAAAAGATGTTTCCACTAGTGGGAGAGTCTAGAACCCGAGGTCACAGACTCAGAATAAAATTACGTACCTTTAGAAAGGAGATGAGGATCAATTTCTTTAGCCAGAGGGTGGTGAATCTGTGGAATTCATTGCCACTAACGGCTGTGGAGGCCGTCAATGGATATTTTTAAGGCAGTGGTTGACTTGATTAGTACGGGTGGCAGGGGTTATGGGGAGAAGACAGTAGAATGGGTTTGAAAGGGAAAAATAGATCGGCCGTGATAAAATAGCGGAGTAGATTTTATGGGCCGAATGGCCTAATTCTGCTCCTATAACTTATGGACTGTATTTCATCGTATGTAGGGGTGTTGCAGGCCATTGTTAATGGCTGCACACAAGCTCCAAGTGTTGCTCGGAGCCTACAGCAAGCTCAAGATAACTCAATTGATCAACCCTCCTCTATATCTGCTCATTATATTCTGGATTACATAGAAACATAGAAAATAGGTGCCGGAGGAGGCCATTCGGCCCCTCTAGCCAGCACCGCCATTCATTATGATCATGGCTGATCGTCCCCAATCAATAACCCGTGCCTGCCTTCTCCCCCATATCCCTTGATTCTACTAGCCCCTAGAGCTCTATCTAACGCTCTCTTAAATCCATCCAGTGATTTGACCTCCACTGCCCTCTGTGGCAGGGAATTCCCAAAATTCACAACTCTCTGGGTGAAAAAAAATGTTCTCACCTCAGTCTTAAATGGCCTCCCCTTTATTCTAATACTGTG
The DNA here is from genome assembly GCA_038087875.1 of Malacoraja senta. Classification (NCBI taxonomy): domain Eukaryota; kingdom Metazoa; phylum Chordata; class Chondrichthyes; order Rajiformes; family Rajidae; genus Malacoraja; species Malacoraja senta. Next base: position 8,755,627 of record CM075986.1, read on the forward strand.
GCCCCTGGTTCTGGACTCGCCCAACATTGGGAACATTTTTCCTGCATCTAGCTTGTCCAGTCCTTTTATAATTTTATATGTTTCTATAAGACCCCCCCTCATCCTTCTAAACTCCAGTGAATACAAGCCTAGCCTTGTTATGGAATACTAAGCACCTAGATGTTGAGGACATGTTAAGTCCCCTTGCAAGAAGATATCACGAGACATAATTACTAGGACATAAAACAGTGAACTGTGAAGCAGTCTGCCATGATCATTTTGGCCATAATCCTGATGAAAAAGGAGACCAGGCCTAAACTCTCAAGTTCAGAAGAATCTCTTCAAAACAATTGAAGAAAATTAACTTAAAGGATCTGACTGGGTAGATACAGAACTGGTGCTTTCCTTGACTTGTGTCATAGTCATATACTTTTAAATAGCCTTTGACATACCTTGTCCATGCCGACTAAGTTGGGATATTGGGATAGTCCCATTTGCCTCCATTTAGCCCGCAGTCCATAGCATGGCAAGAACCTTTTACCCAGAGTAGGGAAATCAACAACCAGAAGACATAGGTTTAAGGTAAGAGCAGAAAGATTTAATAGGTACCTGAGGGGCAACGTTTTTCACACAGAGGGTGGTGGGTATATTGGGACAAGCTGCCAGAGGAAGTAGTTGAGGCAGGTATCATATCATTTAAAAGACATTTGGACAAGTACATTGATAGGAAAGGTTTAGAGGGATGTGGGCCAAACGCAGGACTAGTGGAGATGGGGCAAATTGGTCGGCATGGGCAAGTTAAGGGCGAAGGGCTTGGATCCATGCTATATGACTACTACCCAACGTCTCAGAGTAAGGGTTTGCTTTTCTGGGCTGAGGAGAAGACAACATTTCTTTCCTTGTAGGTTGGCGACAATATGGAATTCTTTATCTAAGAAGGCTGTGGATGCTCAGCTACCAAGTATGCTCAAGACAGGGTTTGATAGATTTTAAAGGAAAGAAGGAACACAAAGTTAACACGGGAAAGTGATGCTAAGGGGGAAAAAATAAAACCAGCCTTGGTCTTATTCAACTGTACAAGGGGCCGAATTAATCAGAATAAAAGCAAAAGCAGCTCATGATTTCACTTGGCTTACGGTTTGTGATAAGGTACAAATTATATTTGCTGTTGCCTCGGAAGTCTGGTATTTCCTGGTAATTATTTTGATGACATATTATGATAGTTTTATATTTTTTATTTTCCCTGTTATGCCAGCAAGATCAATAAAATGAAAAGCAATCATTTATTTTGATTCCATTATACGTTATAGCAATAAACATTAATATCTCCCCACCCCATTTCCATTGAGCTGGAGTGATAAATACCTGGAATGACTGGAATGAGGCCTCCTCTGGTACCCTTCTCTCTTTGGGGATAATTTTCGTGCTTGGGTGTTTTCCATGTCAGAGTACCTTCAAAATTAAATTCTCGTTAGAACTTTTTCTGTCCTGGGCCTCCTCCATGGCCAGAGTGAATCCCACTGCAAATTGGAGGAGCACCTCATCTTTTGCTTGGGCAGTTTACACTCCAGCAGTATGAACATTGACTTCTCCAATTTCAGGTAGTCCTTGCTTTCTCCCTCTTTCCCCTCCCCTTCCCAGCTCTCCCACAGCCCACTGTCTCCGCCTCTTCCTTTCTTCTTCCCGCCCACCCCACCCCCCCACATCAGTCTGAAGGGTCTTGAGCCGAAACGTCACCTATTCCTTCGCTCCATTGATGCTGCCTCACCCGCTGAGTTTCTCCAGCATTTGTGTCTACCTTCTCGTTAGAACTGATCATTCTACAGCTCTTCCAATGTCTACTTGGCTGGGACGGTATTAGGAACACAAGCCGTTGCAGCTTGGCGTGCGTGCTCTTCCCTGTAAGTGCGATTAACTAGTATTCATGCTCCATTACAGAAACTCTTACATGAAAACCCAGTCTGATGCTTCACTGCAGGGCTGAGTGCCACACGGTCCGAAATGCAGTCTTTCAGATGAAATATTAAACTGAGCCGGTATAAAGGACTCAATTAAACAACTGGTTAGAGATACAGCGTGGAAACAGGCCCTACGACCTACCAAGTTCACTAGTTATATCCTACGCACTAGGGTCAATTTACAGAAGCCAATTAGGATACAAACCTGCACATCTTTGGAATGTGGGAGCAAACCGGAGCACCCAGAGAAAACCCACACGGTCACAGGGAAAAGGTACAAACTCCGTGCAGACAGCACCTGAAGTCAGGATCGAACCCGGGTCTCTCGTTTAAAAAAAATGTTTTACCGAAATTTGAGGGCGGCACAGTGGCTGCCTCAGAGCGCCAGGGACCTTGGTTCCATCCTGGCCTCGGGTGCTGTCTGTGTGGAGTTTGCACGTTGCCCCTGTGACCTGGTGGGTTTCCACAGGTGCTCCGGTTTTAGTTTTTTAGTATGAGAGATACAGTGTGGTAACAAGCCTGTACGTCTTTGCAGTGTGAGAGGAAACCGGAGCACTTGGGAGGAAACCCACGCAGTCACGGGGGGAACGTACAAAACTCCGCACAGACAGCACCTGCGGTCAGGATCCCGTGTCTCTGGCGCTGTGAGGCATCAACTCTTCTGCTGCACCACCCTGACAGTGGTTACTGTCAAGCCTGACATTTGGGAGAAGAGTCTGCCAGCCACTAACATGCACTGTAGCACGTCAGCAGCTGCAGGAGAGGAAGAAATAAATAACGAAGCAGGTGAGATAGATGATGTACTCACTGTGAAGGGAGACAAAAATGCTGGAGAAACACAGCGAGTGAGGCAGCATCTATGGAGCAAAGGAATAGGTGACGTTGCGGGTAGAGACCCTTCTTCAGACTGAACCCTTCTTCAGACTCCATAGGTGCTGCCTCACCCGCTGAGTTTCTCCAGCATTTTTGTCTACCTTCGATTTTTCCAACATCTGCAGTTCTTTCTTAAACAAAGTGTTCAAAGAGGAACACGGTGGGGCCCTTGCTGGCTGAGCAGTCTGAAGAAGTGTCTCGACCCGAAACGTCACCTATTCCTTTGCTCCATAGATGCTGCCTCACCCGCTGAGTTTCTCCAGCATTTTTGTCTACCTTCGATTTTCCAGCATCTGCAGTTCCTTCTTAAACATTTCGTCTTACTCACTGTGAATGCGCCTTCGAGTGCTTTGGAGGGGATCGAGATGATGATCTGGATCTTCGACCCCGTGAATCTTCATGCTTGTTGCGTTTGTGAGACTGCTGCGTTGTTGATCGCGAGTGGCTCCCTGACCGTGACCTCGACCTGGGCCTGCTTTTGTGAGCCACCTTACCGTGGTCAAGGGATGGGGAAGCAGGTCGTTGTTTAATCCTGTGAGAATCTTTCACCTGGAGAGCAGATGGGAAGATCACTGAAGGGCGGAAAGGAACATCCTCCCATTTAAGGCCGTGAAACACGTAATGGTGAATCTGTGGAATTCACTGCCACAGACGGCTGTGGAGGCCACGTCAATGGGAATTTTTAAAATGGAGATTTACAGGTGCTTGCGTGGTAATGCGGTCAAACGTTACAATAGACAATAGACAATAGGTGCAGGAGTAGGCCATTCGGCCCTTCGAGCCAGCACCGCCATTCAATGTGATCATGGCTGATCATCCCCAATCAGTATCCCGTTCCTGCCTTCTCCCCATATCCCCTGACTCCGCTATTTTTAAGAGCCCTATCTAGCTCTCTCTTGAAAGCATCCAGAGAACCTGCCTCCACCGCCCACTGAGGCAGAGAATTCCACAGACTCACCACTCTCTCTGAGAAAAAGTGTTTCCTCGTCCCCGTTCTAAATGGCTTACTCCTTATTTTTAAACTGTGGCCCCTGGTTCTGGACTCCCCCAACATCGGGAAAATGTTTCCTGCCTCTCGTGTGTCCAAGCCCTTAACAATCTTATATGTTTCAATGAGATTCCCTCTCATCCTTCTAAACTCCAGAGTGTACAAGCCCAGCTGCTGCATTCTCTCAGCATTTGACAGTACCGCCATCCCGGGAATTAACCTTGTAATTGTTAAAAGCAACAACAGATTAATACTTTAATCTGCTGTTGATATATTTAATATGACAACCAACTCAACTACCGTGTGTTATTAAAGAGCTTTAGTTACGTACAAACGCGCAGTTAGAGTCAAAAGTGATCATTAAATTTTAAGTTATGGATACATTCACTTAAAACCTGCCGTAATGACACACCTGGTTGGCTGCAATAACATAAAGACACCAAATTGTTGTGTGCCGTCTATGATGAGAGACTTGGACGCTTTTCATTTTGTGAACAATTACCTAGATTCGCAACACACTGAAGAGAAAAATCCAGGCATTTTAGAAGCAGCAAAGATGCATGAGGACAAACCTTTAAACCGTAACCAGGGATTTTCTTCTGGACTGATGTGGGTGAAGTACTCTTTTCACGCCGTCTGCAATAGTTTAAAAATATAGGTTGATTCTGTTCCAGAGTAAAGAAATACAAACTTATTGTTACAGTGCAAACGTTCCCAAATTCAAGTTTTCAAATAACACGGAACTTTAAAAAAAACCATCCTTTCAAGTCTCTCTCTCTCTCTCTATATATATATATATATGTATATCCCAGGTCGTTACATATTGTACAGCAAGCTTTCTTTGGCTTGGTTAGAAACATGACATGCAGCAATGTTTGTGCTCCACCTGTGTTGGCAGTGAAAGCTCTCACACTAGACCATTCACCCCACACTGACTCCATCATCAATATTGACCAGAGTGCAAATAACACCTGGAGCTACAACAACAACAAAATCTCCTCTTCATCCCCAATGTTCCCTCTTCCTTGCCCGACTTTGGTTTGTTCTGAACCTTTTCATACTTCTAGTTTCCCTCCCCCCGACTCGCACTCTGAAGAAGGGTTTCGACCCGAAACGTTCGCCTATTCTTTTTCTCCAGAGACGCTGCCTGAACCGCTGAGTGACTCCAGCATTTTGTGTCTATCTTCTGTTTTAGGCTTCTAATTCAGTGTCTTTTTATAAATTTGAAAATAGGACATTACAATCATGAAGCTTCAGCCAATATATTGTCTCAGATAATGTGCTGTACCTGCATGTTCTAATACCTGTCAGGGAATAACAAATGAGGACAACGTTTTTAATGGATTTGTCTTAACCCTCAAGGGCCTGTCCCATGGGCATGCGACTCCATGTGGCAAGCGCGACCTAACAGCAAGTGGGGGCCGTGCGGAGGTCGCGGGGCCAGTCCCACTTCGATCGCCGGAGCCATATGGAGTTGTGCGGAGCTGGTCCCGACATCGCGCGGGGCTCCGAAAATCTGACACTGTTCAAAAATTCCTTGCGGCAACGGCCTGCCGCCCCGCAGCCGCATCGACGGCCGTGCGCACCGCCTCGACACCGGACGCAGCTGCCTCGAGACCGGGCACACCGCCTCAACGGCCGTGCGCAACGCCTCGCCGCCATACGCACTGTCTTGACGTCACTCGACCTCCGCGCGGCCCCCGCTTCCGATTTGGTAGCGTTGCCGCATGCGGCCGCATGCTGGTGGGACCGGCCCTGTACGGGGATCATTCGACCTCCGCGCGGCCCCCGCTTGCGGTTAGGTCGCGCTTGCTGCATGGAGTCGCATGCCCATGGGACAGGCCCTTAACATGTGATGCCTGTAAAGAAAACTTGGGACTTCTACAGAATATTACTTGGGCCCAGGGAGTGACAAAAAAGTACAGCTAATAAAGTATTTACAAAAAGCAGTCACTATTGTAATATAGGAAATGTAGCAGTCAATTTTCTCCCAGCAAAACTCCCACTAAACAGTACTTCAACAATGTCTCGATAATCATTCATCATGCTGATTGAGGATAGCTATTGAACATCACATACAACAGAGCTAGGGTGACAAGAGATTTCAGATGCAGGAAGCCTGAGGAAAATCAAACTGCTGGAGTAACTCAGAGGGTCAGACAGCATTTGTGGAAGGAAATAGACAGACCAGTGTGAACGAGTGATTGATTGTCGGCGTGGACTGAAAAGCCTGTTTCCATACTGTACCGTTCAATCAATCAATCAAACTAAAGACTTGTATTTTTGAAGCACCTTTCAGGCCTAATGAAATATTGCTTAATCAGCCAATTAATCTGTTCTCTGATTTCCTGACCCTTCTGCCACTGGGAAAGATCCCTCTATATTTATGCTATCATCATTTTAAACGCTTCTGCCAAATCTTATTTCCTTTGAGGTTTTACTGACTTTTCTGTCTTCAAACATAACCGAATAACTGAAGTTGATTTATTGGCTTAAAGTTATGGTTTTCACTAGGGGGAAATGTGTAATTCTAATGTTTAGGGTGTCCTGAGTTCAAATCCCTGTTCAGACATTTATTGAATAGGGGTGGCACAGTGGCAGAGTTGCTGTCTCACAGCGCCAGAGACCCGGATTTGATCCTGACTACGGGTGCTGTCTGTGCGGAGTTTCCACGTTCTCCTTATGACCGCATAGGTTTTCTCTGGATGCTCTGGTTACCTCCCACATCCCAAATCCATGCAGGTTTGTAGGTTAAATGTAATAAAAAAGAACTGTAGATGCAGGTCCTGACCCGAAATGTCACCTAATCCAGTTTCTCCGGAGATGCTGCCTGACTCACTAAGTTACTCCCGCATTTTGAGTTTATATCAGGGATGCAGGTAAATTGGCCCTGGTGTGAAGGGCGTGAATGTGAGATAATATAGAAATAGAGCAAGGGTTCCCAACCTGTGGTAAATATTACCCAGGGGGTAAATTTCGTCTACCCATGGGGTAAATTCGTTGATCTTGGGTTTTTACATATTTTTTCTCATTGACTGACTGTGTTTGGTTCTGGTATACCGGTATCTGTTCATCATTATTTGTTCATAAATAAGTGAAATAACATTGTTATATGCTATTAAAGTTGCCAGGGGTAGACGGGACGAAACAGGTTGGGAACCCCTGAACAAGAGTGAATGGGTTATTATTGGTTGGGGTGGGCTCGGTGGGCCAAAGAGCCTGTTTAAAACACTGTATCTCTAAACTAAACCATATCCCTCATCCCAATGTAGAGCATTGGTCTTTTCCAAAGTGTGGTAGCCAGGATTGGACTCAATACTGCAGCCGGTGCCAACCTTATCAGCTAATATACTGTACTTTGATTTGTGCTGCCCATTATCACTGGAACTGGAGTGCCGATGTTTCTTGTGCTTCTTCTTCTTCTCCTTCTTTTTCTTCTTTTCTGTTTTATCCAGGTTCTTTTTTAGCTTTTGAAAGAAAGAGAGTTGTACACTTATTTCTGTTTCTGCTATATATGTATATATATTTTTACATCATGCATCTGACTCTGCACCATCTGATCTCTGTGGATCCCGTTAATTAAGAGCCCACATAAATTTGGAGTAAACCTTTACTCCACAAAGTAAAACGACATCGGCAAAGCTTGTGCCAGAGCAATCCTGACTCTTCGCTACTATCATCCCATACTTCACCCTACTCTTTAAAATCTCTTTTCTACCTTTAAATCGAGCACCATTTCTCGTTGGGAAAACGACTTGCTGTCCATTTCGCCTCTACCCCATTGCAGACAATGGACTTTGTCTCTGGAACTGGTGCGCTACAATGCTGAGCCCTTTCCTCTACTTATTGTATCTGAGTTTCCCTTGATTGCATGAATGTGTAGTATTACCACATTTGACTGAATAGCATGCAGAACAAACCTTTTCGCTGTACATCGGTACACATGACATTAATAAGCTTAAAGATCATAAGGCATAGAAGCAGAATTAGGCCATTAGGCACATCAAGCATCCTCCGCCATTTGATCATAGCTGATCTATTTTTCCCTCTCAACCCAATTCTCCTCCCTTCTCCCTGCAATCTTTTGACACCTTTACTAATTAGGAACCTCTGCATCTCCACTTTAAAATTACCCATCGGCTTGGTCTCCACCAGTCTCTGTGGCAATTAATTCCACAGATTCACCACCCTCTGGCTGAAAAAAAATCTTCCTCATCTCAATTCCATAGTCCTTTTGCCCTGAGGCTGTGCCCTCTGGTCGTTGACCCTCCCGCTATGGAAATATCCTCTCCACATTCTACTTTCCAAACCCACATTCAGACCCTCAGAGATACAGACATTGCATTTCCAGCAGCTTTTATTGACAACATGGCTGACTGTAATTTTATTCTCTTGCCTCCTGCAAATTTAGCAGTTGAATTATGGATAGTCAATTAAGCACACCCTTACAATTTCAGTTCTTGCCCGAACTCTTGAAGGAGTTAGGAATTGAAATCTAGATTTGTTTGGGGGAAAATACCAAAATGTTATTTCAATGTAATGAAAGTTTGGGAGCCATCAGTGTTGCGTGTTTTCAACCATTTAAAAGACAGAGATCAGCCGTATAGTTTCAGTTTAGTTAAAAGATACAGCATGGAAATAGTCCCTTCAGCCCTGACCGATCATCACTCACCCATTGACACTAGTTATATACGATCCCAATTTGGACACGTGGGGCCAAATAACCAACAAACCCGCTTGTCTTGGGATGTGCGAGGAAACCAGAGCACCCGGCAGAAACCCGCACGGTCACGGTGAGAGCGTGCAAACTTCACACAGACAGTTCCCGAGTTCAGGATCAAATCAGAGTCTCTGGCCCCGTGAGGTAGCAGCTCCACCAGCTCTAGACGAAGGCCAACTCACCATTTCTCTGATCATCTTCATTTTCATGGGATTAGTTAAAGTCTCTCTCTTTTTCTCTTCCTCACGCTTCCTGCAAACATCAATTTATTTAACAATAAAAATCAATACCATAAACATCTTCTGTTACTGTCAAAATAAGGAGGACAAGGTATTTAAATAATCAAATTGGGAGCGGCAGGTTTTGCATTCACCCAGCATTTTGAGACTGATAGGGAAACACTTTTGCCACCTATAAACTATGGATGGCATGCCTTGGTTCCCTTCCCTATAAGTTCATAAGTGATATGAACAGAATTAGGCCATTCGGTCCTTCAAGTCTACTCTGTTATTCAATCATGGCTGATCTATCTCTCCCTCTTAACCCCATTCTCCTGCCTTCTCCCCATAACCCGACATCTGTACTATTCAAGAATATATCTATCTCTGCCTTAAAAACATCCATTGACTTGGCCTCCACAACCATCTGTGGCATTGAATTCCCCAGATTCATCACCATCTGACCAAAGAAATTCCTCCTCATCTCCTTTCTAAAGGTACACATCCTCTTTTACTGAGGCTAGGGCCTCCGGTCCTAGACTTTCCCACTAGTGGAACCATCCTCTCCACAATCTCTCTATCTGGCCCTTTCCGTATTTGGTAAGTTTCAATGAGGTTCCCACTCATCCTTCTATGAGATGGTTAGCATCTGCTATGGGACACCAGGAATTCAAGAGGTGTGAAAGTGTGCCCCACTCACAGAGTTGAACGTCAGAAACCAATGACTTCTCTTTTGTTGCACCCCCTCCATAGGCTTCTAACCTTGCTGTTCTTTAACACGAGAACCCACTCAGTCCCTACAAACAGGGCTTTACAAATGGCATTTTGAAAGCATCTTCCCTTTATAATCCGTCCAGGGCAAAACCCTCATTATCAGTGTAGGATGACTTTCCTCTAAACCTACGATACGTTTGCTGTTCCAGATTTGGCATTTTTCGATCCCCAATATTCTTTACGGCGACATGGCAGGGTACAATAGTGGCTGTCGTTTCCAGCTCCTACATGCTGGACTTCCCTCCTAAACTGCCCTGATCACTTGTGTGGGAAGGAACTACAGATGTGGGTTTACACCGAAGATAGAGACACAACATGCTGGAGTCTGAAGAAGAGTTTTAACCTGAAACATAATCATCATAATCATAATCATACTTTATTAGCCAAGTATGTTTTGCAACAAAAGAGGAATTTGATTTGCCATACAGTCATACCAATAAAAAGCAAGACACACAAAATACATTTTAACGTGAACATCCACCACAGTGACTCCTCCACATTCCTCACTGTGATGGAAGGCGAAAAAAAAGTTAAATCTCTTCCCTTCTTTGTTCTCCCGCGGTCGGGGCCCCAAGCCTTCCGTTGACGGGACGATCTTGGCTCCCGTAGCCGGCGGTTGGGCCCTCCGCATCGGGGCGATCAAGCTCCGCATCGGGGGGGATCTCAGCTCCCCTGCGCCGGGCGATCAGACCCCAGGTCGGGGCTGGTCGAACCTCCTGCACCTTTGGAGCTTCTCGACATCAGTCTGTACCCGAGACTGCGAGCTCCTCGAGGGTGGAATCCGCAGGCTGCAGTTGGAGCATCGATCCCAGGCAAGGGATCGCAGGATCCGATGGCAAGGTCACGGCCCCGCGGTGATGCTCAAAGTCAGTCTCGAGCAAGGCCGCCAGCTCCAAGATGTTAGGCCGCAGAGCGACCGGAGATACGATCCGGAAAACAATCGCATCTCCGGCAAGGTAAGAGATTGAAAAAAAAATCCCCCCTCCCCCCTCCCCCCATATAAAACAAACCAGAGAACGTTAACACTAACTTTTTAAAACACACTAAAAATAACAAAAAGGACGAAAAGACACAGACCGTTGGCGAGGCTGCCATCGCCACCAGGTGGAAACATCACCCATTCCTTCTACCAAGAGATGCTGCCAGTCCCGCTGAGTCACTCAAGCAAATTGTGTCCACTCTGATCACTTCATTTTTGTCCTTAAATGTGCTTTTTAAAAACTAGCTTCCAAGACCAAGATTTCTCATCAGCTGCCCTGTTAGTTTATTTTATCAGATGATTGTCTGTTGAAGTCCCTTGCAGTGCCGAATTTAGGTTGTTATGCCAACACAAGTTGTTGTCATGGTGGGCATAACAATAGGTCGCATCAATCTATGAAAGGCAACAGAACTTCATCGATAAAATGGGTCAGTGGATGATTTTCTTAAATCCATTCCCTAAAGAAGTCAAATGTGATAATGATATTGTTGCAGCAAGGAGCAGTATACGGCTAGCGTAACACAGATCAAGCAGAAAGATTCCAGAAATTTCTGGCTCCATCTCTCTCCCAACAAGCTAACTTCTGGTATGTGACATAGACAGGGTAAACAGTCAGAACCTTTTTTCCCCCAGGGTAAAAACGTCCAACACTATAAAGTGAAAGTGGGGAAGTTTAAAGGAAATGTGTAGGACAAGTTTTGTTTTACACAGAGAGCGGTGGGTGCCTGGAACGCATTGCCAAGAGTGGTGGTGGAGGCAGATACGACAATGACTTTTAAGAGGATTTTAGATATGCACATGGAGGTGCAAGGGATAGAGGTATATGGATCACGTGCAGGCAGATTAGATCAGTTTAACAGCATTGTGTTCAGCACAAACACTGCAGGCCGAAGGGCCCATTCCTGTGCTGTACCGATCCATGTTCTTACTCTTGAGTATCAGTCCCTGGAAGTCAGCAAGTTTTCCCACCTGATTGTAAACAGTGGATCCTCCCGGATTTTGGAAGCCATATCCAAGGCAGAGTTAGCCCCTGTGGCTGTGAAAATGGAGCCAGGAAGTAGCCCAGTGTCTGAAGAAGGGCCAGACTCCTCGTCCACCATCTTGTCGGTAGCGTACTTGTCGATGGGTCTGCCCAGCAAGTAGTCCTCCTTGCTCACCATAGCACAGGGGCCTTGGTACATCCAGTCGAGACGGTCCGATTTCTTTCTGCAGACAAAAATCCAACCACATAACACTTTAACACTGCGAAGACCTCTAGGAAGTTAGACAGGGAGGGAGCAACTGTATCATACAATCAAAATAAACTCAATCTATACTTTCACACTGAGAAGACATCTGGGAACTTATATAGGCCACAGGTGCCACTGTATCATACAATCAAAATAAACATCTGAAGAAGGGTCTTGACCCAAAACGTCACCCATTCTTTCTCTCCAGAGATGTTGCCTGACCCGCTGAGTTACTCCAGCATTTTGTGTCTATGTTCAATCTACAAACAAGCTGCCAATCCAGATTGTGTCATGAACGAATATCAAAAACAATAGAATTTTAAATGATTAAATAAAACAAAGAAATATAGTCAATATAGTAAATATAGATAAATGCGCTAGTGAAACAAATATCAAATTAGGTCCCGCTCAGCTCTTTCCTCATTTTACTTCAGTTTTCCAGTATCTGCAACTTTCTTTTCCTTTTTCAACAAGCACAGAAATCTTGATTAGCCTTTAATTTTTGCATTTTAGGCATCTTCTCAGAAACCCTTCATAATAAGCCAGGACACAAGATTTGCCAAAGGTCTAAATATTTTTTCTGTCTTTAGAACTACAGATTAATTATTGATAATACATTTTAGAGTGGAGGAAAGAAAGAACAGCAAACTCTCTCCATAAAAGATGCGTAACTTACCCAAACAAATATTATCAGTGGAGCGTAGCTATTAATAAATAGAGCTTAAAAATATCAAACTAATTTATAAAGATGCGGTCACAAAGGTCAATTGATGGGGTAATTATCCATGAATGAATGAATGAATGAATAGGTTTATTGGCCAAGTATTCACATACAAGGAATTTGCCTTGGTGCTCCGCCCGCAAGTAACAACATGACATATAGTGACAGTTCACCCACAATCAAGATGGCTATGGTGCTGTTGAAACTTGTGGCTTAAATACTGTCAAGAGATTTATGGAAGATAGACACAAAGTGCTGGATTAACTCAGCGGGTCAAGCAGCATCTCTGGAGAAAAAGGATGGGTGGCGTTTCCGGTTGGAAACCCATCTTCAGACTTCTGAGTCTGAGGAAAGGTTCCGACCCAAAACATCATCCTCTTACTCCAGAGATGTTGCCTGACCTGCCGAGTTACTCCAGCATTTTGTGTCTATCTTGGGTATAAAACAGCATCTGCAGTTTATTCCTACACAATAGATATAGGGAGGCACGAAAGGGAATCGACTTCACTCGTCAGGATCGAGAACATTCAGCTTGAAATTAAGATAAAAATCTTGTTTTAGAAATAGATTTAAAAGACTGTAAGATAGCTGTTTATTGGAAAGGGAGTTTGAGGGTAAAGCGAAAAAGGCGGAATTGTGCACTGATGTTCTTTCACAGGCCCGATAACTTTTCTAATTTCTAAGGCTGCAGGTGCTGGTTTACACCGAAGATAGACACCAAATGCTGGAGGAGTAACTCAGCGGGACAGGCAGCATCTCTGGAGAAAAGGATTAGGTGATGTTTCGGGTTGATAACCTTCTTCAGACATGCTTCTAGTTTCCCTTTCCCCTGACTCTCAATCTGAAGAAGGGTTTCGGCCCGAAATGTCACCTATTCCTTTTTATCCAAAGATGCTGCCTGACCTGCTGAGTTACTCCTTCAATTGGTGTCTATCTTCACTCCTTCTTGCTTTCCTCGCATTCTCCATCAGGATGCAAACGGCCAGAACGCTAGTGACTTACTTCATGGCCCCGCTATCCTCCGCGTAGCGCTGCATCTCTTCTCGCGCTCGCTCCTCGCGGAGCTCCCGCTGAAGCTCCTCAATCTTTTTCTTTTCCGCTTCATGTTTCTGCTCTGCCTTCCACACCCGTTCAACATTTTTCAAGGTCTGTGGGTGCCAACTCTTCTTTAGATTCTGCAAGTGACAGATGAAGGAGAGTTCACTTTGAAATATGTCATATAATTCAGAAGCAAAAGATCAACAAGGATAAGAATACAGGAATTTACGGAGTTGCGGACACAGCCCAGACCATCACGCAAACCAACCTCCCTTCCATTGACACCATTTACACTTTGCGCTGCCTCGGCAAGGCCAGCAGCATAATCAAGGACCAGTCTCACCCCAGCCACGCCATCTTCTCCCCTCTCCCATCAGGCAAGAGGTACAGAAGTGTGGAAATGCACACCTCCAGATTCAGGGACAGTTTCCTCCCAGCTGTTATCAGGCAACTGAACCATCCTGCCACCAACTAGAGCGCAGTCCTGACCTAACATCTACTTCACTGGAGACCCTCGGACTATCATTAATCAGACTTTATATCTCACTAAATGATATTCCCTTATCCTGTATCTATACACCAACTTGGCTTGATTGTAATCATGTACAGTCTTTTCGCTGACTGGATAGCATGCAATAAAAAAGCTTTTCACTGTACCTCAGCACACATTGACAATAATAAACTAAAATAAACATTCTGCTGAAAAGAATGTTAGCGTTTCAAACAGTTATTTGGGAAAAACACTCTCGTTAGGGCCATCACATCTTCCCAAAGGTAGACACTAAAGGCTGGAATAACTCAGCGGAACAGGCAGCATCTCTGGATAGAAGGAATGAGCGACGTTTCGGATCGAGACCCTTCTTCAGACTGATGTGGAGGTGGGGGTGCGGGAAGAAGAAAGGAAGAGGCGGAGACTGTAGCCTGCGGGAGAGCTGGGAAGGGGAGGGGAAGGAGGGAGAAAGCAAGGACTACCTGAAATTGGAGGTCCCAGCGGTATGAACATTGACTTCTCCAATTTCAGGTAGTCCTTGCTTTCTCCCTCCTTCCTATCCTCTTCCCAGCTCTCCCACAGCCTACTGTCTCCGCCTCTTCCTTTCTTCTTCCTGTGCCCCCCACCTCCACATCAGTCTGCAGAAGGGTCTTGAACCAAAACGTCACCTATTCCTTCGCTCCATAGATGCTGCCTCACCTGCTGAGTTTCTCCAGCATTTTTGTCTATCTTCGATTTTTCCAGCATCTGCAGTTCTTTTTTAAACACTTCTTCAGACTGATGTCAGGGGAGGGGGCGGGACAGAGATAGAATGTAGTCGGAGACAGTAAGACTGGTGAGAGAACTGGGAAGGGGGAAGGGATGGAGACAGAAGGAAAGCAAGGGCTATTTGAAGTTAGAGAAGTCAATGTTCATACCGCTGGGGTGTAAGCTACCCAAGCAAAATATGAGGTGGTGTTCCTCCAATTTGCGCTGGGCCTCACTCTGACAATAGAGGAGGCCCAGGTCAGAAAGGTCAGATTGGGAATGGGAGGGGGAGTTAAAGTGCTGAGCAACCTGGATATCAGATAGGTTGAGGCGGACTGAGTAGAGGTGTTTAGCCAAACAATCGCCGAACCTGTACTTGGTCTCGTCGATGTACAGAAGTTGACATCTGGAACAGCGGCTACAGTAGATGAGGTTGGAGGAGGTACAACAATCTCTGTACTGTGTAGGAAGGAACCGCAGATGCCGGTTTACACCAAAGATAGGCACTAAAAGATCGAGCAACTCGGGGACAGGCAGCATCTCTGGAGAGAAGGAATGGGTGATGTTTCGGGTCGAGACCCTTCTTCAGATTGGGAGCAAGGGGAGAGGGAAACTAGAGGTATGGAAGGGTACTAAGAGCATGAAAGGTGTGAAAAGGACAGATCAAAGCAGACATTGATCAAGGAAATGTAGAATAGTTTATTGTTGACTGAAGGGAAGCTGACAACGAGGCATACAAACAGAAAAATTAATCAGGACAGTGAAACCAATTGGAGAACTAGGGTGGGGAAGGGACGGTGAGAGAGACGCAAGGGTCTGTACTGTACTGTGCTTGAAAACAACCCATAGCACTTTAACACAGAAGAGGAGAGTAGGAGCGGAGTTAATGCTTGACATTAGTCTTCAGTGTGTGTGTGTGTCTGCCTGTGCTTTGTCGAACGTCAGAGTAACTTCCAAAGTCCTTGAGGGACCCGAACCGTCACCTATCCATGTTCTCCAGAGATGCTGCCTGACCTGCTGAGTTACCCCAGTGGTTTGTGTCTATCCTTGTTAATAAACATGATTGAAAAACTCACAACAAAAATAATCAACTCCCACCCCTCACAGGTGACACGGGTTATGATGGCACTGGGTCACTTTGACAGCACACAGCTGGGTAACTTTGACAGGACAGGACACAACCCCTCCCCTCCCCTCCCCTCCAGCCCGCCATCTCCCCTCCTTCCCTCATCTCCTCTCCTCCTCCACTCCTCCTCTACTCTCCTCTGATACTTTCTTCCCCTCCCCTCCACCGCCTCCATCCACCCCTCAACATCCACTAGGCCTCAGTGCCCGAACCCCTCGATTCCATGTCTCTCTCTCTCGTCCCCCGTCTCCCGGTCTCCCCTCCCTCTCCCTGGGCCCGTGTGTGTCCGACACTCACCAGATCCCCGCCGCCCATCGCTGCCCAACAGCTCCCCTCCGGCCCGGCCTCAGCGTCAGCGTCAGCGTCAGCGTCAGCCCCAACCGGCAGCCAACGCTCCCGGACTCGGCCTCGTCCCGACCGCCCCCTGCGGCCGGAGGACCAGCTGGAGGACCGGCTACCGCCCCTTGCGGGCGGAGGACCAGCTGGAGGACTGGCTACCGCCCCCCTGCGGCTGGAGGACCAGATACTGCCCCGCTGCGGCCGGAGGACCGACTACTCGAGGTAGTCGAGGCCAGTTCATTGGCTATATTTAAGAGGGAGCTAGATGTGGCCCTTGTGGCTAAAGGGATCAGAGGGTATGGAGAGAAGGCAGGTACGGGATACTGAGTTGGATGATCAGCCATGATCATATTGAATGGCGGTGCAGGCTCGAAGGGCCGAATGGCCTACTCCTGCACCTAATTTCTATGTTTCTATGTTTACTGCCCCCTGCGGCTGGAGGACCAGAAAATACTGCCCCCTGCGGCTGGAGGACCGGCTACCGCCCCCCTGCGGCTGGAGGAGCAGCTACTGCCACCCTGCGGCCGGTGGAGCAACTACTGCCCCCTGCGGGCGGAGGGCTAACTGGAGGACCAGCTGCCGCCACTGCCCCCTGCGGCTGGAGGCCGCCGCTACAGCAGATCCTCCATGTCACTAAAGCTGCACTCTGCTGCCACTCTGCTGCCACTCCCTGCACTGGACAATAATAATTCCTTCTGCAATCATGCTGATCTCATAGAGGTGTACAAAATTACGAGGGGAATAGGTCGGGTAAATGCACAGATTCTCTTGCCCAGAGTGGGGGAATCGAGAACCAAATTTACCACCTCTTTGGTCATACAAGGTTCCTTTCTTATCCCTCCTCCTAACTGCAACATGCCGCATATGATCATCGATCAACTTTGGAGCGTCGAGTATCTATGGAGGGAATGATTCCGTTCCCTCTGCAGATACTGCCAGAATCGATGAGTTACACCTTCAGTTAATTGGCTTTGATAAAGATTGTAAATTGTCCCTGTTGTGTAGGTTGGTGCTCGTGTACGGGGATCGCTGGTCGGCGTGACTTCGGTACGCTGAAAGGCCTGATTCTGCTCTGTATCTCGAAACTACTCTAATCTAAACTAAACTAAACACTCTAATCTAAACTAAACACATCCCAGCGGTATGAACATTGACCTCCAATTTCAGGTAGTCCTTGCGTTCTACCTCTTTCCCCTTCCCTTCCCAGCTCTCCCAGCTCTCCCACAGCCCACTGTCTCCGCCACTTCCTTTCTTCCGCCCCCCCTACCCCCACATCAGTCTGAAGAAGGGTCTCGACGGGAAACGTCACCCATTCCTTCGCTCCATAGATGCTGCCTCACCCGCTGAGTTTCTCCAGCATTTTTGTCTACCTTCGATTTTTCCAGCATCTGCAGTTCTTAAACTAAACACTTTGTGTCTTGGTTTGCAATCCAGCATCTGCAGTTCTTTGTTTCTACATCTTAATTTGACATCATGTTTGACATATACATTATAGGCAGAGGGCCTGCTCCTGCACTGTACTGTTCTATGTTCTGTGACACAACATGGAGACACCTACAAAGTGGATTTATATCAAACACAGGACTAACGTCCAATTTAAGCAAACATTTATAACATTCTGCCGTTCCACAACTGCTTTATTTAAGGATTGACTTCTTATTTTCAGAACACTTCAGTCACACGCATCTTTTGTCTCAACTCACAACACTCTCCTTGCTATTGCGTTTAAGTCAGTCCTTCAGAATAGCTAACGTCCTTTAAAAAAAACCATCCTTATTTAAAACGTATGATTTTCTCCTGATTTCTTGGTCCTCTTGAGAGAAAAATCCTCTGATCACTAACGCAGCGGGAGATTGAAGATATCTCCAAAAATAGTTGGCTTCAGTCTCAAGCCGGGGGTGTTCCTCCTGTAGCCAAACTGTCCATTGTACCCAAAAATGGGTTTGACATCCATTAAGTATCCCCTGTGGCCGATGAATTGGTTGAACGAGTGACCTGCAAAATCAATGCGCACAGAATCAATGTAAATCCCTTGCACCATTTCATCGTCCATATTCTTATTCAAAATTCTTACGTAGGTTTCCAAAATTTGCTGTGTTTTTTTTTTTAATTAACCACAGCTCATATTAACCTTACATTACTGGTGTTCTGTATTGTGTGCGGGGTGATCGCTGGTTGGCACGGACTCGGTGGTGCTGTCTGTACAGAGTTTGTACATTCTCCCTGTGGCCGCGTGGGTTTTCTCCGGGTCCTCCGGTTTCCTTCCACATTCCAAATCTACGTACAGGTTTGTAGATTTATTGGCTTTGGTAAATTGTCCCTAGTGTGTGGGAGAGTGGTAGTGTACGGGGATCGATGGTCGGCACGGACTCGGTGGGCGGAAGGTCCTATTTCCACACCGTATCTCTAAAATTCTAAAGGAAGTACTTAATTTTCTCTCCTGTCTCACCTTAAGCCCTTGCCATCTAATTTTACAATCCTCTACCCTGTGAAAAAGACTGAGTGTTCACCTTATACTTGCCTCTTATGATCTTCACACTTTAAAGACCATGGTGCCCCCTCAACCACATTTTCCCCTTCACCTGTAAACAGCACATCTCTCCTTTAGTTTAGTTTACAGATACAGCGCTCAAACAGGCCCTTCGACCCACTGGGTTACACCGACCAGCAATCCCCATACACCAGCTCTATCCTACACACTAGGGACAATTCTAAATGTTACCAAAGCCAATTAATCTACAAACCTGTATGTCTTTGGAGTGTGGGTATAAATCAGAGCACCCGGAGAAAACCCACGTTGTCACGGGGGGAACGTACAAACTGAGTACAGACAGCACCTGTAGTCAGGATCGAACCTGGGTCTCTGGCGCTGTGAGACAGCAACTCTGTGCCACTGTGCTTGCCACTGTATCTCTCTAGCAAAGACAAAAATGCCTTTGAATGTTGTTCGATGCCAACTTGTTTCTAAAGAGGTGATTCAGCGCCAGCCCGCAGGAGCTAACAAGAGATATCGTGGGACAATGATATTCAAACTCATGCTGTTACTATGTCATGTTACTAGGCACCAAATCACACAGTCTGTCATTGGAGTCAATGGATATTATCAATCAATTCATTGTGAGTTACCAAGATGGCATTAATGTCTACATTTATATTCTGCCTTTTTCACAGTTACGCTTAATCTGAGAATACAATTCTTCTGCGGGCTATTTTTCTCCAATGTTGCTCTAATTACATCATTTCACGCTGTTCTTGTCTGATTACAGAACACCACAAAGACATAAAGGATACATCTTGACATCCATAATATTTTACCCTGTAGGGATTCATTCTTTTGTACATTTCGTGTTTGGCAGAGTTGATCATTTCAGAAACCTGAAAATTTCTTATTCAGCTTGTGTACAAAATCATGAGAGGAATAGATCGGGCAGATACAGAGAGCCTGTTGCCCAGAGTAGGGGAATAGAGAACCAGAGGAGATAGGTTTAAGGTGAGGGGGGAAGGATTTAATAGGAACCCGAGGGGTAAATTTATCACACAAAGGGTGGTGGGTGGGTACATTGGTCTCTGTAAATTGTCCCTAGGGTGTCGGGGAGTTTAGTTTATAATTGTGAAGATAGACACAAAATGTTGGAGTAAGTCAGCGGGACAGGCATTCTGAAGAAGGGTCTCTACCTGAAACGTCACCCATTCCTTCTCTCCAGAGATGCTGCCTGTCCCGCTGAGTTACTCCAGCATTTGTGTTTATCTTCAACATATGGTGCAAACTCCATTTCGGCAGCACCGGAGGTCAGGATTTAATCCAGGTCTCAGGGGGTGTGTGACAGCAGCTCTACCCGCTGTGACACTGTGCCTTACGTCAGTTATGGCTGTGTTAAAACAAGGTCTCATTCTAGTGTCTGTGAATGATCATCAACTTATTTCCTAAGATTATAGAGCTTGTACACGTGAACCTGAACCCAGTGATAGTGTGGAAGTGCTCTCATTACAAATGTTCGAGAAGGCAGCCTTGGGAAGTGAAATAGTAGATAGACAATAGACGATAGACAATAGGTGCAGGAGTAGGCCATTCGGCCCTTCGAGCCAGCACCGCCATTCAATGTGATCATGGCTGATCATCCCCAATCAGTACCCCGTTCCTGCCTTCTCCCCATATCCCCTGACTCCGCTATAACCATATAACCATAACAGCACGGAAACAGGCCATCTCGGCCCTTCAAGTCCGTGCCGAATCTTTAAGAGCCCTATCTAGTTCTCTCTTGAAAGTATCCAGAGAACCGGCCCTCTGAGGTAGAGAATTCCACAGACTCACAACTCTCTGTGAGAAAAACTGTTTCCTAGTGTCCGTTCTAAATGGCTTACTCCTTAAACTGTGGCCCTTGGTTCTGGACTCCTCCATGAAGGACACATGGTCGATTTGCCAGTGCCACATGAATAATTTAACAAAGGATGCTGTCCGAGAGCAAATCTTTCACATTCAGATTAGGTTAGTTTAGAGATACATCGAGGAAAGAGGCCCTTCGGCCCACTGATTCTGCTCCGACCAGCGATCCCCATACACTAGCACTATCCTACACACCACTAGGTCCAATTTACAATTAATACAAGCCAATTAACCTACAAATCTATACGTCTTTGGAGCGTGGGAGGAAACGAGAGATCCCGGAGAAAACCCACGCAGGTCACAGGGAGAACGTACAAACTCCATACAGGCAGCACCCGTAGTCAGGATCGAACCCGGTTCTCTGGCACTGTGAGTGTGAGGCAGCAACTCTACCGCTGTGTCACTGTGCCCCCCTTTTTGTAAAATTTCACATATCCTCAAAGGAAATCAATGACAGGATTATTTTTATAGGGAGGTTGCACGCAGTCGAGGTCACGACCCGTCACCCGTACTGTTGCCATGCAATAGCAACTGGAGTACGCGCGATGAATTGCAGGTAAGCATTTACTATGGCTGCCAGCACAGCGGGCCCTTCTTCTGGCCCAGCATCCGGACTGGTTGCACAATCGTGGACCCCGGGCCGTCTATCCCCGCGTGGGGAGAAGGGGGTCGGAGGGAGGTTGGGGGGAGGAAGAGGTCAGTGACTCTGGGTGGGCGGAGGGAGCAGACCGTCCCCAACTTTGCTGCAGCTGACGTTGCCCAGAGCCGCGGCCCCACCTCACCCGGCCCCGCCCCACCCTGCCCCGCCCCACCCTGCCCCGTGTGTGGGCGCTGCCGATCCCACAGTGCGGCCCACAGGGGGAGACGGGGCGGAGGGCGGCCTTGGCCGCTGACCCCGGGGGGGGGGGGGGGAGAGTGGGGGCTGTCCCGAGGGATGCGCTCCTTCAGCCGCTTACACCTTCAGAGCAAAGATACCAGAGCATTTGGACACGACAATGAATGCGGCTATTAGTCGCGTTTTATAAAAGACGCTACACCATGAGATAACACCAGTGTAAACATGATACCTTCCCGCTTTCAATGACAGCACCCACAATTATTTACAGCTCAAAAGATGATCATTTCGGTGGTTTTTAACAGGAAATAAAGTACGCGTTCCGTGTGTTAACAGTGTATACCGAGGCTGCCATGTCCTCCACATGGATTGAGTTACTCCGTGCGTCACGCCCTTTGACCCGATGACCTTACGTGCAACCCCCCCTATTAAAAAGGATCTAAAATAACTTACCTGCCCCATTGATATTTCTCTTGCTGAGGTATCTTTGAGCAGGTCCATTTTTGTAAAAATAGTCCACAAGCCAGCCGCTGTTTGATGAGCCACCGTGATCCTAACAAAGAATACTTATTAATAAGGTAGTCCTTGCATTAACTTTTACTCAGCTCTTATCTTTTTAGTTCTGCCCATGTTTTCCAAAAAATGTTCAGATATGTGCCAAGAACTTTAGTTTAGTTTAGGGATACAGCGTGGAAACAGGCCCTTCGGCTCACCGAGTCTGCACTGACCAGCGATCCCCGCACACTAACACTATCCTACACACACTAGGGACAATTGACAATTATATCAAGCCAATTAACCTACAAACCTGCACGTCTTTGGAGGGTGGGAGGAAACCGGAGCTCTCAGGTGAAAACCCGACAAGCAGGTCACGGGGAGAATGTACAAACTCCGTACAGATAGGCTCCCAAGGTCAGGATTGAACCCTGGTCTCTGGCGCTAAGAGGCAGCAACTCCGCTGCACCACCATGTCAGCCTGGTCTTCCGTGACATCCGTGCTGGATATATGAGGCTGTCATAAGTGGTGGGGATGGTTATCAAAAATTGCAGTGGGATCTTGAGCAGTTGGACGTGGGCTGAGGAATAGCTAATAGAGTTTAATGTAGGTGCGAGGTGCTGCATTTTGTGAAGTCAAACCAGGGCCTTCACAGTTTGTACATTCTCCCTGTGACCACATGGGTTTCCTCCAGGTGCTCCGGTTTCTTTCCACCTCCCAAAGACTAAGGGGGTTGTTGGTGCATTTGTCTCTATAAATTGTCCCCAGTGTGGTGGGAGTTTCATTTAGTACTGTCACATGTACTGAGGCAGTGGAATATTTTTGTTGCATGCTATCTAAAGAAAAGACGATACATGATTCCAATCAAGTCGTCCACTGTGTACAGATGAGAGATGTAGAACATATTGTGTAAGATAAAGTTGTGGACATGAAAGTGGGATAACATAGAACTAGTGTAAATGGGTGATCAATGGCTCATGTGGAGTTGATGGGCTGAAGGGCCTGTTTCCATGTTATATCTCTAAACGAAATTAAAGAATATGATAATATAGAGCACATAGGTTTAGTGTGTGGGGGGAGGAAATTTAATAGGAACCTGAGGAGTAATCTTTTCACACAGAAGGTGGTAGGTGTTTGGAACGAGCTGTTGGAGGAGGCAGTTGAGGTAGGTACTACGGCAATGTTTAAGAAACATTTGGACAGGTACTTGGATAGGACAGGATTAGAGGGATATGGACCAAACGCAGGCTGGTGGGACGCTTAGATGGGACATGTTGGTTGGTGTGGGCAGGTTGGGCCGAAGGGCCTGTTTCCACACTCTATGACTCTATAACATCTAATAAACATATAATTCAGTCAAATAATTTAGAAATAGTTCTTGGTTCTTGATCCCTAAAAAATATTCCAAATGGAATTTAAACTGGAGGTGGCGGAGGGTGGACTTAAGCAAAAAAGGGTTCTTGGAGAAGAAGAGCTACCTTAAGTTTAGTTGCATCTGGTTGGGTAACTATGGTAGGTTGAAGACTATTCCATGCTTTAATTGTGTGGAGAGCAAATGAATTGCTGTACACATCTGTCTTGGTAGCTGAGTCTGTGGAATTATCTGCCTCAGAGGGCGGTGGAGGCAGGTTCTCTGGATGCTTTCAAGAGAGAGCTAGATAGGGCTCTTAAAGATAGCGGTCGGGGGGTATGGGGAAAAGGCAGGAACGGGGTACTGATAGGGGATGATCAGCCATGATTACATTGAATGGCTTGAAGGGCCGAATGGCCTACTCCTGCACCTATTGTCTATTGTCTATTATCTCAAATTGTATCTCAAATTGGTTCAGAGACTTGGCAACATTCATATTGGATCTAAGAGTGGGCTGGGCTATAATTTTGTTTCCGCCCAGACGATGGAGACTGCGAGGCCCTTGTGCCAACTTTACCTGGTTAGTCCTCTTGAGAAGCTTCTTCATCGCTTTGCCGCCGAAGGCGTGTTTGGAGTAAGGGTCTTTCTGCGCGTTGTAGGGAGGGATGACATCACACAGCTTGGGGTGGACTCTCTCGTAGGCCAGGGAGCTGTTGGAGACGGCCACGCTGTCCAACACGAACCCCTTCTCTTTCTTGAAGTATTCATAATCCAGGCAACAGACTCCAGCACAGGAACGATCGTTCATGACTGCAGCGCCCGCTCAAATCTGGCTCCCGTCCGCCAACGCCAACATATAAAACCGCCCGGACATTTGCAAATGTCACAGCGACAACATGCGGGAAAACCACTGTTACGTTTCTGTAAATATCATTTTATACCTTTTTAGCCGACGATTTAAAAAAAACCCGATGCAAATGAAATAATATCCCTGCAAATTTCAATTGCGACGCGAGTAAAATAATCACATTTTATTTTAATACATTTTATTTTCCAATTCTCACCAGCGAGGTATAGCTTTAGCTCCAGAGAAAAGTGACACGCTTAGATATAAAAGGAGCAACAGAGGCTGCTTTACTAACCATCTAGATTGGGGCATCTTGAGCTAAAGTTGGTAAATATGTTTTTTCTCTCTCTCAAAGAAGCAGCATCGAGCTATGTTTGTAGTAGTACTAAGATGTGCCAAAATATTAAATAAGATTACAAGTAGATTTTGCTATTAGTCACCGAGAAACGTGTTCAAAGAGGAACACGGTGGGACCTTGCTGGCTGAGCACCTGGAAATTTGTAGGTGGACAAAAATGCTGGAGAAACTCAGCGGGTCATGCAGCATCTAAGGAGCGAAGGAATAGGTGACGTTTCGGGTCGAGACCCTTCTTCAATGTCACCTATTCCTTCGCTCCACAGATGCTGCCTCACCCGCTGAATTTCTCCAGCATTTTTGTCTACCTTCGATTTTTCCAGCATCTGCAGTTCCTTCTTAAACACCTTGGAAATTTGTGCACAGTTTTGATTTTGGTTACCTTTAGAGATACAAGGCGGAAATAGGCCCTTCGGCCCACAGAGTCCGCGCCGACCAGTGACCACCCTGTACCCTGCAGCAACTCTACCGCTGCGTTACCCTATACCTTACACTATCCCACACACTAGGGACAATTTACAAATAGTCTGTATGACCTTCTCATATTACTATTGAAGAAATTCTCCTAATTGTTACGATATATCCAAGGGGTTTGTAGATCAGCTTCTGTCGTGTCTCATTCTCAATATACTGTTCCCGTCTACGTTTTTCCTCATTAAGATATAGACACAAAATGCTGGAGTAACTCAGCGGGACAGGCAGCGTCTCTGGAGAGAAGGAATGGGTGACGTTTTGGGTCGAGACCCTTCTTCAGACCGAGAGTCAGGGGAGAGGGAGACTAGAGATATGGAAGAGTGTGAAAACGACAGATCAAAGCAGGCGATGCTCAAGGAAATCTACGATGGTGCATTGTCAGCTGAGGGAAAGGTGACGAGGCAGACAATCTGTCAAATTAATCATGACAGTTGGATAATTAGGGTGGGGGGAGGGTTAGAGAGGGAAAGCAACTAAACGCAACTCGTGTAATGTACTGGATAGGGAATGTTCGTCAGGTTATCGATTCCTGACATATGGCGAACGATACCCGAAACGTCACCCATTCCTTCTCTCCAGAGATGCTGCCTGTCCCGCTGAGTTACTCCAGCTTTTTGTGTCTGTCTTTGGTGTAAACCAGCATCTGCAGTTCCTTCCTACATATGCTATCTCACCTAATCCTCTTTAAGGCAATGTGAAGGTGGTGGAATTTACTACTGCGTTCAGTTATTGTAACAAATAACATGTAAGAATGGAGCAAAGCTTAAAGATGTCAGAGTAACGTTTGTTTTTCACACAGAATGTGGTGAATGCTGTTAGGCGCTCCCCCTCCTGGTCAGTGTTATGTATTAACCTTTCTCTGTTTCTTTCCCAAGTGCAGGCCTCGTGGCTGTGAGTCTGGAATCAAGGGGTTAAAAGGCTCCTGTACCCGATTGGCCAAGCTGCATCAGGTGACGGGTGACTCATCTGAAGCATAAATACCAGAGCTCCCAGAATTCTCTCTCTTTCTTCGACGACCCTGCCTCGTGAGCTGATTGCTGGTGTGAGCTGTGGAAGGCCTGGCCACATGGCATAGAACTTAGTGTAATTTCAACATTACGTAGTACCAAATATTGAATTGGGACGGATACGGGCTGTCCTTAGAAGTTTTCGGTATTTTGTTTCAGGGTTAGATTTCTTTAAGGCAGGTTTAGAGTCTCAGGTTCGACGGTCCATCGCGTGGCTGGCCTGAGCACTTCTAAGTTGTTTGTTAGTCCATTCATATCCTTGTCTGGGTTGTTTGAATCAGGTTTGGGTTTTGGGTGTGTTATTGAATAATTACAAACTATTTTTGAACTTAAACCTGGTTTTTGACTTATGTTACGCGACTCTGAAGTACCTGCTTTCGCGAGTCGTAACAGATGCCTGTAATATCATGCAGAGGCTGCAGAAGACATAGGATAGCAGCATATATACAGGGAATGGATCATGTGCAGGCAGTGATTAGTTTAATTGTCATCATGTTCGGCACACACATTGTGGGATGATGGGGCCCGTTCCTGTGCTGAACTGCTCCACTGGACCAGTAGTTGATGTAGACTAATAGAATATGTTGATACATGAATTCAGGTGGGCTTGTGTGGAACATAAGCCTCAGTCGAGATCTGTTGTGCCCAAGACACTTAGCTGAAAATGGACACAAAAAAGCTGGAGTAACTCAGCAGGACAAACAGCATCTCTGGGGAGAAGGAATGGGTGACGTTTCAGGTCGAGACCCTTCTTCAGACCCAAAACGTCTCGACCCGAAACATCACCTCTTCCTTCTATCCAGAGATGCTGCCTGTCCCGCTGTTACTCCAGCTTTTTGTGTCTATCATCGATTTAAACCAGCATCTGCAGTTCCTTCCTACACACTTACCTGAAAGCCAAGTAATTTCTCAGAAACTTTCCTTGAGATTAAACATCCCGAGTCTCTCTTCAACACCACAAATAACAGGTGAAACTCTTTTCACAGGGAGACAAAAATGCTGGAGAAACTCAGCGGGCGAGGCAGCATCTATGGAGCAAAGGAATAGGTGACGTTTTGGGTCGAGACCCTTTTCACTGTCTCTTTTGCAACTCAAGAGGTTAGAATCGAGGCCATCTTGACAGGTACATGATAGTTTCGAGGAATATACGTCAACACGGGCAAATGGGACTAGGTTGGATGGGCATCTTGGTTGGCATGGACAGGCATTGACATTAGAACTATATTCCAATAGTCAAGATATGGCCAGAGTACTCAGGATGATTTTCTAAAGTGTATTGAATTGTTTGGGTAGTGCTATTAAATTTGTTGGTTCTGCTTTACAGAAGTTGGGACAAATTGACTTGGGATTTCTTGCCTATTCCTCCAATCTGATCAGAATACCTGGCTGCTCAACACCCGGCTTGCGATCTAACTATTCCTCTGGTTTATGTTTCATTTGCAAGGTCAGAATACACCCAAATTCAAAATGGACAATAATCAGCAAACTTCGGCCACTGAATCCATGCCGACCATCAATAACATAACCCCTAGGATAGTTTTTCCCTACATACTTGGGACAATTTCAGTATAGTTTATTGTCACGTGTGCTGAGGTTCAGTGGAAAGCTTTTGTTGCGTGCTTACCAGTCAGCAGAAAGACAATACATGATTACAATGGAGCCAATTACAATGTACACAAGGGAATGCCAGTAAAGTCTGATCAAAGATAGCCCCAGGGACAATGTACAATGTTTACTGAAGCCAATGAACCTACAAACCTGTACGTCTTTGAAGTGTGGGTGGAAATCAGAGCACCTGGAGAAAGCCCACGTGGTCACAGGGAGAACATATAAACAGCACCAGTAGTCAGGATCGAACCTGGGTCTCTGGCGCTGTGTGAGGCAGCAACTCTACCGCTGCGCCACAATTATGTTTAGGGGACGTAAATTTCACCCAGAACATTGGCCAATTAGGCCGAGGCCAAGGCTGGGAGAATGAACATTATAGATTGAGAAGGATCAAGTTCACACATGTACTAATTCACTGTGTCAAAAAGACATCAAAATGCAAGACTAATTGAAGAATGCATTAAATATTGATAATTTATTTACAAACACGGGGATTGAAATCTGCATCTTTACTTACAGAACACTACAAATAAAACTCGTGACATAAAAGTCAAAAATAAATCAGTAATCATTTTTCTGGCTGGGTAAAAATTTATTGAATTGTACAGAAATCTTGACAGGAAACCTTTCCAACTCTTATGCAATGCTGCCAGCATTGGAAGCAATCCTGGGCCACAGATCTGCGCACTCCTTGGCCACTGGGCCTGTGATCGCCGAGCCTGCAAATACAAACCAGAAACACTATCAGAAAGGAGAACAGGGGAACCTCAAGTGACAAAGCCCACACGGACCAAGCAGGACGGGATAAAACATACTTCCACTTCTAGCAATGGTAGCAAGCGGAGCAAATAGAATAAATAAACAAGCTTCTAATAAAACCAGAAAGGAAAGCAAGAGAAAGTTTATATATAAAGGGCACAGTGTTGGAGTAACTGGGTCGGTCAGGCAGCATCTCTGGAGAACATGGACAGGGTATGTTTCGGATGAGATACTCATTCAGACACGAGAGAAGAGGCAGGACAATGCATGGCAGGAGATCGGTGGACACAGGCACGGGGGTAGGGGTTTTGATAGGCAGATGGTTGGAACAAAGGCCGGAGATTAAAGCAGAAGTTGTGAGACAGAAAGATTGAAGAGCTGCAAAATTGTGAAGCCAGAGGAGAGGGGAGAAATATGCGTGAGTTCAGGTGGGGGGCACAGGCGTGGGTGGAGAAAGTGAGGATGCGAGGGAGAAAGGGTGGATTTTAGAGGCTACATAAAAATGGGAGAGTTCGATGTTCATACCGTTGGGTTGCAAGCTATCATGTGGTGACCAAGCGGTTAGAATGTTAAACTAACTCCTACATTAGCAACACCAACCCAGATACCTCAGTACGTTGATGTGGAAAAGTGACAAGATCAAAAGGAAAAGTGTCACATTACAGATTGAGATTGAACAGCACGTAACAGCTGCCACCTCACCCAAAAGCAATGTGTTTCTTTGCCTCCCTTGACAACTCACTGAGCCACTGAGAACAGGCAAAGCAAGTGCTTTTTGGAAGGGAATGGACCGTCTGACAGATAAACTTGAGTTCTGAAAAGGTTAAAAACGTATTGGAGCTATTCATCGATATAATGCTGCACCTACCCATGCTGATGGACACAGGATACCTCTTCAGAATGTTTAACTACAGTGTTTAATTCAGTCAAATTTTAATTTAAAATCACTTCAAATTTACATCAAGAGGCTAATTCCAACTCAAGATGCCCATCCATACCTTTCATTTCTCCTTTGTTATTTACTATCACTCCTGCATTGTCTTCGAAGTAAAGGAACACGCCGTCTTTTCTCCGATATGCTTTCCGCTGCCGTATCACAACTGCAGGGTGCACTGCAATAGGACCACACAGAAACATGAGATACATTGGAAAACGGGCAGCACCCCAACAAGCACTCCACATTCTGACCGACCGAGCCTGCACGCCAATCTCGCACTTCTTCTCACACAAGAGTTGATTCAGTTGAAATAATTTCACTTAACGATTCATAATGTTTGCAGGAGCCCCCTCCATTACTGACACGGTCTGTAAATGTGCACGGCACAAAAAACAATACCCCGGACTCATTCCAAGTCATCAGCATCGACTGAGTTTGGTTTGGTTGCCAACATGCATGTTGTGATAGTTACATGCATGAAGAGTTACATGCATGAAGAGTTACTACAAGCACGAAGAATTTGGCTATGTTTAAATAGCACGAACATGGTAAAAAAGACTGTAAATAGTCTTGCATGAAGTTTGTCAGCAGCATTGCTAGCTGAACCCAAAGGTTACGAGTTCAACCCGCCACTCCAGACATGAACACAAATGTGCAGGCTGCACCAAGAGGGCCCTGCATTATCAGCAGTAATTTATGGAATGATATACAGATGCAAGGATGCAGCGCGAAAACAAGCCCTTTGGCTCGAGTCCGCGCCGACCAGCGATCACCTCGTACACAAACACTATTCTACACATTAGGGACAATTTTACAACTCACCCCAGGGCCAATTAACCTACAAACCTGTACCTTTGGAATGTGGGATGATCACCCGGAGAAAACCCACATGGTCACGGGGAGAACATGCAAACTGTGCAGACAAGCACCCAGAGTGAGAATTAAATCCGGGTATCTGGCGTTGTAAGGCAGCAACTCTACCGCTGCGCCACTAGGCCGCCCAAGCTGTTAAAATGTTATGCTGATGACAGAAGATACTCATGACACTGCTCATTCAAGTTATTGGTGCCGTGACCAAGATTTACAAGCTAAAAATGCTTTATTCCACAGGAAGGTAGACAAAAATGCTGGAGAAACTCAGCGGGTGAGGCAGCATCTATGGAGAGAAGGAATAGGCGACAGAAGGGTCTCGACCCAAAACGTCGCCTATTCCTTCTCTCCATAGATGCTGCCTCACCCGCTGAGTTTCTCCAGCATTTTCATCTACCTTCGATTTTTCCAGCATCTGCAGTTCTTAAACAATTATTCCACAGGAATATATGCCATGCTGCTATGTGCAGACTGGCTGCTGCTCTCCACCAGTTACAGCAGAAACTACAGATCAAATGCACTGCGCAATGTTCCCAGGCCATGGAAGGCGTTACATCGATGCAGGTCATTCTTTCTGCCAAGCAACAGATAATGTTTTTGAACTGTTCCACTGTCGATTGAGGATGTACAGCACAAAGTATCTGCAATCTCACCCGAGAGCAATGAATTAATTACTTTCCCCATCCTTGACAACTCACCACAGCCACGGCATGGACCAAGCAAGTGCTTTTAGGAGGGTGACCCATTCTCTGTCAGTGGAACACAGTCAGGATATTCCACGACATGGGTACTCAATAGGCAAACGACAGTAGACTTTTACAGTGGTTTAATGATGAAAAAGAAACACAAAATAACCCAACATACCCATGTAACCTCCAATATTTGAAGTGGCAGCTCAAAAATGGTCTCCATACTTCCTGAAATCACCATCTCCGTGCTGTGTTTAGTTTGGAGATTCAGCATGGAAACAGGTCCTTCGGCCCACCGAGTCCACACCGACCCCTGCACATTGACACTATCCTACACACCAGGGACAATTTACAATTGTACCAAGCCAGTTAACCTACAAACCTGTCTTTGGGAGTGTGGGAGGAAACCCAGAGCACCTGGAGCAAACCAAAACCCACGCAGGTCACGGGTAGTACGTAAAACTCCGTACAGACAGCACCCATAGTCAGGGTGGAACCCGGGTCATGTAGACACCATGGAGCGACAAACCATCCCCAGCACTTCCTGACAATAGATAATTTGGCTTGAAAATGAACAGATTTCATCCAGATTTACATTCCGGTTCGTCCACGGGAAGGAAATGTAAAGCACAACTCCATTACAGAATTACCTTTCTGTGGACTAACAGGTTATTGTGGCGGGATGATCTACTGACTTATTAGACGCTGCATGGCGCAGCATCCACACGACTTCAGAGAGCTCACTCACCCTTTTTCCTGAGCTCTGGTTTGCCCTTCTTCACGGTTGCCATGACCATGTCTCCAACGCCGGCGGCTGGCAGCCTGTTCAGCCGCCCTTTGATCCCTTTGACAGAGATGATGTACAAGTTCTTGGCACCTGAAAGCACATGGCCAAAAGACTGATGAAGCTTTGCTACCCACACCTGTTCAGAATAAAAGCTGCAGTTCTGGTACCTGATATTGTTTGTTATTGTCACGTGGACTGAAATACAGTGAAAAGGTTTTGTTTGCTTTCTGTCCACTCAAATCAAATTATACACAAGCACTATCAAGTCATACACAAGTCCAAAGTTAAAATAAGTGTAGAATATAGTATTATGGGGAAAAAAGTTCACAATGAACTTTGGAAGATGGGCACCACACCCCAGCTTCTGGCAGAACTGGTTTGTTGTCTGAAAACAACAGGGAAGAAGCTGTTATTGAATCACTTTCCAGGTTTTGTATCTTTGGCCTTTGGAGAGGGGAGGACGAATGACCACGGTGTAAAGGGCCATGGATTATGTTAGCTGCCTACCCAAGGCAGTGCGAAGCACAGATGGAGTCATAGATACATAGAAAATAGGTGCAGGAGTAGGCCATTCGGCCCTTCGAGCCTGCACCGCCATTCAATATGATCATGGCTGATCATCCAACTCAGTATCCCGTGCCGGCCTTCTCTCCATACCCCCTGATCCCCTTAGCCACATCTAACTCCCTCTTAAATATAGCCAATGAACTGGCCTCAACTACCCTCTGTGGCAGAGAGTTCCAGAGATTCACCACTCTCTGTGTGAAAAAGTTTTTCCTCATCTCGGTCTTAAAGGATTTCCCCCTTATCCTTAAGCTGTGACCCCTTGTCCTGGACTTCCCCAACATCGGGAACAATCTTCCTGCATCTAGCCTGTCCAACCCCATAAGAATTTTGTACGTTTCTATAAGATCCCATCTCAATCTCCTAAATTCTAGCGAGTATAAGCCAAGTCTATCCAGTCTTTCTTCATATGAAAGTCCTGACATCCCAGGAATCAGTCTGGTGAACCTTCTCTGCACTCCCTCTATGGCTATAATGTCCTTCCTCAGAGTCGATGGTGGGGAGGATGGACTTTCAGTGCACCATCAACTTATTAGATATAATCAGGTGTCCTACGTCAGTTAACTGCAGACTTTGGATTTATTCATAATCAGCAGCCAATGCAGCCAGAAACAACTGCATTAAACACAACAATGTACTCAATCTAGCGCATGGGTCAACAAAACAAATGGCCTCTGCAAATAACAAACACCACAGGAAATAAAACAATTTGAGATTCAGTATAGAAACAGGCCCCCCCACCCATTAAATCTCCAGTGACCATCAATCACCCATTCTAACTATGTAGAAAGGAACTGCAGAAATTGGTTTAGACCCAAGACACTAAATGCTGGAGTAACTCAGTGGGATAGGCAGCATCTCTGGAGAGAAGGAATGGGCGACGTTTCAGGTCGAGACCCGAAACGTCACCCATTCCTTGCCTGTCCCAGAGTTACTCCAGCATTTAGTGTCTATCCATTCGAACTAGCTGTTATCCCACATTCTCATCCATTCCCCACACACTACGGGCAATGTATCGAGGCCAAATAATCTACAACCTCGCACGTCTTTGGGATGTGGGATTCTGGAAACCCAAGTATCCAGAAGAAACCCAGGTAGTCACAGGGAGAACGTGCAAACAGCACACGGACAGCACCTGAGATCAGGATCGAACCTGGGTCGCTGGTGCTGTGAGGCAGCAGCTCTACCTACTGCACCACAATGTACATTTTATACCATTCCATAGACACGGTGACTCACAGGTTGTGCACCGTTTCTTCTACCTCACTAGGTATTTAACTCTGCTCTTACCCGTGTTGTCAGCGCAGTTGATTACAGCTCCCACGGGAAGACCGAGGGAAATGCGGAATTTCGCTCCGGACGAGCCGCCACGTCCTGTAACAAACCAAAACACAAGGATTTATAGAGGTGAGTGGATTATTTAACCCAGGAGGAAAATACTTAATTGCTAGAACTAATTCAAGTCTACCCGTATTTCCCTCACACCTGGGCTAAAATATGGCCTTGCATTAGTCTACGATCTAAAAATCATTAATGTTTAAATCTCCATAGCCCTCATTGGGTAGAGAATCTTAAAGCGTTACTATTCTCACGTGAAAAAAAATTCCCAGCCCCAAATGGCCAACTCTTTATTGAAAAAGACACAAAATGCTGGAGCAACACAGTGGGCCAGGCAGCATCTCTGGAGAAAAGGGATGGGCAATGTTTTGTGCCAGAACCCTTATTCAGACTTTTTACCTTTCCTTTCTACACACTCGTTATTGGGGTTGACCTCTTGGTTCAAGACACCGCAAGTCAGAGGAAATTTTAAAACAAACACTACCCATTTAAAGAGATCGCCTCCGTTCTAAATTCAAGACTGCATTGACTCTGCTTGTGACAACTATTTCCCACTCAACTCAATAATTAACCCGGTGAAGCACATTTATATCTTAGACAGGGATGCCAGTCCTTCATATTATATTCAAGGTGATAAGGATATATTTCGCTGAACCTAACATTGGTACACGTGACAATAAAAGGCCTTGAAACCTCAAAGGTGTGCTATCACCATTGTATTGATATTGTATATCATGGTCAAGTGTCTTGTACACCTCTCAACAATTCACATCATTCACAGGTACATCAGGTAGTGCAAAAGCAAAAAATAAAGAGAGAAGAACACTGAACGAGAACAACTACCATTTTCCAGCCTGACATCAGTTCAATGGGCCACATACCTCAACATAAACTTAGTAGAAAATGCTAGATTCACTCCAACATTTCCGGCAATTGATGCTGCAATCCAATTTTTGTGTTCTTCAAGGAATGGGGAAGATAGCTGGAAAAAAGGCTGCTAAAGTGGGTACAGGGCTACAAGGTTGTTGGGGGGGGGGGGTACAAAAGTAAAGGCTGCTGAAGGGGGGCATACAGCACGACACTGTTAAAGGCTGCTAAAGAACACAGAACGACAAGAATGTTAAGGGGGGGGGGGCATACAGGACTAAATGGGGAAAACAGAAAGACAGGACTGTTAAAGGAGGCACACAGAACGACAAGGCTGGAAAAGGGACCATGGAACTACAAGGCTGCTGGCTTTTGCCATGAAGTAGCTTTGCATCATTTGCTAACTAGCTCCAGTTAAGAGATGCATGAATCCAGCTGGGATCCAGAGGCCACCTCCTCATCAGAGCCCCAGCCCAGGTTGCTGACTGCACAGAGCAGCGGCCGGGCTAACACCACCACCAGCAGCAGCCCCGCTTGCCCTGCCAGCCTCCAACATGGCGGCCACCGGAGACAGCTCCCAACATCTATCACACGCTTAATCTAGTTGATGGTCGACCAATACCGGGGTGAAAAGATGGCTAGGGTGGTTACACGACGGGTTGGGGCGGTAACGTCCATGATCTTCTAACACCGACAGCGGATGGCGGCGGATTTTGCTGGGCCCGGTCTCTCCTCCCGCTTACCTCGCTTAGACATGGTGGCGCAGGGAAAGAGGCCGCGCGCCGTGCATTGTGGGATATATCGACGTAACGCGCGATGACGCAAGCGCGCACTCCCCTTGAAGCCAGGATGGGGGCGATTGACCCTCGTCACGTGACGGGGGGACCAGGAAATGCAGGGATGCGGAAGTGTTAGGAGCTGTGATACAAGACTTCATCAGTTATAGGTCTGGACCCTCTCCTGGCTGTTTGCTTTTTTCCTGTCTCTCCCCCTCCTCTCTCCCCCTCCTCTTCTCTCCTCCCGCTCCTCCCCCTCCGTCCCCGGCTACCTTGTTGCTTCTGATGTGCCAGACACTCAATGTCAATCTGTGGAGCCAGGTAGTAAGATCATCAGTGATAGGATTAGAATTAGGCCATTCGGCCCATCTAGTCGACTCCACCATTCAATGGCTGATCTATCTCTCCGTTCTAACCCCACTCTCCTGCCTTCTCCCCGTAACCTCTGACACCCGTACTAGTCAAGAATTTGTCGATCTCTGCCTTAAAAAATATCCACTGATTTTGTCTCCACAGCTTTCTGTGGCAAAGAATTCCACAGATTCCCCACCCTCTGACTAAAGAAATCCCTCCTCATCTCCTTCCTAAAAGAACATCCTTTAATTTTGAGGCAATGACTTCTAGTCCTAGACTCTCCCACTAGTGGAAACATCCTCTCCACATCCACCCAAGCCTATAAATTCTAGGCGAAATAGACTAATCAAGAGTTTTTTATTTGGCGTGGTGAGGCAGCAATTCTACCGCTGCGCCGCTCTGCCGCCCAACACAGCATTAGAGTCACATTTGACTAATAGTGCTGGCTCTGATAGCTGGCCTATGAATCGGAAGCCAAGTTCAAGTTACATTTATTGTCACATGCACCACTTAGTAAAGTGAGTTACCATACAGTAGAGGGAGATTCAATAATAACTATCAATGTCAGGAGGTTGAGTGTTGCAACGTTACCAAACACTGACATGATTAGATATGATTACAGTGTGCAGTTCTGCTCGGCACACTGTTGGAAGAATTTATTTGTGTTGGAGAGAGTGTTGAGGTGATTCACCTGGATGGTGCCTGGATTACTGCGGATCCACTTACAGTATGGCACCCAAGCTAGGTGACTCACTGCGTGCTGGTCACAGAAGTGAATCTGCAATCACACATTACAATCGCTTAACTCTAAAACCTTTACTCCTTTAACAGCAGCATTTCTTACTTTAACTATGTGTCAGAAAGAACTATCTTCAGCCAAAGATAGACACAAAATGCTGGAGTAATTCAACGGGACTCAATGGCAGCATCTCTGGAGGGAAGGAATGGGCGACATTTCAGATCGAGACCCTTCTTCAGTCTGAAGGAGGGTCTCGACCCGGAACGTCACCCATTCCTTCTCTCCAGAGATGCTGCCTGTCCCACTGAGTTACTCCAGCATTTTGTGTCTATTTTACTTTAAGTATGCTATCTTGCACTAAACGTTATTCCCTTTACCATGTATCTATCTTCCAGGAAGAGATTGGATAGTTTGTATTTCTTTACCCTGGGGTGAAGGAGACCAAAAGGTAACCTGACAAAAATATGTCAAATTATAAGGGGCTTAGATAATTCGATTATCTTTAACTATTTTAAAAGGGGATTGTTGTATTGTATTTAAGTTGAATTTTGTTATTGGCATGATTTCACTTTTATTCCAATTAATCCTATATCCTGAGAACTGACCAAATTGTGTTATTAGATTTAATAGATTTGGAATACTAGTTTCTAACTTTGTAATATATATTAATACATCATCTGCATATAAGGAAATTTTATTCCTTGTATCTCTAATATATTCCTGGATGGTTTCTAACGCTTTCTGCTAATGGTTCAATTGCAAGAGCAAATAATAGTGGGGATAGTGAACATCCTTGTCTACAACCTCCAGAAAGATTAAATTTGGCTGATAACATTTGATTTGTTAATATTCTAGCTGTTGGATTAGAGTATAACAATTTAACCCATGTACAGTACTTCTCTCCCAATTGAAATTTTTTCATTACCGAAAATAAATATGTCCATTCTACCTGGTCAAATATTTAGGAATCTATGTAACTAAGACATATACCTCTTTATTTAAACAAAATTTTCCATCCTTACTCAATAAATTACACAAACATATTCAGTACTGGAAAACACTTCCTATTTCAATGCTTGGTAGAATTAATGCTATAAAAATGATTTTCTTACCGCAACTACTATATTTATTTCAATTAATTCCGATATATATTCCAAAAAACTTTTTCAAAAAAGTTGACTCCATTGTTACAAGCTTTATTTGGGATTATAAGAATCATAGAATAAGTAAAAAACATTTATGTAAGTCAAAGAGCAACGGAGGTTTGGCCTTGCCAAATTTCTTATTTTATTTTTGGGCAGTCCATATTAAAAACATGAATTTCTGGCTGGAAGAAATGGACCAACAACCAGAATGGTTAAGGATGGAAAAGGAAGACTGTTTACCTTTTGAAATAGGTTCGATTATATTTGCTACCACAAAATTGCATTAAAAAACCTATAAGGAAAACCCTATAATACATAGTCGAATACGAATTTGGAAACAATTAAAAAAGGCTTTAAAACTGAATAATATACCACTATGTCTTCCCATTGTAAATAATCCTCTATTCAAGCCATCTATATTGGATAGAGGTTTATACAATGGAAAAATTATGGAATTAAAAGGATTGGACATCTTTATAGGGAAGGCATCTTTCTGTCATTTCAAGAGTTACAACAGAATCATGGACTACACTCAAATAACTTTTTCAGATATTTACAAATTAGAGATTATGTTAAATCCAATACACAAGTTTATAGGACTAGGGAACCAGAAATTCTTGATGAATGTTTGAATAAGCATCCTAACACTGAAAATTTAATAGCTTATATTTATAACATTCTCCTAAATAACGAGGTACCACCGATGGAACTATATAGACATAAATGGGAAAATAAGTTAGGTTATCCTATTACGAAAGATATTTGGGACAAAAGTTTACAACATATACATCAATGTTCGTTAAATGCCAGACATGCTTTAATACAATTTAAAGTCTTACACAGATTACATTACTCCAAAATAAAACTAAATAGAATTTTCCCACATATCTCTCCTATATGTGATAAATGCCTGCATCTAGAGGCCAATTTAACACATACCTTTGCAAATTGTATCAAAATTAAAAATTACTGGACTGATATTTTTCAAATAATTTCTGGAGTTGTTAATACCAAATTGGCTCCAGACTCAAAATTAATAATACTTGGGATATCAGAACAAAGTTTAACACTCACAACAAGCCAAAGAAACTTCCTTGACTACAGTATAATAACTGGGAAAAAATTAATATTAAAATTCTGGAAAGGCCCTACAACCCCCACAATTAAAATGTAGATTGTGGAAATGTCGGAGACCCTACATCTAGAAAGAATTAGACTTGTCTTAATGGACAAGCAAGAACTTTTTGTTAAAATATGGGCTCCATTCATTGCCTATTTGAAGGGATTGAGTGGCCCAGCGCGAAAGCCCGACTGAAGCTTGAACTCAGGATTAGATGTAATTATATTTCATAACCTACGAACTTATCTGGTATGACGTATTATAAGTAATTCATTCCACCTCTTTTTCTTTTTTGATATTGTAATTCTTCTTTCTCTCTATTTTTCTTTTTCTATCTATATAAAAAAAAAACACTAGAAGCAGAATTAACTGACAATTGACAAATTTAATAATGTATGAGTGATTGATGTATATGAAAAGTTTTTTTCTTCTCCTATTATAATATGTTACTCTACATTATAATATGTTTGCTTCTAATAAAAATTTATATCATAACAAAAAAATTTAAAAAATGATAATTCGATTATTTATCCCATGGTAGGGGTATCACTTCTCCGTGGATTGTCACCTTGTCATGGTGGAGAAGCTTGTGTGAACCTGAGATCCTGAGATCGATGCCGTCTGGAGCTATGCTCCTGGTAGGGCCTCCCATGGCGGTAAGGTCGAGGGGGATGTCTCTGACAAAGAGCAATCCAACCAAGGCCTCATCGGTGGAACAGGCGGAGGACGATGGCTGACCTTAGTGGAGCATCGCAACGGCTGGGAAGGGCAGCAGAAAATTGTCTCCGGACTCCATGCCACTGGATCCTGACCCAGATCTGTCAAGGACTGTGGGGTGGCTGTCTGTGCACCAGTCTCCCCACGTTAAACAAAGTCACGAACAGACGTCCTCCATGTATGGAAAAGCACCCTGGAAACACCCATGGTCAGCCATGACCGAAGGGGGCCTGAGAAGAAGGGGTATCAGAAACTAGAGTGCAGAGATATAAATTGAGTGGAAGTAGCTTTAAAGGTGATTTTAGGGGATTTTTTTTTTTTACACAGGGTGCTTGATAAATGGAGTTTGCTGCCAGAGGACATGAATGAGTCTGAGACAATGGCTTTAAGAGACATTTAGATAGGCACTTAATAGGGAAGGCATAGAAGTATACAGATCTAATGTAGCAAATGAGTTAACCATTAATGGGCAAAATGGCCAGATTGGATGTGGTGGGCTGAAGGGCCGGTTTCTGTGCTGTACAAATCCATGCATTTGTATCTCTGAGATTCTAAAGAGGCCTTGAATATTCTAGATTTATTTGTGTTTTTTCTTTCATTTCCTTCCGCAGTTGACAAAATTGAATGTTTATTTTTTTGAAGAAAATTTCTCTGATACATAAATTTGAGATTTTAAATTGGAATTGGTAATATCGAAAATGAGCGCAGTCAATTAGTTTAGTTTATTGTGTTTAGTTTATTGTACCGTGAAAAGCTTAGCGTACAGTCTCAACTTATTAAAATCTACCTTGTCTGTTCAGTGGTAGACTCGAACAGCATGGAAATTGGTTCTTCAGCCCAACATGTCCTTGCCAATCAAGATGTCCTTACTAAGGTAGTGCCATTTATCCGCGTATAGAACATGGAACATAGTAGAGTACAAGAACAAGGTTATTCGGCCCACAATATCAGTGCCAAACATGAGGCCAAGATAGACTATCTTGTCTGTTTGCCAGTGATCCATATGTCTCCATTCCCTGCATAGCCCTGTGTCCATCTAAAAGCACTATATTGCCACTATCATATCTGCCTCCCGGTACCAGGTTACTGGGATTCCATCCGCATTCCAGCACCCTCCATGTGAAGGAGAAAACTTATCCCACATACAGTATCTTCTTTAAACTTTGTCCCTTAAACCTGAAACCTATGCTCTCCAATCTTTGACATTTCCATCCTGGGATAAATGTTCTGACTGTCTACCCTATCTATGCCTCTCATAATTTTATAATATTCTATCAGGTCGCCCCTCTGCCTCCCGACTCTCCAGATAAAACAATCCAAGTTTGTCCAACCTCTTCTTAAGGTAACACTGGTAAATCTGGTAATGAGGACAGAGCGTGCTGGAGCAACTCAATGGGTCAGGCAGCATGTGTAGGAAAGAACTGCAGATGCTGGTTTAAATCGAAGATAGACACAAAATGCTGAACTCAGCGGGACAGGCAGCGTCTCTGGAGAGATGGAATGGGTGAAGAAGGGTCTCGACTCGAAACGTCACCCATTCCTTCTCTCCAGAGATGCTGCCTGTCCCGCTGAGTTACTCCAGCATTTTGGGTCAGGCAGCATATCAGGAGAACATGGATAGGTGACGTTTCGAGTCTGGCATTCTGGTAAATCTGTCCTGCACCAAAGCCTCCATTTCTTTCATGTTACTATCCATCTGTCTACCTAATTCAAGGGTGGGGAACCTTTTCATGTTGGAATGCCGCATTATGTTACCTGTAATCTAATAAGGCCGCATCCAAGAAACTTCAATTAGATATACTTCAAAATGTACATTATTTTGTTCAAATAGCCCTCATGACTTTCTAAAGTTTTAATTGTGGCCGTCAGTTGGGGAGGATTATTTTGTTGAATCTTCTTTTACTCTTTGGTATTTTAAATATGTTCATTTTAAGATTAAAATTAAAATAATAAAAGACGAACAAAAACATATTAATAAAAATAAAAGGATTTGTTCTACAAAATTTGGATTAATTCAAAAGGCCGCACTTAATGGCCTAGAAGGCCGCAGGTTCCCCACCCCTGACCTAATTGGTGACCCTTGGACTATCCTCGTTCGGACTTTACTGGCTTTACCTTGCACTAAACATTATTCCCTTATCATGTATCTATACACTGTAAATGGCTCAATCATAATCATGTGTTGTCTTTCCGCAGACTGGTTAGCACGCAACAAAAGCTTTTCACTGTACCTCGGTACACGTGGCAATAAACTAAATTGATAACTGACCAGCAATTCACACACCTAATTCTGATGAATCAGTGGTCTATCTGTGGATTTTGCAAGCCACTTAAAGAATGGAGATGCAAGTTCTGAAGAGCCCGCACCTACAGTCAGAATAGATTTTTATTAGTTAAAAAAAGTT
This sequence comes from Malacoraja senta, assembly GCA_038087875.1. Lineage (NCBI taxonomy): Eukaryota > Metazoa > Chordata > Chondrichthyes > Rajiformes > Rajidae > Malacoraja > Malacoraja senta. The sequence goes on from CM075986.1 coordinate 8,797,229, forward strand.
AATTTTCCTAGAAGATGTTTGGAGATTTTATGCTACAAGTTACAATTAAACTCCGAACTAGATAGAGTTAGGGGGAATTATTTTTGTCTTTGCACTATTATTGTTTGACTGTTCCATGCTGAATTTATTTTGTGTTGTTTATGACGGTGTTTACAGAGTACTATGTTTACATATACGTTGTGTTGCCGCAAGTAAGAATTTCATTCTTCCATTTCGAGACCTATGACCTTGACTCTTGAAATATCATGTTCCATCTTCAAATCAAATAATCTTTCCAAAAGAGGGCACCCGTGAGCTGACTGCCTTCTGACGATTACTGTCCAGAACACAGTCATGCATAAGGTGCAAGAAGATGTAATTAAGCATTCTCAGCTGTTAGCGCCCAACGTGTTATGTTCTGCTTCCTGCTGCATATGTTTCAGGGACAAAGCATTTGATAAAAATGAGAATTACAGATCCACGGATCACATTCACGCTGGGTTTAATAATCCAAGCTGATCCTGGATTTACATGCTAATTTACCGCATCCACAGTCCCTGTCTTCAGCAAGGTCAGCTCATGCAGTAAAATTAAACTCCCTGGTTCTGGTTCCAAAGAATTTCACACAGCGACGACGGAGGAAAAACACCAAACACCGGGAACCCGCCCGAAGGCTCATCGGTCGGCGTATCCGGAAGAGGAATTCTCTGCCTCAGAGGTCGGTGGAGGCCGGTTCTCTGGATGCTTTCAAGACAGAGCTAGATAGGGCTCTTAAAGATAGCGGTCAGGGGATATGGGGAGAAGGAACGGGGTACTGATTGTGGATGATCAGCCATGATCACATTGAATGGTGGTGCTGGCTCGAGGGGCCGAATGGCCTACTCCTGCACCTATTGTCTATTGTCTATTGGAGACGTCAGACTCGAGGAGCAGGGGCCAGTGAACCGGGGCAATGCTTCCAGCGTTCTCCAAGGTCGGCTGCAGGAGGCGCCACTGGGACACAAAGATGGCTGCGCGAGGAGAGGGACGTGGGTTCGCGGGAACTGCTCAAGTACATCGAGCGTGCGGGACGACCGGATTTTAGACTTTGAATAATAGCGCCAAACATGGTGGCGCCCGCATGTGTAATATATGCAAAGATAATTTCACCGTGCAGTTCCATATGTGACAAATAAAACACTATTGAACCATTTGTTTAAGAAAGAACTACAGATGCAGGAAAAATCGAAGGTAGACAAAAATGCTGGAGAAACTCAGCGGGTGAGGCAGCATCTATGGAGCGAAGGAATAGGTGATGTTTCGGGTCTCGACCCTAAACGTCACCTATTCCTTCGCTCAATAGATGCTGCCTCACCCGCTGAGTTTCTCCATCATTTTTGTCTACTATTGAACCATTGAACACTTTCAGGTTACTATCTGCTAATCTCTTCATTTATCTACATTTCCCAGGTAGGGTAGCTTCCAGTTCAGACTTTAGAGATACAGCGAGGACACAGGCCATTCGGCCCACCGAGTCCGCGCCGCCCTGCAATCCCTGTACACTAGCATTATCCTGCACACACCAGAGACAATTTACAATTTTACCCAAGCCAATTAACCTAAAAATTCAAGGCCTTGTCCACCTCTCTGCCAATCAAATATCCCTCACCTGTATCCACCTATCAGTCTGTGGAGGGCCCCGACCCAGAATGTCACCTATCCATGTTCTCCAGAGATGCTACCTCACCCGCTGAGTTACTCCAGCACTTTGGAGATACCATTCCGTCAGGTTTTCAATCCCACTCCTGTATTCTTAATGGTCACTACCTGTAATTCGTCCAACAATGGTGGATTAGTTTAGAGATACAGGGTGGAAGCAGGCCCTTCGGCCCACCGAGTCCACGCTGACCAGCGATCCCCGCACATTAACACAAGCCTACACACACTAAGGACAATTTACACTTATACCAAGTATACAAATCCAAGCCAACCGAAGATCTTGGAGAAAACCCTCGCTGTCGTGGGGAAAATGGACAGACTCTCTACAGACAGTAGTCAGGATCAAACCCAGGTCTCTGGCGCTGCAGGCGCTGTAGGCAGCAACTCTACCGCTGCGCCCCCGTGCCGCCCGGTATCATCGGCAAATTTAAGGACCATGTTGGAGGTGTGTCTGGCTACAGTCATGGGTATAGAGTGAGTGGAGCAGGGGGCTCAACACACAGGTGTGAGGTCGGGACCTGAAACATCACCTGTTATCTATGTTGACCAGAGACACTGCCTGACCCCGCTGAGTTACTCCAGCACATTGCAACTTTTTTTGGAAACCAGCATCTGCAGTTCCTTGTTTCCCTCCAGCTGTTGAAGTCCCATTTGCCACATTTGGCCCATATTCCTCTAAACCTTTCCTGTCCATATACCTGTCCAAAACGTCTCGGGCAGGTACATGGATGGTGGAGGCAGATACGATAGCGGCATTTAAGAAACATTTGTACAGGCATGTAGATATGCAGGCAGAGTATGGATTACGTGCAGGCAGATAAGAGTACAGGGCGGCACGGTGGAGTAGCGGTGGATTTGCTGCATACAGCGCCAAAGATCCGGGTTCAATCCAGACTATGGGTGCCATCTGTATGGAGTTTGTCCCCGTTACCACGTGGGTTTTCTCCGGGTGCTCCGGTTTCCTCCCACACTCCAAAGACAATAGACAATAGGTGCAGGAGTAGGCCATTCAGCCCTTTGAGCCAGCACCGCCATTCAATGTGATCATGGCTGATCATCCCCAATGAGTACCCCGTTCCTGCCTTCTCCCCATATCCCCTGACTCTGCTATTTTTAAGAGCCCTATCTAGCTCTCTCTTGAAAGCATCCAGAGAACCTGCCTCCACCGCCCTCTGAGGCAGAGAATTCCACAGACTCATCACTGTGAGAAAAAGTGTTTCCTCATCTCCGTTCTAAATGGCTTACTCCTTATTCTTAAACTGTGGCCCCTGGTTCTGGACTCCCCCAACATCGGGAACATGTTTCCTGCCTCTAGCGTGTCCAAACCCTTAACAATCTTATATGTTTCAATGAGATAACCTCTCATCCTTCTAAACTCCAGAGTGTACAAGCCCAGCTGCTCCATTCTCTCAGCATATGACAGTCCCGCCATCCCGGGAATTAACCTTGTAAACCTACGCTGCACTCCCTCAATAGCAAGAATGTACTTCCTCAAATTAGGAGACCAAAACTGCACAAAATACTCCAGGTGTGGTCTCACTAGGGCTCTGTACAACTGCAGAAGGACCTCTTTGCTCCTATATTCGATTCCTCTTGTTATAAAGGCCAACATGCCATTCGCTTTCTTCACTGCCTGCTGTACCTGCATGCTTACTTTCATAGACTGATGTACAAGGACCCCCAGATCCAGTTGTACTTCCCCTTTTCCCAATGACGCCATTTAGATAGTAATCTGTCTTCCTGTTTTTGCTACCAAAGTGGATAACCTCACATTTATCTGCATTAAACTGCATCTGCCCTGCATCTGCCCACTCCCCCAACCTGTCCAAGTCACCCTGCATTCTCATAGCATCCTCCTCACATTTCACACTGCCACCCAGCTTTGTGTCATCTGCAAATTTGCTAATGTTACTTTGAATCCCTTCATCCAAATCATTGATGTATATTGTAAATAGCTGCGGTCCCAGCACCGAGCCTTGCGGTACCCCACTAGTCACTGCCTGCCATTCTGAAAGGGACCCGTTAATCCCTACTCTTTGTTTCCTGTCTGCCAACCACTTCTCTATCCATGTCAGCACTCTACTCCCAATACCATGTGCCCTAATTTTGCCCACTAATCTCCTATGTGGGACCTTATCAAATGCTTTCTGAAAGTCCAGGTACACTACATCCACTGGCTCTCCCTTGTCCATTTTCCTAGTTACAACTTCAAAAAAATTCCAGAAGATTGGTCAAGCATGATTTCCCCTTCGTAAATCCATGCTGACTCGGACCGATCCTGTTACTGCGATCCAAATGTGTGGCTATTTCATCTTTTATAATTGACTCCAGCATCTTCCCCACCACCGATGTCAGGCTAACTGGTCTATAATTCCCTGTTTTCTCTCTCCCGCCTTTCTTAAAAAGTGGGATAACATTAGCTACCCACCAATCCACAGGAACTGATCCTGAGTCTATAGAACATTGGAAAATTATCACCAATGCATCCACGATTTCTCGAGCCACTTCCTTAAGTACCCTGGGCTGCAGACCATCAAGCCCTGTGGATTTATCAGCCTTCAGTCCCATCAGTCTATCCAACATTTGCCTAATTTCCTGCCTAATGTGGATTTCCTTCAGTTCCTCCGTCACCCCAGATCCTCTGGCCATTACTATATCAGGAAGATTGTTTGTGTCTTCCTTAGTGAAGACAGATCCAAAGAACCTGTTCAACTCATCTGCCATTTCCTAATAAATTCACCTTTTTCAGTCTTCAAGGGTCCAACTTTGTTCTTAACTAAACAGGTTTGTTGAGTTACTCCAGCACATTGTGTCTTTGTTTCCCTCCAACTACTGACGTCTCATTTGCCACATTTGGTCCATATCCCTCTGAACCTTTCCTATCCATGTACCTGTTCAAGTGTCTGCACTGTGCTGCAGCGATAGAGCCGCTGCTTTACAGCGCCAGAGACCTGGTTTGATCTTCACTATGGGTACGGTGTGTACGGAGTTTGTACGTTCTCCCCATGACCTTGCGGGTTTTTCCAGAGGTGCTCGGGTTTCCTCCCATGCTCCAAAGACGTACAGGTTTGTAGGTGAATTGGCTTAAGTAAAAATTGTAAATGTTTCCTAGTGTGTAGGATAGTGTCAGTGCGTGGGGATCGCTGTTTGGTACGGACTCAGTGAGCCAAAGGGCCTGTTTCTGTGCTGTATCTCTAAACTAAAACAAAAAAAAAGCTTTTATAGTACCTGCCTCCTTTGCCTCCTCTGGCAGATCACTCCATATACCCACCACTCCCTTAAGTTAATTTAACTTCATGGAAACTGCCCTCAGGCAGCTTTTATTACTTTCACTTATTAGCACATGAAGCGAGAATCAGAAGAACATTTATTTTTATATGGCTCCTATAAAGTGGTAACGCACCCTAATATAGTTCACAGGAGTGTTATCAAGCCACACTTGACTTTGACCCAGCGACGAGATAGTAGAGACAGAAGGAACAGCAGATTCGGGAATCTTGAATGAAGCGCTGGAGTAACTCTGCAGGTCAGGCAACATCTCTGGAGGATATGGACAGGCAACATTTCTCTCTGTATCACCGTCTATGTTTACATATTCTGTTGTGCTGCTGCAAGTAAGAATTTTATTGTTCTATCTGGGACATATGACAATAAAACACTCTTGACTTGATTATATCTCGTTTCCCTTTCCCCTGACTCTTAGTCTGAAGGAGGGTCTCGACGTGAAACGTCACCTATTCCTTTTCTCCAGAGATGCTGTCTGACTGGCTGAGATACTCAAGCTTTTTATGTCTATCTTCGGCAACATTTAGTTTATTGAGTAGTTCAGTTTATTGTCACGTGTACCGAGGTACAGTGAAAAGCTTTTTTTTTTGCATGCTTTCCAGTCAGCGGAAAGACGATACGTGTTTACAACCGAGACATTTCGGGACCTTTCTTTGGACTGATTGTAATAGGTGGACAGAAAGCTGGAAAAGTTGGGGGGAAGGTGGCTGCATAAAGCCTGGCAAGTGATAGGTGGACAGGAAGTTCTGGAGTAACAGTGGGTCAGGCAACGTCTCTGGAGAACATGGATAGGTGATGTTTTGGGTCGGGACCCTTCTTCAGACTGATAGGTGGATACAGGTGAGAGGGATTTGATTAGTTAGCCTAACTGGTTAGCGCGCAACAAAAGCGTTTCACTGTACCTCGGTACACGTGACAATAATCTAAACTAGCCTCAGAATTAAAAGGATGTTCCTTTGGGTGGTGAACCTATGGAATTAATTGCCACAGAAGGCAGTGGAGGCCAAATCAATGGATATTTTTAAGGCAGAGATAGATAGATTCTTGATTAGTACGGGTGTCAGGGGTTATGGGGAGAAGGCAGGAGAATGGGGTTTGTAGGGAGAGATAGATCAGCCATGATTGAATGATGGCGGTAGACTTGATGGGTCGAATGGCCTAATTCTGTTCCTATCAATTATGAAAGCTAACGTCCTGATGAATTACTACATCAAAAGAGACTCCAACCCTGTCCCATAGATGCTGCCTCACCCGCTGAGTTTCTCCAGCATTTTTTGTCGACTTCCAACCCTGTAATAGACCCTTGCGTTATCAATACGAATCGCCGCGCATAAATCATCGCCCACACCTGTGTGTGTATGCCAACATGCTTCTTTATTCAGTTCAATCAATAAAAGTGAGTTGAAGGTAGACAAAAATGCTGGAGAAACTCAGCGGGTGAGACAGCATCTATGGAGCGAATAAAATAGGCAACGTTTCGGGCTGAAACCCTTTTTCAAAGTGAGTTGAATCTGTCTGATCTTCGAACAACAAACGATGCACAAGCTTTGTCCATAGGCTGTGGATTGCGTGCGGCGTATAAACTCGTCATTCATGTGATCATTTACCCTCTCTCTCTCTCTCTCTCACTACTCCCCCCCCCCTTTTTACAGCCCGCGTTCGTCCTCTGAACGCGTAACGTCTCCAACAGAGTGCGCGCTCACTCGAATCTTTTTCTCCGCCCCCAGCTACCAGACCCAACCCTCTCCTTGGACGTGCTCACTCTCCGGTGCCCTTCCTGTTTATTCACTGATTAGATCAGAGAGAAAACAGCTTCGCACAGAAGCGGATTCAAACGGAGTGAGAGCGAGCGAGCGAGGGGGAAAAAAAAGGATTGAGAAATATTTACACACGTCTGGGAAGACTGAACTGCATCTCGGAAAGAAAAAAAACGAGAGGAGGGAAGAAAAAGCCTTGTAAAATGAATCCGTCGTGCGCTAGATGTAAAAAAATCGTCTACCCGACCGAAAAAGTCAACTGCCTAGACAAGGTGAGCAGGAATCGACACGATGGTGGCGCGGTCTGGGTTCTCCTTGATCGGTTACATTGTAGCTCGTTAGTTTCACTGTAACAAACAACAACAGTTTCACTGTAGCAAAGTAGAGCTCGTCAGTTTCACTGTAACAAACTAGCTCGTCGATTTCACTGTTGCGAACTAGCTCGTCAGTTTCACTGTAGCAAAGTACAGCTCGTCGGTTTCATTGTAACGAACGGCAGCAGCTTACCAGTTCGACGAACAAACTGTAGTAGCCCCGACAGTCACCCTGTAACAAACCGTAGTGCGAAATCTTGTCATGGTTTCCGTTTTTTAAATATTTCGGGACCTTCTCACCGTTGAAGGCGCCAAGAAGGCGGAAGTATATTAACCCACCCTTTTCTCTCCCCGTGGACACAAAAAATAAAATCATTCACCATACGTGGAGACTTAAAGATTTTTTTTTTAAGCGAGTTTATTTTCTCAGGATAGTACTGAAGGCTCTCTTTCTTGGTTACTCTTTTTTTAATTGTGTTTGTCTCTCCCCCCCCCAACCACCACCACCACCCGTCGTCTTAAAAATGTTTTGGGAATTAAATTGTCATTTTTGAAATAAAATTATTTCAGGCTCGTGTTGGATTTAAATCTTTATAAAAAATCAATGCGGGTCAGTGGGGCGTGAGAAAATTAAACGTTTTACTGGAGATAAGGCTGTGTAGAGGGCGTGGATCCATTTATTTTACGTCACACATTGAAATTGGATCTGAAAGAGTTTTTTAGCAGAAAGTTTGGATTGCTTTTTTGTGCCGGTGTAAAACCTGATGTTAAAACATTTTTTTAAAAATATAAGTAACCAGTGCTCAGTTACATTCCTAAAATCTGAAATTAAAAGTTTAGAAGTTTCCAAAGGACTTGTCCTGTTTCAAAGAACACCTTGAGATGAAGACTAAATAGATTTTTATGTCTTTCGCCCTCGCCTATAAGTTTTTGGTTAGATTAAGGTTTATTAGTACAGGCAGTCTCTTGAGATACTGTTACTGTTTTGTTAATTCACAAACATTTAACAACATGCTTCAAATTGTTTAACTGGTATATGTATGTCTACTACAGGGATGAGGGTGGGAATCTTGATGGCGATGTTTTTAATTTTTTGTTTCTGGTCCACTGTACAAAGATCCAGTAAAGTCTGTGGGAACCCGTCTTCTCACAAAAGACTTATTTTAACCTCTTACACCCACCAGCGTGCCAGCCATCAATGGTGCTGCTGTTGCCTGCGCTCATTTTGGCAGAAGCCAGCAATGTTGTGATATTCAACTCGAGCGGCTGTTCCTTCTGGGCGGGTTTCCCCTTGGAGTGAGTTTAGTTCTGAGATACAGCATGGAAACAGGCCCTTCAGCCCGCAGACTCCACGCCGCCCATTGGTCAACCATTCACTCTAGTTCCATGTTATCTCACTTTCACATCAACTCTGCACACGAGGAACATTTTACAGAGATGTTTGTGTGGATCTATATGTATATTGTATGTGTATATGTGTGCGTGTGTATTGTGTGCATGTATATGCATATTGTGTGGGTATATATATTTATGTGCACACACACACACACTCTCTCTCTCATACACACTATCACACAGATAATATGTGTGTGTGTATATGTATATGTTTGTATACATACAGTTTTCAGGTTCCTATACCTCCTTCTCAATGGCGAGTAGGGTGAGAGCATGACCAGTGTGGTGTGGGTCTCTGATGATGCTGGCTGCCTTTTTGAGGCAGTGACTCCTGTGGATGCTTTTGCTGGTGGGGAGGTCAGTACCCGTGATGAATCTCGTGGGTTACCAGACGGCGGGCGTGAACACCATTCACTGTTTTCCATTCCAGGGAAGGGTGATCACCCTGACGTACTAGTAGTTCTCTCTTGCTTTCTCCCCATGTCTGCAGACTGGTATGCACAGTGATTCCAGATATTCTTGCTCATAGTAAGGAGCCTGCAGCAAATGTACCTAATCCAGCACAGATCTGGGGGAAGCAGTGGAGGACCACGACTTTTCAGCTGCGATCCATGCACTGCTTTGTTATACATAGAAAATAGGTGCAGGAGTAGGCCATTCGGCCCTTCGAGCCTGCACCGCCATTCAATATGATCATGGCTGATCATCCAACTCAGTATCCCGTGCCGGCCTTCTCTCCATACCCCCTGATCCCCTTAGCCACAAGGGCCACATCTAACTCCCTCTTAAATATAGCCAATGAACTGGCCTCAACTACCCTCTGTGGCAGAGAGTTCCAGAGATTCACCACTCTCTGTGTGAAAAAGTTTTTCCTCATCATTAAAGGATTTCCCCCTTATCCTTAAGCTGTGACCCCTTGTCCTGGACTTCCCCAACATCGGGAACAATCTTCCTGCATCTAGCCTGTCCAACCCCATAAGAATTTTGTATGTTTCTATAAGATCCCCTCTCAATCTCCTAAATTCTAGCGAGTATGCCAAGTCTATCCAGTCTTTCTTCATATGAAAGTCCTGACATCCCAGGAATACACCTCACCCAGACGCTCGATGCCCATCTGCCCTTAGTCATGCTGTTATTGCCCCCGCTGATCTCAACTAGCTAATACATACTATGCTGGAAACTAAATCTGATCACATATTCCTTTTCTCCAGAGAGGGACAGAGGGTGGTGAATCTGTGGAATTCTTTGCCGCAGAAGGCTGTGGAGGCCAAGTCAATGGATATTTTTAAGGCAGAGATAGTTCTAGATTAGTCTGGGTGTCAGGGGTTATAAGGCCAAAGCAGGAGAATGGGGTTAGGAGGGAGAGATCAATCATGATTGATTGGCGGAGTAGACTTGATGGGCAGAATGGCCTAATTCTTCTTCTATCACTTATGAACTGCTGCCCTACCCTCTCCAGGGTGACTCCAGCTTTTTTGTGCCTGGTCTGGTCTTGTTCGCATGAATTATTGGAACAACGCATACGCTGAGAGTTATGTTCTGCACTCTATCTTTCTCTTCATGCTACCTATTGTGCCTGAGTTTGGCTTGATTGTATGCATGTACAGGATGATCTGATTTAATCGGATAGCATGTAAAACAAAGCTTGTCACTGTACTTGAATTTTCATGACAATAATAAACCTAAACCTTCCTTGATCACATTGAATGGTGGTGCTGGCTCGAAGGGCCAAATGGCCTATTCCTGCACCTATTGTCTAATCTAAAGAAAGGTTCCAACTCAAAATGTCACCAAAGATAGACACAAAATGATGGAGTAATCCTGTCTCTGGAGAAATGCTGCCTGATCCGCTGAGTTACTCGAGTATATTATGTCCATTTGTGGTATAAACCAACATCTGCATTTCCTTGTTATTACAAAATGTCGCCTATCCATTCTCCAGAGATGCTGCCTGACCCGCTGAGTTACTCCAGCAATTGTGTCCATTTGTGGTGTAAACCAACATCTGCAGTTCATTTTTGTGACAAAATGTCACCAATCCATGTTCTCTCGCAATGCTGTCTGACCCACTGAGTTACTCCAGCACTTTGTGGAAGATGGGGCACTTCAAGATAGTGGAGTCAGGGGATATGGGGAGAAGGCAGGAGCGAGGTACTGATTGGCGATGATCAACCATGATTGCATTGTATGGCGGTGCTGGCTCGAAGGGCCGAATGGCCTACTCCTGCACCTATTGTCTATTGTGTCCTTTTCTGTAAAGAAGCATCTGCTGTTCCTTGTTTCTAAAGCTACTGTTTGGTGTGGGAGCTTTATACTTCCAATTAAAAAAGCTTTAGGTTCACAATCTTGAACCCTAGGTTCCTAAGCCTTGTGGAAAAGTCCAGTTCAGTTTGCAAATAAAGAGCCACAACAGCTGACTCTGATCAAACTATAGAGAAGCCACCAGCCCACAGAGTTTTTAAGAATGAACTGCAGATGCTGGAAAATTGAAGGTAGACAAAAGTGCTGGAGAAACTCAGCGGGTGCAGCAGCATCTGTGGAGCGTCTGAAGAAGGGTTTCGGCCCGAAACGTTGCCCATTTCCTTCGCTCCATAGATGCTGCTGCACCCGCTGAGTTTCTCCAGCACTTTTGTCTACCGGCCCAGAGTATTGCTAGTTAGCTTTAGTTTATGTTGCAATGTGCATGCCTAATCTCGTTTGCATTGTATACTGTGTGACCAGGGTACAAAATGCCACAGTGTTGTGAAGGCAGTCATAGAGACACAGAAAGTCTGAAGAAGGGTCTTGACCCGAAACGTCACCCATTCCTTCTCTCCAGCGATGCTGAGTTACTCCAGCTTTTTGGGTCTACCTTCGATTTAAACCAGCACCTGCAGTTCTTTCCTACACATAGAAAATGGGACTCCTTATTTGCAAACTGAACTGGACTTTTCCACAAGGCCCAGCTACCTAGGGTTCAAGATTGTGAACCCAGACCTTTTTTAAATTGGAAGTATAAAGCTCCCACACCGAACAGTAGCTTTAGAAACAAGGAACAGCAGATGCTTCTTTACAGAAAAGGACACAATAGACAATAGGTGCAGGAGTAGGCCATTCGGCCCTTCAATATGATCGTGGCTGATCATCTAAAATCAGTATCCCGTTTCTGCTTTTTTCCCCATATCCCTTGATTCCTTTAGCCCTAAGAGCTAAATCTAACTCTCTCTTGAAAACATGAGACTTAAACTGCTGTTGGAATGTATCCCAGCCATCAAACTTTCCAGGTTTGTTTGTGTTTCCTAAGCCATTCAGTTTTCTCCTTGGCTTTGCTCCAGTTGTATGGTGAAGATACGTGGCAGAAACTCCATCTGTGTCCTGTTAAAAGCAGAACGGAAGACTTTAGTTTAGCACTGATCATAGCATCAGACCAAAGCACCATACGGCCGCTGAGCATCGCACAATACAACAGAGGTAGACACAAGGAACTGTAGATGCTGCAATCTTGTGCCAAACACAAGTCGGGTTAATTGGCTTGGTATCATTGTAAATTGTCCCCAGTGTGTGTAGGATAGCGTTAGTGTGGGGGGGGGGGATCACTGGTCGGTGCGGACTCGGTGGGCCTGTTTCCGAGCGGTATCTCTAAATCTAAGTGCTGGAGTAGCTCTGGGTCAGGCAGCATTTCTGCACAGGTAACAGGCCCTTCGGCCCACAATGTCCATGCTGAACATGATGCCATGATAAACTAATCTCATATGCCTGCATGTGATCCATAACCCTCCATTCCTTGCATATCCAAGTGCCTGTCCAAACGTCCCATAAACAAGGCTATCATATCTGCCTCCACCACCCTTAACAGTACATTCCTGGCACCCAATACCCTCTCTAAAGGGGGAAAAAAAGGCCTTGCAATCTCCTTTAAATGTTTCCCTTCTCGCCTTAAAGCTATGGCCTATCGTCTTTGGGGGGAGGGAGGGGGGGTGGGAATGGTTCTGACTTTAAGGTGAGGGGGAAAAGATTTAATGGGAATCTGAGGGGCAACATTTTAACAAAGGGTGGTGGGGGTATGGAGTGTGTGTGTGTGATATTGCATGTATACAGGTGCATGTATATTTAAAGATAGACACGTATACAAATACACAGACGCGCGCACACACAGACGCACACATATAGTTATCAGGCTCCTACACCTCCTTCCCGATGGGCAGGGGAGGGGAGTGAGAGCGTGATCAGGGTGTTGTGCGTCTCTGATGATGCTGGCTGACTTTTTGAGGCAGTGACTCCTGTGGATGCACTTGTGGTGGGGAGGTCAGCCGGAGGAGGTAGTTGAAGCAGGTGCGATCATGACATTTAAAAAAACATTTCGACAGGTAGGATTAGAGGGATATGGGTCAAACAGAGGCAGGTGGGACTGCTGTAGATGGGGCTTGTTGGTCGCCGTGTGCAAATTAGGCCAAAGGGCCTGTTTGCACGTTGTATGTCTCTCTGTCTATGTTATGCATGCTTCTTACGATTTGATATATTTGGTTGAAGAATGTTTTGAAATCTGCCTGCACTATCATTACAGGATCGGTGGAAGGGGGATTGGTTTGTCACATGGTCTGGGCTGCGTCCACAATTCCTTGCAGTTTTCTGTGGTCTTGAATGGAGCTGTTTGTTCCCAAGCCATGTTTAGGAAGGAACTGCAGATGCCGGTTGAAACTGAAGACGGACACAAAAAGCTGGAGTAACTCAGCGTGTCAGGCAGCATCTCTGGAGAGAAGGAATGGGTGATGTTTCGGGTCGAGACTCTTCAGACTGGATAGGGATAAGGGAAACGAGAGATATAGACGGTTATGTAGAGAGAGTTCTGCGACATCCTCTCTCGATGCATTCAGTTCTTTATCTCTCTACATCATTGTCCATATCTCTCGTTTCTGTTATCCCTAACCAGTCTGAAGAAGGGTCTCGACCCGAAACGTCACCCATTCCTTCTCAGGCGATGCTGCCTGTCCCGCTGAGTTACTCCCAAACCATGCTCTGGAGTGGGCTTGAAGCCTGACCTTCAGGCCTGTGTGATGGCACTATAGCTGAGCAGCAGCTGATGTTTGGTTCAGCACAGCCACTCAATTGAGGCACCGGTGGGGTGGCACAGCGGTAGAGTTGCTGCCTTACAGCGCTTGGTTTGCGAATAACTCAGCGGGTCAGGCAGCATATCTGGAGAGAAGGAATGGGTGGCGTTTCGGGTCGAGACCCCTGTTCCCCATAATAAATTCACCTTTTTCAGTCTTCACGGGTCCAACTTTGGTCTTAACTAAAGTTTTTTTCCTCTTCACATACCTAAAGAAGCTTTCACTATCCTCCTTTATATTCTTGGCTAGCTTACCTTCGTACCTCATCTTTTCTCCCCGTATTGCCTTATTAGTTATCTTCTGTTGCTCTTTAAACATTACCCAATCCTCTTGCTTTCCGCGCATCTTTGCAACATTGTACTACTTCTCTTTTATTTTTATACTATCCCTGACTTCCCTTGTCAGCCACGGTCGCCCCTTACCCCCCCCCCCCCCTCCCCTCCCCCTGGAATCTTTCTTCCTCTTTGGAATGAACTGATCCTGCATCTTCTGTATTGGCCATTTTATTACAGAACAGATGATGAGGATATTTATAGGCAACGATGTATGCTGTATGTACAGGCGAATATTGTGTTGCGTACGTTTGGTGCATGTACAGACGTGGTGAAGATGTCGCTGTTTAGAGCATATTGCACACCACTCTATACCGCGCACATGTGGTCGAACTATGGAAAGACAAGTTGCAGAGACTAAAGGTGGCCTAATATAATGCCATGAGAACACTGCTAAAGAAACCTAGATGGTGTAGTGCTCGAAACATGTTTGTGGCTGCAGGAGTCAGTACTTTAGAAGCTATCCTAAGAAATCGTATGTATAAATTCATTTGCAGGATTAATGACTCTAAAATGACTAACATAAGGTTTAGCACTACACGCTACGAATCCCAGTTGTGGAGACACTGGTATCGCTGTCTCGTTGTAGAACATTGATCATTCTTTTTTATTCTGGTTTTTAAATCGTGTATTTTTTAAAAATAATTTATGATGCCTTTATAAGTGATATACTAAGATTTTATGGTGTCTTTTATGCAATGTATTTTATGTAATGTTGTCCTTTGTCTGGACCTTGAGTCTGAAATAAAGCTTATTATTATTCCCAGAAATACCTGCCATTGTTGTTCCACTGTCATCCCTGCGAGAGTATCTTTCCAGTCAACTTTGGCCAGCTCCTCCCTCATGGCTCCATAATCCCCTTTGTTCAACTGTAACACTGACACCTCCGATCTACCCTTCTCCCTCTGAAATTGTAGATTAAACTTGACCATATTATGGTCACTACCTCCTAATGGCTCATTAACCTCGAGGTCCTTTATCAAATCCGGTTCATTACATGACACTAAATCCAGAATTGCCTTCTCCCTGGTAGGCTCCAGTACAAGCTGCTCTAAGAATCCATCATGGAGGCACTCCACAAACTCCCTTTTTTGGGGTCCAGTACCAACCTGATTTTTCCAGTCTACCTGCACGTTGAAATCTCCCATAACAACTGTAGCATTGCCTTTACTACATGCCAATTTTAACTCCTGATTCAACTTGCACCCTATATCCAGGCTACTGTTTGGGGGCCTGTAGATAAGTCCCATTAGGGTATTTTTACCCTTACAATTCCTTAGTTCTATCCATACTGACTCCACGTCTCCTGTTTCAATGTCACCCCTTGCAAGGGACTGAATTTCATTCCTCACCAACAGAGCTACCCCACCCCTTCTGCCCACCTGTCTGTCCTTTCGATAGGAGGTATACCCTTGATAATTCAGTTCCCAGCCCTGGCCCTCTTGCAGCCATGTTTCTGTAGTTCCCACAACATCATACTTGACAATTTCTAACTGAGCCTCAAGCTCATCTACTTTATTTCTTATATTTCGCGCATTCATATACAACACTTTGCCCGCTGTATTCACCTTCCCTCTCACACCGCTCGCAATTAGCCCTGACCTTACTCTTTGATCCCTTCTTGAACTCTCCTTTCCATGAATTCGAGAATCTTTTGTAACTTTTCCTGTAGTCACTTCCCCTTTAACTCCATCTTTATACTCCCAATTTGTCAATCCCTCTCCCCCAACTATTTAGTTTAAACCCACACGTGTAGCACTAGAATGTCGGTCCCCCTCCAGTTAAGGTGTAACCCGTCCCTTTTGTACAGGTCACCCAGAAGAGATCCCAGTGGTCTATAAATCTAAATCCTTGCACCCTGCTCCAACCCCTCAGCCACACATCTCCCTGTTCCTGTCTCCAACCCCTATCTCCCTGTTCCTGTCCTCGCTAGCACGAGGTACTGGAAGCAATCCAGAGATGACCACCCTAGAAGTCCTGCTTTTCAGTCTTCTTCCCAACTCGCTGAACGCATGTTGCAGAACCTCCTTCTCCTTCCTGATGTAGTTTTTGCCTACGTGCACAACTACTGCCTGCTATTCACCTTCCCTCTTGAGATGTTCTGAATTCGGTTCATGATATCTTGAACACCTGGCACGCTTCGAGCCAGCACCGCCATTCAATATGATCATGGCTGATCATCCAAAATCAGTACCCCGTTCCTGCTTTCTCCCCATGTCCCTTGATTCTATTAGCCCCAAGCGCTACAGTGGCTTGCAAAAGTATTCATACCCCTTGAACTTTTCCACATTTTGTCACGTTACAACCACAAACGTAAATGTATTTTATTGGAATTTTATGTGATAGACCAACACAAAGTGGCGCATATTTGTGAAGTGGAAGGAAAATGATACATGGTTTTCAATTTTTTAACAAATAAATAACTGAAAAGTGTCGCGTGCAAAAGTATTCAGCCCCCTTTACTCTGATACCCCTAAATAAAATCCAGTGCAACCAATTGCCTTCAGAAGTCACCTAATTAGTAAATAGAGTCCACTTGTGTGTAATCTAATCTCAGTATAAATACAGCTGTTCTGTGAAGGCCTCAGAGGTTTGTTAGAGAACATTAGTGAACAAACAGCATCATGAAGCCCAAGGAACACACCAGACAGGTCAGGGATAAAGTTGTGGAGAAGTTTAAAGCAGGGTTAGCTTACAAAAAATATCCCAAGCTTTGAACATCTCACAGAGCACTGTTCAATCCATCATCCGAAAATGGGAAGAGTATGGCACAACTGCAAACCTACCAAGACATGGCCGTCCACCTAAACTGACAGGCCGGGCAAGGAGAGCATTGATCAGAGAAGCAGCCAAGAGGCCCATGGTAACTCTGGAGGAGCTGCAGAGATCCACAGCTCAGGTGGGAGAATCTGTCCACAGGACAACTATTAGTCGTGCACTCCACAAATCGGGCCTTTATGGAAGAGTGGCAAGAAGAAAGCCATTGTTGAAAAAAAGCCATAAGAAGTCCCGTTTGCAGTTTGCCACAAGCCATGTGGGGGACACAGCAAACATGTGGAGGAAGGTGCTCTGGTCAGATGAGATCAAAATTGAAGTTTTTGGCCTAAATGCAAAACGCTATGTGTGGCGGAAACCTAACACTGCACATCACCCTGAACACACCATCCCCACTGTGAAACATGGTGGTGGCAGCATCATGCTGTGGGGATGCTTTTCTTCAGCAGGGACAGGGAAGCTGGTCAGAGTTGATGGGAAGATGGATGGAGCCAAATACAGGGCAATCTTGGAAGAAAACCTGTTAGAGTCTGCAAAAGACTTGAGACTGGGGCGGAGGTTCACCTTCCAGCAGGACAACGACCCTAAACATACAGCCAGAGCTACAATGGAATGGTTTAGATCAAAGCATATTCATGTGTTAGAATGGCCCAGTCAAAGTCCAGACCTAAATTCAATTGAGAATCTCTGGCAAGACTTGAAAATTGCTGTTCACAGACGCTCTCCATCCAATCTGACTGAGCTTGAGTTATTTTGCAAAGAAGAATGGGCAAAAATTTCAGTTTCTAGATGTGCAAAGCTGGTAGAAACATACCCCAAAAGACTTGCAGCTGTAATTGCAGCAAAAGGTGGTTCTACAAAGTATTGACTCAGGGGGGCTGAATACTTTTGCATGCGACACTTTTCAGTTTTTTATTTGTAAAAAAATTTGAAAACCATGTATCATTTTCCTTCCATTTCAGAATTATGCGCCACTTTGTGTTGGTCTATCACATAAAATCCCAATAAAATACATTTACGTTTGTGGTTGTAACGTGACAAAATGATGAAAAGTTCAAGGGGTATGAATACTTTTGCAAGCCACTGTATATCTAACTTTGCCTTCTGAAGGCCAACTGAATTTTGGCTCAGTCATGAAACAGGCCCTTCGTCCCACCTTGTCTATACCTTGACCCACCTGTTGTTTTGACTGCTGGTCTGTTCACGGACTTGTTTAGTTGCTTCTTAATATCTGCCGCCACCACCTCTTCTGGTGGTGAATCCAGAACGGCACTCGCCCCCTGTGTCCAAATATTAATCTCTTCTAAACCTCCTACATTCTAGCTAATCATCTTGTTTTGGGAATCCTAGAAATGGTTGTTGCTTTATAATTGTGTACACCACTATCAGATTTAAGGTCGCATTGAAAAGAAGGTCCTCAGGACTGTGTGGGGTGTGAGCCGAGCAGTGCCCTTTGTATGAGTTAACCTCGTGAGTGTCTGACTCGCATCCCTGCCATGGACCCATGGGTGATATTGTGCGACGTAGGCAGATGTTGGTGCTGGTGGATTTCGGGTCGTATCCCAGGGTGGAGCAGTAGTCAACCCCATTCTCCTGCCTCCGTCCCATAACCCCTGACACGCTGATAGGTGGGATCAGGGTGATCACAGGATGTTCCTGATCATTGGGGAAGAACCGGAGCACCCGGAGAAAACCCACGTGGTCACAGGGAGAACGTGCAAACTCCACACATCTGGCACCCGCAGTCGGGATCGAACCGGGTCTCTGGCGCTGTTAGGGCAGCAACTCAACTGCTGTGCCATTGTGGATCTGGCCATGTCTCCTGTGCCCCATATTTCAGAACGATTAGCATGGTGTTGGTTAACCTGTATTACTGTGAGGAGCTAAATAAATTGCCGGTCCTGGCTCTCGAGTGGTTAAAATTGTTATTGGAGTTTGGACCTGCCACCAACTGTATTAAACACATGATGTTGTAATTACAATTCGGAGCTTGTGTGGATGGTAATTAATTGAAAGATACGGGAGAGATTGCAGGTTGACCTGGTTAACTCGGCAGCAATCTTTCCAGCACTGTGCTTGTGCTAAACCCAATGGGTTTTATCTCCATTGTGTTGCTCTTGTTGTTGGATTGCAGAGTTACATTGGTTGGGTTTGGCTAAATCGCGGGATTACTGCAAAAAAATCCTTTGTTTCCGCAAGGTGCTGGTTGGTGGCAGAGTTCAGCTCCTGTACTGCGAGCTGCACAACAAGACCAGTGGTTTAGTTTAGTTTGGAGATACTGCGCGGAAACGGTCCCTTTGGCCCATGAGTCCGCGCCAACCAGCGATCCCGGTACACTAGCACTATCCTACACAATAGGGACGATTTACAATTCCTTCCTACCCCAATTAACCTACAAAATCTGTATGTCTTTGGAGTGCGGGAGGGAACCTGAAACCCACGGGGAGAACGTACAAACTCCGTACAAACAGCACCCATAGTCAGGATCAAACCTGGGTCTCAATTGCTGTAAGGCAGCAACTCTACCGCTGTGCAACTGTGTCACCTGTTTGGTATTTCAAGTGCAGACCTGCTTGCCATGAACGCCACAGGAGATCCTATTTCCCTTTTGCCCTGTGGCAATCAAAACTGAACAACTCCTCACCCTTCTGTCATGGGGTAGACCGACTCCCCCCCCCCCCCCACCCCCCCATCCCCAACCCTGGACTTTACACTCATCACTCTAATGTTTTCTGACTGTTGGACAATTTCCCTCCTGGGATAAATAAAGTTCTATCGTGTCTGCATTTCTGAATGCGCTGGATACTATACTACCTCAGTTGTTAACACGATCAAAGATCTACGGATCTTTGAACATCTTTGTCTGTTCCAAACCACTTCACATATGATGGATTGCTTTCAAAAATGATAATGGCTGTTGTTGTAAAGAACGCCAAGCAGCAAATGATGCAACCCAGGATCACATACATGGAGAGGGAATAAATTGGCAGATTCAAAGTGTTCAGTGTTGGATGAAGTTTGGATGGTGTCTCTGTTACCGTGGTGACCAGTCATTGGGGGGGGGAAAGTGGCTTTTCAGAAATGTTAGATTTCTCTGCAAGGTCAAAGGGAGACCTGATAGAAGTGTGTGGAATAGAGAGGCATAGATAGGGTGGAAGTGTCAAGGACTAGAGGGCATAGCTAGCTCTGAGCGGGAAAGTTTAAAAGGAAGGACACAAAGTGCTGGAGTAACTCACCGGGGACAGGCAGCATCTCTGGAGAAAAATGATGGGTGACTGATCGAGTCGTGACCCTTCTTCAGACCCGGCCTAATAGGTCACCCATGCTTTTTCTCCTGCTGAGTTACTGCAACAATTTAGCTCCTGTCCTACTTAGGCGATTTTTTTTTTCGGCGACAGTCAGAAAATAGGCTGTCGCCACATGGTTGCAGGGTGACACCTGTATTGTCGTGAGTTGTCTCCTCAAGTAACTTTTTTTCTTGTCGCCGCTGGATTTTGAAATGTTTGAAACTTTTCGGGCTTGACGTTGCATGTCTTCTCCTGTCGTAGGTTGTCGCCAGGATGACGTTGGTTGTCACCGGGTGCGGACTTCGGTGAATTCCATTGGCGACTACCTACGTTAACCGGCGACTGAATTGTCTTCAGTTGTCGCCGACAGGGTCGTTGCTTATCGTAGCTTGTTGCGGGTGGACGTAGGTTGACTTCTGTTGTCGTAAGGTTGTCACTTGTGTGGTGGTAGGTTGTCGAAGGTGGACATCCTAAATCGCAGCAATTGGGTTGTCGGTAGCTTAACGTTGACTAGGCAGTAGGTTGTTGGAGACATTGTCGGGGGGGGGGGGGGTGCAGTCGCTGCTTTTTCGGCGACCTGCTATGACTGACAGTTGCCGGCAGTCGCCGAAAAAATTGCCTAAGTGGGGCAGGCCCTTAGTGTCTATCTTCGGTATAACACAGCACCTGTAGTTCCTTTCTACACAAAGTTTAAAGGAGATGTGCAGGACATTTTTTTTTACATTGAGTGATGGGGTGTCAGGTGTCACGATACAATGGTGGCATTTTACGAGGGTTTTAGGTTGGCACATTGATACGCCGGGATTGGAAGGTTATGGCTCACATGCAAGCAGAAGAGATTAGTTTGGCGTAGCTTCAAGTTTGCTGTGGGCATTGTGGGCTGCAAGGGACTCTTCCTCTCCTGTTCTGTGCTATCTTCTGTGGTAGAAGATTGGGTGAGGTGAAGGGATCCATAGTTTTGATAAATCTAAGCCTGGAGAATGATGCATCCTCCCAGATGTACCATTAGCCTTTCCCAGGACACTTGGAAAATTGGCGGCGGCTGAAGTATGGGCGACACGGTGGCGAGAGACAACTTGGTGGCGGTGACACTTACGCGAGAGACCCGGGTTCGATCACGACTAGGGGTGCTGTCTGCACGGAGTTTGTACATTCTACCCGTGACCACGTGGGTTTTGTCCAGGCGCTTCCCACACTCCAAAGACGTACAGGTTTGTAGGTTAATTGACTTTGGTAAAGTTGTAAATTTTCCCTAGTGTGTAGGACAGCGCTGTGTACAGGGGTGATCGCTGGTCCTGTTTCCATGCTGTACCTCAAGTCTGAAGACAAGTTGGTCGGCAGGGACAAGGTGGGCCGAAGGGCTTGTTTCCGTGTTGTATAGGTCTATGACTGTTCTTTCTGTGACCTGCGCGGGTTTTCTCCGGGTGCTCCGGTTTCCTCCCGCATTCCAAAGACATACAGGTTTGTAGATTAATTGGCTTCGGTAAAAATTGTCCCTAATGTACATGATAGTGTTAGTGTATGGGGATCGCTGGTCGGTGCGACGGGGCCCGTTTCCGCACTGAATCTCTAAAGTTTATGTGTGAATGTCAGCAGGCCATTAGCCTCTCCCAGGTCACGTGGAAAAGTTGCAGCCTGTAAAGTATGGGCAACTCATGGCTAGATGCCAGTAGTGGTGAAAGGTTTGGAAATAGCTCATATCAAAATTGGCCGCCAAACTATCCATGCTACTCCTGCCCAGTGATGGGATAATTGTGCAACCCAAATGTGATTTGTGTTCAATGTGATTCAATTTGTGTGGGAAAAAATAGACACCAAGTGCTTGAGTAACTCAGCGGGTCAGGCAGTGTCTCTGGAGAACATGGATAGGTGACGTTTCAGGTTGGGACTCCTCTTCAGACTGTGGTGGGGGGGGGGGGGGGAGAAAGCCGCAAGAGAGATGGGGCAGGACAAAGCATGTAGAGTGATTGTTGGATGCAGGTGATGGGGGAAGATGGTTGGACAATAGCCAGAGCTGAAGGGACAAGGGAAGTAAGATAAGGATAGAAGAAGTAACAATTGGGAAGCTAGAAGAAAGAATGTAGGGGGAGGGAGATGGGGTGTCTTCATTCAAGGGCTATTTTTTTTAATTTGATTGAAAGATGCGGAATGGAGACATTCCCTTCAGCCCACCTAGTTCACACTGACCATTGATCACCTGTTCATGTTAGTTCTATGGTATCCCAATTTAGCATCCACTGATTTTACATGCAAGGGAATATTTGCAAGGGGTCAATTAACCTACAAAGCCACACGTCTTTGGGATGTGGGAGGACACCAGAGCACCTGGAGGAAACCCATGGGAGAACCTGCAAACTCCACACAGAGTATTGGAAATAGAGATGGTTCTGAGTCGGGACAGTGAGGTTGGTCTCATTGCTGCATTTACAGGTACATTTCAGATGTCTTGAGAGCTCCTTGGCCCATTGCTGCTCCTGGCACCATTACATATGGAAAATACATCCTCTACATAAACCCATTAGCCTTTATTTGTGAAAATTTTAGGTGTTGCGGTCATAGAATTATCTGTAATGAGACTTTTAGTAGTTTGTCTTTTTGTTGAACGACTTTCTGCCTCTCGTTAATGCCTGCTAAAAATTTGAATATGAAGGGGGTGAAGTGGTGGAGCTGCTGCCTTCCAGCTCCAGAAACCTGGGTTTAATCCTGACTACGGGTGCTGTCTGTATGGAGTTTGAACGTTCTCCCTGTGACCTTATCGGTCTTCTCCGGGTGCTCCAGTTTCCTTTCACACTCCAAAGATGTACAGATGTGTATGATATTTGACCAGTAAAATTGAAATATTGTCCCTAATGTGTGGGGTAGTGCTAGTGTACAGTGCGATCGCTGGTCGGTGTGGACTTGGTGGGTCAAGGGCTTGTTTGAAGTCTAAAGTAAGCTTCTCAAATATTAAGGGGGCGGCATGGTGGCACAGCGGTAGAGTTGCTGCCTTACAGTGAATGCAGCGCCGGAGACCCGGGTTCCATCCTGACTATGGGTGCTGTCTGTATGGAGTTTGTCCGTTCTCCCCGTGACCAGCGTGGGTTTTCTCCGAGATCTTCGGTTTCCTCCCACACTCCAAAGATGTACAGGTTTGTAGGTTAATTGGCTTGGTAAATGTAAAAATTGTTTGTGTTAATGTGCGGGGATTGCTGGTCGGCGTGGACTCAGTGGGCCGAAGGGCCTGTTTCCGCGCTGTATCTCTAAACTAAACAAAAATTAGGCTTATTCAAATATTTTGGTCCATCTGGAATGGGTTTGGACGAGTGCAAACCTGTTGGCAGTATTTTTTCATTCCGGAAGTACTAGTGCTCTGGTTTCCTCCCACGTCCCAAAGACCATGTAGGCTATGGGTGCGGTGAAGCACTCTTAGTGTGTAGAGAGTGGAAGCGGAAGTGGGAGAACATTTGTGAATGGGCGATCGATGGTCGGCGTGGACTCGATGGGCCGAATGGCCTTTTTACGCGCTGTATATCTAAACATAATTATGCCCTCTAGTATTTGATTTTTACATCCTGGGGCAATGGCTTTGACTGTCCTATCTCTGCCTCTGATCATATTAATATACAGTCCAAGGGGTTTAAAACTGATGAATGTTTTTAAGAAGCATTTTGGACTCCTGCTGCCTGTGAAAAGCTGCAGAACATTCTGTTACTTGCGTGCTTGTGTCACAATTGCCCTATCTTTTAGATAAAAATATTTCAACACCAAGGTCCCTGAAGAAATTATTTGCTTTCCTCTTTCCCCAAAAATTGCAGACTTGTGCCAAGGTTACTGATTCTGTGCTCAAAACTGCTTTGCCCACGTGATCTTATTTGTGATCCTTGACACCTTTTTAAAAGGAGCACTTGCCCGTTACGGTGTTGAGGATTATGGTCTCTTTGTTTTATTTTGTAAGGAAATGTATTTACATATTTGCCTAGCTTTGCCCTGAATGGGGAGAGAGATACGGAGATGGAAAGAGAGAGAGATGGGGGGGGGGGGGGGGGGGAGAGATTGGGAGTCAGAGACAGAGCAATGATTGCCTTGTTTAAGGGATAAGGCACCAATCAAGATGCTCTGCCTCTTTCCCTCCTCTTTCGGAGCAGAAATATGCCAGAAGCATGAATTAGACCAGGGTGTGGAGGAGGAAACCAAATGAATAAATTGTTAATTCCTCTGTCAGAAAACTTGGTAAGGTTCTGATGAAGGATCTCGGACTTGAAGCGTTAACAGTGTATCTCCTCCCATAGAGACAGCCTGATCTGCTGAACGGTGCCAGCATTAAAAAAATATAATAATAATAATTTAATCTTCAGATTTCCAGCATCTGCATTTGATTTTTGTCTTCCACTACCAGTCAATATTTTGGAGCTGGGGATGGGTGGAGTTTGAATCTTCCCATTCCTAGATCTGCCTCCCCTCCTCCCAACAGTGTGATGGGGGACCCCGTTTAGTTTTTGAATTGTGTCGAGCCCCAGGCTTGGCTCTGGGACAAGGAGGAGGAGGAGGGGAGGGGGGGAGAGATTAAGCAGCAGAGATGAAGAGCGCTTTTGGCTGAAGCGGAGCCAAAAGAAATTCTGGAACAAAGCAACGTGGGAGGCCAACTGAGTGAGTTTCCTCTTGTGTTTCAAGGCTGAGGCACCGAAGGGTAGATCTTGATGTAAATCATGAACGTGGCACGAGGAGGATAGTCCCCCCGAAACTGCTCAACACGCACAGTCCAGTAAAAGCTCCTTCACTACAGCGTGAAGGGCAGCACAATTGACGATTGAATGATAATGCTGTCGGGGGGTCATGTTAAATTATTTTTTACATGGAACTACCTGCTTATCCCAATACATCTCCTCCTCAGCACCTCACAGCAGCCTCCTTTCATTTGATCTCATGGTGCATTTTCAGCATGTTTTGTATCATTATTTCATGACACATTACAGACCAAAAGCCACTGAGCCCATAGTCATAGGGCACAGAAACATTTGCAGGGGGACGTCTCAAGGGCGCCCTCATAATTTTCTCCAGGTTAATGGAGATGCCAGACCACCAGTTGTGCTCCCATTCATTTCGAGAGGACCAGAAACCAGCAGCAGGGATGAACATGCTGAGGCTTCAGACTGCATTTGGAGTATTGTGAGCAGTTTTTGGCTCCGTCTCTGAGGAAGGATGTGCTGGCATTGGAGAGGAGGTTCAAGACAATAATCCCAGGGATAATCAGGTTAACATATGATGAGTGTTTGACGGCACTGGGCCTGTACTCACTGGAGTTTAGAAGGGTTTTTGGGGGACCTCATTGCAACTTACCGAATAGTGAAAGGCCTGGACAGAGTGGATGAGGAGAGGATGTTTCCACTAGTGGGGGAGTCTAGGACCAGAGGGCACAGCCTGTGGGGAAAAAAAGGGGCATTCCTTCAGGAAGTAGATGAGGAATTTACTTCAACGATTACTCTAATACCTAAAAAAGGTAAAGATTTAGAAGATCCGGGCTCTTATAGAGCTATTGCGCTGTTAAATACAGATCAAAAAATATTAGCGAAAACATTAGCTAGAAGGCTAAGTAACTATGTCAGTAAATTAATAAATCCGGATCAAACAGGGTTTATACCCAAGAGGTATTCAAGTAATAACCTGAGACGTCTGTTTAATATAATGCACTCACATAAAACCGAAGAGCAAGATTTATCAATTATTTCACTGGATGCAGAAAAAGCATTTGATCAAGTGGAATGGGATTATATGGTTAAAGTATTGCAAAAATTTCAAGTGGGAGAGAATTTTATCGCTTGGGTAAAATTATTATATGACAGGCCTACGGCCAGAATATTACCTAATAATATCTTGTCCTCGAAATTTCAGTTATCAAGGGGAAATAGACAGGGGTGTTCATTATCACCTCTGCTATTTGCTCTTGTAATAGAACCGTTAGCGGAAAGTATTAGGATACATCCGAATATTTATGGGTACAATACAAAATATTCAAATAATAAGATATCTTTATATGCAGATGATGTACTACTATACATTACAAAATCACAGACTAGTATACCAAATATATTAAATTTAATTGAGGAATTTGGATCCTTTTCAGGATATAGAATAAATTGGAATAAAAGTGAAATCATGCCGATTAAACCTCGGGAATCGACACACCTGTTAAAATTCCCTTTTAGAATCGCCGTAGAAAAATGTAAATATTTGGGAATTGAGATTACTAGAAAATATAAGTCTCTAATGCAAACTATATGCCCTTACTCAATAAACTAAACATACTGATTAAATTCTGGAAAACCCTCCCGATGTCTCTTATAGGCCGAATAAATGCTATAAAAATGATCTTTTTACCACAAATTTTATATCTATTCCAGTCAATACCGATATCCTTACCCAATTTTTTTGTTTTTAATTGGATGCTGATATTACAAATTTTATATGGGACTATAAATCCCACAGAATCCAAAGAAAACATTTGTGTAAACCTAAGGAATTTGGTGGATTATCACTCCCCAATTTTTTATATTATTATTGGGCCACAAATGTCAAAAATATGATTCACCTGTTGGACAATTCGGCCCAGCAGGTGGATTGGATAGTAATGGAGAGAGAGGACTGCTCCCCTTTTAACATAGGAGCGACCCTTCTCTCACCAACAAAAATAAAGAATACAATATATAGTAAAAATCCAATTATTCACAGTACAATTAGAATTTGGAAACAAATAAAATTATCGTTAAAATTAAGAAATCTATCACTTCTTTTACCTATAATGAATAATCCTTCGTTTAAACCTTCTATGATGGATAGAGCTTTTATAAATTGGGAAAGAGTAGGAATTAAAACGTTTGGAGATATGTATGATATTGGAAGTTTTTTAACATTTCACCAATTACAACTTAAATACAACTTGAATAATAATCAATATTTTAAATATTTCCAACTACGTGACTATTTGAAAAAGTATACACGGGAATATCAAAATATGTCTCCTGACTTATTAGATGGGATAATGAATATAAAAGCGGAATCAGCTAATTTAATATCATACCTATATAATTCCATTTTAAATATAGAAATTCCATCATCGGACGGGATCAGAAGAGAATGGGAACAGGAACTTGCTATAAAAATCTCGAATGAGAGTTGGGATAGACATCTATTATATGTGCATAAATGTTCGATTAACGTAAGACATACTCTGATTCAATTAAAATTTTTACATAGATTGTATTATTCAAAAGCTAAATTAAGTAAATTTTACCCAAATACCTCTGCAAACTGTGATAAATGCCTAGTCCAAGAATCAACTATAGCACATTCTTTTGTTTTTTGTATAAAAATTAAATTTTGGAATGAAATTTTTGACATTTTCACTAAATTATTTAAAATAAAACTGAAACCGAATGCAGAACTGATTATTTTTGGAACAATAGAAGCAAGTTTGGAGCTGACTGCGTTTCAAAGGAGTTTTCTTAGTTATGGCTTAATAACGGCAAAAAAATTAATACTGAAATTTTGGGAAAATGCTCCTACGCCAACAATAAAAATGTGGACTTCTAATATGTCGGAATTGTTACATCTGGAAGATATGAGATTCCTCCTAGCAGGTAAACAAGACCAATTCCAAAAGATTTGGTCTCCATATCTCGACTTATTACAAACATAGGGTGCAACAAAATGTTGATAATAAATGGTTTTAGGACCTGGCGAGGGGTGAGTAAAGATAAGAAGTAGGTACATCCCTTTCATATTGTCCTATCTTATTTTCTTTTTTCTCTTTTTTTCTTTTCTTCTTTAACTACTTCTTGTGGTTTAGGTTCACATGTGTGTTCCTGGACCACTTTTTCATTCACTCACTGACTGTCCTTGCTAGTTCTTTCTATTCTTCTTTTCTATTAAAGTTGAAAAACAGAAGTGGTACAAGAACTGTATAAATTTACGTTATTGCAGATTACTGTAATGTAAAATTCTTCTAATAAATTAAAAAATAGAGGGTGGTGAATCTGCGGAATTAATTGCCACAGAAGGCTGTGGAGGCCAAGTCAGTGGATATTTTTAAGGTGGAGTTTGATAGATTCTTGATTACTACATGTGTCACGGGTGTATGGGGTGAAGGCAGGAGAATGGGGTTGAGAGGGAGAGATAGATCAGCCATGATTGAATGGTGGAGTAGACTAGATGGGTCGAATGGCATAATTCTATAACTTAAGCTGGAAAATCGGTGGACCTGTATCTTAAAAGATTTAAAAAAAACTTCTCATTTATACGAGTGTAAATGCTGCTCGATTAACATTGACTGATAGTTGTTGGAGGTCATGATAGATTATTTTTTGCATGCAATTACAATGTGTTACAGCATAGAAACGACCTGCTTAACCCAATACATCTCTTCCTGTATATATTCGCATCAGCCTGCTTTCACGTTTATTTTGTATTGCTTTGTCAGTGTATTTTGTAAGATTATTCCTGACTTATTCTGGCCTTAAAATGGAATAGTTATTGTCACGTGTGTCAAGGCAGAATGAAACTCTTTGCTTGCACACACGAGGTTTGCAAATAATGGCCATCTACGCGTTGACAAAGATACAGAGAACTGCAGATGCTGGTTTAAATCAAAGATTTCTTTTTTGATATTGAAATTCTTCTTTCTTTCTCTTCTTTCTCTCTATTTTTCTTTTTCTATATATAAAAAAAACACTAGAAGCAGAATTAACTGACAATTGACAAATTTAATAATGTATGAATGATTGATGTATATGAAAAGTTTTTTTCTTCTATTCTATTATAATATGTTACTCTACACTGTAATATGTTTGCTTCTAATAAAAATTTATATCACAAAATAAATCAAAAGATACACACAAAATGCTGGAGTAACTCAGTGGGGCAGGCAGCATCTCGGCTTCCACCTCCACCTCCACCTCCATTCTCCTCACACAGGGTCCCCCTTTGTTCACCCCCTTCCCCCACGCTGGGTTGTCCATTGTTCGTCCCCGTCCCTCACGGAGGTTCCCCCGCGCTCTCATCGACCGCCGTCCTTGGTATCACTGCTATCACTGAGCCACAGTAATGGAGTCATACGACACCCACACACAAACAGGCACTTCTCATCATAGTCCGGGTGAGCGGTGGAAATTAGTGGGGAGTTGATTGAGATGTGGGGAGAGTGAAATGGGTTCGGGTCGGATGAATGGTTAGCAATGACTTGGTGGGCTGAAGGGTCTGTTTCCATGCTGTATCTCTTGTTCCATCCACGCAATGGTTAACCCTTTCAGATTCCACTTCTTTGGTTTAGTTTAGAGCTACAGAGCGGAAACAGGCCTTCGGCCCACCGAGTCCGTGCCGACCAGTGGTCCCCGCACACTAGCGGCAATTTACAATTTTACCAAGCCAATTAACTCCAAACCTGTACGTCTTTGGAGTGTGGGATGAAACCGGAGCACCCGGAGAAAGCCCACGGAAGTCACGGGGTGAACGTACAAACTCCGTACAGACAGCACCCGTGGTCAGGATCGAACCCGGGTCTCTGGCGCTGTGAGGCAGCACTCTACCACCCGCGCCGCCCACTCTCTTTACAATGACTCTATTTTGCGTATACTTTATCCTAAAATGAATGATTAACAAGGTTTATATTGCAGTTCGAATGTCCTTCAGAAAATGGTATTTCCTTCTCATCATTCTTTTGTAAATGGTAACGAATGTCTGATTAAAGTACTGGGCCAGCCAGGGACATAATTAACTATTGTTAGCCAGGCAACAATTAGTCTCTGTGATTGTCAATGGGGCTCTCTGTTCTGTATGTATGTGGCTATTACCCTGGCTGTTTCCTGTCTGACAAGCAAAGGCAATCTCCCTGCACCATGAGTTGTTTTACTGTTTGGTCGGGTGCTGGATATTCAGTGTCGTGCCGAGAATCAATTGCTTTAAGGCAGTGTTTATTGAACGCGGGGACCTATTGACCAGATAAGTGCATTCAAGGAGTCTGTGATGCCGCCAACTCTGGGCAAGGATTCTCTTGCTTTGCTGTGTGGAAGTGGCGGGTTGACGTTCCATTTGAGCACGTAATGCAGGCTGACACGGGCTGACATGCAGGGAATGGTGGACGTGGCCCAGACCATCACACAAACCAACCTCCCTCCCCATTGATTCCATTGACTGCCTGGGCAAGGCCATCAGTGGGTCAAGCAGCATCTGTGTAGGGGCGGGGGGTGGGGATGGAATTGGTGACATTACGACCCGAGTCAAGAGACAATAGGTAGGCCCTTCGAGCCAGCACCGCCATTCAATGTGATCATGGCTGATCATCCCCAATCAGTACCCGGTTCCTGCCTTCTCCCTATATCCCCTGACTCCGCTATCTTTAAGAGCCCTATCTGGCTCTCTCTTGAAAGTATCCAGAGAACCGCCCTCTGAGGCAGAGAATTCCCTAGACTTGCAACTCTCTGTGAGAAAGTGTTTCCTCGTCTCGCTTCTAAATGGCTTACCCTTTATTCTTAAACTGTGGCCCCTGGTTCTGGACTCCCCCAACATCGGGAACATAATACATTTTGAAG
Source organism: Malacoraja senta (assembly GCA_038087875.1). Classification (NCBI taxonomy): domain Eukaryota; kingdom Metazoa; phylum Chordata; class Chondrichthyes; order Rajiformes; family Rajidae; genus Malacoraja; species Malacoraja senta. The sequence goes on from CM075986.1 coordinate 8,827,697, forward strand.
GGGGCACCCAGATTTGAAACCAGGGACCTCTTGATCTACAGTCAAATGCTCTACCACTGAGACCCCCCCCCCCCAGAGTCATCGGCAATTCCTCCCCCCTCCCCCTTCCCCCCCACCACCTGCTCCCTCACACAGATTGGTACACATGACAATAAAAAATATGTACGGAGTTTGTACGTTCTCCCGTGGGTTTTCTCCGGGTGCTCCGGTTTCCTCCCACGCTCCAGACATAAAGGTTTGTAGGTTCATTGGCTTCGGTGAATGTTAAATTGTCCGTTGTGTGCACGTGCGGGCTGGTTGGCATGAACTCGGCGGTCTGAAGGGCCTGCATCTCTCAACTAAATTAAACTAATAACGTGTCGGGAAGGAACTGCAGATGCACGTTTACACCGAAGAAAGACACGAAATGCTGGAGTAACTCAGCAGGTCAGGCAGCATCTCTGGGGGGAAGGACTGGGTGATGTTTTGGATCGAGTTCCTTCTGCAGACTGATCTGCTTTCATGCAATGGTTAATAAGGCAACTATCCTGAACGCCACATTCCTCGCCTTATCTATCTGTGCTACTGGCTTGTGTTAAGTTGTATCTTTCACTTTTGCAGGAAGCTAATGAGATGTCGCTTGAACTTGCTGCCTCTCACTGCTTGAACTTCTGCAGATAGTCCATGTTCTGTCTTGTGGTTACTTTCAGCTTGCAGTGAAAACTATACTGGAGACAGTTAACAGAAATAAAGCTCGGAGCTACCACAGACGGCCGTGGGGGCTGAGCCTTTGGGTATCTCTAAAGCAGAGGTAGACATGTTCTAGATTAGTGCGGGTGTCGGGGGTTATGGGGAGATGGCAGGGGTTGACGGGGAAAGATAGATCGGCCCTGATTGAATGGCGGAGTAGACTCGATGGGCAGAATGACCAAGTTCTGCTCCTATAACATGAACTTATGGACAAACTAAATAAATGCCCGGTCCGTGTTTAGTGCAGTCAAGCCGGAGAGTGGGGTTGAGAGGCAGTAATGGTGCGGTAGTGGCGTGGTTAATTGCTGAAGTGACGTACAGGGATTTGCCCTACTGATCTGGAGACACATTCTCATCCCTGCAGGCAGCTGGGAAATGTAGATTCAAGTAATTAAATCACTAATAAAGATCTGTCACCAGGAACCGTGGCAATCAACCCACTGAACTGTGATTTAACAACTCGTCTCATTTTCTGATATCTTCTCTGGAAGGACCGCAGGGTTTCCTTCTGTGAGACTTATTTTATTCTGGTCTTGTGGCGGTGATTTTAGAGATGCAGCACGGAAACAGGCTCACGAGTCCGCACCGACCAGCGATCCTCGCACGTGAACACTATCCCACACGCACTAGGGACAATCGCCGCGCGTCCAACCCACAATGCCAGGACTCTGCGATTTGGTCAGAAATGGCATCATGGAGTCTCACAGCATGGAAACTGTCCTTGCCCACACTGACCTACATGCCCCATCTGCACTAGTCCCACCTGCCTGTGTTTGGCCCATATCCCTCTAAACACATCCTATCCATGTACCTGTCTAAATGCTTCAACACAGCAGGCTAATTGTCAAATTCCACATTTACAAGGGTATTTTTTAAAGCAGAGATCAATAGGGTCTTAATTAGTAAGTGTTGGGTTATGGGGAGAAAACGGGAGAATGGGGCTGAGAGGGAAAGATAGATCAGCCATAATTGAATGGTGGAGTTGACTTAATGGGCCGAATGGCCTAATTCTGCACCAACATAGAAATATAGAAAATAGGTGCAGGAACATGCCATTCAGCCCTCCGAGCCAGCACCGCCATTCATATGATCATGGCTGATCATCCTAAATCGGTACCCCGTTCCTGCTTTTTCCCCATATCCCTTGATTCCATTAGCCCTAAGAGCTCTATCTAACTCTCTTGAAAACATCCAGTGAATTTGTCTCCACTGCCTTCTGTGGCAGAGAATTCCACAGATTCACAACCTAATACCCATCGTTTTAATGTAAGTTGACCTCTGGGCATTTGGGATACAAAACACAAATGTTGTAAAGATTTCGCTCAGTATCCCATGAGGAGAAAGTACAATGGTGAATTTGTGGAGTTTAGTTCTGTTTAGTTTGGAGATACTCTGCTCTTTGGAGATATTCTGTATCTTCTCCCCTTTGCTCTACCTCGTTGATGCCCTTGGTCTATCTTTGATCGGACTTTACTGGCTTTATCTTGCACCAATATTATTCCCTTATCATGTATCCGTACATTGTGGACGGCTTGATTGTAATCATGTATGTTCAAGAAGGAACTGCCGATGCTGGAAGATGGAAAGGTAGACAAAACTGCTGGAGAAACTCAGTGGGTGCGGCAGCATCTATGGAGCGAAGGACAGATGCTGCCGCACCCGCTGAGTTTCGCCAGCATTTCTGTCTACCTTGTAATCATGGGAAACCAGTGTGATGTCTGTAATGACGTAGGTTGGAGAATTGGGACTGTACCCTAGCTTATAGGAGAACCATTCATAAGACTGATAACAGCGAGGAAATAATCTGTTCCTGAGTTTGATGTCGGAGAGAGTTATATAGTGATACAGTGTGGAAACGGGCCCTTCGGCCCAACTTGGCCACACCGGCCAACATGGCCAGCTATATTAGTCCCACCTGCTTATGTTTGGTCCATATCCCTTCAACCTGTCTTATCCATGTATCTGCCTAACTCTTTGTTAAATGTCAGGATAATCCCTGCGTCAACTACCGCTCTGGCAGCTCGTTCCATACACCCATCACCCATTGTGTGAAAAAGTTGCCCTCAGATTCCTATTAAATCTTTTCCCTTTCACCTTAAGCCCATGTCCTCTGGTCCCCGATTGACCTACTCTGGGCAAGTGTTATCTATCCGATCTATTCCTCTCTGATTTTATACACCTCAATGTGATCATCCCTCATCCTCCAGCGCTGTGGTACGGGCTTTTATGCTTCCTG
>CM075986.1:8830861-9011165 GCA_038087875.1 Malacoraja senta
GACCCCTTCTTCAGGACTTTGCTGATCACACCATTAGTTCCAAGATCTTCTTCTTGTGTATGGCGTGCACAGCCTAAAGTTGTAGAACAACTTGTTCTATTTCATCTTATTTGATTGTGCACACTAGGTTGATTGCATTCGTCGAAACAGGGCGGACCACGTGAAGGTTGCAATCTCCCCCCCCCCCCCCGTTCCAAGATATTGCAAAATGAACAGTTTGTTCTGACAGTAAAATTTATTGTCTATATTGATGCATTAAGTCTTCAAAGCTTATAATAATAATATTTTCACAAATCTTTATTGGGACAGCATACAACATCTGCTGATTGTTGTTTTAAATACATATATATATATATATATACATATTAAAAATTTGGAATCATGTGCTTTCTTAGAATGCTTTAATTGTTTCTCTGGAAATTAAACCAGAGGACCAAACTGTCCTCTGAAACTTGTTTTCCTCCAGTTTCCTTTCCCTGTTCCAAAATTCCAATTTTTCCCCTGGGAAGACTCCATAACTCCAGATGTGTGAGACTTGTCTGATGCTCCCCATAAAGACTTATGCCTTCTATCACAGTGAGGAGGTGTTGGATGTTTGTGTGGAATTGTGTCAATTGTGTGTTGTTGTTTTTTTGCTGTTATGACTGCAGGAACGGAATCTCGTTTGAACGTTGTATGTTTAAATGACAATATATGGCATTCTATCTATCTATCTATCTATCTATCTAAACATCTGACACCCGTATTAATCAAGAATCTATCTTTCTCTGCCTTAAAAATATCCACTGACTTGGCCACCACAGCCTTCTGTGGCAAAGAATTCCACAGATTCACCACCCTCTGACTCAATAAATTTCTCCTCATCTCCATTCTAAAAGAATGTCCTTTAATTCTGAGGCAGAGAGAGAGAGAGACACAGAGACAGACAGAGACAGACAGAGACAGAGAGAGACAGAGACAGAGACAGAGACAGAGAGAGAGAGAGAGAGAGAGAGAGAGAGAGAGAGAGGGACGGACGGACGGACGGACGGACGGACAGACAGACGCCACAGCCACGGACCAACTCGGAGATGGGAGAGATCAGGCAGCTGCTGCACACCCTTTGTTTCCACCTCCTATGGTAACAAAGGACACAAATATATAAACAGTCCCTTCCGAGTGACTGATAAAAACACTAAATTAGTACTGTTGATATTGTTGATATGTTTGCACTGAATTAGTACTGTTGATATTGTTGATATTGCTATTAATACTGTTGATATTGCTATTATTAATATAGTTATTATTACTAGGTGGCAGTACGAGTCTGCCTTACCATAACATACAAAACTTTACCTAACGTTCCCCAATTATAGAAGAAAAATATATATATATATATATATATATAGTGTTTTCGCACCTGTCCTGCAAAATAGGTTTTATTTAAACTAAAGAAAAGAATATAAATAGAAAATAAATGAGTTCATTTCATATAGGATGTTGGAATATCCAGGGTCTCTTCAACCTTCGGGATGAAGACTGGGAACCCTGAGTTCCTAAAGTCTATAGAAGACACTGATATAATGATATTAACGGAAACATGGTACCGAAAGGATACGTTCATTCACTGCCCCTCAGGGTACCATGAAGTCATGGTGCCCTCAGTAAAAACTACTGATATACGTAAGGGCAGAACCTCTGGGGTGGTCTTGGTGTGGTACAAAGAAGAACTAGACAGTCACATTACATCAATAAAACAGGGGAAATCACATATATGTTTGAAACTAGATAAAACAATTGGAATAACTGGAAAAGATATATATCTATGTGCCGCCTACATACCCCCAATAGAATCGCCATATTTTGAAGAGGATATATTTGAAACTCTCCACATGGAAATCAATCATTTCCAGGCCCAGGGAAATGTGCTACTATGTGGAGACCTGAATGCAAGGACCGGATGTGAACCCGATTCCATAGACCCACAGGGCAACAACCATGTGTTCGGTCAAACCCCCTTGTATGTCACACCAACCATCATTAACCAGAACAACCTGGACTGTGAAATAAATAAAAGTGGTAGAGAGGTAGTGCATCTCTGCCGAGCCTTGGGCCTGTACATAGTTAATGGTAGGCTCAGAGGGGACTCGATGCGAAGGTTTACATATTCCTCATCTCTTGGGTCTAGCGTGGTAGACTATGCAATTACTGACATAGACCCCTGCACTATCAGTGCATTCACTGTTAGGCAGCAGTCCCCTCTTTCAGACCATAGTCAAATCAATGTGTACCTAACATTTCCTGTTCAAACTAAAGACGTAAAAAAGGAACCAAGTAAGCTGTATAAACTAACTCAGACTTACAGATGGGCTTCAGATAGTGGAGATAAATTCATCGTGGCCCTGAATTCACCTGATCTCACAAATAAAATATTGAAATTCAAGACAAACCCATATGAGACTACTAGAGAAGGTGTAAACATGGCTATAAAGGACATTAATATGATCTTTCACAAGGCAGCTATTAAATCTGACCTTGTGAAACAGAAGAGAAAAATTATCAAAAAAAACAACCATGAAAAATGGTTCGACCACGAGTGTAAGAATGTCAGAAAAGATCTGAGGAAAATATCGAACCAAAAACACCGTCAACCAAACAATCCAGACTTACGCATTAGATATAATGAAACTCTTAAAAGGTATAAACACACGATTAGGAACAAAAGACAAAATCACACTCACAAAAGACTTGAAGAAATTGAAAATTCCATAAATCAAAACCAATTTTGGGATATGTGGAATAACCTGAGCACAACAAAACTACAAACATTACCAATTCAAGACGGTGATATCTGGAGAGCACACTTCAAAAATCTATATAAAGACATCCCAATAAATAAAATAAACTCAAATCATTCTCATATCAAAGAAAAACTCCAAACACTAGAAATAGTAATCAAAGATTATCAAAACCCCCTTGATTTCCCAATTACTTTGGAAGAACTGACCTTAAAAATAAAATCTCTTCACTCAAAGAAAGCCTGTGGTCCAGATAGCATTAAAAATGAAATGCTCAAGTACAGCACTCCGGAGATGCAGGACATAGTGCTTAGGCTGTTCAACATCATACTACGTTCAGGTCATTTCCCTGATATTTGGTGCCAAGGGCTTATTTCACCCATTTATAAGAGTGGAAACAAACTAGACCCAAATAACTACCGCGGCATCTGTGTCAGTAGCTGCCTAGGGAAGTTATTCTGCAGTATCATAAATAACAGAATGCAGGATTTCCTTAACAAACACAACATTCTCAGTAAAAACCAAATTGGCTTCCTCCCAAAACATCGTACCACTGACCACATTTACACCCTCCACACTCTCATTGAAAAACATGTACACCAAGCAAAAAATGGAAAAATATTTGCCTGTTTTATTGACTTTGAGAAAGCATTTGACTCTATTTGGCATGAAGGGCTCTACTACAAACTCCTCTGTTGTGGTATAGGAGGAAAGGTATATGACCTTATCAAATCAATGTATCTGAATAATAAATGTGGCGTTAAAATTGGGGACAAATGCACTGATCTCTTCACCCAGAGAAGAGGCTTCCGGCAAGGCTGCAATCTGAGCCCGACACTGTTTAATTTATATATAAACGATTTGGCAATAAAGCTGGACCAGAGCACTGCGCCGGGCCTCTGTCTCCTGGACGGAGAGGTAAAATCTCTGTTTTATGCGGATGACTTGGTTCTGCTGTCCCCCACAGAACAGGGACTGCAGCAACAGTTGGACCTACTTGATGAGTACTGCCAAGATTGGGCCCTGGCAGTAAATCTAAAGAAAACCAATATCATGATTTTCCAGAAAAAACCCAGATGTCAGGAAAATAAATACAAATTTACTCTCAATGGTATTATTATCGAACACACTATGAGCTATACTTAATTTGGTCTAACTGTTGCAGCATCAGGGAGCTTCAATATGGCAGTGAATGCACTAAAAGAGAAAGCTCGAAGAACTCTGTATGCAATAAAAAGAAGATTCTACAACATCCAAATTCCCATTAAAATCTGGCTTAAAATATTTGATAGTGTAATCCAGCCCATTGCGCTTTATGGTAGTGGAGTATGGGGGCCGCTCAGTCACCATAGTTATAGTAAATGGGAAAAACATACAACGGAGGCCCTGCATGCGGAATTTTGTCGGAACATCCTCCGCATCCAAAGGAAAACACCAACAAACGCATGTAGGGCAGAATTAGGCAGATACCCACTGATAATAAATATCCAGAAAAGAGCACTAAATTTTTGGAATCACCTTAAATCTAGCCCACCAGATACCCTCCAGTTTAAAGCCCATAAAACACAAGAGGGGAGCCCAGAAAAGAGTTCCCTGTGTCAGTTGGTACGGAGACTAACTACCCCCATTCAGTTAAACCCTATCAAGTTAAATCCTGACCAGCCTCAGATCAATACTGACCCCCCAATCACCAGTTAGAGTGAACCAAATTATCAACCAATGTAAAGAAACATATTTGGAACATTGGGATAAAGAAACCAAAAGCCAAAGCAGATTAGAATGCTACCGTGCCCTAAAAAGAGATTATAAATTGGCAGACTATCTCTCAACTGTTAGAGACATAAAACAGAGACAGACCCTCACCAAATACAGGCTAAGTGACCACTATTTGGCAGTTGAAAAAGGAAGACAGAAGAGATTCTGGCAACCAAGAGAAAACAGAATATGTGGCCACTGTTTGACAGATGAGGTTGAAACAGAGGTGCACTTCCTCCTAAAATGCAAAAAAATTGACAAAACAAGGAAAACATACTTTGACAAACTCAGTCAGGCAACCCCTGACTTTAAGGAACTAGATGATACATCAAAACTAAGAATAATCCTTGGTGAAGGAAATACGGCACATCTTGGTGCACAATACGTAACAGCATGCCATAACCTGAGAGACGGTGAATGACCAATATGCACATATGTACGCACACACTAATTGACATTAACTGACACTAAGAAATCAATATTGAATTGCTAAATTAGCTACCCTGTTGTACTGCTTACAGCTGCAAGAACGTGTAGCAATCAATAAAGGGCTATAGGCCTCTTGCGAGTTTATGTACAGGGACATATCTATCTATGCACTGTATACTTGTATTTATACTTATGCATCTTAAATATGTATGTCATGTTTCATACTTTGGCAATATAACAATGTTTTTTGTATCATGCCAATAACGTTTTTAAATTGAAAATTGAAATTGAAAAAAGAGAGAGAGAGAGAGAGAGAGAGAGAGAGAGAGAGAGAGAGAGAGAGAGAGAGAGAGAGAGAGAGAGATATGGATGGATGGATGGATGGATGGATGGATGGATGGATGGATAGATAGAGGTTACGGGGACAAGGCAGGAGAATGGGGTTAGGAGGACGATTGTAGATCAGCCATGATTGAATGGTGGAGTAGACTTGGTGGACTGAATGGCCCAATTCTGTTCCTATCACTTCTGAGCTTACGAGGCATCAGCCAAGGACCAGCGATGCATTGAGATGAAGGTGCAATGAGCTTGTTATGGGTTGTGGGCTGGCTGAGTTGGCAAAACTACTGTTGGTCTTTCCAAAGCAGTGCCCTGGGAACTTTATGTCTCCACAGTAATAGAGTGTCTGATGTTGGCCCTCACTGGCTCCACTTGACTGGAATCCAAGTCAATGGTGCCAACTTACAAAGAGCATTCAAATGCTGGGTTCATACACAACCAAGCAGGTTGATTTTTTTTATCTCCAGACTCAGCCATGATTGGATGGCGGAGTGGACTAGATGGGCTGAATGACCTACTTCTGCACCTATCACATGAACTTATGAGAAATGTTGTCTGATGGAACAAGGGTTTGTGCAAAATCTAGAAGATGTTCTAAACCTTAATTTTATGGTAAACGAGAAATGAACATTACAAATTAATGGGAATCCACGCTGTCCAGTCCTTTCACTATTCAAGCCTGGTAATTTTACTTCGGAGTCACGTGAGTGACTACGTGAAGACCCCGTTCAGCACGCATGCGCGACATTAGCGTTCACGCAGTGCAACAGCGACGACCGGGAGTACAGGCGCTCCCGCTACACGTCGGTGAAAATAAACAGCGGACCTTCAGGTAAGTCTTACACTGAGGTCGTAATCCGCAAGCTGTGCTCTGCTCTGTATTCCAGGGGAACTGGGAACAGGAGCAGCACGGCAAAGGAAGAAAACCGCCCCCCGTTCGACTCCAACAGAACGGGAGTGTTCCATATGCGGCGGTCCACCCTCATCGAGACCGAGCCGAGCCCAGTCCCGCTAGCGCAGCCTGATGAGCGGCAGCGGGCTGGAGGAAAAGTTAAAAAAAAACAACAACAAAAACAAACAAACAAACAAACCGGCCGGTTATGTCTGACTCCGATGAGGAGGGTCCGCCTTAGAGCGGCAGAGCTAGCCGCCTGAGCCGAATGAAAAGGCTCATGGAGCAACTGCTCCAGCGAGACTTGCTTCAGGAGCTACAGCAGTCTCGCCAGGGGGATCAGGCACTCCCACAGCAGTGCTCTATAAATGCACTGGCCATCGCTTTCCCCTCAAAGCAGGGCAGCGTTGGCGACCAGGGCTGGGCTGGTCAGGAAGAGGGGTCATTGGCTGAAGATGTCGGGAGTAGGCTTGGGGTACAGGATCAGGAAGAGCTGCTGGGTGTGGAGATTCGCTACGTGGTTTCACCACGAGCAGGGCGGCCATTGGAGCCAAAACTGGCGGCCAGCATCAACCACCTGTCCCTCAAACCCCTACAAGACAGGTACTTAATGAGGCACTAGAGCTGGAAAACTGCAGTTCGCTCAATGTACCGGCTGTTAACAGCCAAATCTGGGGGGGGGGACAGAGTATCCGGAACCAGGAGCTAAAATCCTCAAGCTCCTGACGACAGGGATAACAGCCTATGCTCGTTCCGTGGATGGGGTGGATATGACCACAAACCAGCAAGACACTCTGGCTCTGCTGTGCTACACCCAATATGAGATAAATAACCTCCGCAAGGAGAGAATAAGACCTGCCCTCAATCCCAGGTTTGCAGGACTGTGTAAAACACCGGCCTCAGAGCCGCAGATCCTGTATTTGGAAGGACAAGTGAAAGACCTGGAGGAGGAGTCCAAAGCATTTGGCCTCATGAGGGGCAGGCCCCGGAACGAGCAGACCCACACAAAAAACCAGACGGCAGTACCCCACCGCGTCCACCAGTCAAGGTCAAATTTATGTCACTGGTGAAAGCTCGGGGTCTGCATACTATCCCCGAAAGCCTTTTTAGGCCAGGGCCCAGAGCGGACCCCATGGAAAATGCGCCACCCCCAATCAGCAGTACATCAGCAGTACATCCAGCAGGATAACGACGGATGAACAAACGGAAGAAAGGAACACTACCATAACTATGGAGGTAGGTGGGTCTGGTTCCTACCAGCATGTAAATGGGGAACTGTACTAACAGGAGGTGTCTCACGAATGATAGTTATATACTTAACAGTATTCGGGGATACAAAAATAGAGTTCATTCACGAAAACATGCCACCAGTTCAGCACGTACCCAAAGGGTCTTTACCCTCTCAGTCAAAGAGAACTAGAGGCTCAAGCAGAACTGGTGAGGTTACTTACAAAGGGTGTCATTGAGAAATCCAAACATGATCCTTTGGAATTTGTCTCAAATATATTTACCAAAAGTAAAAAAGATGGTGGATGTCGCATCATCATTGACTTAACCTCACTAAATACCTTTGTTAAGTAAGTACATTTCAAAATGGAAACATTTGTAACTGCTAAACAACTGATTTCCATAGGATACTTTATGGCAAGCATTGATCTAAAAGATGCCTACTATTCAGTACCCATTCACAAGGGTCATCGCAGATACCTGAAAATTTACCTGGATGGGGCAACTATGGCAGTATAAAGTATTGCCTAATGGGTTGACATCAGCCTTAGACTATTTACCAAGATATTAAAACCAGCCTTGGCAACATTAGCGAAACAAAGACATATTGTCATGGCGTATCTTGATGATATCCTAATAGTTGGCAAAACCATGGAGTTGGCTAAATCAGCTGTATTAGCTACCAAATAATTGTTTGAAACCCTGGGTTTGTCATACATCCAGATAAATCTAAGTTGACGCCATCCACAACTATGGACTATCTGGGATTCAATTAACTCAATCCACATGTCTGTAACGTTGCCAAAAGGTAAAGCAGCAGAATTGGCACAGATGTGCAACAATTTAATGGTAAGCAATCGACCAACCATCCGACAAGTGGCAAGAGTAATTGGCAAAATGGTAGCAGCATTTTCAGCTACACAATTTGGACTCCTGCACTATCAGCACCTACAAAGGGCAAAAGTACAGGCGTTGAAACAACATGCAGGTCACTTTGACAGATCCATGAAACTACCCATTGAAGCAATATCAGAGTTACAATGGTGGATATAACACATTTGGCATAGTTCCAGCCCTATCATCATCAATAACCCAACGTTAACTATACAAACAGATGCCAGTGCTCAAGGCTGGGGAGCAACTAATACCATATCCAGCACAGGTGGTAGATGGACTAACCTAGACTCGTCTTTACTACAAACACTGGGCATAAATTATTTGGAAATGTTGGGTGCGTTTTATGGTTTTAAAGCATATTCTAGGAATATGCACAATTTGCATGTTAATTTACAAATTGATAATATCACGGTGGTGGCCTATATTAACCATATGGCCGGAATAAAATCGATATCATGTGACAATTGGGTCAACACAATCTGGTAATGGTGGGTCGATAGACATATTTGGCTATCAGCAACTTACCTACCAGGTAAGCTAAATACAGTCCCAGGTCATGCAAATTCAATGATAAACACCGAATGGATGTTAAATCCTAGAGCTTTGCTAAAATTACAAACCAATATGGCACACCAGATATCGATTTCTTTGCATCCAGACTAAATCACCACGTACCAATGTATGTCCCTTGGGAACCACACCCTGAGGCAGCAGCGATAGATGCATTCGCGCTGAACTGGGAGACAGATTTCTTCTATGCTTTTTCCCCCTTCTGCCTTAATCTGTAGGGTACTACGCAAAATACAGATGGACTCTGCTTCAGGTATTTTGATAGTACCAACTGGCCTACACAGCCATGATTCCCAGTGGTCCTCGACATGGTCATCGAAACTCCTATGACCTTTCCCAGTAGCCCAGACCTATTGACGCACCCTGTATCAGGCATAAGTCATCCATGCCATGCCAAAATTAACCTACTGGGTTGCAGATTATCAAAAGACCACTGCTGGGACTGGGATTGTCTGACAGGACCATCAACATGATGACACCGTATGTCCACCAGGAAACAATACCTATCGAGCATCAGGAAGTGGGAAAGATACTGCTCGACTACTGGGACAACGTACTCATCTGCAACCATAACCAATGTACTGGAGTTCCTGGGGGCCTTCACCATAATGAAGGATTGAGCTACAGCGCCATCAATACTGCCAGACGTGCGCTGTCAGCCTACTTAAAACAGGTGCCAGGACAACAGGCCATAGGGTCTCACCCGCTGGTGATCAAACTCATGAGGAGTATCGTCAACTCCAACCCTCTTAGACCTAGGTATACACAAATCTGGGATGTCAGTGTGGTCCTGACATACCTAAGGGGATGGTCCCCAGTCAGGTCTCTCACCCTGGAAAAGCTAACCCTGAAAACGGTCATGCTGATGCTACTAGTCTCAGCACAAAGAGTCCAGTCCCTCCACTTACTGCGACTGGACAACATGGTTATAACACCAGACCGGGTCTCATTCACCATTCAGGAGCTGCTAAAGCAGAGCAAGCCAGGAACTTGAGTCCTAGTTATGGATTTCTGGGCATACCCACCTGACCTACGGTTGTGTGTCATGACTCACTTATTCACTTACATCAACACAACAAGAGATTCTCGAGGGAGAAGGAAAATATATATATATATATATATATATATATATATATATATATATATATATATATAAATATAATAAAAAGCCTTATGGGTCAGCCACAAGAAACCTCATGGTTGGGTGTCGAGCCAAACCATCTCGAGATGGCTCAAGCAGGCACTGGGAGCTGCTGGAGTAGATACTGATGTATATACATCTCACTCCACCAGGGCAGCATCCACATCGGCGGCTAAAAGAATGAACATGGAGAAAAAGTTCCAAACGTTCTCCCACAAGCCGCTAGCAGAACCTGTGTTATTTGCAGAAAGAGTTTTAAAATCTGCAAAATTATATAATTTAAGCCCGGGGGAGCATTTTGTCTTTTGTTATTGTTTAATAGATACCATTATTGTTTACAAACAGATTATGGTTGATTACGATAACATACTTCCTCCCTTGAATGACTTCGGCAGCGAGTGAAGTATGAACTGTTACACGGTTTGAAATCACAGAGCTTTGAAGTCTTCACGTAGTCACTCACGTGACTCCGAAGTAAAATAGTAAGATTAAACGAGAACTTACCAGTTTGAAGTTTGATCTGTATTTTATGAGGAGTTACGATGAGGGATTACGTGCCCTCCGCTCCCACCCTCAATTATAGATCAACAGGTATCTTAGTTCTCCTTTTCTTTACTATGTTTATTTCAATTATTGTGTTTCCTGTGATTCCACACCGCTGCTTTGAAGAATGTCGCGCATGCGTGCTGAACGGGGTCTTCACGTAATCCCTCATCGTAACTCCTCATAAAATACAGATCAAACTTCAAACTGGTAAGTTCTCGTTTAATCTTACTATCTTTTGCCTCACTGAGAGGGCAGATAGGACTCATCGTTTAACCTCAAACTTGCAAAGGTACCCGTCACAATGTAGCTCTCCTTGAAGGAACTTGCTGTAAAGTGTTGTAATCTTGCTTCATTCTCCGTCTGCCTGCCTACATTATCGGGCGTGAAAGATATACAGCCACACAACACGGCGGCACGGTGGAGCAGCGGTAGAGTTGCTGCCTTCCAGCGCCAGAGACCCGGGTTCCATCCTGACTACGGGTGCTGTCTGTACGGAGTTTGTACGTTCTCCCCGTGACCTGCGTGGGTTTTCTCTGAAATTGTTCGGTTTCCTCCCACACTCTAAAGACGTGCAGGCTTGTAGGTTAATTGGCTTGGTATAATTGGCCCAGTGTGTGTAGCATAGTGTAAAGGGCCCTTCCCACTTTCCCGAGTTACTCACGAATTCTCCCGAGTTTTCCCCTTGATTCAAACTCGGTAAATGTCCAATGCGAGTCCGTAGGAGTCTGTAGATATATCGTAGCGGCTCGTTTTGCCAGCTGTAGGAACTCGGGGCATCAGGTAAGTCGGGACGTTTTTTCCAGCATGTCAAAAAAGTCCACGAGTAAAGATAGTCGGGAGGAGGAGTTTGTAGATCACAAAAATCTTGATTTTTTTTTAAGGTCCTTTCAACTCAGCAGAGCACTCGGGAAAGTGGGACAGGCCCTTTAGTGTGCAGCGATCGCTGGTCGGTGCGGACTGTGTGGGCCGAAGCGCCTGTATCTCTAAACTAAATTAAATCTAAACTAAACAAAGAAATAGGACCTTTGGTCCAACTCGGCTAACCTTTGGCTAACCTTGGTGCCCCATCTAAGCTAGTCCCATTAGGCCGCGCTTGGCCCCTATCCCTCTAAACCATTCCTGGAGAGGGACATCGAGTCCAAGGAAGATGATGGCTGGAGGCCCTGCAGCAGCCTGGGGCTCGCCTGGATCGACCCCACTCATAAGAACTAGAGCACGGGCCGGACTGAAAATGGCGCCGAAACATGACGGCTCTTGCATGCAGGATCTGTGGTCTATTTCTGTTCACTTGCTAATCGGGGACGTGCTTAGGTACGGCAATACTCGACTGGACTGTTTGAAAGCAAATAATTTCACTGTGCGTTTGCACTTGTGACAATAAATGCACCTTTGACCACTGATCATTGACTATATGACTGGGACAGGATGGTATACATGAGATTAAATGGTTTTAGGCAAATTGCTCTGAAATAAAAAAAAATACATGTTCTAAGTTTAGTTTAGTTTAATTGTAATTGTAATTAATTTATTAGCCAAGTATGTAACATACAAGGAATTTGATTTGACAACAGGCATACAAAAAAGGAACAAGATATAAAACCACATAAAAATGAAACATAGACTTAAACAGCCACCACAACGGCATGTGACAATCCCCAGGGCACACAGCACAAGCGGAGACCCACAGCCATCAGTTCAATGTCCCGGCCACACACACACGCTCCTTCACCGTGATGTGACCAGAGTTGTACCCGACCGCTGTCACTCTCTCTGCAGTCCCTGTCCGCCCGAACAGTCAGAAAGCCGCCCACATGGCCTGGCCAATCTGGCCATCCGCGAGTCACGACGCCCAAGCCGGCTGCCTGCCCCTTTTCCGGGGTTACGTCCGCGCCCGGGTGGTTTTGGAAAGGGACTATGCGCTGTCTACGGGCGCCCGGGGGGATTTCCAGGACCGTTGGGCACTGCGTGGTGTGGAAGTTATCCTCGATGTGGATCATAATTTAGTAGTTCACTTCGTATATTTGTTTGATGTGTATTATGTTGGTGGGTTTTGTTTCGTTTTATATTGTACTGGAAATATTATTTTTAATAACTGATTAAATTATTTTTGTGCTTAAAAAAAGAAGACAGCCATCCACACTCGCACTAGACTCCGGGATGTCCTCATGGACCCATGTCCCGGCAAAACACTGAGATCACTACACTCACGGCATTCCCTCCGAGTTCCCACCGCACAGGCAGCACTTCCATCTTGTTTTTCCGGCAACCTCACATTCCCCACTGTGATGGAAGGCAAATAACTTATACCTTCTTTCCTCCTTTTCTCCCGCGGTCTGGGCAATCGAAACTCCAGCAGTCGTGGCGATCGAAGCTCCCGCGATCATGCAGTTGGAGCTCCGCAGTCAATCCCTAACAAAGGGACCTCCAGCTCCACGATGTTAAAGCCGCGGTGCAGACGGAGATATGGTGAAAAAGTCGCATCTCCATCCAGTTAGTTTAGTTTAGATTAGAGATACATCGTGGGAACAGGCCCTTCGGCCCACTGATTCCACACCAAACAGCGATCCCCGCACATTGACACTATCCTACACATACTAGGGAACATTTACACTTATAGCAAGCCAATTAATCTACAAACCTGTATGTCTTTGGAGACGGAGGGAGAAAAACGAAGATCTCGGGGAAAACCCATGCGGTCACAGGGAGAACGTACAAACTCCGTGCAGACCGCAGCCGTAGCTAGGATCGAACCCAGGTCTCTGGCGCTGTAAAGGTTACCTGTTTGCGGTCATCGGCGGTGAAGCGCGGCGTCGCCGGTAGCGGGGACCGCGCAGCAACGGCAAGAGCGCCGAGCCTATCCACGGGAGCGCCGCACGGATGCTGCACGGGGGCTGAGTAATTCAAACACGGCGGGTCCCACGTGCTTGCGGTAAGTAAAAAAAAGGCGGGCCGACTGCGTGACTCACGAGCGGCGGTTGTGGCGGCGGCCATCCTGATCGCGGCGCTGTTGCGGTGGCTGTGCCTGCGGCCGTGCCACACACGTGCCTCACTGGCGGAGGTACGTGCCTCACTGGCGGAGGCTGTGGCAGTGGAGGTTTGACGCACGGCGCTCGAGCCACACTGGCGGAGGCCCGTGCGGGCGGCCGTGCCGCACTCGTGCATCACTGGTGGAGGTTGTGCGGTGAGTATATAGTTTTCGACATTGTCGGTTTTATTTTAGCACCGTACGGTGTTGGGAACACCGTCGCACGGCCCCGGAATTGTACGTTCTCACGAGTGCGCGGTCTGTGGCGGCAGATTCTTCCCGTTTCGCCGCCAATGACCGCAGACTCGTGAGACAGGCCTTTAAAGGCAGCAACTCTACCGCTGCGTCACCGTTCCGCCCTAATCATTGTTTTCAGTGCAATCCTATGTAATGAATGATTGAAGATTTCGAGCACAAGTTATACCAAAGGCAAAAGTCAAGAATCCCTCATCTTTGTCACTATTATAGCAAAGGTAAATAGGCCGAGAGGGAGGTCAGTCCCACTGACCAGGATACAGGCAAGAGTGAACTGTGGGGAGATGCCACCAGTTGGCCTTATTTGGCAGTCAGTCATACAGCGTGGAAACAGGCCCTTCGGCCCAACTTGCCCACACCGGCCAACATGTCCCATCTACACTAGTCCCACCTGCCTGTATTTGATCCATATCCCTCTCAATGTCCTATCCATGTACCTGTCCAAATGTTTCTTAAACGTTGCAATAGTTCCTTCCCTCAACTACCTCCTCCGGCAGCTCGTTCCATGCACCCACCACCCTTTGCGTGCTAATGTTACCCCTCGGGTTCCTATTAAATCTCCCCCCCCACACCCCACACCCCCCACCCCCCTCTCACCTTAAACCTATGGTGCTCGATTCCCCTACTCAGGACAAGATACTCTGTGCATCTGCCCAATCTATTCCTTTCATGGGTCCCTTAGGATGATGCGTTTTAAGTGCAAGCAATTGCTTTTAAGCAGGGCTGGTGCAGAGGATGGAAGATAAAGACAGAGACCAGCTAAATCTTGGAAACTTATTGCTCGGAAACCTACTTTGAACCACCAGGGAAATCAAGCAATTAGCCACGGCCGAGCTGATTGATTAATTCTGCCACAATGTTATTTTAACGCAGTAAAAATTAAATTGTAATATCTTCAGCCTGAATCATACAATCGTGAGAATTTTCAAACATTCACTGGCAAGTCTGGCATTTATTGCCCATCTACAATTGCTCTTGACAAGGTGGCGTTGAGTCACCTTAGTCATCGAGTCGTACAGCACAATAGGCCCTTCGGCCCATCATGTCCATGCTCAACTCCCTTGCCCATCTACACTAATCCAATTTTCAGTTTAATTTATTGTCACATGTACAGTGAAAAGCTTTTTGTTGCGTGCTAACCAGTCAGCAGAAAGACAATACGTGATTACAATCAATCCATTTACAGTGTTGAGATTCATGATAAGGGAATAACATTTAGTGCAAGGCAAAGCCAGCAAAGTCCGGTCAAGGATAGTCCGAGGGACATCAGAGGTAGATAGTAGTTCAGCACTGCACATTCGGTCCATACCTTTCCACATCCTTGCCTAATTCCGCCTATCCATGCCAGTTTAAATGCCTCTTAAACATAGTGATTGTATCCTGTCTCCACCACCTCCTCTGGCAGCGGGCTCCAGAGATCAATAACTCTCTGTGGAACAACACTTTTCCCTCAAATCCTCCTTAAAGTTCCTTCCTCTCACCTGAAACCTATACCCCTTTTTCCCCCCCCGTATATTCTTGCACACTTGTTAAAGGGACTTTAATTGTCCTGTCCCACGGTACGAGTTCATTCCAAGAGCTCTCCCGAGTTAAAAAAAAATCAAACTCGTGGTAAGCACCGGAGAATGAACGTAGTGGGTACGTCGGAGCTCGGGGACGTCTCTTAGCGGCTCGTAACGCTAACGGCAGGTACTCGGGAAGACTCGCTAACGGCAGGTAAGCACGGGAAGACTCGTGAAGATTTTTCAACATGTTGAAAAATGTCCACGACAGCCCCGAGTACCGACAAGTGGCCATTACTGTAAATCTCCGAGATCGAATCAGGGCAAACTCGGGAGAACTCTTGGAATGAACCTTGGGACAGGGGTTTAAGAGTGTTGTGGAATAGACGTGTTCCTGGATGGTGACCAGGTGGCAATGAAGGGATTATTTCTAAATCAAAATGGTGTTTAACCAGGAGGGAAATTGTCAGCAGTGTTCACTCCGGAAGTGGTGGCGCTGCCAAGCCGCTGCGGCTCGCCTGCAGTCTGTCTGTATTCTCCTTTTTTTTGTTTTCTTTTGTGTTGTTGGAGTATGTTTTAGTTTATTTTTAGTTGTGTATGTGTGGGGGGTGGGGGAAACTTGTTTTAGTCTCTCCCTTCAACGGGGATGCGACCTTTTCTTTGTCGTATCTCCGTCTCCATCTGCGCTGAGGCCTAATATCGTGGAGCTGGTCGGCCTCCAACTGGAACTGACCTCGAGGCTCCGGTGGCAGAACATATGGACTCACCATCGCGAAGCTGGCCCGACTGCGGAGGCTGTGGTGGCGCTGTGGCGGCGGCCCGACTTTAGAGGCTTCGGCCGCGGGCCCAATGGACGACAACATCGGGAGCTCGCAGGTCCCAGGTTGGTGACCGATTCTCGGGAGCTCCCGCAACAACAGCTTCGTCCGCTGGACTGGAGGGTGGCAGCTTCGCCCGTCACGGGCCGCGGAGTTTGAACCGGCCCGTTCGCGGAGCTTGGATTCGGCCGCGGGACTTACCATCACCCGGCAGGGGGGCCAACATCGAGAACCTGGATCGCCTCAACGCAGCGGGAGAACAAGGAAGGAAGAGACAAGGACTTGAAGACTTTTTGCCTTCCATCACAGTGAGGAGGTGCCTGGAGATTCCCTGTGATGGATGTTTGTGTTAAACTGTGTTCATTGTATGTTCTGTTGCTTTTTTTTCTGTCATGACTGCAAGGTACGCAATTTCGTTCAAACTAAGATAAATACAATAAAGGAAACTCTAACTATCTCTCTACCTGTTGTCCTTGTGCTTTGAGGTGAAATAGAACCATTCACAAAACCCTGCTGCATAATTTGTAGTGCAATGATTAGAAGAGGGTAGAGGTAGAGAGGGCGACACAGTGGCGCAGCGGTAGAGTTGCTGCTTACAGCACTTGCAGCGCCGGAGACCCGGGTTCGATCCCGACTACGAGTGCTGTCTGTACAGAGTTTGTACGTTTTCACCGTGACCTGCCTGGGTTTCTTCGGTTTCCTCCCACATTCCAAATCCACAGGTTTGTAGGTTAATTGGCTTGGTGTATGTGTAAACTGTCCCTAGTGTGTGTAGGATAATGTTCATGTGCGGGTATCGCTGGTCGGTGGGCTGAAGGGCCTGTTTTTGCACTGCATCTATAAACTAAAAAGAAAAGGATTGGATAAGATGTCTAGGAAGGAACTGCAGATGATGGTGAAAAAGGAAGATAGACACAAAATGCTGGAGTAACTCAGTGGGACAGGCAGCTTCTCAGGAGAGATGGAATGGGTGATGTTTCAGGTCGAGACCCTTCTTCAGTCACCCACTCCTTCTCTCCTGAGATGCTGCCTGTCCCGCAGAGTGGGTTAGCATATGATGAGTGTTTGACAGCACTGGGCCTGTACTCGCTGGAGTTTCGAAGGTTGAGGGGGGACCTCATTGAAACTTACAGAATAGTGAAATGGCATGGATAGAGTGGATGTGGAAAGGATGTTTCCACTGGTGGGAGAGTCTAGGACCAGAGGTCATAGCCTCAGAATTAAAGGGCGCACTTCTAGAAAGGAGGCGAGGAGGAACTTCTTTAGTCAGAGGGTAGTTAATCTGTGGAACTCATTGCCACAGAGGGCAGTGGAGGCCAAGTCAGTGGATATTTTTAAGGCAGAGATAGACAAGCTCTTGATTAGAACGGGTGTCAAGGGTTATGGGGAGAAGTCAGGAGAATGGGGTTAGAAGGCAGAGATCAACCATGATTAAATGGTGGAGTGGACTCGAAGGGCCGAATGGCCTAATTCTACCCCTATAACTTGTGAACTTATGAGTTACTCCAACATCTTGTGTCTATTTTAGGATTGGATAAGAAGCTGATTTGAAAACAGTTGCAGGAATTAGTCACGTGCTTCTACTTCGGACGTGATGGGAAAGTGTACAGCAGACTTTTAGCACCGGTGAAGCTTTAGACCCCTTGCTGTTTAAAATCTCCAATAAAATATTTACAATAGTACTATCTATCAAACTTGGAGATGGGGGAAAATAAGGAAAGCTGGCTGACATTTACGAAAACATTGACTCCATTTTGTAATTCGGCAGACAGATAGCAAATTAAATTCCACCCTCATGCACCATACAGTCATCAGATGATGACTAAAGACAAATAACATAGACCCACCAGAAGAACGTCAACTGTTCACAATAATGAAAAGAACCATTACATTGTCGAGAGGTGATATATATTGTTTATTTTTTTCCTTTATATTTCCTATCATTCACTGAGTAATGACAGCTTGGTTAAATTTGATGAATACAGTTGCAAATGGATTTATCATGGATGTATCCTCTCATTATCACCTACCCCGCAGCCAACAACGGACCATTGTGGGCTCTACCTATCCTTGATCATGGTTGCTTTTTGCATATCTTTCATTCATTTGTTCTACGTACCTTCTATGTCTCTCGTTTCCCTCTCCCCTGGCTCTCAGCCTGACGAAGGGTCTCGACCCGAAACGTCTCTTATTCATTATCTCCAGAGATGTTGCCTGACCCGCTGAGTTACTCTGGCTTTTTGTGTCTATCTTCAGTTTTTAAACCAGCATCTGCAGTTCCTTCCTACATATATATATATATGGCCCAGATGGGTAAAGATCTAATGAAGGTATGTTAATGTTTTACAATGCACAGCACACT
The DNA here is from genome assembly GCA_038087875.1 of Malacoraja senta. Taxonomy (NCBI): domain Eukaryota; kingdom Metazoa; phylum Chordata; class Chondrichthyes; order Rajiformes; family Rajidae; genus Malacoraja; species Malacoraja senta. Next base: position 8,849,397 of record CM075986.1, read on the forward strand.
GTGCACTGTGGTACAGTTCCTGAATATAATCTCCATCTGCATAAATATGCTATTAAAACATAAGTTGTGAGGAACAATTAGAGACCCCATGGAAAGCAAAAGCCATGGGGCATCCCGTCCCAGTGTATAAAATGTTTTCAAGTGTCACTGCTGCCTTAATTGGTCGCACATTGACTTCTGAATCATAAGGTTGTTTGTTTTGTCCCTTCCCAGAAACTTGAGCACAACCATCCAGTGCAGTGGTGTGGAAGTGCTGCCCAGCTGGAGGTGCTGCCTTAGGGACACAACGTTAAACTGAGGCCCATTTGTTCCCACAGGTTGTTGGGAGAAGCACCCAAGGCCAATGTTTCAACATGTCCCAGCTACACTAGTCCCCACCTGCCCGCATTTGGTTCATATCCCGCCAAACCTGTCCTATCCATGTAACTACTTCTTAAATGTTGGGATAGTCCCAGCCTCAACTACCTCCTCTGGCAGCTCGTTCCATACACCCACCAGCCTATGTGTGAAAACGTTTACCCTTCAGATTCCTATTAAATCTTTTCCCACTTCACCGTAAACCTATAGAAACATAGAAAAATAGGTGCAGCAGTAGGCCATTCGGCCCTTCGAGCCAGCACTGACATTCAATATGATCATTGTTTAAGAAAGAACTGCAGATGCTGGAAAAATCGAAGGTAGACAAAAATGCTGGAGAAACTCAGCGGGTGAGGCAGCATCTATGGAGCAAAGGAGTAGGCTTCAATATGATCATGGCTCCTTCACTTCAATATGATCATGGCTGATCCATCTAAAATCAGTGGCCCATTCCTGCTTTTTTCCTCATATCTTATGATTCCTTTTGCCCTAAGAGCTAGATCCAACCCTCTCTTGAAAACATCCAATGAATTAAATGTTGGGATAGTCCCAGCCTCAACTACATCCTCTGGCAGCTCCTATGTCATCAGGTCCTCTATTCACCTAATCTGGGCAAGAGACTCTGTGCATATATAAAATATTCCTCTCATTATTTTATACACTAAAGGTACACGCGGTAATCCGGGCTTTGGACTCGATAAACTGGCTCTACACATGGCGGCACCAGCATTATATGCAAGATGAATTTCACTGTGTAATGTTTAATTGCATATGTGACAATCAATATCGTAATTGCTGTAAAGAAAATGCAGTCTGATCAACATCCTGTTTTTGCTGTTTATGGGATCTTGCTAAATACCAAGGGCGGGATGAGTAATAGTAACAGGGAATCTTTAGCCAAGGGCATAGACTGATGCTTCCCCCGCTGGTATTAAAGATGGCTCTGAATGGATACACGCCATGCTGAAAGGCAAGGGTGAGTCACCAGAGGTCGAGAGTCAAGAGTGTTTTATTGTCATGTGTCCCAGATAGAACAATGAAATTCTTGCTTGCTGCAGCACAACACAATATGTAAACATAGTACATAACGGGAGAAAAAAAAGTTCAGTGTGTATATATATATACACATACACACATACTCAAAAAACAAACTATTATATTGCAATAATAATAATAATAGTCTATTGCAGTTCAGAGCTTATTTGTTGTTGTGTTTAATAGCCTGATGGCTGTAGGGAAGAAGCTGTTCCTGAACCTGGACGTGACAGTTTTCAGGCTCCTGTACCTTCTTCCCAATGGCGATGGTGAGATGAGTGTGTGGCCAGGGTAGTGTGGGTCTCTGATGATGTTGGCTGCCTTTTTGAGGCAGCGACTTCGATCCATATTGGGATTAATGACGTAGGCTTAGTTTCACTATCCTCCATGTCATAGTCATACAGCGTGAAAACAGGCCCATCGGCCCAACTTGTCCACTCCGACCAACATGTCCTATCTACACTAAACCCACCTGCCTGCGTTTGGCCCATATCCCTCTAAACCTGTCCTATCCATGTACCTGTCCAAATGTTTCAAGTGGACATTGTGATACTGCCTTCCTCAACTACCTCCTCCGGCAGCTCGTTCCGTTCACCCACCACCCTTTGTGTAAAAAAAACCAGCTCCTCAGGTTCATATTAAATCTTTCTCGCTTCACCTTAAACCTATGTCCTCTGGTTCTCGATTCTCCTACTCTGGGCAAGAGACTCTGCATTTACCCTGTCTATTCTCATGTGAATAGTGACACAAAGTACTTGTTTAATACCTTGCCCATTTCCTCTTGTTCCAGGTATAAACTCTCTCCATTATTCTCCAACGGTCCTCACCTCCTGCTAGTTATCCTCTTATTTTCAATGTATCTATAAAATGGCTTGGCATTCTCTTTAATCCTACTCCAACGACATTTAATGGTCTCACTTAGCCAGAGAGTTGTGAATCTGTGGAATTCTCTGCCACAGAAGGCAGTGGAGGCCAATTCACAGGATGTAATCAAGAGAGAGTTAGATATAGTTCTTGGGGATAATGGAATCAAGGGACATGGGGAGAAAGCAGGAACAGGGAACTGATTCTGGATGATCAGCCATGATCATATTGAGTGGCGGTGCTGGCTTGAAGGGCCGAATGGCCTACTCCTGCACCTATTTTCAATGTTTCTATTTCGCCCTCCTAACTCCCTGTTTAAGTTCTCTTTCTGCTTTCTTTATATTCTTCAACCTCCCAGTCAGCTTCCAGCTTCCTAAACCCTACATTTGCTATCTTTTCTCTTTTTGACAACATTTGGAATATCTCATCATCGAAGGTTTCTAAGCCTTGCCATCCTTGTCCTTCTTCCCGGCAGGAACATTTTGGACGAATTCTGACCAGCTGGCTTCTACTGTATTACGACGTGAGATTAAAGAAGGTATCATTCATTGCCACTGAAGGCTGCGGAGGCCAAGTCAGTGGATATTTTTAAGATGGAGTTGAAAGATTCTTGATTAGTACCGGTGTCTGGGGTTATGGGGAGAAGGCAGGAGAAAGGATTTGAGAGGGAGAGATAAATCAGCCATGATTGAATGGCGGAATAGACTTAATGGGCCAAATGGCCTAATTCTGCTTCTATAACTTATGAACTATTTGTAAGTCTCTGAGTCCTGTGAGTTTCTATAACTCTACACTCTTCCTCACATCCTAATCCTATCCTTCAATTGCCAAGTCCCCATTTTGAAATTGCCTCCCTTCACCTCCTTACCTCTCTCTCCTTCCTAAAGATGCTCAATTATCTTAGAGGGCGGCACGGTGGCACAGCGGTAGAGTTGCTGCCTTACAGCGCCGGAGACCTGGGTTCAATCCTGGTTACGGGTGCTGTCCGTACGGAGTTTGTACGTTCTCCCCGCGACCTGCCTGGGGTTTTCTCCGGGTGCTCCGGTTTCCTCCCACACTCCAAAGACGTGTGGGTTTAGAGGTTAATTAGCTTCTGTAAATTGCCTCCAGCGGTTAGGAAGCGAAACTGGTCGAACTAGTGGTGCGGGTGATCATTGGTTGGCGTGGACCCGATGGGCCGAAGGGCCTGTTTCCATGCTGTTTCTCCAAACTAAACTAAAATCTCGCTTTTCATTGCAGATTCCCGTCATCTATCTTTAAACCTTCATAATGCCTCAGTGCGCCTTGAGAATGTTACACAGTTTTAAAAGGCCTGTGCGGAAACATCTAAAAGCTAAATATAAACCGCAGGTGTGGCTAACATAAAAGGAGAAAACGCGAGAAACATTTTGCAGCATCTGTGTGTGAGAGGGAAACGGATGAAAGAGTTTAGGTCAATGATTCTTTGCTAGGAAAATAACGGAGCATTTTAAATCACAGAGGTGGTGGTGATCTGGAGACCAAAGGGGATATGTGGAGACTAAGAGAATCCAGATGGCCAAATGTGGTTATTGGCATCCAAGATAGAAAGACGAATGATTTTTAATTGTAGTTGATCTCTCTGGAGGAGTATAGGGCCTGTCCCACTTTCGTGACTTTTTTCAGCGACTTCAGCTCTGGTAAGACCACATCTGGAGTATTGCGTACAGTTTTGGTCTCCTAATGTGAGGAAGGACATCCTTGTGATTGAGGCAGTGCAGCGTAGGTTCACAAGATTGATCCCCGGGATGGCGGGACTGTCATATGAGGAAAGATTGAAAAGACTAGGCTTGTATTCACTGGAGTTTAGAAGGATGAGGGGGAATCTTAAAGAAACATATAAAATTATAAAAGGACTGGACAAGCTAGATGCAGGAAAAATGTTCCCAATGTTGGGCGAGTCCAGAACCAGGGGCCACAGTCTTTGAATAAAGGGGAGGCCATTTAAGACTGAGGTGAGAAAAAACTTTTTCACCCAGAGAGTTGTGACTTTGTGGAATTCCCTGCCACAGACGGCAGTGGAGGCCAAATCACTGGATGGATTTAAGAGAGAGTGTTGGATAGAGCTCTAGGCGCTAGTGGAATCAAGGGATATGGGGAGAAGGCAGGCATGGGTTATTGATTGGGGACGATCAGTCATGATCGCAATGAATCGCGGTGCTGGCTCAAAGGGCCGAATGGCTTCCTCCTGCACCTATTTTCTATGTTTCTATGACTTGCCGGCACCTGTCATAGTTGCAGCTGGTCGCCAAAAAATTTCAACGTTAAAAATCCAGCGGCGACCTGAACAAGGTACGACTACTCACGACCATACAGGCGTCACCCCCGCGACATGTCGACACGTGACGCCTGCATAGTCGTGAGTAGTCGTACATTTTTGTGGTCGCCGCTGGATTTTCAACATGTTGAACATTTTCAGCGACCTGCTGCGAATATGACGGGTGCCGGCATATCGCCTAAGTGGGACAGGCCCTTAAATAGAGGAGTTTGAACAGACAAAAGATAAAACACATTGCTGGGTCTGTCAGATACACAAAACAGTGGGTGGAAATCTGAAATGGCAGTGGGTGATGGAAATATCTTACAGGTCAGGCAGCATCTGAGAAGAGAAAAAAAACTGGAGTAATGTTACGTCAATGAGCTTAGCTTTCTTGATTTGTATGAGTGTCAGGAGTTTGTATATTCTCCCTGTGACCGCGTGGGTTTTCACTGGATATTCCGTTTTTCTCCCACAGATGGCTAGGGAAGCCAAGTCATCAACTTTGTAACAATAGGACAGTTTTTCTCACATGCATTCTTTGTTTCCTTTGCTCTGACCCATCACTTCGTACATAGAACATAGAAGGGCACCGCACAGGAACAGGCCCTTTGGCCCATCCTGTCTGTGCCAACCCTGAAGATAATTTCTACCATACAGATCATTCATGATTAACAATCCCTTTGAGAAAGCACCTGGATTTGTGTGGTCTCAATCCTCTTGGTTTCCATACTATTACAGATCTTGGAGGCACTGATATGTTTATACTTGATATGTCAATAATTCCTTCCCTCCCCCCCCCCCCCTCCCCCACAACAAATGCTCTTGACCCACTGAGTTAATCCTGCAGGTTTTTGGTTATTACAAATTTTAAAAAGGACACAAAGTACTACAGCAACTGAACGGGCCAGGCAGCATCTCTGGAGAAAGTGGTTGGGTGAAGTTTTGAGTCGGGACTTATCTTCACAATTCCGAAACATCACCCATCCATGTTCTCCAGAGATGCTGCCCTGACCTGTTGAGTTGCTCCAATACTTTCTTCTTAACCCAGCATCTGCAGTCCCTTGTTTTACTTGTTATTACAGATGTTGTCTTCGCCTCTTCTCGCCAGCTTAAAACACATTGTTTTCTGATGTTTCCAATACTAATGAGGAGGTCCAAATGGAAACATTTAGAAGTACTGAAGATGCTGGTTTATACCAAAGATGTACTGTAGTCTGAAGAGTCCCAATCCGAAACAACACCTATCGTTTTTCTCCAGAGTTTCTGCCTGACTCACTGAGTACTTCAGCACCATGTGTCTATCTTGAAACATTGACTATTTCTCTTTCCATAGAAGTAACATTACCTGCATAGAACATGAAACAGTCCAGCACAGAGATTCGACCCAAGTTGTCTAACATGTCCCATCTACACTAGTCCCACCTACTTGCATTTGGCCCATATCCCTCTTACCCTGGCCTACCCATGTACCTGTCTAATTGCTTCTTAAACGTTATGATAGTCTCTGCCTCAACTACCTCCTTCGGCAGCTCGTACCATACACCAACCACCCTTTGCGTGAAAATGTTACTCTTTTTCACCCTTTCTTTTACCCTTCACCAAATCTTTTACCCTTCACCTTAAACCTATGCCCTCTAGTTCTAGATTCCCCTATACTGGGCAAGAGACTCTGTGCATTAGTTGTGCGTCAGTCAGTCCTAGGTTGTATTCCTGTGTAAATTGCTTGTTTCTAAGCTTTCCCCCAGTCTAGTTTCAGTAAAAACACTGAACCAAGCACATGAAACAATTGTTTTTAAACTAAAAGCAAATCACAGTTCAACTACTGTACCTATCCCACTCGTGTCTGCTTGTTCAAGCCCTCTAGGCCTCGCTCAGACAGAGGAGACACTCCAGAAGTTCACACAGTCCAAAGCGCTCTCTCAGAAGATTGACGCTGAGCCTCGTGATAGTGGACTTTTATATGTCCCGGGACCTCGAGGGGCCGAAGCTCGAGTGGTCTCTTAATAACCCAATTACAGATATCGATCAACCCCATACATAACAGGCATTCCCCTAACCCAATGATACAACAGCTCAATACATTGTATTCAAAACGGACTTCGAGAGGAAGTCAACTTAGAAACATTTACCCTGAAAACCCAGACAAGGCTCAACACCTCATCCAATCAACACTCGGCAAAGTCAAACTCTGCAACATTATTTACAATTATTTACAAGATGTAGTCTGGTTTGCAGCCATCCAATCCATTCTATGCATTTTTCACCTAATCGACAGGGTTTGCAGATACTCCCATTCTTTGCTTGCAAATTGTATCTAAGCTCCAGACACTCTGGCACCTCTTTGCAGCTTGTCCCAGCTCTGCAGAGAGCAACTCCAAATTTATCAAATCTCCCAGCAACCCTGAAGCTTTACACCATTTTGAAGTCCTAGCTGCTCCAATTTAGCCAGGATTAACACCTGTATCAAGCACGATACCAATTTAAGCTAATCAGTTTAGTTTAGCGATACAGCCCGGAAACAGGCCCTTCGGCCCACCGAGTCTGCACCGACCTGCGATCCCCGCACATTAACACTATCCTATGCACACTCGGTACAATTTACATTTACTGTACACCAAGCCAATGAACCTACAAACCTGTACGTCTTTGGAGTGTGGGAGGAAACCAAAGATCTTAGAGAAAACCCAGGCAGTCACAGGGAGAACGTACAAACTCCATACAAACAAGCACCCGTAGTCGGGATCGAACTGGGGTCTCTGGCGCTGAAGGGTTGTAAGGGAGCAACTCTACCGCTGCGCCACCGTGCTGCCATAATCTCCTCTACCTGTACTGTCCATATCCCTTGTCCTTCCATCCCCTTCCTGCTGATTATCAAGTCAAGTCAAGTCAAGTGAGTTTATTGTCATGTGTCTCTGATAGGACAATGAAATTCTTGCTTTGCTTCAGCACAACAGAACATAGTAGGCATTGACTACAAGGCATTCTATAAATATATACACACATGAATCAATATACTGATAAAGTGCAAATAACAGTTAATTGGCTAATAAAGTTCAGTGTTATGTCCGAGCCAGGTTTAATAGCCTGATGGCTGTGGGGAAGTAGCTATTCTTGAACCTGGTCATTGCAGTCTTCAGACTCCTGTACCTTCTACCTGGAGGCAGTAGGGAGATGAGTGTGTGGCCAGGATGGTGTGGGTCCTTGATGATACTGCCAGCCTTTTTGAGGCAGTGACTGTGATAGATCCCCTCGATGGAAGGGAGGTCAGAGCCGATGATGGACTGGGCAGTGTTTACTACTTTTTGTAGTCTTTTCCTCTCCAGGACGCTCGTTGCCGAACCAAGCCACGATGCAACCGGTATCACCAGGGTGTCTCACTTAATTCGACATAAACAGAGTCAATGTCTTAGAGTTATACAGCACAGAAACAGGCCCTTCGCCCAACTTGTCCGTGTCGACCAAGACGTCCATCTAAGTGGTGGTTTTTTGTTATATTCCACCTCCTCTGTTTCTGCTTTATTTTTCTAACATTTATTTTTCTCCACCGCGATCTCCTCCGGGCTGACAGCAAGAATGGACCTTGCTGCAGTCGAGGGGAAGCAGATGATTGCACTTGGATTCCTCTGGCCACTATCCAGGTGGCAAGAACCTGTTGTGCCAGAGGGAAAACAGAGCGTGCTACTCACCCTCTTCACTGGAAATCTTTAGGAGCAAAATGTTCTCATTTTGTTCAAAGGAAATGGGAACAAAGGTTAGGGAAGTGATGAATTAAAGTACTTACTAGACCATGTGGGACCCGTTGGCTCCCTGTCACAGGGGAGGCCTGGTCCCCCAACGCAATATTCCACCTCTCACCCATAGCCCCCACGGGAGGCCTGGTCCCCCAACGCAACCCGTTCCCCAATGCAATATTCCACCACTCACCCATTCCCCCAATGCAATATTCCACCACTCACCCATAGCCCCCAACTGCGCAGGGGCAGCTCATTTCCTCTTATTCACACTCACTAATTAAACTTTAAAAAAATCTTTGCTGCCAGGAATATATAAAAAAGGGATTCCAACATTGTAGGTTGCAATTGCACTTGCTCAGGCTGGCAGGACTCAGTGTCCTGGGATAGCAACATTGTAGCGAGCAAAGATCATATGATCTTTTGTAGCGAGCAGGGCTGCAATCCCATTGTGACGTCATAGCTGTAAGTGCCAGTGCAGAGGGAAGAAAATTCTATACACTACAGGAGCAGAGACAGATGCTACAGTGGTGTTTACGAGGCTTTCAGATGGGCACATGGATTGGCAGAGAATTGAGAGATGCGGACCATGTACAGGCAGAGGAGATTAGTTTAACTTGGCATCATGTTTGGCGGGGACATTGAGGGCTGAAGGGCCTGTTCCTGCACTGGGCTGTACATGTTCTAACCATTTCACTGACACAAGGTTCTGAGGCACTCTTATAGCAAGTAGCCCAGTTAAGCTCAGCGCATTCGGCACACAACAGTGATCCAGACTAGATCCCTCTATGGTTGTGGACGCAGCCCAGACCATCACGCAAACCAACCTCCCTTCCATTGACTCCATCTACACTTCACACCGCCTCGGCAAGGCCACCAGCATAATCAAGGATGTTTCACCCTGGTCACTCCCTCTTCTCCCCTCTCCCACCAGGCAAGAGGTATAGCTCTTCCCAGCTGTTATCAGGCAACAGAACTATCCTATCAGCAACTAGAGAGCAGTCCTCTCCTACCATCTACTTCATAGGAGACCCTTGGACTATATTTAATCGGACTTTATTGGAATTTATCTCACATTAAATGTCATTCCCTTTCTCCTGTATCTGTATACAGTGGACGGCTTGATTGTAATCATGCATAGTCTTAATTGCTGACTGGATAGCACACAACGACAATGTTTTTCACTGTACCTCAGTACACTTGACAATAATGTGCTAAACTAAACCTTGGCGCGGCACGGTATCTCAGCGGTAGAGTTGCTGCCTTACAGCACCAGAGACCCAGGTTCGATCCAGACTACGGGTGCTGTCTGTATGGAGATTATACGTTCTCCCCGTGACCTGCGTGGGTTTGCTCCGGGTGCTCCGGTTTCCCTCGACACTCCAAGGACGTGCAGGTTTGTAGGTTAGTGGCTTTGGTAAAAATGATAAATTGTCCCTAGTGTGTGTAGCATGGCGCTAGCGTACGGGATGATCGCGGGTCGGCGCGGACCTGGTGGGCCGAAGGGCCTGTTTCCACTCTGTATCTCTAAATTAAAGTGTACACTAGCACAGTGGCTCAGTGCCACACTGAGTCAGGTACCTGTCCATTATGATTATCTGTAACATGAGGACTGGCGGAGAGTTGCTTCTATCAGCAGAACAACAGATTCAATTGGTACAAGATGTTGACTCTGCTAAGATTAAAGGACGTCCTGTTCCTTCCTTGGGACAGTTATAAATCACTTCATTACTTGCTGGCAACGGATTGCCTCATTTGCTGGAATGTTATTAAAAACAGGGTGAATATTGACTTTGAAGCACTTTGGAGATAATCCTCTGGAAAACGCAATACCTGTAGCAGCTGGGCTTTGTTGTGGATAAACATATTTTCCTTAATGACTATATAGGCCGAATAATCCTTAATAATCTTTAATATTCATCAGTCTGGGGGTAAAATAGCTTGCATATATGCAGTGTATTTCATAATTCGACAGTCTCTTGCCCAGAGTAGGTGAATCGAGGACCAGAGGACATAGGTTTAAGGTGAAGGGGTAAAGATTTAATAGGAATCTGAGTGGTAACGTTTTCACACAAAGGGTGGTGGGTGTATGGAACGAGCTGCCAGAGGGGGTAGTCGAGGCAGGAACTATCTCAATGTTTAAGAAACAGTTAGGCAGGTACATGGATAGGACAGGTTTGGAGGGATATGGCCCAAATGCAGGCAGGTGGGACTAGTGTAGCTGGGACATGTTGGCCGGTGTGGGCAAGTTGGGCCGAAGGGCATGTTTCCACGATGTATCTCTTTATGTCTGTATGACTCTATAATTCTCAAAAGTCTTCAAAATGTGGACCTCCTATGACACCATACGTTGTCAAGTCAAGAGTCAAGAGAGTTTATTGTCAGATAGGACAATGAAATTCTTGCTTTGCATCAGCACAACGGAATATAGTAGGCACGAATACAGAACATATCAGTCAGTCCATACACCATTATATAAATATATACACACATCAATAAATAAGCAGATAAAGTGCAAATAAACAGATAATGGTCTATTAATATTCAGAGATTTGTTTCAGTTGAGTTTTATAGCCTGATGGCTGTGGGGAAGTAGCTATTCCTGAACCTGGATGTTGCAGATTTCAGGCTCCTGTACCTTCTACCTGAAGGTAGCGGGGAGATGAGTGTGTGGCCAGGATGGTGTGGGTCCTTGATGATGCTGCCAGCCTTTTTGAGGCAGCGACTGCGATAGATCCCCTCGATGGTAGGGAGGTCAGAGCCGACGATGGACTGGGCAGTATTTACTACTTTTTGTAGTCTTTTCCGCTCCTGGGCGCCCAAGTTGCCGAACCAAGCCACGATGCAGCCGGTCAGCATGCTCTCTACTGTGCACCTGTAGAAGTTAGAGAGAGTCCTCCGTAATCTTCTCAGGAAGTAGAGGCACTGATGTGCTTTCTTAATAATTGCATCAGTGTTCTTGGACCAGGAGAGATCTTCCGAAATATGCACGCCCAGAAATTTGAAGCTCTTGACTCTTTCAACCATCGACCCGTTGATATAAACGGGACTGTGGGTCCCCATCCTACCCCTTCCAAAGTCCACAATCAGTTCCTTGGTTTTGCTAGTGTTGAGAGCCAGGTTATTGTGCTGGCACCATTTGGTCAGTCGGTCGATCTCACTTCTATACTCTGACTCGTCCCCATCAGTGATACGTCCCACAACAGTGGTGTCGTCAGCGAACTTGATGATGGAGTTCGCACTATGACCGGCTACGCAGTCATGAGTATAGAGTGAGTACAGCAGGGGGCTGAGCACGCAGCCTTGTGGTGCTCCCGTGCTGATTGTTATCGAGTCGGACACATTTCCACCAATACAAACAGACTGTGGTCTGAGAGTGAGGAAGTCGAGGATCCAATTGCAGAGGGATGCGCAGAGACCCAGTTCTGAGAGCTTGATAACCAGCTTGGAGGGGATGATTGTATTAAATGCCGAGCTGTTATCAATGAATCACAGCCTGACATATGAGTTTTTGTTGTTCAAGTGGTCCAGAGCGGAGTGGAGAGCCAGCGAGATCGCATCCACCGTTGATCTGTTGTGGCGGTAGGCAAACTGCAGTGGGTCCAGGTTTTTGTCGAGGTAGGAGTTGATTTGCACCATGATCAACCTCTCAAAGCACTTCATCACCACCGGTCGATAGTCGTTGAGCACCGGTATAATTGATGCCCTTTTAAAGCAGGTGGGAACCTTAGACCTCAGAAGTGAGAGGTTGAAAATCTCCGCAAAAACTTCAGCCAGTTGGTCCGCACAGGTTTTTAGAACATGACCGGGTATACCATCAGGTCCAGGCGCTTTTCGAGGGTTCACCCCTCTGAAGGATTTCCTGACGTCGGCCTCTGTGACTGAGACTGAAATACCCTTACAGCGAATGGGGGCTCGAGAAGGCACATCAGTGTTCTCCCTATCAAAGCGTGCGTAACACGCATTGAGCTCGTCAGGGAGTGATGTTTCGCCGACATTCGAGCTGCCTCCTGATTTCGCCTTGTAGGAGGTGATTGCATTCAGGCCCCGCCACAGCTGCCGAACATCTGTCTCATCCTCCAGCTTGGAGCAGAAGTCCGTTTTGGCCTTTTTGATGGCCTTACCAAGGTCGTATCTGGACTTCTTGTAGACCACTGTATCATCAGAAATGAATGCCCGGTGTCTGGTCTTCAGAAGAGTGCGGATCTCAAAGTTCATCCAAGGTTTCTGATTGGGAAACACTCGGAAGATTTTTGTAGGGATGCAGTCCTCCACACATTTCTTAATGAAGTCTGAGACGACTGTGGTGTATTCGTTCAGGTCCGTTGCCGAGTCCCTGAACATTGTCCAGTCTACAGACTCCAAACAGTCCTGGAGTTGGCCCAAATATCGGCAAATTTAGGGCCAACCAATAAATGTCAACTGGGTTGGCATGGGCAAGATCGAGTGGAGGGGGGTGGAGGAGAGGGAGGGAGGGAGGGAGAGAGAAATGAGGAAATATTCACCTTCGCGACAGTGCAGTGTCCTGGCTCTCTCTCTCCCTCCCTCTCCTTCTCTCTCCCTCTCTCCTTCTCTCTCCCTCTCTCTAGTTTCTCCCCCTCCCCCTCCTTCACTCCCACCCTCTACTGGGTGGCTCAGCGGCAGAGTTCTTATCTCACAACGCCAGAGACCCATGTTTGATCCTGACTACGGGTGCTGTCTGTATGGAGTTTGCACGTTCTCCCCGTGATCTGCGTGGGTTTTCTTGGGGTGCTCCGGTTTCCTCCCGCACTCCAAAGACGTGCGGGTTTGTCGGCTATTTGGCTTCAGTAAAGATTGTAAATTGTCCCTCGTGTGTGTAGGATAGTGTTAGTGTGCGGGGATCGCTGGTCGGCAAGGACTCGGTGGGCAGAAGGGCCTGTTTCCACGCTGTATCTGTAAACTAAACTCGACTAAAATGGTTGAAGAACAGAATTAAAATATTGAGTTTTCCATAAAGTATAAAAAACGCTTTCACTTTATTTGGAAGAACAGTAAATAATGTACAGTTTTAATGTACAGTTGTGTATCTCGAGTGGGAGAGGGGGTGACAGGGACGGAGAGAGGGAGGGAGAGAGAGTGAATGAAGGAGGGATAGAGAGAGGGAGGGAGGGAGGGGAGAGGGAGGGAGGGGAGAGAGAGGGAGGTGAGAGGGAGGGAGTAAGGGGGAGAGAGAGGGAGGGGGAGAGAGAGGGAGGGGAGAGAGAGGGAGGGGTAGAGGGAGAGGGAGGGAGGGAGGGGGGTAAGGAGAGAGGAATGAAGGATAGAGAGAGAGGGACAGAGGAAGGTGGAGAGCGAGGGAGGGGGCGAGCGAGGGAGGGGGAGGGAGGTAGGGGAGGGGGAGGGAGAGAGGGAGAGGGAGAGAGAGGTAGGGAGAGGTAGGGAGGGGGAGAGGTAGGGAGGGGGGAGAGAGAGGGGGAATGAGTGTGTGGTAGTTTTGGAAAGTTTGAGAGGGGAGGGAGGGAGGGGTGAAGAGATGCCTCTCTTTATTCACCCTCTGTCCTAGTTTCTGGTCCTCGGTTTTGAAGGAAAGGTTGGAATGTGTGTTAGTACCTGCTCTCTAACACTCTCCCCCCTCACTCACTCCCCCTCTCACCCCCTTCTCCCTCTCCCCCTCTCCCCCCTCACTCTCTCTCACCCCCTCACATCTCCCTTCTCCCCCCTTCTCTCGCTCTCCCCCTCTCTTCCTCTCTCTTTCTCTTTACTGCCCATATCTCCCCTCCCTCTCTCTCCCCCCCTCTCTATTTCCCTCCCCCTAACTCTCTCCCCCCCTCTCTCTCCACCCTTATCTCTCTTTCCTCCTCCTCTTTCCCCCTTCTTACCTTATGCGGACCAAGTCCAGGACAAAGGGAGATTTGGTCACTTGGAGACTCAACTATTTCTGCAAGTGTCTAAAAAGAGGGGGGAGAGTCAGCATGGGCCCAGCGGGGTGGCAGGGCCCAGCGGGGGGTGAAGGTGGCGTGGGCCCAGCATGGGTCAGTGGGGGTCCAGCGGGGGTGGCTTGAGCCCAGCGGGGGTGAAGGTGGCGTGGGCCCAGCGGAGGTGGCATGGGTCCAGCAGGGTGGCGTGGGCCAAGGGGGGGTGAAGGTGGCATGGGCCCAGCATGGGTCAGTGGGGGCCCAGCGGGGGTGGGGGGGGATGAAGGTGGCGTGGGCCAGCGGGGGTGGGGGGGGGGATGAAGGTGGCGTGGGCCCAGCGGGGGTGGGGGGGGATGAAGGTGGCGTGGGCCCAGCGGGGGTGGCGTGGGGGGAAGATGGCTTGGGCCCCGGCGGTGGGGGAGGCGAGGGGAGCGGGACCAGCCGCAGCGGCGTCTGGTGTTGGGGTTACAGCTGCTGAGTTAAGATTCGGCCACTCCCGCCCGGCGACGGGAGAACGGTCTCCTGGTCGCCTGGCTGGTCATTGGCGAGGCTCCGACTCCGACGCTGACAACGCAATATTCGACTACTTACCTGGAGTAGACCTGCGAGGCATCGAGCTCAATGTGTGGAGTACAAATCAAAGATACTAGAGGAGCAAGATAGACCACTCCTCTGAAATCCAATGGAGTGACGTGTAGTACGTAACGGAACGTCACGGCCGCCATTTTTTAATGCAAAACGCGACATCTTTGATAGCAGGGACGGACTCCACAGTTATACAATCTGCGCTTACATCAGGTCGCAGGGAAGAGCAAAGATACTGGAGGCTCCTATAGTATCTTTGGGGGAAGTGGACATTTCCTCCACTCCTGAGTTGATCCAGGACTGATTCTCGATCCCCCCGATACCAGATGAAGGCGGCCGGCACCAGGCTCTCTGTCTAGCGGGAGAGCCTCAAGCGTCGGCGCTCCCGAGTCAGTGGGCAAAGTTCCTCTCGTATCTTTGGTGTAATCCGTTCCAAAGATTGATCCGCTCTATCATCTTTGGTGTAATCCGTGTTGTAGGGAACAGTGTTGTATATAGCATCTATCACTTCACATATTTAGTTAATATTATTGTAAATATTACTATTATTATTGTAAATTGCAGTCGGGTAAAATGGCGTCAACACTCACCCATGTCATACTACGCTTTTTTCGCAGAGTGGCGCATCTTGCTCTGCTCTATAATCTTTGGTACAAATGGCAGTCTGATCCCGCCCGGGCCCACTGCGCACGCGTGGAGAGGTGGCGTCATTTTGCGTCGCTTCCCCAACTGCGCAGGCGCGGATGGTCATCCAGCAGCCGGAACCAGAATTTCGGGCGATTTCCGACAAAGTGGAAACGCTGATTGCGCTTTTTTTCCTCGGGATTTTTTCTTACTCTGTGGGGAAAAAAGGGGGGGTGCGGTCGCACCCAACGCACCCCCCTTCGGACGGCCATGTAATCAGAGGTAGACATAAAATGCTGGAGTAACTCAGCGGGACAGGCAGCATCTCTGGAGAGAAGGAATGGGTGACGTTTCGGGTCGAGATCTAATTCAGACAAAATCAGAGATTCAAGATGGAGACTCACCAACTCTTTCACACTGCAACCATGGATTGGCAGTAAATACTGACCTTTCTGGTCTGCAACTCCAGAATGAAGTATTAAAAATTCATTCCGGCAATTATTTAAAACAGCTTGGTAGAGTTGCTGCCTCACAGCTTCAGAAACCCGGGTTCGATCCTGACTACGGGTGCTGTCTGTGTGGAGTTTGTACGTTCTCCCTGTGACCTGCGTGGGTTTTCTACGGGTGCTCCAGTTTCCTCACACACTCCAAAGAAGTGCAGGTTTGTAGTTTAATTGGTTTGGTAAAATTGTAAATTGTCCCTCGTGTGTGTAGGTTAGTGTTAGTGTGTGGGGATCGCTGGTCGCTGGGCTGAAGGGTCTGTTTCTGCACTGTATCTCTAAACTAAACTAAACTAAACTAAACTAAACTAAACACTCGCCATACTGTTTAATCACTCATTTCTAAAAGAATTATAGAAAATAACTACAGACATTTCCTTTTGGCTTAAAATGTATACCCTTCTAATTTTCTACATGTTAATAAGATTGACAAAATTCAACAGAGGGCTAATTTTGAACTAAAATCAATCCTTGTGGGCTGACATACACAAGTCTAATTAACTGCAATTAAAATAATGACCCTCCAAAGATTCTTTGCCTCAAAATCTATTGATTTCTTAACTCCCTTTGACATGTAATATCACGTGTTTGTGCGTGCTCTACAAAACATGCAATGCATGAAACCGGATACCATCAATGTGTTTCTTGTTTGGTCTGTGGCGGACAGGCTACATTCTCAAAGAAATGCATATTTCATGTGACAAATCAATTTTAAATGGCATTAGTAAGGGTGTTATTGTCTGAAATAAGCAACATATTTTTTAATGCAATGTCCTAAAATGCTGTTTCTTTTTATGTCTGTGATTATGCCATTGAACTTGAACCCTGACATGGGAATAGGTGACCAGGAAGATGGAGCGAAAGTTCAAACAATGTGCTCAAAAAGGTTTACAAGAATAATCCCAGGAATGAGTAGGTTAACCTATGACAAGCATTTGTCGGCACTGGGCCTGTACTCGCTGGAGTTTAGAAGAATGAAGGGGGGACCTCATTGAAACGTACAGAATAGTGAAAGGCTTGGATAGGGTGGATGTGGAGAGGATGTTTCCACTAGTGGGAGAGTCTAAGACTAGAGGTCATAGCCTCAGAATTAAAGGACGTTCTTTTAGGAAGGAGATGAGGAGAAATTTCTTTAGTCAGAGGGTGGTGAATCTGTGGAATTCTTTGCCACAGAAGGCTGTGGAGGCAAAGTCAGTGGATATTTTTAAGGCAGAGATAGATAGATTCTTGATTAGTACAGGTGTCAGGGGTTATGGGGCAAAGGCAGGATAATGGGGTTAGGAGAGATAGATCAGCCATGATTGAATGGCGGAGTAAACGTGATGGGCCGAATGGCCTAATTCTACTCCTATCACATGATCTTATGACCTAAAAACCTTTTTTAGTTTAGTTCACAGTTATAGGTCCTATTTCTCACTGCGTCCATGCCGACAATCGATCATCCGTTCACACTAAAGATCGACACAAAATGCTGGAGCAACTCAGCAGGACAGGCAGCATCTGTGGATAGAAGGAATGGGTGATGTTTGGGGTCAAGACCCTTCTTCAGACCACTAGTTATCCCATTTTCTCATCCACTCCCTACACATTATGGGCAGTTTACAGAGGCCAATTATCCCACAAACCTGCATGTCTTTGGGATGTGGGAGGAGATCGATCACCGATGGGGGCACAGGTAGATCGTACAAAGTCCACACCAAAGGATGAAGTCCTAGCTTGCCCAACCTCTCCCCATAACTCAGTCTGTTGAGATCTGGCAATATCCTTGTAAATCTTCTCTGCACTCTTTCCAACTTACAGGGCATCTTAAATGCCAATATTATGATGACCAAAGTTGAACATAAATCTTCAAGTGAGACCTCAACGATGTCTTCTGCATCATCATCATCATCATCGTTGAGAACATCAACGGGCACGCTGCCTTACAATGCTGTGTATGACAGTGATCGCAACTTCTGCTGAAGTGTGGATGGCCGTTGGCTCGCTAGGAGCTCATCCGCCCTTTGACAGGTCTTGTTTTTGGTCCTGCTGGGGGTCCACAGCCCCCTCCTCACCTGACAAACCAGGTGGGGGAGACGGTTTAGTTGCCGACTATCAGACCATGGAGCAGGTAGCACGGGATTACATGGTACCCGTGGCGGGGGGAACTCCCTCCGACCTGACCTAAACTGCAACTGCAACACAATGTCCCAACTTCCATACTCAATGTCATCTGATAAGGCTAACATGCCAAAAAACACCTTCACCACCCTGCATACCCGTGAAGCCATTTTCAGGGAGCTTTGTACTTGAATTCCTCGGTTTTTCTGTTCTATAATACTGTCCAAGGCCCAACCTTCATTGTGAAATTATTACCTTGTTTTGATTTCCTAAAATGCATCACCTTTTCACTTATCTGTTTTCAACTCCACATGCCATTCCTCGGCCCAGCTGATCATTTTACCCACTGATCAAGATCCCACTGTAGTTCTTGATGACCTTCTTCACTGTCTACGATGTCACCTATTTTAGTATCAACTGCAATATCACTAATCAAGCCTTGTATATTCTCCTCCAAGCCGTTGATATAGATGACAAAGAGCAACGGGCCCAGCACCAATCCCTGAGGCACACAACAAGGCACAAGCCTGCAGGCCGAAAAATAACCTTCCACTACCACCCTCTGCATCCTACCAACAACCCAATGTGTGGCACGGTGGCGCATTGGTAGAGTTGCTGCCTTACAGCACCAGAGACCCAGATTTGATCCTGGCTATGGGTGCTGTCTGTACAGAGTTTGTACGTTCTCCCTGTTACCGTGTAGGTTTTCTCCGGGTGCTCCGGTTTACTCCCACCTCTCAAAGATGCGTGGGTTTGTAGGTTAACTGGCCTCTGTAAATTGTCCATAGTGTGTAGAGAATGGATGAGAAAGTGGGATGACATAGAAGTGGTGTGAAGATAGACATAACAAGCTGCAGTAACTCAACGGGTCTGGCAGCATCTCTGGAGAGAAGGAATAAGGGTCTCGACCCGTAAAGTCATCTATTCCTCTTCTCCAGAGATGCTGCCTGACCCATTGACCTACTCCAGCTTTTTGTGTCCATCTTCGGTTTAAACCAGCATCTGCAGTTCCTTCTTGGTTCTTGGTCCTCCAAAATATTCCAAATTGAATTTAAACTGGAGGTGGTGGAGGGTGGACTTAAGCAAAAAATGGTTCTTGGAGAAGAAGAGCTACCTTAAATTTAGTTGCGTCTGGTTGAGTAACTATGGTAGGGTGAAGACCAAAGATCCTATAGCGAGCAAGATAGTCCCCTCGACGAAAAAGATGTAGTAAGGTCATGGGCAGATTCATGGGTAATTTAAGGCCCCATTTCCGTAATCGGCTTCCGTCTCCGCACCAAAGATCCCATAGGAGAATAGTGCGGAGACAGAAGCCTGTTACGGAAACATCCTCATAAAAATAAAAGTTATTTGGGAAAAATCTTCTCCTCATTTTCAGAATTATAATTTATTAACACAAACTGTTTCCCCGCAACGTTGATTACACTGCGAGTCGGGTCGGGTCGGGTCCGGTTACGGAAATGGATGAAAAAAAGGCCCACGTTCTGTTCCGATGCGTACTACACGTCAGCCCATTGCATTTAGCAGGAGTGGTCTATCTTGCTCCGCTTTAGGATCTTTGGTGAAGACTATGCTTTAATTGTGCGGTCGAAGAATGAAATGCTGTACACATCTGTCTTGGTAGCTGGTATCTCAAATTGGATCGAATGCCCTCGTCTGCTCCTAATGGGTTTGGTATTTGGTGTAGGTTTGGTAATCTATGTCGAGCTGACCATTTAACATTTTGTAAAGTGGTCAGTTCGACATAGAAGCAGAGTGAACGGGTGGGCGATGGATGGTCGGCGTGGACATGGTGGACTGAAGGGCCTGTTTCCATGCTGGGTCTCTAAGCTAAAAATCCTCGCAAGTGAATCCAGCCATTTTGTTTTTGAAAAGGGGGAAGTGGAATAACATAAAGGACAAATGATTGCTGTTAATTGGGATCCCTGTGACAGAGTTTATTTAAATTGTCTCATTAACTCGAATAGCTTGTGGTCCTGGTGAAGGAATCAGAAAAAATCCAATTTCCCATTGCTGCAGATTACATACATACTGAAAGGAATTGGACTGTGAAATGTATATCACTGCAGGATAATCAAAGGAAATGAGACCACAATTTTATTGCTTCATTGCAAATTGCTGCTCTTAACCTGGTAGTGGTAGCTCGGCTGGCCAAGAGATGAGATATAACCTTGCTAAACCTTTGTATAACAGCATTGGGGGTATAGCTCAGTGGTAGAACAATGGATTGCAAATCAAGATGTCCCTAGTTCAAATCCAGGTGGGTCCTTGCCAGCTTTCTAGCTGGTAGAGGTGCTGCCTCTGTCAGTGCTAAAGACCTGGGTTCGATTCTGATCTCAGGCGATGTTTGTGTGCAGTTTGCCTGAGCAGTGCGCAAGTTGACTGAGAACATCTGTGCATCCCATAGTTCCATGGGATGATTTGGAAAACAGAAGGAGGAAGAATTCCTGTGGCCTCGACAATGTTGAAAAATCTTGCGTGAAAAAAATCTTTCTCTCCCTTACACGTGCCCATCCAAAAAGCCTCTTAAATGCCATTATCTTATCTGCCTCCACCAGCACCTCACTGTTCCAGGCACCCTCTGTGGGGAAAATAAGTTGCCCTGATCCTTGAAACGTTGCCCCTCTCACCTGAACACTGTATGCCCTCTAGCCTTTGATATTTCCACCCTGGGGGGGAACCTATGCCTCGGATAATTCTATAAACTGCTATCATTTCTCTCCTCGGCCTCCAACGCTTTAGAGAAAACAATCCAAGTTTGTCCAACATCTCCTTATAGTTAATAGCCTATTATCCAGGCAGCATCCCATCATAGAGAACAAATGAATGGAAGATATGCAGCATCGTTGCTTTTTGCATATCTTTCATTTATCCGTTCTATCTCTCCATTCCCGTTCCCCTGGCTCCTCTCAGTCTGAAGAAGGGTCACAACCCGAAGCCTGACCCGCTGAGTTACTCCAGCTTTTTGTGGCTTTGTACATGGTGGGAGATCGCTACCCTTTGCTGTTCCGCAATGATCCACCAGATGCTGCATTTGCACTGGAAATGTTGGAAGCTGCCGCGGTGAATCCAGAAGCAGGAGGGAAAGACTATTTTTAGTTGAGTTTAGTTTAGAGATACAGCGCGGAAACAGGCCCTTCGGCCCACCGGGTCCGCGCCGATCAGCGAACCCCGCACACTAACACTATCCTACACACACTAGGGACAATTTACATTTATAACGAGCCACCTACCAACCTGTACGTCTTCGGAGTGTGGGTGGAAACCGAAGATTTGGGAGAAAACCCACGCAGGTCACGGGGAGAACGTACAAACTCCGTACAGACAGCGCCCGTAGTCGGAATCGAACCCGGGTCTCCGGCGCTGCATTCGTGGCAAGGCAGCAACTCTACCGCTGCACCACCGTGCAGCTTTGTGGTAACTGTTCCATTGTGTTTGTGGCCAACACACCTACACCTATCAATCCAACCCCCCCCCCCCCCGCGATTACTCCTCTTATTCCAACTCTCCTTCATTCCTGGCAAAGCAGGTTCCACACCTCTTTGATTATTTTTTTTAAAAAATAAAGCGCTTGTTCCTTTTAATACCAAAGCGTGATTTACACACTGTTAATTTATTCGCAAAGACCACTCTCACCCCGGTCACTCCCTCGTCTCCCCTCTGCCCATCAGGCAAGAGGTAGAGAAGTGGGAAAACCTCCAGATTCGGGGATAGTTTCTTCCCGGGTGTTATCAGGCAACTGAACCATCCTACCACCAACTAAAGTATGGTCCTGAGCTACCATCCACCTCATTTGGAGACCCTCTTTGGAAACCTTTTAATCGGACTTTACTGGATTTTGCCTTGCATTGAATGCTATTCCCTTTATCCTGTATCTGTACACTGTGGACGGGCTCGATTGTAACCATGCACCTGAATATTCTTTCCTTTGACTGGATATCACGAAACAGATTAAAAAAAACAACCACCAAAAGCTTTTCACTGTAGCTCAGTACACGTGGCCATAAACTAAACTCAACTATGTTTTAAATAACCATTTCAAATTTACTGCTGGCGCCATAGGCGTGTGCATGCTTAATTTACACGTTTTTGAATTAGGCGCTGCTTTACAAGCACGCAATCCCAGCGTAAAACGCAAGGGGCCTGTAGCTCTCCCGAAGGTCTATTTTAACCTCTTCAGAATAGGTACGTGGGTAGTTACCATCATCAAAGGGGGACGTGGGGAAAGGATGTCATTATACATATCTGGTGCGTGTGACAAACAAAAACAAATAAATAGATTGTGAAACAAATAACAAACAAGCTTGCATTTATATAACACCTTAATTTCAAAGATAGACACAAAATGCTGGAATAACTCAGAGGGCAGAACAGCACCTCATATTTCACTTGGGCAGCTTACACCCCAGCAGTATGAACGTTGACTAACTTCAAGTAACCTTTGCTTTCCGTCTCTCTCCATTCCTCCCCCCACCCAGTTCTCCGACCAGTCTGACTGTCCCTGACTACAATATATCTCTGTTTGTTGTTACTTTCTCCCAGCTAACAATGATCTATTCTACATTTTCCTTGATTTTCATCCCCTTGGTCGCATTATCACACCTTACACTTCCTTATCTATGTATCTCTCTCTCCACTGACTTCAGTCTGAAGAAGGGTCTTGACCCGAAACGTCACCCATTCCTTGCTGCCTGTCCCGCTGAGTTACTCCAGCATTTTGTGTCTATCTTCCGTTTAAACCGGCAGCTGCAGTTACTTGCTGCACCTTCATTTCAAAGTTGGTCTTTAATCAGGGTTGGTCTCGCCAACTAAACACACAGACCCCAAACATAGATAAGCGTGCCTCAGCGGGTCAGGCAGCATCTCTGGAGAAAATGGACTGGTGACGTTTCGGGTCGAGACCGTTCTTCAGCGCAGAGAAGATTTACAAGGTTTTTGCTGGACTCGAGCCTGATCTTGAGGATTGTACAAGCAAGGTCTTTATCCCTGACCGGTGCAATGTTTCCAGCATTTTCTGTGTTTGTGTTAGATTTGCAGAATCTGCAGTTTTTTTTCTCATTTTCACTCACTGAGGGGAATGTCAATAAATGATCACCCTGGTGCCTGGATGAACTATTCCCTGGATGTTGACTTAACTTAAAGAGAACAATTGTAGTCCTCCATTATTTTGATTTATTTTTGCCTTTATCTACTCCAAATAATCTCATTGAATGAATCTATCTGGCTGACCTTGTTAGTGTGACTTAACGCGGATGCACAAGGGAGCTGGAGGGATAACAATCTATTCTGGAATCAGGGTACATTGTCAATAAAGGCCTCTGCCAAATGGAAGAATGGTTCTAAAGCCTGCGTTGCATTGTATCCACATACTGGCAGATGGGGAATTGAATGCTCTATAGTTCGAAGCTTTGAAATCCCCTCATGTGTTGTTGAACTGTAAAGAGCATTAGAAGGTCATGAACCATCCATTCAATTTAGATTTTAGGGCTGATATCATTCAGAGAAAATGCTGTTGAATAAATGTTCCAAGAATGTGATAAAGAAGCAAATATATTAGCATCATAGAGTGATACAATGTGCCCAACTTGCCAACATGTCACAGCTACACTAGTCCCACCTGCCTGCGTTTGGTCCATATCCCTCCAAACCTGTCCCATCCATGTACCTGTCCCACTGTTTCTTAAATGTAGGGATAGTCCCTGCCTCGACTACCTCCGCTGGCATCTTGTTCCATACCCCCACCACCCTTTGTGTGAAAATGTTACCCCTCAGAGTTGCTGCCTTACAGTGCTTGCGGCGCCGGAGACCCGGGTTCGATCCCGACTACGGGTGCTGTCTGTATGGAGTTTGTATGTTCTCCCCGTGACCACGTGGGTCTTCACCGAGATCTTCGGGTTCCACCCACGCTCCAAAGACGTACAGGTTTGTAGGTTAATTGGCTTGGTAGAAGTGTAAATTGTCCCTAGTGTGTGTAGGGTAGCGTTAGTGTGTGGGGATCGCTGGTCGGCACGGACTCAGTGGGCCGAAGGACCTGTCTAAACTAAACAAAACTGTCCCACTTGGGCCGTCACTTACGCGACAGGCCGGTAGTGACTGACGCGCGACGGTCCCGCGAGAGTCGCGCGCATAATCATTCGTCCGCACAGCCGTCCGGAGTGCGTGACGTCATTTGAAGACGGACACAAAATGCAGGAGTAACTCAGCGGGACCGGCAGCATCTCTGGAGAGAAGCAAAGGGTGATGTTTCGGGTCGAGACCCTTCTTCAGTCTGAAAGAAGGGTCTTGACCCGAAACGTCACCCATTCCTTCTCTCCAGAGATGCTGCCGGTCCCGCTGAGTTACTCCTGCATTTTGTGTCTATCTCCAATCGTCTTGGCCCCGCTCTGGGAGTAGGAGTGGGGGGCGGATCTGGATCCGCAACGGCCGTGAGCCCCAGGCCGAGTTCGACGATCGCTTGCCTGCTTCTGCTGCTGTTGGAGGTGAGACGTTGCGCCGCGCCAGGGTCTTGGGCCTGTCCCACTTTGGCCGTCAGTTACGCAACAGGCCGGTGGCGCGCGAAGATTTCGTTCAGGACGAAGTCCACACTCCTCCACACCACTCCATGCGCCCGTCCCGCGCTACCCACGCGCTACCCACGGGCGACTCACATGCTACCCACATGCTACCCACACGCTACCCACATGCTAGCAGGTCGCGTAAATGGCACGCGAAAGACAGCCAAGTGGGACAGGCCCTTTAGTCTTTTCCCCTTCACCTTAAATTGTTCTTCTGGTAGGCCTGATTTCCTTCACTGATCCAGAATAGCATAAACAACAATCTATCTTTGATCGGACTTCACTAGCTTTACCTTACACTAAACATTATTCCCTTATCATGTATCTATACACTGTGCTTGACTCGATTGTAATTACGTATTGTCTTTCCGTTGACTGGTTAACACGCTACAAAGGTTTTTCACTGTACCTCGGTACACACGACAATAAACTAAACTGAACTGAATCTAGACACTCAGCGGATCAGGCAGCATCTCTGGAAAACAGTGAGAAGCCTGGATAGAGTGAATGTGGAGAGGATGTTTCAAGAATTGCAAAAAGGATTCAGACCCAAAATGTTACCCATCCTTTTCCTCCAGAGAAGCTGCCTGACCCACGGAGTTACTCCAGCATTTATTGTCTATCTCTGTTATAAACCAGCATCTCCAGTTCTTCGTTTCTACAATCGGTTTCTCTCAATCCAGTTGTAGTCGAGCAAATTATAGCAAAGATCCCATAGCGAGCAAGATAGATCACTCGACGAAAAAGACATAGTACGGTCATGGGCAGATTCATGGGTAATTTTAGGCCCCATTTCCGTAACCGGCTTCCGTCTCCGCACCAAAGATTCCATAGATAACTAGTGCGGAGACGGAAGCCGGTTGTGGAAACATCCTCGTAAAAATAAAAGTTATTTGGTAAAAATCTTCTCCTCATTTTCAGAATTATAATTTATTAACAAAAACTGTTCCCCCACAATGTTGATTACACTGCGAGTCGGGTCGGGTCGGGTCGGGTCGGGTCGGGTTGCTGAAATGGATGAAAAAAAGGCCCACGTTCCGCTCCGTTGCATACTACACGTCAGCCCATTGCATTTAGCAGGAGTGGTCTATCTTGCTCCGCTATAGGATCTTTGGATTATAGTGTTTCACGTGTAGATTGTTAAAACTTCTTCCTTGACCAAAGCAGAGGCTGAGGCAAGCAGAATCATCCGAGAATGTTAATATGCATCTCTTAATTGTCCAATTCTCTGTTTAATGGGCAATCTAGACAGCCTTCAGAGAATTTGTGAACAGATAAATCATGTGGCACTTTTGACACATCAAACATTTTACAAAGAACAATACAGTACAGGAACAGACTCTTTGGCACATAATGTCTGTGCCAAAAATGATACCAGGTAATCTCCGGTAGACACAAAATGCTGGAGTAACTCAGCGGGTGAGGCAGCATCTATGGAGAGAAGGAATTGGCGACGTTTTGGGTCGAGACCCTTCGTCAGACTGATGTCAGGGGAGGGGGTGGGACAAAGAAAGAATGTAGGCAGAGACAGTAAGACTAGTCGGAGAACTGGGAAGGGGGAGAGGATAGAGAGAGAAAGCAAGGGCTACCTGAAGTTAGAGAAGTCAATGTTCATACCGCTGGGGTGTAAACTACCCAAGCGAAATATGAGGTGCTGTTCCTCCAATTTGCGCTGGGCCTCACTCTGACAATGGAGGAGGCCCAGGTCAGATTGGGAATGGGAGGGGGAGTTGAAGTGCTCGGCCACCGGGAGATCAGCGTGGTCAAGACGGACTGAGCGGAAGTGTTCAGCGAAACGATCGCCGAGCCTGCGCTTGATCTGCACCTGATCTATACTCCTCCATACCCTGCCTGTCCATGTGCCTATCTAAATGCCTCCTAAATGCCAACATCTTATCTGCCTCCACCACCACCCCTGACAGCCCGTTCCAGGCACCCACCCCTCTAAGTGTAAAATACTTGTTCCTTTAAATTATGCACCCCCTCACCTTAAAGACAGAAATAAATGTGCATGGTTATCAATAGTTCTTCAGCAGATTCTAAGCATGGTCTTATTAAACACATCTAACTATGTATAATAAGACATGGTATTCATTAAAAATTGCTGATTCATTTACTCCTGGACTTGGATTTTTGTGAATTCTGGAGGAAGTATATTGGCAAATAGTTGAAGGTAGACAAAAATGCTGGAGAAACTCAGCGTGTGAGGCAGCATCTATGGAGCGGAGGAATAGGGACATTTTGGGTCGAGACTCTTCTTCAGACTCCATAGATGCTGCCTCACCCGCTGAGTTTCTCCAGCATTTTTGCCTATCTTCGATTTATCCAGCATCTGCAGTTCTTTCTTAAACATTTTGGCGAATAGTTGAGTCATGTAAGGGCATGTTTTGGATTGATGGAGAGAAGTACAAGTATCTACTTTCTAATCAACTCAAGATGGCACAATGACGCAACTGGTAAATCTGCTGCCTCATCGTGCCAGAGACCAGGGTTTGATCCTGACCTCGGGTGCTGTCTGCGTTGGGTTTGCATGTTCTCCCTGTGACTGCGTGGGTTTCCTCCGGGTGCCCTGGTGTCCCACGACATCCCAACGAGGTGGGTTTGTAGGCTAATTGGCCTCTGTAAATTGCCCATTGTGTTTGGGTCAGGACGTAAAAGTGTGGTAACATGGAACAATGAGTGATCAATGGTCAGCATAGATTCAGTGGGCCGAAGAGCCTGTTTCCACGCAATACCTTTCTTTTTTTAGAGATATAGCGTGGAAACAGGTCCTTTGGCCCACTGAGTCCGCACTGACCAGCGATCCCCGCACACTAACACTATCCTCCTCCACACACTGGGGACAATTTTCATTTATACCAAGCCAATGAACCTACAAACCTGTACGTCTTTGGAGTGTGGGAGGAAACTGAAGATCTCGGAGAAATCTCACGCAGGTCAGGGGGAGAACGTACAAACTCCACACAGACAGCACCCGTGGTCGGGATCGGACCCGGGTCTCTGGCGCTGTGAGGCAGCAACTCTACCGCTGCGCCACCGTGCCGCCCCAATCTCTCTTTTACTTTCTCTTTCACTGCGCCTTTTCACTCAATCAATTGTACTCTATTGTGGAGATATGATTGCAAAGCTGAATCCATTGAACAGTTGCGAGGAAATGGGCTTGAAATCTATAAATGTGATTAAAAAACAGACCATTGGAATCCACGATGAAATTAAGTGCTGGATAAATGAAAATTCTTCTCTTTATTTCCTTTATTTCTTTGGAACATATAAATCAATAAACTCAGATCTGCTGTACCATCGGTCTTTCAGTGCAGTGACAAGAGAGAGAGACGGACTCTCAGATGTACTGGCGATTTAACCAGATGTTAGGGCATGGTGCCATTCATCTCCAAAGGTTGTCAGTGGTTATGGGGAGAAGGCAGGAGAATGGGGTTGAGAATTAAAGATAGATCAGACATGATTGAATAGCCGAGTAGACTTGATGGGCTGAATGGCCTAATCCTGGAACTTAGGAGCATGGAAACAGGCCCTTCGGCCCAACTTGTCCATGCCAGCTAAAATGCCTCAACTACACTACACCTGCCCGCGTTTGGCCCATTTAAAAAAATCCATGCCATTATTACAAAGCATGGCAGGGGAATCCTCTCTCGTACTCTCACCACCATTTATGACTTGCCCAATTCTATTAAGCAGATTATTTTGTCCTTTAAACATTGCTGTCGTGCGAGTTTGCTGTGTACAAAATGGATTCCCTGCTTCCTAAATTAGATCCTGATCGCGTTTCATCAAGTAATTCATTGAATGTAAAGTAAAGGATAATTATTATTATCAAATGTATTATCATTATTTAAGATTTTAATCTGCTGGTTAATCTTCCAGCAAGTTACTGGGCTGTCTTTATTCCTGAGAGACCCAGTGACTCTTGACTTTAACAACATCGATAGGGAGCTAATAATGTAGCAGGTATAAAATGCTGGAGTAACTCAGCAGGACAGGCAGCAT
Organism: Malacoraja senta; assembly: GCA_038087875.1. Lineage (NCBI taxonomy): Eukaryota > Metazoa > Chordata > Chondrichthyes > Rajiformes > Rajidae > Malacoraja > Malacoraja senta. The sequence goes on from CM075986.1 coordinate 8,877,906, forward strand.
CTCTGGAGAGAAGGAATGGGTGACACTTTAGGTCGACCCTTCTTCAGACCTTCTGAAGAGGGAGGGGTCTTGACCTGAAAAGTCACCCATTCCTTCTCTCCAGAGATGCAGAGATGCTGCCTGTCCTGATGAGTTACTCCAGCATTTTGTGTCTATCTTTGATGTACACCAGCATCTGCAGTTCCTTCGAACTCATATTGTATAGCTCAGTGGCAGAGCATTGGGCTAGAGATCATGGGGTTGCCCAGTTCAATTCTGGTGTCAATTTAAGCTTCTATGCTCTATGAGACAAATTTACACAGTGAAATACAAATACAAATCAAGCTAATTATATAATGATAATTCTATAATGGCTTATAAAATTCATGACTAACAATTCTAAGAATTGTTATCCCACACCATCTGATTGTTAACAGCTTCTATCCAGAGATGCTGCCTGTCCCGCTGAGTTACTCCAACATCTTCAATGTGAACCAGCATTTACAGTTCCTTCCTACACATTTCGTCTGGTCCACTGCGAAATTCCCTCAAGTCATGTCTACTTTGAAGGAATTCTCCGACGAGATGCAATATTCTCTCTCGCTGCTCCCCCTCTGTGATTCCTCATGCTCTCCGACTCGATCACTGAATCTCCCTCTCCCCTGAGACCCTGTCTGGAGAAGGGTCTCGGCCCGGAACGTCACCTTCTATCCAGAGATGCGGCCTGCCCCGCTGAGTTACTCCAGCATTTTGTGTCTGCCTTCAATCATCTACAACCAGCATCTGCAGTTGCTTCCTACGCAACTGATACTTACTAAAGGCTTGCCATAGATTAGGTTAAGTGAGAAGGAATTGTTTCCACTGACAGGTGGGCTTGTAAACATAGGGCAGTGACTTTAGACAATTGGTAATGGTGTTGGAGGTGAGAAATGTGGAAATACTGCAGCAAACTGTTCTCATCTGCAGCCCTGTACTGGAAGGGTGCTGGAAACAGATCTAGTATTAAATAAAGCCTTGGAAAGTGAATTGATTATGAAAATGAACTGCAGGGTATTAGATGCAGGACAGAATGCCACAGGAGATCCTTCTTCTCTGTGGCTATCAAACTGTACATCTCCTCCCCTTCTGTCATGGGGTAGACTGAGACTGACTCCCCCCCCCCCCCAATCTTTGAACATCCCCAATCCTTTCCACTCATCACTTTAATTGAATGTATTTTTGTGTTTTTATGACTGTTGGCAGATCAATTTGCCTCCTGGGATAAATGGAGTCCTACTGTATTGTATCGTATCGTATTATATACAGGGAAATGGAATTAATTCCATATTTTGAAATAACCAGTACCAGCGCAAATAGAACAAAAACATAGAAAATAGGTGCAGGAGTAGGCCCTTCAGCCCTTCGAGCCAGCACCACCATTCAATATGATCATGGCTGATCATCCAAAATGTTCAAGAAGGAAGTGCAGATGCTGGAAAATCGAAGGTAGACAAAAGTGCTGGAGAAACTCAGCGGGTGCGGCAGCATCTATGGAGCGAAGGAAATAGGCAACGTTTCGGGCCGAAACCCTTCTTCAGACTGATGTAGGGTGGGGGGTTGGGGGGGGGGGGGCGGGAAGAAGAAAGGAAGAGGAGGAGCCAGAGGGCTGAGAGAGAGTTGAGAAGGGGAGGAGACAGCAAGGGCTACCGGAAATTTAAGAAGTCAATGTTCAAGACGCTGGGGTGCAGACTGCCCAAGCAGAATATGAGGTGCTGCTCCTCCAATTTCCGGTGGTGCTCACTCTGGACATGGAGGAGACCCAGGACCTCCAGGTCAGATTTGGAATGGGAGGGGGTACCCCATTCCTGCTTTCTCCCCACATCCCTTGATTCCGTTAGCCCTAAGAGCTCTATCTAACTCTCTCTTGAAAACATCCAGTGAATTGGCCTCCACCGATTCCACAGATTCACAACTTTCTGGGTGAAGAAGTTTTTTCTCATCGCAAAAAAGGGACAGCTTGTGTTAAGTTTCATGCCTTTTTCAGACAATCAAAATATTTTATGGTCAGATAAATATTGTTGTTGTGTTGATCTGCTTCTAATAGGGAAATGCAGATGTCATTTTGTACACAATAACGATGTGGCTCCAACTGGATCTTGGACTGTTCTTGGACTGCTGCTTGTGGGATAAATATTTGCCAGGATTAAATTCCTCCGCTCATTACTGCCACATTGCTGTAGTGGTGAGGGCAGGGAACACGGAACATGGGACAGAGAACACTGTACAGTGTAGGAAGGAACTGCAGATGCTGGTTTAAACCAAAGATAGACACAAAATGCTGGAGTAACTCAGCGGGGCAGGCAGCATCTCTGGGGAGAAGGAATAGGTGACGTTTCGGTGATCTGGAGGTGATCTGAATCTTGACCCAGATCACCTCCTCCATCAGGCTATCAGCAGAGAGCAGCCACCCCAACTGAAGTCCCGTCACCCCTTTGCTCCACATGGAAAACAACTCCTAGCATCCATCCAGCCAACTGAGACAAAAGCACACTGGATAGCCACCAAGTGGTCACAGGAGTGAAAGGCAACCTCATCTCCATTACACAGCTACATCTCTTCACCAGATAAAAGCTGTCCAGGGTCTGACCTCCCCAGAGGAGCATGGGGTGAAGCTAAACAGACTTGGTAATGGAGTTGGGCGTTTCAATGCCAGCATGTGGAGATGGGGGCTTCACCAGAACCCAGCCTGTGAATGCGGGCAGAACAACAGACAGCCAACCATGTCATCTCTGGATGCCCGCTCTACCACCCACCAAATGGAGCTCAGGGCCTGGCAGACATCGACGCAGAGACAACAACCTGGCTGCTCAACACCTGGCTTGAGATCTAACTATTCCTTTGGTTTATGTTTCATTTGCAAGAAGAAGACCCATTCCTTCTCTCCAGAGATGCTGCCTGTTCCGCTGTTACTCCAGCATTTTGTATGGAACTCTACAGCACAGGATCAGACACTTTGGCCCACGATTTCTTTGATGAACACGATGCCAAATTAAATCTCCTCTGCTTGCACGTGATCTATATACCTCCATACCTTCTATATCAATGTACCCATCCAAAAGCCTTGAAACGCCACTATCGTATCTGCTTCCACCACCCCTGGCAGCGCGTTCCAGGCACCCACTTCCGTCTGTGTCTAACAACTGCGCTGCACATCTCCTTTATAACTTTCCCCCTTTTGTGTTGAAGCTATGTCTTCTATCTTTTGACATTTCCACACAGGGAAAAATGTTCTCATTCTCTCCTCATTTTATAAACTTCCCTCACGTCTCCCCTCAATCTCCAACGTTACGGGAAAAGCAATCTTATGGGCCTGTCCCACTTAGGCAACCTTTTAGGCCACTGCAGGAGACTCTGCGGTCGCCACATGGTCGCCACATGTTTGCGGGTGGATGCCGGGTAGTCGCCTTCATGGTCGTGGGTAGTTCCCGCTTTCTGGGAATTGGTCGCGGCCTCATTATAGTCGCCGCAAATTTTTCAACATGTTGAAAAATTATCGCCGATAGAATGAAGCCGCCATGGAGAGTAGCGAGAGTTCTCGTGCCGTAGATGCAGTGGTAGTGGGTTGCCAGGAGGCGGATGGTTGTCGTAGGTTCTCGTAGGTTGTAGCCGGTGCTGACTGGTGAATTTCATTGGCTCATTGGGAGAAAAAAAACGTAAGCAGTAGTTTTCAGAACCAAGGATAACCGACCGGTAATGTTAAATGTCCGCCGAGCTTCACAGCCATGTATCTCTGGCTTCTTAAAAGTTGTCTCCCCTCCTGCTCCCCCCTTCTCCCCTCTCTCCACCCCACTTTTAAAGGACTTACGTGACCCTTCCCCGTACAATGTGCTTTAGCTGTCTTTTTACAGCGCCAACCTTCCTGTTCATCGCGCTGTGTGTCTGTATCACATTGGCTTTGCACCGTGTGAACTTCACTCACACAGCGCTTCCCCCGCTTGCCCTGTCCCCCGCCTGCATAACGGGCTGGTGAAGGAAGCGATGTGTGTGTGTGTGTGTGTGTGTGTGTGTTCCACTCTGGCAGTCGCCGGCAAAATCGCCAAAGTGGGACAGGCCCATAAGTCTGACCAACCTCTCCCTGTAGCTATTCCCTTTAATCTAGGCAGCATTCTGGTAAACCTCTTACGCACCATTTTCTAAAGCCGCCACAATCTTCCTATAATGGGGGCGACCCGAGCTGACCAGGTCTTCATCTCTCCCCTCCACCCCCCGCACCCCCTACTTTCAGTCTGAAGAAGGGTCCTGTCCCGAAACATCACCCATCCTTTCTCCAGGGATGCTGCCTGACCCGCTGAGTTACTCCAGCTCTTTGGGTCTGTCTGTCGTTGGTATAAACCAGCATCTGCAGTTCCTTGTTTCTGCAATCAGTTTCTCTCAATCTAGTTGTACTCGAGCTGATTATAGTGATGAGTAGATTCTCAAAACTTCTTGCTTGACAAAAGCAGAGGCTGAGGCAAGCACAATCATCCTGGGAGAAACTATTAAATGTTTGGAATTGGGCTGGAGTTGGTTTTACTATAGTTGTAGGTTTGCTGCAAAACAACAATGACTTTTGGATCCATTATTGTAAGAGCTAATTTGCTAATTGTGACTTTAAATGGATAATTTAACATTATACATTTTATGCTAATTTGGAGGCTCGAGCCAGTGTTAAAGAGGTATTTCTAACATTTTATATGCATGGTTGTGAATATCAAACAGTGATTTGTAAACAGAAGAGTTTGTTTCTGAACATGCAAGTCATGGATTGATGGGCGGCCACAGGTGGCGCAGCGGTAGAGTTGTTGCCTTACAGCGCTTGCAGCAGCGGAGACCTGGGTTCGATCCCGACTACGGGCGCTGTCTGTATGGAGTTTGTACGTTCTCCCAGTGACCTGCGTGGGTTTTCTCCGAGATCTTCGGTTTCCTCCCACACTCCAAAGACGTACAGATTTGTAGGTTAATTGGCTTGGTGTATAAGTGTAAATTGTCCCCAAGTGTGTGTAGGATAGTGTTAATGTGCGGGGATCGCTGGTCGGTGTGGACTTGGTGGGCCGAAGGGCCTGTTTCCGCGCTGTATCTCGAAACTAAACCAAACTACACTGAAGCTAGTCTCTCGTTGTCATAGAGTAAAAGACACAAAGTGCTGGAGTAACTCAGTAGGTCAGGCAGCATCTCCAGAGGACATGAAGAGACGACATTTTGGATTGGGCTCCTTCTGTTGTGAGCAATTTTGGGCCCCATATCTGAGGAAGGATGTGCTGTCTCTGGAGAGGGTCCATAGGAGGTTTACAAGAATGATTCCAGGAATGAGTAGGTTAACACATGATGAGCGTTTGACGGCACTGGGCCTATATTCAATGGAGTTTAGAAGAATGAGGGGGGGGGGGGGACCTCATTGAAACATACACAATAGTGAAAGGCTTGGATAGAGTGGACGTGGAGAGGATGTTTCCACTAGTGGGAGAGTCTAGGACATAACCTGAGAATTAAAGGACGTTCTTTTTGGAAGGAGATGAGGAGACATTTCTTTAGTCAGGGGGTGTTGAATCTGTGGAATTCTTTGCTACAGAAGGCTGTGGAGGCCAAGTCAGTGGATATATTTAAGTCAGAGATAGATAGATTCTTGATTGGAATGGGTGTCAGAGGTCATGGGAAGGCAGGAGAATGGGGTTAGGAGAAATAGATCAGCCTTGATTGAACGGTGGAGTAGACTTGATGGGCCGAATGGCCTAATTATAACTCTCAAGTGACCATCTCTAGAAAGGGGTGGGGAGCATAGTTAGAAAGAAAAGATTGTCCTTTCCCATCCACACCTCCTCTGGCAATGCTGGAATACACAGAGTAATTTATCCGGAGGAGTGGAATCGGGAACCAGAGGTCATGGGTATAAGGTGAAATGGGAAAGATGTAATGGGAACCCGAGGGGCAACTTTTTTACACAAAGGGTGGTCGGTGTATGGAATGAGTTGCCGGAGGAGGTAGTTGATGCAGGTCCTATCACAGACGGCCATGTAGGGCAGGCCAATGGATATTTTTAAGGCAGAGATTCTTGATTAGTAATGGTGTCAAGGGTTATGCGGAGAAGGCAGAGGAATGGGGTTAAGAGGGAAAGATAGAGCAGCCATGATTCAAGGGCGGAGTAGACTTGGGGCCGAATGGCCTGATTCTGTTCCTAGAACATGAACATTTAAAAAACATTTAGACAGGTACATGATAGGATATGTTTAGAGGGATATGGGCCAAACACAGGCAGGTGGGACTAGTGTAGATGGGGCATGGGCTAGTTGGGTTGGAGGGCTTGTTTTCACACTGTACGACTCTATGGCTCTTAGACTAACTTCAGCATCACCATCTTCCCGCACTAAGGCCATATCCTTGATTCACCTCATATTTAACAATCTGGCACATCAGGACTGGAAATAATTTAGCGGTTAATTAATAATCTGACTCATTACCATTGTAATGCAGCAGAATTGCTTCAAGAAACAGTCGGGAAGAGAAGCCCCAGGCACCCAATTATAATGAGGCACTGAAGCAATATCAGAGCAGTGTTTTGCATCTTGGAGCAAACTTTAACTCACCAAGACTCACTTGCCCTGAGAAACTACCGTCTCCATCACCAAGAGAGACATAGCTGTGTGTTTATTGTCCTTTGAGCGAATCCTACCAATATACCTATGTATTCCTATCTTCTATGTCTATGTTCTATGTTCTATCATTAATATTCTAGAATATCACTAATATTATAGGAACAGCGCCTCATATTTTGCTTGAGTAGTATACACCCCAGTGGTATGAACATTGACTTCTCTAATTTCAGATAGCCCTTGTTTTCTCTCTCCATCCCCTTCCGCTTCCCAGTTCTCCCACTAGTCTTACTGTCTCCGCCTACATTCTATCTTTGTCCCACCCCCTCCCCTGACATCAGTCTGAAGAGGGGTCTCGACCCGAAACGTCGCCCATTCCTTCTCTCCAGAGATGCTGCCTCACCCGCTGGGTTACTCCAGCATTTTGTGTCCACCTTCAATTTAAACCAGCATCTGCAGTTCTTTCATACTAATATTCTCTGACCTATGTCTGATTTCTATGTTTTGTTACCATATTCTATGTTCTATGTTCTTTAAAGGAGATGTGCAGGACAAGTTGTTTTGTGGTCGTTGCCTGGGATGTGTTGCAAGGAGTGGTGGTGGAGGAAGATATGTTAGTGGCGTTTATGAGGCTTCTAGAGGGGCGTATGGATATGCAGGGAATGAGGGGGATATAGGTTGGAATTGCGACATGGCAGATGAGATTAGTTACCTTGACATCATGTGAGACACATATATTGCGGGCCAAAGATCCCGTTCCTGTGAGTACCATTCTATGTTCATTTAGGAAGTATAATGCTATTAGTTGGCCAAAATACTGTAAACCTTCTCCCCGACAGTTTCCTTCTCTCCAGAGATGCTGCCTGACCCGCTGAGTTACTCCAGCATTTTTGAGCCTATCTAGAGTTAATCCATCTCTTCTTTTAAGTGTAGATAGGAACTGCAGATGCAGGTTGACACTGAAGATAGACAGATTCCTATGTTTATATCAAGCCAATGAACCTACAAACCTGTAGGTCTTTGGACAGTGGAGGGAACCCAAAGATCTTGGAGAAAACCCACGCGTTTATGGGGAGAACGTACGTACAAACTCCATACAGACAACACCCGTAGTCGGGATCGAACCTGGGTCTCTGGCGCTGTGAGGCAGCAACTCTACCGCTGCACCACCATGCCGCCAAGTGTTTCACATCTGTTGAGCAGTCAATAACCTTAGAAGGAAGCTGTTGACTGATAATTACTTCAACGCCCCTTGCACACTCTGCTTCTCATTATATTGATGAACTCTCAGGAAGGTTAATGACAACATAGTAATGATGGCGTCCATTAATCACCAGATGTGCAATGATCCACATCTGCTTTATCAACGAGCCACATGATTAGTTTAGTTAAGAGACACAGCACGGAAACAGGCCTTTTGGCCCACCGAGTCCGTGCCGACCAGCAATCCCCATATACGAGCACTATCCTACAGACTGGGGACAATTTATAATCTTTACCGAAACCCATTAACCTACAAACCTGTAAGTCTTTGGAGAGGGGGGGAAACCGGAGATCCCACGTGGTCATGGGGAGAACGTACAAACTCCCTACAGACAGCACCCATAGTCAGGATCGAACCCAGGTCCCCGACACTGTAGGGTGGCAACTCTACCGCAGCACCACCGTGCCACCCACGTGTGGCCAGCACCGTCCTAAATAATGAGGTCAATTCGCTGAATGGGTGTTGATCTCATGGATACTGGACAGTGCATCAACACAGTCCCCCGAGGAGAACGCCAACAACCATCTCAGCAGATTCCTTGAAGATAGAGACAAAAAGCTGGAGTGACTCAGCGGGACAGGCAGCATCCCTGGATAGAAGGAATGGGTGGCGTTTCAGGTCGAGACCCTTGTTCAGACCTTTCTGAGACACTCACAATCTGAAGAAGGGTCTCGACCTGAAACATCGCCCATTCCCCCTATCTGGAGATGCTGCCTGTCCCGCTGAGTCACTCCAGCATTTTGTGTCTATCTTTGGTGCAAACCAGCATCTGCAGTTCCTTCCTACACATTTCGTCAGCAGAGGCCTTGTTTTGTTAGCTGGATCTTACCAGTGTGCATTTTAGTATTCCCACAAAACATGTGTTGGCTACAGTACACAGACATTACAGTCACTAACACCACTCGCTTCCAGCAGAGTTTCAGATGTTTTGTGAGCATTATTGCTTATCTGATCTATAAAAAAATAACTCAAGCCTTACTCCCTCTTCACCCACTTGTCCGCTGAGCCAAAGCCACAAATGAGAATTTCGGACGGCACGGTGGCGCATTGTGAGCCGAAGGGCCCGTTCCTGTGCTGTACTGTTGAATGTTTTATGTTCTAAGCGGCAGTTGGAAGCAGGAGGTCCTGAGTTTAGTTTAGTTTAGTTTAGTTTAGAGATACATCGCCGAAACAGGCCCTACGACCCACTAAGTCTGCGCTGACTAGCGATCTCCGCACCCTAACACTATCCGACACACACTGGGGACAATTTACGATTTTTACTGAGGCGAATTAACCTACAATCCTGTGCGTCTTTGCAATGTTTCCATGCAATGTTGGAATAGCTTCACGGTGAAAACCCACGTGGTCACTGGGAGAATGTGCAAACTCCGTACTGACAGCACCCGTAGTCGGGATGGAACCTAGGTCTCTGGTGCTGTAAGGCAGCAACTCTACCGCTGTGCCACTGTACCACCCTTTCTTTGGTCTTCTCTGTGTTCTTTGAGTTGGTAGGTGAATAGGTCCCTGTAAAATAGCCCCAATAGTGTAGGTGATTAGTATCAGAATCTGCGGACGGATGGGAGGCGATGGTGAGGGGGGGGGGGGGGGGGTTATATTGATGGAACTGTAAGTGGAATTAAGCAGGGTTACATCCAGGATCAGTGTAAATGCTTCTTTGATGAGCGGTGAAGGGTACTTAATAAAAACATTTCACTGTACTTTGGTACACGTGACAATAAACTAAACTCAAACTCAAGCTCAAACGTTTTTGAGCCTATTCGCTTTTTCTCACTCTGTGGAAGATAGACCTCCATTCATTATGTTGCCCCTTATGTTGTTTCTGAGCCTGCAAACGAAGAGCTTTGGCAAAAAGAAGCAAATGAACAGATTGGTGTGCCTTCCAACTCACCAAAAATTGTACCCCAATATCTAACATCTCCAAGTTTTGTCTGCTGCGTATCGTATGTAGGAAGAGGAGGTTAGCATAACCCGGCATCATATTCAGCATGGACAATGTGGGCCGAAGGGGCTGCTTCTGTGCTGTCATGTTCTTTGCTCTAAGTATAAAGTGCCTTGCGATCCTTTGCTAGTCATAGAGTCATACAGCATGGAAACAGGCTCTTCGGCCCAACCTGCCCAAGCCGACCAACATGTCCCATCTATACTAGTCCCACCTGCCTGCACCTGGCCCATATCCCCCTAAACCAACCTATCCATGTACCTGTCCAAATGTGTCTTAAATGTTATGATTAAGAAAGAACTGCAGTCTGAAGAAGGGTCTCGATCCGAAACGTTGCCTATTCCTTCGCCTCACCCGCTGAGTTTCTCCAGCATTTTTGTCTACCTTAAACCTTATGATAGTACCTGCCTCAGCTACCTCCTCCAACTATGTTCAAGATTGTGATCTCAAAAGCAAGCTGTTTTCTATTATGTTTATTGCTCAAGACAATATGAAAATCATCTTGCCCTTGAAGTCATGATACCACATTTGTCTTCGACTCAATTTATTACTTTAATCATTTCAATATGCAGTGTTTATTTTAATAACCCACAGTATGATCTGAAAAGATATCTGTGATGTTGTCCCCTGTGTTCATTAGAGCTGGCTCTACAATTCAATAAATCATTTATCTATTTATCCAGGAACATATAAACAATGCAATTAAATGCAATGTAATATCCATTGTCCTTACATCTATTAGCTGCCAATTGAAACTATAGAATATTCCCTGGATAAACTCTGATAAAAGATCTCAACTTCTTTCCATGTCTCCTTCTGTTAATTATATTGCATCTCCATTTCTTGATGTGTTGAGCTGCAGAATTTTCTGCACGGTTGCTTCAGCAGCAAAGAAGCAGCACAGTGGCGCAGCGGTGGAGTTGCTGCCTTACGGGGCCAGGGACGAAGAACTGCAGTTGCTGGTTAATACATAAAAATGACACAAAGTGCTGGAGTAACTCAGCGGGTCAAGCAGCATCTCCGGAGAACATGGATAGGTGAGGTTTTGGGTCGGGATCCTTCTTTAGATTAGCAGGTGTAAGGGTACAAAGCTGAGGATTCTGTTGAGGACTGATCATTCTGCATCCGAGAAAGAGACCATAGACAATAGGTGCAGGAGTAGGCCATTCAGCCCTTCAGGCCAGCACCACCATTCAATTTGATCATGGCTGATCATCCACAATCAGTACCCCGTTCCTGCCTTCTCCCCATATCCCCTGACTCTGCTATCTTTAAGAGCCCTATCTAGCTCTCTCTTGAAAGTGTTGTGTCCTCTTGAAAGGACACAAAGAGCAGCATGGTGGCGTAGTGCTGGAGCTACTGCCTTACAGAGCCAGAGACCCGGGTTCGATCCTGACTATGGGGGCTTGTCTGTATGTAGTTTGTACCTTCTCCCCGTGACCTTGAGTTTGGTTTTGTCCAAGATTTTCGGTTTCCTCCAACACTATGAAGATGCACAGGTTTGTAGGTTCATTGGCTTGGTATGAATGTGAAAATTGTCCCGGCTGCGTGTGGGGTAGTGTTAGTGTGCGGGGATCGTTGGTCGGCGTGAACTCGGTGGGCCGAAGGGCCTGTTTCTGTGCTGTATCTCTAAACTAAACTAAACCAAGTGCTGGAATAACTCAGCGGGTCAGGCAGCATCTTTGGAGAACATGGATAGGTGACGTTTCGGGTCGAGACCTTTCTTTATACTCTCCGTCTGGAATCCAGGTGAATTGCCGGCCCGGGGCTTATGGTGGTCGGGGGAGAGGTGAGGATCGGCAGAGTCAATGGTCGCGGCCTGCAGGCGTCCCGAGTGCAGGTGAGGGTCAGTGGTGACGGCGGCAGTAGGTCTGGACTGGAAGCCGCCGGGGGGGGGGGGGGGCGGCATGGGCCGGGAATGGTGTCGGCAGCCCGGCCTGGCGGTGACGGTCGGTATGACCATCCCCTACGACCCACCAGTGACCCGGGTTCGATCCTGACTATGGGTGCTGCCTGTACGGAGTTTCCACGTTCTCCCAGTGACCTGCGTGGAGTTTTCTCCGAGTTCTTCGGTTTCTTCCCACACTCCAAAGATGAACAGGTTTGTAGGCTAATTGGCTTGGTATCCATGTATGAATGTAAAATTGTCCCTAATGTGTGTAGGGTAGTGTTAATGTGTGGGGATCGCTGGTCAGCGTGGACTCGGTGGGCCAAAGGGCCTGTTTCTGCGCTGTATCCCTATACCAAACTAATCCAAACCAACATAAATGTCCGTAACAACAAAGGTTTACTGTAGTGCATTTGCATTTTAAACATTGAAAAGCTGCCCAATAATTGTGAACACATCACTGCTGGAGTACGGTAAACATAACCTGTCTCACTCCTAGTCCAAGGAATGAAGTCGGCCGATCAGGTCCATATGTGTGACACCAGATCTACTGGTTGCCTCCTAGCATCCTCCTTGTTTCAGGGCCATTTGGCGATGGACAGACAGATAAAGACCGCCCTTGCCAACAATGTCCACCTCCCGCAAGTTAATAAGTAAATAAAAGAGGAAGGCCAGCGTTGGAGCCAAGTCCACCGATCAATCACCAGGGGAGTTTGAGTTCCAGAATGAAATGTGCTGGAAGTTCTTACAAAACTTTGACAGGGCTCTGAAAGGAACACTCAGCTTGGTGAGTACTATGATGAGTAACAAATCCTGAAATAAAAACCGAACAGTTTAGGTTTCATGTAACACTTCCACTTTTTCACCATTCCTAACCTCTACCGCGTCAATGACCCACCCCGCAGACCCCAGGTGAAGAGAGTAGAGTCATAGAGTCATGATGTTACATGATAGGATTAGCATTAGGCCAGTCGGCCCATCATGTCTACTCCATCATTCAATTATGGCTGATCTATCTCAGCTTGGAGTGAAGTCAAGCTGGAAAGGGTGCAGAGAAGATTCATAAGGCTGTTGGCAGGACTAGAGGGTCTGGGTTATAGGGTGAAGTTGAGCAGGCTGGAACTCTATTCCTTGGAGCGCAGGAGGATGAGGGGAGATCTTATAGAGGTGTATAAAATCAAGAGGGGAATAGATCGGGTAGATGCACAGAGTCTATTGCCCAGAGTAGGGGAAACGAGGACCAGGTGACATAGGTTTAAGGTGAAGGGGAAAGGATTTAATAGGAATCTGAGGGGTAACCTTTTAACACAAAGAATGGTGGGTGTATGGAACGAGCCGCCTCCTGGTTCTTGATTCCCCTACTCTGGGCAAGAGACTGTGTGTGTACCTGATCTATTTTAGGGGATATGGATCAAATACAGGCAAGTGTAAGTGTGAGGTGTTTTAAGGCCAAATTTAAGGAGAAAAATACAATTACCAGTAATGGCATGATGCCTAACAGCATTGATGTACAGAGGGATATAGGGGCCCAAGTATAACTCCCATAAAAAGGCAACACAAGTAGATAAAGTGATAAAGAAGGCTAATGGTACGCTTGCTTTCAAGGGTCGGGACATTGAGTATAAGAATCAGGGCGGCACCATGATGCAGCGGTGAGTTGCTGCCTTACAGCGCCGGAGACCCAGGTTCGATCCTGACTACGGGTGCTTGTCTGTACGGAGTTTGTACGTTCTCCCCGTGACCTGTGTGGGTTTTATACGAGATCTTCGGTTTCCTCCCACACTCCAAAGACGTACAGGTTTGTAGGTTAATTGGCTTGGTGCATGTACAAATTGTCCCTAGTGTGTGTGTAGGATAGTGTTAGTGTGCGGGGATCACTGGTCGGCGCAGATTCGGTGGGCCGAAGGGCCTGTTTCTGCGCTGTATCTCTAAGCTAAACATCATGATGCAGCTTTATAGGACTTCAGTTGGGCCGCGTTTAGAGTATTGCGTGCCGTTCTGGTCGCCCCATTACAGGGAGTATGTGGAGGCTTTGGAAAGGGTGCAGGGGAGGTTTACCAGAATGATGCCTGGATTAGGGGGTATTGGATGCAGGGAGAGGTGGGACAGATTTGGACTCTAGAATGCCGGAGGTTGTGGGGCATCGAGTAGACGGTCAGAATCTTTATTCACAAGATGGAAAAATCAAATACTAGAGAGCATCGCTATAAGGCTAGATGGACAAAGGCGTTTATTCAGGAGTGGGTTCCATCATATGTGAGTTAGTTCCTTAAGTTTTTGTTAACACATCTGGTTGAGTAACACTGGTAACCTCAGTGCTTTCCAGAGACAAGAAGCAAGCCAAGGAAAGGAACACCCAGTCACTGTTGCCGTCAGGAACTCCATGTCCATCTTGTCATCACAGCTCATCCTCCAGATTCCAGCCCTCTGTCTCTCTTGATGTTAAGGGGCTTGGAAGTTAACCTGCACAATGATGAACGTGAGATGATGCGGTGCTATGGAACCACAAGATGGATACCTTAAACTTGACTTGAATGAGAAGGAATCCCATCCAGTTGTCGAGAAAATGATGAACGATGCTCTCGTGTACGAAGATGCTTCCCAATTCCTGTAGGCTCTGAGAAACGGTCACTGTATTTGTGACTTGGAGTCATAGTCATAGAGTGATAGGAAACAGGCCCTTTGGCCCAACTTGCCCACGCCGGCCAACATGTCCCAGCTACACTAGTCCCATCAACCCGCCTTTGGTCCATGGTATATGGAAGGAACTGCCGGAGGAGACAGTTGAGGCAGATACCAACGTAACGTTTAAGAAACATTCAGACAGGTACATGGATAGGACAGGTTTAGATGGATATGGGGCAAAGGCAGGCTGGTGGGACTAGTGTAGCTGGGACATGTTGGCCGGTGTGAGCATGTTGGGCCAAAGGGCCTGTTTCCACGCAGTAAGACTATCTGACATTATGACTCTAAACCTTTCTTATGCATGTAGCAGCCCAAATATTTTTTTAATTGCAATCAGCTATATTAATCTCAGAACAAATGTATATTGATGTTTTTAGATTCTAATCTTGCACTGAGTTTTGCAAATGTTGATGTCATCCCAAAGACGTGAGGTTATAGGTTAATCGGCCCTCTGTAAATTGCTCCTAGTGTGTAGGCAGTGGATGAGTAAGTGTGATGACATACAACTAGCAGATGCATAATTGATGGTCGGCATGGTCCCTGCGGGCCAAAGGGCCTGTTTCCATGCTGTATTCCTGGTCCTGAAGTGGGCAGCACGGTGGCGCAGCGGTAGAGTTGCTGCAGCGCCGGAGACCCGGGTTCGATCTCGACTACGGGTGCTGTCTATACGGAGTTTGTACGTTCTCCCCATGACCTGCGTGGGTTTTATCCGTGATCTTCGGTTTTCTCCCACACTCCAAAGACGTACAGGCTTATAGGTTAGTTGGCTTGGTAAATGTAAGAATTGTCCCTAGGAGATCGCTGGTCGGCGCGGACCGGGTGGGCCAAAAGGGCCTGTTTCCGCGCTGCATCTCTAAACTAAACTCAACTAAAATATACCGAAAATTAAAAAATGATGCATTTGTGGGTCAAGATAGAAAGATAGAGTCATAGAGTCATACAGCGTGGAAACAGGCCTTTCGGCCCATCTGCCCACACCGGCCAACATGTCCCATCTACACTCGGCCCATCTGCCTGCATTTGGACCATATCCCTCCATACCTGTCCTATCCATGTACCTGTCTTACTGTTTCTTAAACGTTGGGATAGTCCCCACCTCAAATACCTCTTCTGGCAGCTCGTTCCAGACACCCACCACCCTTTGTGTGAAAAAGTTACCCCTCAGATTCCTATAAATTTATTTCCTCCTTCACCTTAAATGTCCTCTGGTCCTCGATTCACCTACTCTGGGCCAGAGACTCTGTGCATCTTCCCGATCTATTCTTCTCACAGCTTCTGGGACTGGGACCATATTTGTGGAAATAGTTTGTTTTTATGTGCTCGTCATGGTCAAGTGATGACAGCAAGAGAGATCGGAATCTGCAGTTTCGTTCCTTGAGCAGGCTTCTATGGAGTAAACAATTCACGCTGGCAACTGGAAAACAAAAAAAATCTGCACCACTTACCAGTCACCACTCAGCTTTGTATCCATAACAAATAGTGGAAAGTCTTTGATTGGATTCCAGCCTGAGATTCCACAGAAATGATTTTTATTTGATTTGCCACGAGATCCTAAACTTGTTCCTCTATACCCGATGCACAGAATGTGTTTCTGATTTCACTAAATATAGCAACCATGTGGGTCTGTGTTCCTTGTCTGTGTTACTATCACCAAAACAAGTCTTTCCGAAGTCGCTGAAGAAGGGTCTCGACCCGAGACGTCACCCATTCCTTCTCTCCAGAGATGCTGTCTGACCCGTCGGGTTACTCCAGCTTTTTGTGTCCGGCTCCGTTCATGCTGGAGGAACTCAGCGGGTGAGTTCCAGAGCCAACCAGAGATCCCTATCCTACATACACTAGGGATAATTTACAATGATACAGAGCTTCAATCCATCCCTCTGTCCCACTGCGCACTCTATTTCTCTCCCATTGATACCTTCATTAGCCTGGGATCGCCTTAATCCAAGAAAGCTGATGGTATGAAATTTGTTAAGTGTGCCCTCTCCTAATTCCTCATTTACAGGTGCATTCTCCTAACTCTCCATTTACAGACGATAGACAATAGACGATAGGTGCAGGAGTAGGCCATTCGGCCCTTCAAGTGAGCACCGCCATTCAATGTGATCATGGCTGATCATGCCCAATCAGTACCTCGTTCCTGCCTTCTCCCCATATCCCCTGAATCTGCTATCTTTAAGAGCCCAATCTAGCTCTCTCTTGAAAGTATCCAGAGAACCGGCCTCCACCGCCCTCTGAGGCAGAGAATGACACAGACTCACAACTCTCTGTGTGAAAAAGTGTTTCCTCGTCTCCGTTCTAAATGGCTTACCCCTTATTCTTAAACTGTGGCCCCTGGTTCTTGACTCCCCCAACATCGGGAACATGTTTCCTGCCTCTAGCGTGTCCAAACCCTTAATAATCTTATATGTTTCAATAAGATATCCTCTCATCCTAAATTCCCATGTATACAAGCCCAGCCATTCTCTCAGCTGGTGCCCTTCCCAAATTCCCCATTTACGGGTGCCCTCCCCTAATTCCCCATTTACTGGTGCCCTCCCCTAATTCCCCATTTACTGGTGCCCTCCCCTAATTCCCCATTTACTGGTGCCCTCCCCTAATTCCCCATTTACTGGTGCCCTCCCCTAATTCCCCATTTACTGGTGCCCTCCCCTAATTCCCCATTTACTGGTGCCCTCCCCTAATTCCCCATTTACTGGTGCCCTCCCCTAATTCCCCTTCTGATCTAGTGTGCTCTTTGTATGTCTGCACATTCTTCCCTATATTGATCCTGCTCATCTCCCCCTGACATTCCACCTGCTCTCACAGATTCACGTGGGAAGGAACTGCAGATGCTGGTTTAAGTCACCCTTTATGTTCCTATTAAATCTGTGCCACTCACCTTAAACCTATGTCCTCTGGTTCGGAATTCCCCTGTCCTGGGTAAAAGACTGTGCATTCACCCTATCTATTCCTCTCATGGTTTTATACGCTGTAAGATCACCCCTCACCCCCCTGTACTCCAAGGAATAAAGTCCTTAGCCTGCCTGACTTTTCCCTGTAACTCAGGACTTTGAGTCCAGCCAGCATCCTCATAAATTATCTCTTTCATTAATCCAGGACACAAATGGACATTTTCCCAAAGTCTTTGAATGTACTTTTTGATTTTGTTTTACTATGACTGATTACGCCATCCATCTAGAGAATCGTTGAGTGTATATTGTTCAATGCAATTTCCTGTTGTTTAAAACCGGGCCACACTCAGGGGTAGATGTGATTCTGCTATGTATCATGAATGCTGGAGTAACTCAGCGGGTCAGGCAGCATCTCTGGAGAAAAGGTATAGGTGACGTTTCGGGTGGAGACCCTTCTTCAAGCTACAAAACCTGCATCTGCCTCTCTTTGGAGAAACAAAAAGATGTGCGGATGCTGGTTTATACCAAAGATAGACACAAAGTGCTGAAGTAACTCAACGGGCCAGAGAGCATCTCTGGAGAAAAAGGATAGGTGATGTTTCGGTTCAGAGAAAATCCACGCAGTCACAGGGAGACCATGCAAACTCTGCACAGACAGCACCTGTAGTCAGGATCAAACCTGGGTCTCGGGCGATGTGAGGCAGCAACTCTACCACCGCGCCACCGTGCTGCTTTCCATCATATAGTGAGCTGCATTTAATTGAGGCATTCAAAATTATGAAGCCACTTTGAATTAGTTAATAACAGTTAACTAGTCTGAAGAAGGGTCTCGACCCAAAACGTTGCCCATTCCTTCTCTCCAGCGATACTGCCGGACCCGCTGAGTTGCTCCAGCTTTTTGTGTCTATCTTCAGTTAACTTTGGCGTCATGGTCAATAGGTAGCGGGCACAGCAACTGGGACAAGAACAATAGGACATTTTTCCCACAGCAATTTGGAATTCACTGTCTTAAAGATGGTGGAATGAGAGTTAATGTTAAATTTCACACAAGGGGTTTTTCACACACAGGGTGGTGGGTGAATGGAACAAGCTGCCAGAGGAGGTAGTTGAGGCAGGGACTATCCCAACAATTAAGAAACAGTTTGACAGGCACATGGATAGGACAGATTTGGAGGGATATGGACCAAATGTGGGCAGGTGGGACTAGTATAGCTGGGACAAGTTGGCCGGTGTGGGCAAGTTGGGCTGAAGGGCCTGTTTCCACACTGTATCACTATGACGTTTTGACTCTATTTCAACTGGAAAAGAAACAATGATCAGACCGCTTGAGAGGGATTGGGCAAGTGGGATTAATTAGAAAGATTTGGTATGATTTATCTTGGGTTGAAAGATAGATGGTTAAGACTGGAGCTGGACCCTTAAGTGTTGCCAAGATAGAACGTTCTCTTTTATGTAATTTATTGATGTTGCTATGACATTATCAGAAAGAAATGATATATTTAAAACCATTTATATGACAATGACAGGAGTGACCTTGGGCAAGCGATCTGTGATACTGGGGCATTGAAGTATATTGATGGAATAAATGGCGACGTTACAAGAATGAGACTCTGTCTCATGAGAAGGAGCTACAGCCTGTCAGTGCACAGTGCTGCCAGTCGCTGTCAAATCAACATATCTGGGTCTATTAACAAGAGGAATGTCTGTAAGGCATCTACTGTAATAATTCATCCATATCTTTATCTTCCTGTCAGGCTCTCATTGTGAGGACTGGTTGATGAGGGGAATATATATATTTTTTCTCTCTGTCCTCTTTTGCTTGTTTAGTTTAGTTTAGTTTTTTGGAGACACAGCGTGGAAACTGGCCCTTCAGCCCACTGGGTCTGTGCCGACCAGAGATCACCCCGCACATTAACACTATCCTACGTTAGGGACAATTTACAATTTTTTACAGAAGCCAATTAGCCTACAAACCTGTACGTCTTTGGAGTGTGGGAGGAAACCGGAGCACCCGGAGAAAACCCACGCAGGTCGCTGGGAGAAGGTACAAACTCCATACAGACAACACCCGTGGTCAGGATCGAACCCAGGTGTTTGGCGCTGTAAGGCAGCAACTCTACCGCTGTGCCACTGGTATTCTGGGTGCTATGCGTCTTTCAATAATCTGCTCTAATGGAGTGCCTTCAATCTGAAACGTTACTGCTGTTCATCTTTCCGCAGATGCTGCCTGACCTGCCTAGTGTTTCCTGCGTTTTTCCGTTTTTGTTTCGGATGTCCATCAGCTGCACCGTTGTGATTTTCTGGTGCGGGGTAGCCCGGACACAAGCCACGTCACGGGTGGTGGTGGCATCTTGCTTGCTGTGTACAGATAGACCCCTCTGGATGCCGTGTTGCGACGGAGTACGCAGGTTAATGAGGAGGCGGACGAGGTAGATTTGAAAGCTATATTTCCACAAGAACAAGTTAGCCACGAGGCAAATACATCAATGACTGGCTCCAAACACAACACGATAAACCTGCTCTCGAATTTCACAAGTGCTCTTTGAGCGTAAATGCTTACAAGCAGTCTTTGCCAACTGTGTACACAATGCAATCAAATAAATATGCTGATGTCCAATTGTTCAATGTGTGCTGTGATATATCCTTCAGCACGGCTCGCTCCACTTCTCATCTGTGCCCTGTGCTGTGTTGCCTAGTTTTGCTTGGGCTGGACGTAGGGACAAGGAATTGGTCAAAGAGGAGGAGGGGAGAGAGTCATAGTCATAGGGCTTGGAAAAAGGCCCTTCAGCCATACACATCCATGCCTACCCATCTAAGCTAGTCCCACCTGCCTGCATTTGGCCCTTATACCTCGAAACCTTTCCTATCCATGTACCTGTCCAAGTGTCTTTTAAATTTTGTTTTGTAGTAGGTGGACTTCCTAGTCTGACCATGCCCCTGTAATCCATGCTCAAAAGCCCATGTGCATTTAAAAGCTGTGCATGGGCACATATATCAGCTTTTGCACAGGTTATGTTCATAAGTTCTAGGAGCAGAATGAGGCCATTTGGCCCATCAAGTCTACTCCGCCATTCAATCATGGCTGATCTATCTCTCCCTCTCAACCCAATTCTCCTGCCTTCTCCCCGTAACCCCTGACACCCGTACTAATCATCCTTACTGCTTGCTTTATTTCTGCATGTGTGTGTGTGTGTGAGAGTGCGTGTGAGATCAGTGAGCATTAGTCGTCACAGATCTGACCATCTCTACTTCTTGATGAAAACTCTGAATCCCATAGAACTTCGATTGAAACACAACCACAGACCAGTGGTTCTGGTCTCCTGTGCACTTGTAGCCCAGTCTGTCTCCCTGATTCATTTTAGTTTAGTTTAGTTTAGAGATACAGCGTGGAACTAGGTACTTCAGTCCACCAAGTCCACACCGAACAGCGATCCCCGCACATTAACACTATCCTACACACACTTGGGACAATTTCCATTTATACCAAGCCAAGTAACCTACAGACCTGTACGTCTTTGGAGCGTGGGAGGAAGTCGAAGATCTAGCAGAAGACCCACGTTCAAGAACATTCAAACTCCAGCATCCGTAGTCAGGATACGAACCCGGGTCTCTGGCGCTGTGAGGCAGCAACTCTACCGCTGCGCCACTGTGCCACCTGTTTTGTTTTGGGATATGTGCATCAATGCCGAGGCCAGTATCTATGACCCGCCCCTAATTGCCCTTGATGAAGATGGTGGTAATCTGCCCTCGTGAACTGCTGCAGTCCAACTGGTGAAGGTGACCCCACATTGCCACTGGTCAGGGAGTTCCAGGATTGAGATTCAGTGACATAGTATTACCAGTATATTCCTCGGTCAGATTAGTGTGTGGGTTGCAGGGGAACCTGCAGGCGGTGGTGTTCCCTTGTGCCCGCTGAAGTCCGTTTGGGAGGTGCTACTGGAGAAGATGGTAAATGCTGCGGCCACACTGCTCCAATGAGGAGGGAAGGAAGGAATGTTTAGGTTGGTGGATGCAATGCCAAATGAGCAGGCTGTTCAGTCTAACGTGATGGTTGGCTACTTGTTGTTGAAGGCTGCACTCTCCCAGGCAAGTGAAGAGTACGCCACAATGCTTCGCACACATCCTGTTGATGATGGGTTGACAGGGGATGAGTCACTCGTCACAAAAATGGGCGGCACGGTGGCACAGCGGTAGAGTTGCTGCCTCACAGCGCCACGACCCGGGTTCGATCCTGACTATGAGTGCTGTGCGTACGGAGTTTTTGTACGTTCTCCCCGTGATCCTGTGTGGGTTTTCTCCGGGTGTTCCGGTTTCCACTCCCACACTCCAAGGATGTACAAGTTTGTAGGTTAATTGCCCTCTGTAAATCGTCCCTAGTCTGTGTAGGATAGCGCTAATGTACGGGGTGATCGATGGTCGGCGCGGAGTCGGTAGGCCTGTTTCCAGGCTGTAATTCTAAAGTGTAAAACATTCAGACTTTGACCTGTTCTTGTATTGACAGTTATTATGTGTGTGGTCCAGTTGAGATTGTGGGTGATGGGGCCCATAAGACTTAGCTGACTCAGTGATAGTATTGTTGAGGGAGGGCAGGGATGGGTGGTCAAGGCTTCCCTTGGGCATAATGGCACGGTTGGTAGAACAAATGCCTCACAGCACCAGATACCAGGTTTCATGATCTCGGGTGCTGTCTGTGTGGAGTTTGCATGTTCTCCCTGTGACCGCATGCGTTTCCTACAGGTTCTGGTTTTCTTCCCCATCCCAATGATGTGTGGATTTGTAGGTTAATTGGTTCCTATAAATTTCTCCTTGCGGCTTGGGAGTGGATGAGAAAGATGGGACAACATGGACCTGGTGCGAATGGGTGATCGATGGTCGATGGACCAATAGGTCTGTTCCCAAACTCCATCTTTCAGTCAATTATCAATTAGTTGTTCGCCACTTGCGTTGCTTGTGAAAGTAAAAATATCAGTAAAAGTGAAAGTACCATTCATTCAGTCAGACGGCATCTCTGGAGAAAAAGGAATAGGTGACGTTTCGGGTCATAGACCCTTCTTCAGATTGAGAGTCAGGTGAAAGGGAAACGAGAGATATAGATGGTGATGGAGGGAGATATAGAACAAATGAATGAAAGATGTGCAGAAAAAGCAACGATGATAAAAGAAAGGCCGTTGTTAGCTGTGAAAACGAGTTACAGGCACTCACTCACTCGATGAGGAGTTGTGAATGTGATTGAAGATTGTGGAGGCATCAGTGAACATCCTCGCCTCTGACCTCACGGTGGAATGAAGATCATTAGTGAAGCATCTGAAGATGGTTGGGGCCAAGGACACTGAGAATCTCCTGCAGTAAGGTCCTGTGTTGAGATGATCAACCTCCAGCAACCACAACGACAACCACTCTCCATGAGGACAGCCTCCAGTCAACTGAGAACTTTCCCACTGGCTTTAGCTTTACCTGGGCTTATTGTCTCCACACACACACACACACGGTCAAATCCTGTCATGACATTCAGGACAACGATGCTCACCTCAGCTCAGGAACTCAGCTCTCTGGTTCCCCTCTGGGCCAAGACCCTGTTGAGGCCTGGAGAGCAAAGGTGAGCAGAATGTACATTTTAGGGCTGGCAGCCAGGGGTGTCTAGCGGGTGGGAGGTGAGAAAAAAGTGAGACAGAAGCAGTGAGATAGATTCCTTCCCCCAGTCCTGTAAAAGATAATGTTCAACGTGAATTTATGGATGCACAAGACCTGTATTGGCCCCTGCACTCCTGAAGCAGAGCATTACATTTCCTATAGTAGACACAGAATGTTGGAGTAACTCAGCGGGACAGGCAGCATCTCTGGATAGATGGAATATGTGACGTTTCAGGTCGCGACCCTTCTTCAGACCCGAACCGAAATGCCACCCATTCCTTCTCTCCAGAGATGCTGCCTGTCCCGCTGAGTTGCTCCAGAATTTTGTGTCCAACTTTGGTGTATCTTCTGCAGTTCCTTCCTACACGTTACAATTCCTATGCTCAGCCCCAATGATGGAAAATCTTTTATTTTAACATTTAGCAACCAAAAAAAGTAAGACATATTTAAATTGTAATGCTATTGGCTTTGACTATGAGAACAATGCAAAGTCTATAACTCTGGGAGCAGGACAGGGATGAAAATCTGTGCATTATAACTGCAATATATAAATTATACGAACCAAATCTAAATTGCATCCACTTCCCCCAGTAAAGTGGATGGAAATGTTCCATTGTATAAGGTCTACCTATACTCTGGTATGTTGTATATATATATACTATATATATATGGATCTGAACACAACTGGTTCGCAAAGAAATAAATGTACATATACTTATTAGTTGTAACTTATTCTTCATCTTATGTACACAGGTAGGGTCAGCTGTTAGCGGGGATGGGAGGTGGTACAATTCCGTCATTGGCATGAGGCTGGTTGGCCAGGTGTCCTCCACAGACTGCAGCTGGGAAATGGAGAGAGTCCATCTCCGTGCCCCATGGATTTGGAGGCCCGTGGCCATTTCTCCACTTCAGCCGCCTTCACCCCAGGGAGGTCTTAACACTGTTCGGCTTCCAGGAACCCTTCCTTGTCGTGGCCCACGGCCTCCACCTCGGTGTAGGTGGGATGTCCGACGCTGTTTCTGAACTTCATGGCCGGCCATCGGTGGGGGCGGCGCTGGATGTGGGGAGCAAAACGCACAAACCGTTACCCACGTAAAGTACAGCAGATGCCGAAAATCGGAAATAGCCGCCCCTTCCCCGCCCCTCGAACCCCGAGACTACAAGGTGAATCATGCAGCTGGTGGAGTTCCGAGGTCGGGGACTGGAGTCCCAAGGCCAGAGGTCTCATGTGGGGGGGGGGGGGGTCGCAGAGGACAAAGGGGGACCCGGAGTGCAAGGGCCGTCGAGAACAAAGGGAGGGGACCCGGCGTTGAGGGGCCGTCGGGTACTACGGGGGCCTGGTGCTGAGCGGAGGAGAGGGCGGGTGGGGGGGGGGTGGAAGGAGGGGAATGGCAAAAAAAAGTGCTTTGAAACTTTGTCAGTGCCCTTAAGATGGTGACTCTTTGTATGCCTAGGTATGCAAAACAAAGCATCACAATGTGACTTGTCACATGTAACATTAAATGTATCGAATCTGATCAAAATACCTGACAGTATCAGTGGAGGAGAAGCTAAATTTACTGCCATGTGTACCGAGGTATAGTGAAAAGCTTTTGTTGCGTGCCATGCCAGTCGGCGGAAAGTCAAGACAAAAGTACAATCGAGCCAATAGACAATAGGTGTAGGAGTAGGCCATTCAGCCCTTTGGGCCAGCACCGCCATTCAATGTGATCATGGCTGATCATCCCCAATCAGTACCCCGTTTCTGCCTTCTCCCCATATCCCCTGACACCGCTATCTTTAAGAGCCCTATCTAGCTCTCTCTTGAAAGCATCCAGAGAACCTGCCTCCACCGCCCTCTGAGGCAGAGAATTCCACAGACTCACAACTCTCTGTGAGAAAATGTGTTTCCTCGTCTCCGTTCTAAATGGCTTACTCCATATTCTTAAACTGTGGCCCCTGGTTCTGGACTCCCCCAACATCGGGAACATGTTTCCTGCCTCTAGCGTGAGCAAACCCTTAACAATCTTATATGTTTCAATAAGATCTTCTCTCATCCTTCTAAATTCCAGAGTGTACAAGCTCAGCCGCTCCATTCTCTCAGCTTATGACAGTCCCGCCATCCCGGGAATTAACCTTGTAAACCTACGCTGCACTCCCTCAATAGCAAGAATGCCCTTCCTCAAATTAGGGGACCAAAACTGCACACAATACTCCAGGTGTGGTCTCACTAGGGCTCTGTACAACTGCAGAAGGACCTCTTTGCTCCTATACTCGACTCCTCTTGTTATAAAGGCCAACCTGCCATTCGCTTTCTTCACTGCCATCCACAGTGTACGGATACATGATAAGGGAATAACGTGTGTGAAGAAACTGCAGATGCTGGTTTAAATTGAAGATAGACACAAAATACTGGAGTAACTCAGCGGGACAGGCAGCATCTCTGGAGAAAAGGAATGGGTGACGTTTCGGGTCGAGACTGAAGAAGGGTCTCGACCCAAAACGTCACCCATTCCTTCTCTCCAGAGATGCTGCCTCCTTCGCTGAGTTACTCCAGCATTTTGTGTCTACCTTTGATAAGGGAATAATGTTTAGTGGAAGGTAGTGAATGTGTGCCCCCTCTGTATTTCTGTCGCTCCCCACTAACACAGTGTTTGGTCCCCAATACGTACAAAATGCGATGAATGCATTTACCTCCAGATAACTATCTCACTGGGACCAACATCTGGACATTTGCACTATAATTAGTTGCACTCCTTTAGTTCGTACTATTAGACTGTATCCAATGGAGAACTATCCCACCCCCCTTTCCCCGCTCCCCACCCCTGTTCCCTTTTCCTATAACCCTCTGTCTGGCATTACAATTCACTTCTTATCTGACGCCCTTTTTTCTTCTTTTCACCCTTTTGTTGCCTGTTTTCTTTTTCATTTCCACACAAACATAATTGCAAAATATCGAATGATTGGTTGGGCGTACAGTGCTGAGATTGTCAAGAATGATTTAGTTGTTTTTTAATTTATTTCCTTCGCTGTAGGACTGAGAGATTTACTGTTAACGCTGAGACAACCTCTCAGTAACAATTTCAGTTCTAGTTTAGTTTCAGTTTAGTTTATTGTCACGTGTACTGAGGTACAGTGAAAAGCTTTTGTTGCGTGCTATCCAGTCAGCGGAAAGGCAATACATGGTTAAGGGGCTGTCCCACTGCGGTGACCTAATTTGTGAGTTTAGACGAGTTTGCCCTCGACTCAAACTCGCAGCATGGTCGACACGCGGTCCTGGGAGGTCCTATGAGGTCACTGGAACTCTCCTTCATGCTCGAGGGAAGTTCCCACATACTCGCGGCCTCACCTAGGTCATGGAAAATTTTTCAGCATGTTAAAAGATTTTCCGCGAGAAAAATTTGGTCGGCATGATTCTTCTGAACTCGTAGTGCAGTGGAGTAGGGTCGCTATTTAGTTACAGGCAGTCGAGGGCAGCCGTAGGCAATCTCCTTCGCTGACCGGGCATTTTGATTGGCTCATTGGAGTTTTCAGGACCCAGGAAAACTGACCGGTAGGTAAAATGCCCGCTAAACTTTATTATACTTCTTAAAAGTGTCTCCACTCCTTCTTCCCCCCTTCTCTCCTCTTCTCGCTCCTTCTCTCCCCCTTCTCTCCCCCCCCCCCCTCCGCGCTCTCTAAAGCAAAGATACTAGAGGAGCAAGATAGACCACTCCTCCGAAATCCAATGGAGTGACGTGTAGTACGTAACGGAACGTCACGGCCGCCATTTTTTAATGCAAAACGCGACATCTTTGATAGCGGGGACGGACTCCACAGTTATAGAATCTGCGCTTACATCAGGTCGCAGGGAAGAGCAAAGATACTGGAGGCTCCTATAGTATCTTTGGGGGAAGTGGACATTTCCTCCACTTGGGAGTTGATCCAGGACTGATTCTCGGTCCCCCCGATACCAGATGAAGGCGGCCGGCACCAGGCTCTCTGTCTAGCGGGAGAGCCTCAAGCGTCGGCGCTCCCGAGTCAGCGGGCAAGTTCCTCTCGTATCTTTGGTGTAATCCGTTCCAAAGATTGATCCGCTCTATCATTTTTGGTGTAATCCGTGTTGTAGGGAACAGTGTTGTATATAACATCTATCACTTCACATATTTAGTTAATATTATTGTAAATATTACTATTATTATTGTAAATTGCAGTCCGGTAAAATGGCGTCAACACTCACCCATGTCATACTACGCTTTTTTCGCAGAGTGGCGCATCTTGCTCTGCTCTATAATCTTTGCTCTAAAGGACTTACCGTACACTGTGCAGCCGTCCTTCCTTCCTCTTCATCGCGGTTGTGAATTTCAGACAGCACTCCCCCGCTTTCCCTGGCCCCCGCCTATGCGTGTGTGTGTGTGTGTGTGTGTGTGTGTGTCAGTGTGTGTCAGTGTGTGTCTGTGTGTCTGTGTGTGTGTGTGTGTGCGTGTGTGCGTGTGTGCGTGTGTGCGTGCGTGCGTGCTCGTGTGTGTGTGTGTGTGGTCGATCCAGCTCGCGGTTTCAATGCTGACGGTCGATCCAGCTCGAGGTTTTCCAGGCGAGTGCCCTCGAGCTTGAAGGTCGAAGACACTCTTCTTAACTCACGGATTAGGTCGCCGCAGTGGGGCAGCCCCTTTACAATCGAGCCATTCGCAGTGTACAGATACATGATAAAGGAATAACGTTTAGTGCAAGGTAAAGCCAGTATAGTGCGATCAAAGATAGCCCGAGGGCCACCAAGATAGTAGTTCAGGACTGCTCTCTAGTTGTGGTGGGATGATTCAGTGGCCTGATAACAAACAGCTGGAACGAAAGTGCCCCTGAATCTGCAGGTGTGCGTTTTCACACTTCTATACCTTTTGCCCGAGGGGAGAGGGGAGAGGAGTGGCCAGGGTGCGAGTTTCAAAAACTGATCTGACGAATGGTCCCAACAGGCGACATGTCACCTGCCCATTTCCCGCCTGGCACATTGAGTTCCTCCAGGAGAATTTTTGCTCAGGATTTCATCATCTGCGGTCTCTTGGGGCTCGAGAACATCTCTGCAGATCTCTGTAGCAACTTTCAGATCTCTCTTCCTACTTTGTTTCAGTGTCTTGAAGGAATGCAGATTTGACATGCAGCATCCCAATACAAGCCATACGTGTCCATTGCCATGCCTTCAGTTTTAGTGTTAGAGATACAGCGCAGAAACAGGCCCTTCGGCCCACCGAGTCTGCACCGGCCAGCGATCCCCCGCACATTAGCACTATCCTACACACACTGGGGATAATTTACATTCATACCTAGCCAATTAACCTACAAACCTGTTTGTCTTTGGGGTGTGGGAGGAAACCGAAGATCTCAGAGAAAACACACGCAGGTCACGGGGAGAACGTGCAAACTCCGTACAGACAGCACCCGTGGTCAGCATCCAACCTGGGTCTCTGGCGCTGTGAGACAGCAACTCTACCCACTGCCCCACCGTGTCGTGCCGTGGAACGTTTTATCTCAACTTCCCAATCTACTCCAGCCAACCTGGTCCTCAGAACTTCATACTTACTCACTTTCCACCCAAATCCACTGGGTAATGATTAGTAGCAGGTAACTTCCACAGTGGACCCCTCCGCATCATCCCACAGCGAGTTTTAGTTCAATGACCTTTGCTAATACGTTACATGCAATGATCTGAACATTATCAAACAGAGAGATCTACAGGCAATATTAGGAATGGCTCTAACTCGAAACAGGCGTGCTCTGCTGTGTGAATATATGGTTTTAATAAACCCAGACCACTAATCAGAAAAATGATAGCTGATATTCTGTTTTGTAAAGAATGGAAAAAGTGAATTGGAAGTGAAGGATAAGTTTGGAAAACATTTGCCGAGTGTACTGTTTGTTTAGCTTACTGCTCGATGTGAAAGGAAAGCCAAGAGACTCCGCACTGAGGCAGTGGAAATGTGTAAGCCTAACAATTTTTTTACAGCTTTCCTTTTTCACACCAAATCATCAGCACTTTGAGATGAAGACCGCTGAAGAGGGCGGCACGGTGGCGCAGCGGTAGAGTTGCTGCCTCACAGGTTTGATCCTGGCTACGGGCGCTGTCTGTACAGAGTTTGTACCTTCTCCCCGTGACCTGCGTGGGTTTTCTCCGAGATCTTCGGTTTCCTCCCACACTCCAAAGACCGACAGGTTTGTCGGTTAATTGGCTGGGTATAATTGTAAATTGTCCCTATTGTGAGTAGGATAGTGTTAGTGCGGGGTGATCGCTGGTCAGCGCGGACTCGGTGGGCCGAAGGGCCTGTTTCCTTGCTGTATCTCTAAAATAAACTAAACTAGAATGAGGGCCACATGCATGTGGTGTGTTGCCAGATTCGGAGTAAGCTGCCCAGAAAAGCAGAGACTGTCTTCACGTTATAGATATGCAGCAGTGATTTTAGGGTTGTCTATTTTTGTTAGGGAGTTTACTGGTGCACGTGACATCTAATTCTCCTGCCTCCCTCTCACACCATCAGTCACCAGTGTAACTCATCCCTGAGGTAGCCACCAATGTTGACATCAGCCGGCCACCACCACCCTAACTGCCTTCATTTATCTATCCCTGTTTGCTAATGTTTTTCACACTGAATAATCTGGAGTATTTTCTAGGGAAATGAAGGAAACGACTTTAGCTGCTTTGCTGCGAGGGGAAGGGGTAGGCATTCTGCTGCACCCACCTCACCTTTCCAGCTTTCTCCATCACTACTACAATCAGTCTGAAGACGGGTCCCGACCCAAAACATCGCCTGTCCAGTCTATTCCTTTCACAGATAGAATCATAGAGTCTTACAGCGTGGAAACAGGCCCTTCGGCCCAACTTGCCCACATCGGCCAACATGTCCCATCTACATTCGTCCCACCTGCCTGTGTTTGGCCCATATCCGTCTTATCCATGTACCTGTCTAAATGTTTCCATAAAGTTGCACTAGTACCAGCCTCAACTACCTGCTCCGGCAGCTTGTTCCATACACCCACCACCCTTTGTGTGAAAAGGTTACCCCTCAGGTTCCTATCAAATCTTTCCCCCCCCTCACCTTAAACCTATGTCCTCTAGTTCTTGATTCCCCTACTCTGGGCAAGAGACTCTGTACGGTGTCTACCCGATCTACTCCTCTCATGATGCCTGACTTGCTTACTTCCTCCAGCACTTTGTGTTTTACTCAAGATTCAAGCCCCTGCAGTTCCTTGTGTCTCAATGGTCACCTCCAGAAATATAGAGACGGTTATGTAGGAGCAGGGGTGGGCTACTTGGCTCCTTGTCACTGCCATTAAAGGAATATTTTCACAGCAGTAGATGTTTCTGAAACGAGAAGGCCTGGGTTCAGGGTGAGGTATAAATTGTTTTGAGGGGATCTGAGGGAGGAGTTTTCACCTAGTGGGTGGAAGCTGCGATGCCCTGTCTGAGCCACTCTCACAACGTAGGAAGTTCATATGTTATAGGAGCAAGACTAGGCCATTCGGCCCATCGTTTACTCCGCTATTCAATCATGGCTGCTCTATCCCTCCCTCCTAACCCCATTTTCCTGCCTTCTCCCCATAACCGATGACACCCGTACTAATCAAGAATCTGTCTATCTCTGCCTTAAATATATCCATTGACTTGGCCTCCACAGCCGCCTGTGGCAATGAATTCCACAGATGCACCACCCTCTGACTAAAGAAATTCCTCATCTCCTTTCTAAAGGTACGACCTTTTGTTCTGAGGCTGTGCCCTCTGGTCCTAGACTCTCCCACGAGTGGAAACATCCTCGCCACATCCACTCTGTCCAGGCCTTCCACTATTGGGTAGGTTTCAATGAAGTTCCCCCCTCATCCGTCTAAACTCCAGCGAGGATCTGGATCTGGATGAATCTGCACGAACACTTGCCCAGCACGACAGAGAATGCTGTCGACCAATTGATGGTATCCGGGGAAGACTGGATGAACATATGATGAGTGTTTGACGCCTCTGGGCCTCTACCCGCTGAAGTTTTAAAGGATGAGGAGGGGAGGGGGGGGGGGGGGGGGGTGACCTCATTGAAAATTACCGAATTTTTAAGCGAAGTCTGTGTTTATTTACTCTAGAGGTACAGCGTGGAAACAGGCGCTTCGGCCCACCACCTCCACAACAATTAACAAACAGGGATGGCAAACCGACTAGTGATCAGCCCGTACACTAGTTTTATCCAACACACACTAGGGATAATTTATAGAAGCCAATTAACTTACAAACCTGTACGTCTTTAGAGTGTGGGAGGAAACCAGAGTACCCGGAGAAAACCCACAAGGTCCCAGGGAGAACGTGCAAACTCTGTGGTCAGGATCGAACATGGGTCACGGGCTCTGTAAGGCAGCAACTCTGCCTTCTTGAACCAGGGTGGTCTCTGTGGTTGAGATAGATGTTCCCACGGTGATGGTAGGTAGGGAGTTCCTGAACCTGGACATCTATGTGGCATTGGGAAAACTGACTTTAAATAGACCGAATGCAGATGACCATGTATTATATGGTCTTAGATAGACACAAAATGCTGGAGTAACCCAGCGGGACAGGCAGCACCTCTGGAGGGAAGGAAGGGGCGACATTTCGGGTCGAGACCCTTCTTCAGACGTTTCGGGTCAGAAGGGTCTCGACCCGAAACGTTACCCCTTCCTTCTCTCCAGAGAGGCTGCCTGTCCCGCTGAGTTACTCCAGCATTTTGTGTCTATCTTCGGTTTAAACCTGCATCTGCAGTTCCTTCCTACAAATGATATGGTCTTATCTGCTCTGAGCATCCTTTCAGGGGGAAGGTATAAAGTGCAGGAGAGAAGAGGAATCATAGGCTGCTAAAAAAAATCCAGCCCTGCTTGAAGCAGCTAGAAATGTCAGCTGGTAAGAGAACATCGAACATACCCCAGCGGTATGAACATTGACCTCCAATTTCAGGTAGTCCTTGCTTTCCCCTCCCTTTCCCAGCTCTCCCTCAGCGCACTGTCTCCGCCTCTTCCTTTCTTTCCCCCCCCCCACCCCCCATCAGTCTGAAGAAGGGTCTCATCCCGAAACGTCACCTATTCCTTCGCTCCATAGATGCTAACTCACCCGCTGAGTTTCTCCAGCATTTTTGTCTACCTTCAAACAGAGAACAGCTCGGTACATAGACCCATCTAAAATCTTATTAGAGAAGCCTGAAGATAATGGCTCCCTTTGGACAAATATTTTATTTTTATCTCTGAAGATTGTGATCATTTGATGTACCGGTATTCTTTTCATTAGCAGCTAGATGCGATAATGAAAGAATTATGACCCATTTGCAAATGTATTAAAACTCAAAATTAATATCAAAGATTCCCCAGGGTGTAGTCTGCATGTAATTTGAACAATAGAGAAAAGTTTCAGGCTGCCAGTCATTTTGTAGACTACTGACTGCACGATAAATATATTTGGAGGATGGTTTTATGTAGGTGCTGATAGCATTCACAATGCAGGCTGTATTTGGAGCCTGTGTCAGGCTTTTGAAGGAGCTGCATCTCACTTAGATTCAATTCTCTGCCCTTGGTTCACAACATTTTAAGTTTGTTTTTTCAAACATGCACCCACTTATCATTTAAAAGCCATGATAAATTCTGCTCCATTACCGCTTCTGCCAATCCTTCCCCAGCAAATCATTTAAGTTAAAAATAAACCTTTCCTTCTCCTCTTGACATTTTTAATGCTCTTCGATCTGGCTGGAGAGAGGAGATATTTCTCTTTGATCCCCAATATTTACTAAACGCGACGGCCCCATAGCAGAAGCGTCCACGTGGCGGGGCTGGAAACTGGAAGTATCCTGAGCTAATTCTGCTACCACCATCATCTATTGCAACAAGTGACGGCTCCCACTGATTGTCGCCGGAAGCTTGCGTCCTTTTCAGGACGGACGATGACAGCGAGGTCAACATTTGAAACATGGAAGATGGACATGAAAGAAGAAGACTAGATGCAATAAATGTATTTACCTCCGGGTAACTATCTCACTGGTACAAACGTCTGGATATGGGCATTGTAAGTAGTTGCACACCTTCAGTTTGTAACTTTTAGACTTTAGACTTTAGATATACAGTGTGGAAACAGGCCCCTTTGGCCCACCGAGTCCACGCCGACCAGCAATCGCCCCGTACACTAGCACTATCCAACACACACTTGGAACAATTTACAATTTTTTCCGAAGCCAAATAACCTACAAACCTGCTCATCTTCGGAGTGTGGGAGGAAACCGGAGCACCCGGAGAAAACCCATGCAGGTCACGGGGAGAGTGTACAAACTCCGTACAGACAGCACCCGTAGTCAGGATCGAACCCGGGTCCCTGGAGCTGTGAAGCAGCAACTCTACCGCTGCGTTCTGATTGGAAACAGCAGGCTCAAAACATTGGTCGTTTTTCTTTTGCAGATGCTGCCTGACCTGCTGAGTTTTTCTCCCATTTTCTGGTTTTGTTAGAGTTTCCAGCACCTGCAGTTTCATTTTTGATTTTTGATTTTCCCACAGCAATAATACGATGAATGATTAGTTGGCTGTGCAGTGCTGAGATTGTTGAATGTGATATAGAGATGCATGTTCTTTTTATTTATTGCCTTTGCTGCGGGACTGAGAGACTAATCATCAACACTGAGGTAATCCTTCCCTGAACCGACTGCAAACAGCTAATAATTTTTAAATTCATTGTATTCATATTCGTTCATTAGTAAATCAATGGATGGATTTCACTGCACCTGTTTGAAAGGAGGATCTGAAGTTGAATCAAGTTCTTGTGGGAATGAGTACCAGTCAGTTTAGTTTGTTGTCACGTGTGCCGAGGTACAGTGAAAAGCTTTTGTTGCGTGCGAACCACTCAGAGGAAATAGTCTAAATAGATGAAGCTGCGAGTGTTGTGAGGGAGGGTTTCACTTCGTTTCATTTAAAATTTGTGCCTCACTTTGAAAGTCCCAGTCATTTTTACGTGCGGGCAGAATCGATAATTTACAGTCTCCTTCCCTTATGAATAGCCCCAATAAATCCATAGCATTCTGTTTTGACATGCAGTATATTACTGGGACTGTCATATTCCATCTCACAGTGTCGGGCCCTGGGTGATAAGCAGTAATTTATTCCTGATTATAATTGTACAAACAAAAAACATCTGACGTGACCGGAATTCCCCAAATGGACGGGTAGCAAAGTTTAGTTTAGTTTCGAGATACAGCGCCTTACAGCGTCAGAGACCCGGGTTCAATTCTGACTACCGGTGCTGTCTGTACGGAGTTTGTACGTCCTCCCCGTGACCTGCGTGGCTTTTCTCCGAGATCTTCGGTTTCTCCCACACCCCAACGACGTACAGGCTTGTCGGTTAATTGACTTGGTAATGAAAAATTGTCCCTAGTGTGTGTACGGTAGTGTTAATGTGCGGGGATCGCTGGCTGGTGAGGATTCGGTGGGCCGAAGGGCCTGTTTCCGCGCTGTATCTCTAAACTAAAAAAACAAAACTACTGTAATAATCCAAATGCGGCCAAACAAAGTCCTATAAAGTTGCGTCGCGACGTCCTGACTCTTATACTCAATGCCCCGACCAACAAAGGCAAGTATACCACATGCCTTCTTTGTCAGTCTATCTACCTGCAGAAGACTCTCTTGCCCAGAGTAGGGGAATCGAGGACCAGAGGACATGGGTTCAAGGTGAAAGGGAAAAGATATAATAGGAATCTGAGGGTTAACTTTTTCCACGCAAAGGATGGCGGGTGTATGGAACAAGCTGCCAGAGGAGGTAGTTGAGGCTGGGGCTATCCCAACGTTTAAGAAACCATCAGACAGGTACATGGATAGGATAAGTTTGGAGGGATATGGACCAAAGGGCAGGCAGGTGGGACTAGTGTAGCTGGGACATGGCCGGTGGGGATAAGTTGGGCCGAAGAGCCTGTTTCCGTAATGTATCACTCGATTACTCCGTGACTCTAAGACTAGTGTTCATCCAAGTCATTCAAAGGTTCGGTATTATGAATGAGATTTTGACTCACCTCAATAAAAAATAAGGCAGCTGAAGACAGGGGGTGACTGTTGATGTAGATGACGACTAGAATGATGACTAGAGTGATGACGATGACGGCCATCACAATTCCCACCACTACACCAGTGTGCATGGGACCCCCTTTCTTCTCCACCGGGCCGTCATCTGTTATTGCTGTAAAAGAGCACAAGAGGGGCGGATTTCAATAACTAAACCATCAAACTCTGAGGTTGCCGTTCTCCCGCCTCACACAATGTTCACACCTTGCAACAGTGACTGCATATCACCAATTCTCCCATTGAATGACATCCTTTCTGGAGTTAGTTGACCATGGCTGTACATAGTACTCAAAATGCTGGGGTAACTCAGCGGGACAGGCAGCATCTCTGGAGAGAAGAATGAAGAAGGGTCTCCACCAGAAACGTCACCTGTTCCTTCTCTTCAGAGATGCTGCCTGTCCCGCTGAGTTACTCCAGCATTTTGTGTCGATCTTCGGTGTAAAACCAGCATCTGCAGTTCCTTCCTACATTGTATAGAGTACTCTACATGTGGCCTTACCAACATCTTGTACAATTGTAACATTACCTCCTGACCAATGTGTTGAGTGCACTGGCCTGAAGCCTTCTTCATCACACTATCTGATACACATGTACTGTATCTCTGAATGATGGTTTCCTCAACTTTGTACTCTGGTGTAATGGCTATATTTGAATCAACTTGATATAATCAAATATACACATGTCAGAAGGAACTGCAGATGCTGGTTTCAACCGAAGATAGACACAACATGCTGGAGTAACTCAACGGGTCAGGCAGCATCTCTGGAGAGAAAGAGTGGGTGACGGGATGGTGGGTATACGGAACGAGCTGCCAGACATAGTTGCCAGAGTGATACGGTGTGGAAACAAGCTCTTTGGCCCAACTTGCCCACACCCGCCAACATGTCCCAGTTACACTAATCCACCTGCCAGCATTTGGTCCATATCCCTCCAAACCTGTCCTATCCATGTACTTATCGAGGTAGTTGAGGCAAGTACATGGATAGGTACATGGATAGGAAAGGCTTGGAGAGAAATTACCTTAATGCAAGCAAATGCCCTAGTTTAGAAAGGACATCTTTATCAGCATGGTTGTGTTGTATTACTCTATGACACTAAATGCAGCAATGGTGACATTTCTGGATGAGACTCTTTTTTTAGACTGGAGAAACAGGACCCCATCTGAAGAAGGGTCTTGATCTAAAACGTCACCGATCCATGTTCTCAAGAGATGCTGCCTGACCCGCTGAGTTACTCCACCATTTTATGTCCAATTGATTGCATCTGTTCAGTGTCTGCATTGCACCAGCTGGCAGGGTCTATAATGGGCAGCTAACACACACACCTATTATTCACACCATGTTGACCAAAATATCCACCACATCTTAAACTCGCTGTGATGTTATGAGTGCATGAAAATTATTTATAGCAAAAACTCAACAGGTCAGGCTGCACCTCCGGAGAACATGGATCAGTGACATTTTGAGGTCTAAAGAAGCCTTTCAATAGACAATAGGTGCAGGAGCAGGCCATTCGACCCTTTGAGCCATCATCGCCATTCA
The DNA here is from genome assembly GCA_038087875.1 of Malacoraja senta. Taxonomy (NCBI): domain Eukaryota; kingdom Metazoa; phylum Chordata; class Chondrichthyes; order Rajiformes; family Rajidae; genus Malacoraja; species Malacoraja senta. Next base: position 8,914,371 of record CM075986.1, read on the forward strand.
CTGTGATCATGGCTGATCATCCACAATCAGTACGCCGTTGCTGCCTTCTCCCCATATCCTTTGACTCACCACAGATCCAGCTAATCCTCCGGCGGCACTATTCTTATAGAGACAGTGTGGAAACAGGCCCTTCTGCCCAACTTGCCCATGCCAACCAACAAGTCCCTTCTAACATAGAAACATAGAAAATAGGTGCAGGAGGAGGCCATTCGGCCCTTCGAGCCAGCACTGACATTCTTAACAAGTCCCACTTGCCTGCTTTTGGCCCCTAAACCCAGCCTATCCACATACCTGTCTAATTGCTTCTTAAACATTGTTGAGCAGTTTGATGGATAACTAAAAGGGAAATACTTGCACTGTTTATAAATTAGGATAAAATTATGTTACTTTTCTCTCACTGAAAAACTGCACAAAATGACATAAAACAACCACTGAATTCTCAGAATAGCATTGATATTTCTGAGAATTTCTATATAATGACTACTGACGTCTGTGATATATCATTGAGTTGCTTCAAAGAACAGTGCACGCTATCATTTCGCTGTCCTCCCCCACAACTGTTGATCGCATCTATTGTATATATATGCATTTCACTTTGGGACCAGATAATGTTAGCAGAGTCCAGCTAGACTCAAATACTCCATAAACAACAGACATTTGTTGACATGTGCCACAAGGAAAGGCTAATCGGGAATACATTGAAGCGGGAACCAGCATGCAGAGTGGTCAGTGGAAAAAGATCTTTGGAACGTAGAACACAGTCCAGCACAGGAACAGGCCCTTCAGTTTAGTTTATTGTCACATGTATCGAGATACGGTGAAAAGCTTTTGATGCATGCTATCCAGTCAGCGGAAAGCAATACATGATTACAATCGGGCCATTTAGTAAGTAAATAAGTAAGTAAGTAAGTACATTTTATTTATATAGCACGTTTAAATCAACTCGTGTTGAAACCAAAGTGCTTTACATTGAAGAAATAATTAAGTTTCCGTACATCCATAGAAAAATTTAAAAAATAAAAATGACACAACACATTATAGAATTCAACATGAACGTCCCCCCCACAGCAGAATCAAAAGTTTCCACTGTGGGGAAAGGCACTAAAACGTTCAGTCCTCTTCCTCTGTGAATCACCCGAGGTCGGGGCCTATTTGTGGCCTCCGCAGCCAGTCCGAAGTTTTCAGGCCCTCTTGCCGGATGATGGAGCTCCGGCGTCGGGAGAAACACTCCTCAGCGGCTTGGAGTGTCTGGAAAGGCCGCTCCCTCCCCGGAGACCGCGGCTCCCGATGTCCACAGGCCGCACATTTTACATGTTTTAAATTTTTAAATTTTTTAATTTATTTTACATTTTTTAAATTTACAGTGCATGGTTACAGATACAGTGTAAGAGAAGTAAGGTAAGGCCAGAAAAAAGTAGGCCGAGGGGCACCAAACAAGAGTAGGCCGTGGGCCACCAGTGAGGTAGACAGTAGTTCAGGACTGCTCTCTGGTTGTGGTAGGTTGATTCAGCCCATCAAATTCGGCCCACCGAGTCCACGCCGACCAGCGATCGCCCCGTACACTAGCACTATCCTACAAGCTAGGGACAATTTATAATCTTTTCCGAAGCCAAATTAACCTACAAACCAGTACGTCTTTGGAGTGTGGGAGGAAACCAGGGCTCCAGGAGAAAACCCACACGGGTCATGGGGAGAACGTACAAACTCCATCAGACAAGCACCCATGGTCAGGATGGAACCTGGGTCTCTGGCGCTGTGAGGCGGCAACTCTACTGCTGCACTGTTCCGCCAACACATCCTCTCCACATTGACTCTATCCAGGACAACGCAACGGGGAAAATGGAATTATTTTCGGGTTGAGGGCTTTACCGTCTTCCATGCTAATGTGGAAATTATTGAACAAAAATCTTGGCTCCAACCCAGACTGATGGGAAAATAAAGTTTCCATTTTGTTATCGATGTGAAGAGAATTTCAACAGACGGAACCCGGCCGAGAATATAAGGACAGAGCACAAAATTAGTTGTGACTTTGTGTCACCGAGCAGGTTTACAACAGCCTTTGTGTAAAGTTAACTATTGCGATGGCTAAGATCTGTTCAAAACGGAGGTTACATCATGTTGCTGGCATAACGTGAACTCTCTTTCAGTCAGTCTGCTCATGATCCAGGAGGATTTTATCACTGAGTGCTCAGAAACATGTTGTACCCCATTAAAAACAAACCTGAGCTTGGCTAGTTCGACATTCACCACACTTATTAGCTGGCAAGATGTCAAGACAAATATGTGTACATCACACGTTTGATGGTAAGGTCTTAGGGCTGCTTTCTGATTAACCGACCACCTCTAGTGATTAAGAAGGAACAGCAGATGCTGGAAAATCGAAGGTAGACAAAAGTGCTGGAGAAACTCAGCGGGTGCAGCAGCGTCTATGGAGCGAAGGAAATAGGCAAAGTTTCGGGCCAAAACCCTTCTTCAGACCACCTCTAGTGATTCCTGCTTTGTTTAACTTTCTCTCAGTGTTTAGTGCAGTTTAGTTTAGTTTAGTTTAGAGATACAGCATGGAAACAGGCCCTTCGGCCCACCGAGTCCGCACCGACCAGCGATCCCTGAACATTAACACTATCCGACACACACCAGGACCAATTTTACATTGATACAAAGCCAATTTACCTTCAAACCTGTACGTCTTTGAAGTGTGGGAGGAAACCGAAGATCTCGGAGAAAACCCACGCGAGTCACGGGGAGAACGTACAAACTTGTAACCCATTCCTTCTCTCCAGAGATGCTGCCTGTCACGCTGAGTTACTCCCGCATTTTGTGCCTACCTTCAAGACGAAGCAACTTATCATTATAACGGGGAGAAGATTAGAAATTGCTCAGAAGAGCAGTGGAATTATTTGGCCTGTATTTCCCATGTTATGTTCGCCTCCTGATGATCATGCAATTTCCATTAGACAAGATCTCATTCCAAGCCAAACTGCAGGGAATTGCCTTACATCTGGACTGTGTGAAGATGGAAGAATAGAAGAGTTCCATGGATAGGAAATTTGTTTCAGAAAGTTGGAGCCTTGTAGTGAGTGGAGCAATTTCAGTATTGAGATACTTCTGTTTTTAATAAATCTAGCTCCAATTTTTAGATGTTCTGGGCTAAGCTTTGAGATCTTGATTTTGAGAATGGCAACTCAGGGAATGCACGTGGAGATGTCAGACTGCAATTTCAAAGGACATTTAGGTAGTTAGTTTAGATCCTTGCTGGTCCCACAAGCTTGCATTGATGGGAAAGGAAGGGGGGGAGGGGGGGGACATGAGAACAAGTCAGGGTGGTGAGGTGGGCAGATGGGAAGATTGGAGGGGGGTGGGGGGGTGGGGGGGGAGTGGTGTGTGGGTGATGGGTGGATGGAGGGAGTGGGAATTAAACTGGGTGAGAGAAGATGGTGGATGTTTATGAGAAAGTCAGGCACTGAACCCGCCCTGTGGAACGAGCCCATGTCATCAACCTCACCATGACCTTACATCCTCAAATTCACATAGGCCACTTCCAATATTCCCACTGAGGGGGACCCGGCGAGGGTGGGGGGGAGGGGGAGGAGGGGTGTGGGGGATGGGGGAGGAGGGAGGGGGGGAGAGGGGGAGTGTGGGAGGGGGGGAGGGGTGGTCTGTAGGATGGGGGAGGGGGGTGAACTTTTGTAACTTTGTCGGCCCCAGGAACACGGCGACACTTGTCTACGGCCAAGGTGGGGTCTGCTGTATGATTTTACCGGCATTTCACCTCATCTAGATACACATGACAATAAAGTATCAATAAAGTAACATTGAATCATTGAATTTCCCTTCCCTTTCTTGATCTCTCTGACACCATCTCAGTTGACAATCGATCAACTGTCTAACATTGTCTGCCTTGTCCCTCCACAGATGCTGCCTGACCCGCTGAGCAGTTTGCTTTATAATAATAATAATAATAATAGATTTTATTTATATAGCGCTTTTCAGGACTCAAAGTCGCTTTATGCACCAGACTCCAGCCTCTGCAGTTTCCTGATTGAAAGATACAGCATGGAAACAGGCCCTTCGGCCCGCAGAGTCCGTGCCAACCAGCAGTCGTCCATTCACACAAGTTCTGTGATATTCCACTTTTGTTTCCACTTTCCCGCACTCTATGGGCAATGTTCAGAAGCCAAATAACCTGCAAACCTGCATGTCTTTGGGATGAGGGAGGAATCCGGAGCACCCAGAGGAAATCCATGTGGTCACAGAGGGGGACGTGCAAACTCCACGCAGACAGCATCTTGTGCTGTGAGGAAGCAGCTCTACCTGCCGCGCCATCGTTTACAGCCTTAATTGGCATTTGTAAAAACGATGCCAGGCTTATATACAGTTAATATAAGGAACTATTCCTCTCCCTAGAGATGTCGAAAACAGGGAGGCTTGGAGGACATAATTGGTAGAAAGAATAGACAAGGACATTTCGCTTTGGCAGGTCTAAAGCTGACTGCCTGAGGAGACAGGAATACTTGCCACTTTAAAAAGTACTTGGGGGTGTAGTTGTAGACCAGTTAGCCCCAGAGAAGAAGATGGTGCTCGACGATGGGCTGAGGCCTCATTGTCTGTGACTCGTTCTCACCCAGCCCACAGCTAATAGTGGCCTGTTTCCTTTATAATTGTCACTCTTTTGCATATCTTTCATTCATTTGTTCCATATATCTCTCTACATCACCATCTATATCTCTCGCCTCCCATTCCCCTGACTCTCAGTCTGTATAGACAATAGGTGCAGGAGTAGGCCATTCGGCCCTTTGAGCCAGCACTGCCATTCATTGCTGATCATCCCCAATCAGTATCCCGTTCCTGCCTTCTCTCCATATCCCCTGACACAGCTATATTTAAGAGCCCAATCTAGCTCTCTCTTGAAAGTATCCAGAGAACCGGCCTCCACTGCCCTCTGAGGCAGAGAATTCCACAGACTCACCACTCTCTGTGTGAAAAAGTGTTTCCTCGTCTCTGTTCTAAATGGCTTACTCCTTATTCTTATACCCCTTATATGAAGAAGGGTCTCCACCTGAAACGTCACCTATTCCTTCTCTCCAGAGATGCTGACTGACCCGTTGAGTTACTCCAGCTTTTTGTGTCTATCTTGGATTTCAACCAGCATCTGCAGTTCCTTCCTACACACTCTTCATCGAGTGACGCAGCCCATGCCTGCATGCAGCAAGACTTGGACAACATTGAGGCCTAGGCGTATGCACCATGAAGCCCCAATGAGTGAATGAATGCATGATACTTTCACTTTTATTGATATGTTTACTTTCACAAGCAAAGCAAGTGCCAAACAATTGACTTGATTAATTGACTGAAAGATGGAGTTTAGGTCCATCGACCATCGACCACCCGTTCACACGAAGTCTATGTTATCCCACTTTCTCATCCATCCCTACACACAAGGAAAAGTTTACCGAAGAGTCTATTTTCTGCCTCTCTTCTGCTAAGGTTGGGTGACTGTGGTGTTTGAGCCAGCACCGAATGGCCATCATTTCTACGAAATGGCAGTGACGTCGGCCCAGTGTACAGAAAGCCCGACTGACTGAACACTGCTTTGCAGAAAACAAATTCCCAGCTAACGTGAAATCGAACCCTTGAAAGGTAAAGGATAAGCCTCAGAAGATGAAAAAGTTCCATCAATGTGAATTTCTGCATAAAAGCACTTTCCCCTCATCGCCGTCAACGTTAAGTTTCTTTAACCTGTGGTGAGCACCGGCATGATTAAACATTTATATGCAATCTCTCTGCCATTTCTGCAAGCAGACATTCAAAATGAAAGCACTGGAAGATCAATTTAATGGAACTATCGCCTGTGGCAATATCATTTAATACAGCTTTTATCATTTTGAAACATTGTGCACAATCACCACAGAGTCAATGCAGGGAAAACTCTCAAGAGCACAACTGATTGGTGCAGTAAATTTAGTTAGCTAGCTTCCATGAAAGGCTTGGATAGAGTGGATGTGGAGAGGATGTTTCCACTAGTGGGAGAGTCTAGGACCAGAGGCCATAGCCTCTGAATTAAAGGACGTTCCTATAGGAAGGAGATGAGGAGGAATTTCTTTAGTCAGAAGGTGATGAATCTGTGGAATTTATTGCCACACAAGCGAAGCCGCAGAGAAAGCCACTAGGTGGCTTTGGGTTAAGAGGGCTGATCCGTGGGCGGTTGCTGCTGGGACGCAAGTCGGGGCTTGATCAACCCTGGCTGGGTCGCCAGGGCGAGGGTGTCTGATGTTGTGAGACCCGAAACACCCGATAACCCCAGGTCACATGACTGAGGATGCGTCCCAGCGCATCTAGAAGATGTATCTTTCACACACTGGAGGCCAAGCCAATGGGTATTTTTAAGACAGAGGTAGATTCTTGATTAGTACGGGTGTCATGGGTTATGGGGAGAATGCAGGAGAATGGGGTTAGGAGAGATAGGTCAGCCATGATTGAATGGAGGAGTAGACTTGATGGGCCGAATGGCCTAATTCTGCTCCTATCAATTAAGAAAAAATCTGATAAAGTTTTGCAAAGAATTAAGGACCTGTCCCACTTCGGCGACATTTGCACGTCATGCAGATGGCGCGCGAAGATATTGTACATACCAAAATCCTGGGGCGCCGCGCGCGACAACGCGTCACTGCCTACGTCGCCATGCACCATGCGCACCATACGCGCATCACGTGCGCGGCACAACTCGTGCGTCGTGCGTCGTGACGTGTAAATTATGACGCATAAATTACGTGCAAATGACGGCCAAGTAGGACAGGCCCTTTACCTCATCACAAGGCAATTCTCTGCAAAACTTAATCATCTTATTTTCTGTTTGCAAATTTGATCCCACCTCCCAAATTTGATCCCAAATTTTATCCCACAGCACCTAAAAAATGGGCATCTAAATGCCAAACTAGTCATAGGGACATAGCGAGAAAAGAAAGGGCAGAAGCATAGAGAGAAAGAGATATTGGTCATGTTGATATGAAACTGATCACCTATTATAACCGTTGCCTGATTTTTAATTCTGTATCAGTGACTCCTATATTAGTCAGATGTTGATTCTATTGAGATTCTGCGCATTGTACGATTAAAACAAAGGTCACACAAGAGCAGGAATATCCGAATGATTTGAATTACTAACCCTTTCCAATTACTGCATGGGTGATAGTGCAGACGAAATGTGGGCGAAGGAACTGCAGATTAAATCCGAAGATGGACACAAAATGCTGGAGTAACCCAGCAGGACAGGCAGCACCTCTGGAGAGAAGGGGTGGGTGAAGTCCACCTTGGAATTTAGATCAGTGCTGTGCAAACATGTCCACCGGTACTTCACACAAGGTGCTTACGATCGTATGGGACGGGTGCACAACAGAAACTCCTCCAAGGTGGCGAAAGAGGAGGGTGTGCTGAAGATAGACACAAAATGCTGGAGTAACTCAGCGGGACAGGCAGCATCTCTGGAGAGAAGGAATGGGTGACGTTTCGGGTCGAGACCCTTCTTCAGACTGGGATGGTGGGTGTTCAGTGGGGGGGGGGGGGGCGTGAGGACTATTGTATGGGTGGGGTGTGATCGGGGTTACCTGGTCAAAAGAGGGGGCAGGGGAAGACCCAGAAGAATCATTACTGAGGTGCCCAGTGGGAGCAGTAGGACCCAGCAGAGTCAGACCACATGGTGTGGGAGTCTGCATCTTGGAGGCTGTGGGCTCGGTCCTGAGCCTGGAACTCAGGTGAGGTGACGCCTCCAGCCCCGCTGGTGGGCGCTGGAGAGGCGAGGGTCGGTGGAGTCGCTGGTGGAGGTCCGCGGGGGGGCTGGAGTAAAGATATGTGTCAGTGGCAGCAGCATCGGTGGTCCCGGGGAGACAGTGAAGGTCGGCAGCAGAGGGACTAGTATTTGTGCAGGATTTCAATCACGTCAATCTCAGAGTTACCCTGGCACTTGTGATGCTTCATCTTTAGACACTATTTTAGACTTTAGAGATAGTCTAAAGAGTCCGACACACCTGAATTTCACAATGTTTACCAAGTCCAATTAACCTACAAACCTGAATGTCTTTGGAGTGCGGAGGAAGCCGGAGCACCCGGAGAAAAGCCACGTGGTCATAGGGAGAACGTACAAACTCTGTACAGGCAGCACCCACAGTCAGGATCTACTATCTAGCTCACTGGAGACCCTTGGACTATCTTTAATCAGACTTTATTGGACTTTATCTTGCACTAAACATTATTCCCTTTATCAAAGTATCTTCACACTGTGGACGGCTTAATTGTAATCATGTATAGTCTTTCCGCTGACTTTTACAGCCCGCAACAAAAGCTTTTCACTGTACCTCGGCACACGTGACAATAAACTAAACTGAACCAAGCTGTATGACTATGATTCTATTATTTAATTCTGGAGGTGATAGGGTCGTGGTTCAAGATTGTTCGTAAACCTATTTCATTCCAAGTCACATCTCAATCATGCAAACCAAAGAAAATTGTCAGGGGTTACGGGGAGAAGGCGGGAAAATGGGGTTGAGAGGGAAAGATAGATCAGCCATGATTGAATGGCGGAGTGGACTTCATGGGCCGAATGGCCTAATTCTCCTCATGAACTTGAAAATGATGTGGCTTGAGGTTTTTTCCTTAAAACTTGGCCAGGTTTAAGATGAGGACTGAAAAGAGATATGACAATTTCTTTATCATCGAAAGGGCGGTTACAATCTGGAACATACTGCCTGAGGAAATGGTGGCGTGTAGAATTTGCACAATGAGTAAGAGTATCAAATGATAAAAGATTGACCACGACTGGATTGACAATATAATAACTTTAAAATGATTTCTGTCTGCCTGCCACTATTTCTCATTCATTGCCTTTGTATCTCTGCCTTTCTCTCAGGGATTGCTATCTCTGGCTCTGCATTAGTCTGCAGTTCTGATATTCTCCATGCGCCTTGCAGTTTTGTGGAGAGATTGCGCCTGTCAGTCTGATCCCCCCGTCGAGAGTTCAGCGTAATATCCAGCAAATTATGCGTGGACCACTGGGCCCATTGCACAGTGATGGATGGGCGCAGCCACAGCCACAGCCACAGCCACAGACCTTTCTTTCGCTGAAGCTCAGTCACACCGTTAAACAAGCCAGCACTTTGCCTTGCTCGTTGTTCAATCTCTCCGCGGTCAAGATAACAGCGCTGCAGGATAATCGCGGAATGGTCATCCTCCAGGGGATTGGCGCGCTGTAGTGGACAGTGTGGGTAGGTCCCAAAACAAAATTATTAGGTCTGAAGAAGGGTCTCGCCCCGAAACCTCACCCATTATTTCTATCCGGTAGCCCTTTCTGTCTCCTCCCCTTCTCAGCTCTCCCTCAGCCCTCTGGCTCCTCCTCTTCCTTTCTTCTTCCCGCCCCCCCCCCCACCCTGCATCAGTCTGAAGAAGGGTTTCGGCCCGAAACGTTGCCTATTTCCTTCGCTCCATAGATGCTGCCGCACCCGCTGAGTTTCTCCAGCACTTTTGTCTACCTTCGATTTTCCAGCATCTGCAGTTCCTTCTTGAACCTTCTATCCACAGACGCTGCCTGACACGCCTGACCCACTGAGTTTAGTTCAGTTTAGAGATACAGCACAGAGACAGGCCCTTCGGCCCACCGAGTCCGCAACGACCAGCGATCCCCGCACACTAACGCTACCCAATACACACTGGGGTCAATTTTTACATTTAGGCCAAGCCATTTAACCTACAAACCTGTGCGTCTTTGGAGTGCGGGAGGAAACCGAAGATCTCGGAGAAAACCCACGCAGGTCACGGGGAGAACGTACAAACTCCATACAGACAGCGCCCGTAGTCAGGATGGAACCCGGGTCTCTGGCGCTGTAACACAGTAGCTCTACCGCTGCGCCACTGTGCCACCCAGTCACTCTAGCATCTTGTGTCTATCTTCAGTGTAAACCTACATCTGCTGTTCCCTTCTACCCAAAATTATTAGAACATTCAATCCTGCTACTCGTCCAGTGAGCAGTTGTGTAATCTCACTGGGAGAGACTGCAGAGAAATGTCATATAAACACACTTGCAACTTGATCATATATCCTTCATTTGTGGAGTCATTGAGACGAACAACACAGGGAAAGGCCCTTCAGCCCATCATGTCCATGCCGACCATCAATACCCTCAATACCCATGCATAGTAATCCTAGTTACCAGGGCAAGGTGTTTATCCCTCTAAACCGGTCAGGCAGCATCTCTGCAGTAAAAGGAGAGGTGACGTTTCGGGTCGAGACCTTTCTCCAGACTGAAGAAGACAGGGTCTGAAGAAGGGTCCCGACCCAAAATGTCACCCATCCTTTTTCTCCAGAGATGCTGCCTGACCCGTTCAGTCATTTCAGCGCTTTGTGTCTGTCTTTGGTATAAACCAGCATCTGCAGTTCCTCGTTTCTGCGACGTGCCGAGGCGGACTGGTTGAAGAAACTAGAAATAAAACATGAATCGTAATTTCTCCACTAGTCTGAGGATGATTGGTGAAGATTGTGAGATCTGTGGGAAAGTGGGGATGGGTCGAAAACTGGCTCAGTGACAAAGGACAAAGGTGCGAGGAAAGGTCCGTGACTGGGGAGTTGTACACATTGAAGATCTGCAGGGCTCAGTACCAGCTTTGTGGCTACACATCAAAAATTTGGACTTGAATGAAAGGGCCCATGAGGAAGCTTGCCAGGGACAGCTACGCTGGCACCACATCGGAAGAGCAATTAGGGACAGACCTACAGGCATTGGCGTGGCACGCAATTCAGACGTCATCAGACTGTGTACTGACCCTGACCCTCAGTCTGAAGAAGGGTCTCGACCCGAAACGTCACCCATTCCTTCTCTCCAGAGATGCTGCCTGTCCCGCTGAGTTACTCCAGCATTCGGTGTCCACCTTCGGTGTAAACCATCATCTGCAGTTCTTTCCTGCATATGTGGCCTAACCAAAGTTTAGTAAAGCTGGAACATGACTGATCAGTGGCACACCTTCCTTACCGCTCTATCTATTCGTGTTGCTGATAATTTGTGAAAGTAGGTCAACTAATGCGCCATAACCACGCTTGCTCTTTCAGTTACTCCATCAGCCCCACTCTTTCCCTATAACCTGGTAACTTTCCACTATTCAATTATTTAGATTGAAGAGATTGAACTTTTTTTTCGCCTTACATCACAGTGAGGAATGTGGAGGAGTCACTGTGGTGGATGTTTATGATGAAATGTGTTTGGTGTGTTCCGTTGCTTTTTATTCGTATGACTGACTTGGCAAATGAAATTCCTCGCATGTTGCAAAACATACTTGGCTAATAAAGTATGATTGTGATTGTGATTGTGTGATTTATTCAAATCCATTTTGAAAGTTTCCTCCGAATCAGCTCTCCCATACTTTGAGTGGAATCATCCCATATGCCAACAGCTCTCTGTACAAATACAATTCCCCACTGATCCCGAATGCCAGTAACTTCACATCAGTTTCCACTGGTGTTTGTGTGGGAAGGAACTGCAGATGCTGGTTTCAACTGAAGATAGACACAAAACGCTGGAGTAACTCAGCGGGAGAGGCAGCATCTCTGAAGGGAAGGAATGGGTGACATTTCGGGACGAGACCCTTCTTCAGACTTTCAGTCTCTCCAGGGATGCTGCCTCTCTCGCTGAGTTACTCTAGCGTTTTGTGTCTATCTTCCTCTGGTGTTTCATCTGTTCACTGTGGAACACCAGAGGAAACTGTGTAATTCTCTGCCTCAGAGGACGGTGGAGGCCGGTTCTCTGGATGCTTTCAAGAAAGAGCTAGATAGAGCTCTTAAAGATAGCGGAGTCAGGGGATATGGGGAGAAGGCAGGAATGCGGTACTGATTGTGGACGATCAGCCATGATCACATTGAATGGCGGTGCTAGCTCAAAGGGCCAAATGGCCTACTCCTGCACCGTTTGTCTATTGTCTATTGTCTATCAAAGGTTTACACAGTGCAAAAAAGATGCTGAACACTTACCGCTGTCTCTCGTGTGGAAAAGCAACTTGGTGTCATCTGGAAGGAACAGAAAGAAACAGAACATCAGAATTCATGAGTTACTCCAGCACTTTGTGTCCCACTTTGTAGAAGTTCTCCTGACTCTAATGGGAGTTCTGCGAGGAGTCTGAAGAAGGGTCCCGATTCAAAATATCACCTGCCCATTCCCTCCACAGATGCTGCCTGACCTGCTGGGTTCCTCCAGCGCTTTGTGTTTTGCTCTCAGACATAAGAGTCATGATTTTTGTGTACAGAATATAATAATAAATACCAATTAATAACTGAATCATTTAATTTTCCTTGAAACTGAATTCTTCCTTTTGTTCTAACTCTCCGCTGTCCATCCGGCTGGGATTCCGATTCTCCCACAAAATATTTTCCATGGTTTTCCTGATCCACCTCTTCCAAGTCAATGCAATCCCACTCAATGGGAACAGATTAATTGATTGCAAAAACGTGGAAACATGGCACTGCAGATGCTGGTTTACACACAAGGACATAAAGTGCTGGAGTAAACTCAGTGGGTCAGGCAGCATCTCTGGGGAACTGGAGTCTGGAGAAGGATCCCGAGCCGAAACGTCACCTATGCATGTTCTCCAGAGATACGGCCTGACTCACTGAGTTTCTCCAGCACTCTGTGTCCTTCATTGATTGCAAGTATTGTACCTAGTATAAGACAACTGACAACTTATATTCCTTTTGCACAATAGACTCAAGACTGAAACACATGGCAAAGTACTGAATAATGTTTGGAATATGTGGGCAGTTTGCCCAGGCATTCTGAAAAAGGAGATAAAAAAAAACAGTGGATCTAATAAAAGTCCAGCTGCACTTACAACAGTCACATAGGCAGATATACACCTCAGGGTGGCATGGTGGCACAGCAGTAGAATTGCTGCCTTATAGCGCCAGACATCCGGGTTCGATCCTGACTACGGGTGCTTGTCTATATGGAGTTTGTACGTTCTCCCCGTGACCCGCGTGGGTTTTCCCTCGGGATCTCCGGTTTCCTTCCACACTCCAAAGACGTACAGGTCTGTAGGCTAATTGGCTTGGTCACATTGTAAAATTTCCCGAGTGTGTGTAGATAGTGTTAATGTGTGGGGATCGCTGGTCGGTGTGGACACGGAGGGCCGAAGGGCCTGTTTCCATGTTGTATCTCTACACTACAGTTTTACATAGAAAACAGGACAGTACGGGGCAGGGACAGACCCTTCGGCCCAGAATGTCCATGTCGAACATAATGCAAGATAAACTAATCTCATTTGCCTGCATGTGATGCATATCCTTCCATTCCCTGCATTTCCATGTGCATGTCTAAAAATCTCTTACACCCCCACTGTTGCATCTGCCTCCACCACCACCCCTGGCAGCGCGTTCCAGGCACCCACCCCCACAATGTTACCAAGTCAATTTGCCTACAAACCTGTACGTCTTATGGAGTGTGGGAGTAAACCGGAGCTCCCAGAGAAAACACACGCTGGTCACGGGGAGAAAGTACAAACTCTGTCCAGACAGCGCCCGTAGTCAGGATCGAACCCGGGTCTCTACCGCTGTGCCACCGTGCATACAATTTCATAATTTGTGCTGTAACCTTCTCAGGAGTATTGCGGTATCACACAGCGAAAATACGACAATTAGAGAGTGGCGTTTCAAAGCTTCAATGTGTAACAGGTGTAAATGAAAGCATGTCTTACACAATATAGGCTGGAATACACTGGTGATTTATGAGGTTGCAGCATAAGTTATGGAAGTGTTTAATGAACTGTGAGTTTTGGTCATCAAAGTAATCGTGACTGAGGTTTATTGTTTGAAACTGCCTGGGGTAGTGTGGAAGAAGTACTGTGTTAGACAGAGTAAATTACATTAACCACTCTGCACTTTTCCCTCCATTGATTTGTTAATTATTTCCATTATATTTGCATACATTTCATAAAATACTCAAATCCGTTGCCCACACACTTCATTACTGTGTTTCAGCTACAGTTGTGTAGTGTTTAATGAACCATCACATCTTTCCACTCAAAAGCTGACCGTTCAGCCCTCTAATCCTGTACTATCGCCCGGAAAGAACAAACCAACACTGCCAGCCATTCAGGCTATGTATTCTAGAACTAAACAGATCTGGGTAAAATTGTTCTCATTTCCCGAAGACAGACACAAAAAGCTGGAGTAGCTCAGCGGGTCAGACAGCATCTCCGGAGAAAAAGAATAGATGTTTCAGGTCCAGACCCTTCTTCAGTCTCGACCCGAAACGTCACCTACTCCTACTCTTCAGAGATGCCGCCTGTCCCGCTGAATTATTCCAGCTTTTTATCTTATCTTCAGTTTAAACCAGCATCTGCAGCTCCTTCCTACACTGTTCTCATTCCCCCATTGACTAGCTGGAGGCTATTTGGCCCATCAAGTCTGTGCCAGATCTCCATGCACACAAACAGGTGCTTTGGTGCACAATGTCCAAACATCATGCTAAGTTAAATTAATCACCTCTGCCTGCACGTGATCCATATCCCTCCATTTACTGCGTCCATTTACCTATTCAAAAGCTTCTTAAACGCCACTATCGTATCTGCCTCCACCACTACCCCAGGCAGCACCTTCCATGCACCCACCGCCCACTGTTTAAACAAATTTGCTCCGCACATCTCCTTTAAACTTCACCCCTCTCACCTTAAAGCTACGCCCTCTAGTCCTTGACGTCTCCATCCTGGGAAATAAGATCTGAATGTCTACACTATCTGTGCCTCTCATAATGTCTGACTTGGCTGCTATAAACAGCACTAGTTCTGCCAGTACGGATTCAGCACCGCTTTAATTTAGGTTAGTTTAGAGATACAGCACGAAAACAGGCCCTTCGGCCCACCGAGTCCATGCTGACCAGCGGTCCCTGGCGACCCCGGGGGCTACAACGTGAGCCGCAGCCGCAGCCGTCACCGGACCGTGCGGTGGGTGAAGAAGGGCTCGCGGGTGCACTTTGCGAGTCGGGAGTGCGGTCGGAAACCGGGGCTCAAAACGGCTGGAGAGACGGTGGGAGCCGGGGATTGGTCATCAGATTCTTGCAGTCACATTCAGTTCACATTTTATAGATCTTTTATTTAGGTTTCTGGCACTCCGTGGTGCTCTAGAGACATGGGGGGGGGGGGGGGGTTAGTGGCCCAGGGGTTTAGTTTCCATTAGTTTAGTTTAGTTTATTGTCAATAAAGTTGCGTGCTAACTAGTCAGCGGAAAGGCAACACATGTTTCCAATCAAACCATTTACAGTGTATTGTCTTTTCATGACCTCAGTTGGTCCAGAAAAACAGATAATCCAAAAAGACTCTGGAACCGAGGATGCCGTGAAATCAGTGTTCAACCTGTATTTATGTATGGTATTATCTGTACTGATTGGGCGGCATGCAAAGCAAAGCAAAGCAATTCACTGTACCTCGGTACACTTGACAATCATAAACCCAAAGCTAAATCCCCAAGGCAAAGTTCTCAGTAAGTATTTTGCAAAAGGTAATTAAGTAACGGTTGGAAGTATTTATCCTTGCTCGTTACGTTGTTTGTGATTGTTTGGGTTCTGGTACAATTAACTATAATAACTATTCTGAGATGGGAAGCTTATTTTTCGCCTTCACATTTCTTATCCATTTCTGATGGTTGTCAGAAGCCCAGAGGCAAAGAGTTATCGTTTCAGCGTCGCAGTGTTAAAATTGCAATTTCTAAAATCCGTTTTATTGTTCAATAAAACCCAAGAAAACAAAATGAAATCAACATGTTTCTTCACCATGCTTGGCATGGATTTTCTCCGGAAGGCGTGGGTTTTCTCTGGGTGCTCCAGTTTCCTCCCACCCTTCAAAGACGTGCAGGTTTGTCAGTTAAGTGGCTGTGGTAACATTGTAAATTGTCCCTAGTGTGTGTAGGATAGTGCTAGTGTGAGGGGATCGCTGGTTGGCGTGGACTCGGTGGGCCGAAGGGCCTGCTTTCGTGCTGTATCTTAGTTTAGTTTAGTTTGGTTTAGAGATACAACACGGAAACAGGCCCTTTGACCCAGCAAGTCCGCGCCAACCAGCAATCCCCATTACACCAGAATACACTACACATTTGGGACAATTTACAAAGCATATTAACCTACAAACCTGTACATCTATACGTCCCTAAAAGTGAACCAAAAAAGTAAACTCCAGAAATTGCCCCGGAATAGCAGATGGTAAACTCATGATGTTGAGTGCCACGTAACAGAATATTGATCAGGCATATTGATCAACCTGCAAATTAGTTTTGGTGAAAGCCAACACATCCAATTAACCTTGAAGGGCCCGCCCCACTTGCCGATTTTTTTGGCGACTGCCGGCAGCATTGACTGACGTATTAAGGTCACCGAAAAATTTGCGGCGTGTTGCGGCGTGGCACTGAGTGTCACGGCGTGATGACGTATGATGCTCAATGTTTTTTCAAGTGTCGCAGCATTTTTTTTGTTTCGCCGCTGGATTTTGAAATATTCAAAATCTTTTGGCGACACAATAGGATGCCGGCAGTCGCCGAAAAAAAATCGCCAAGTGGGACAGGCCCTTGACTCTCGTTTGACCCAGAGTTGGTGCAGTGATTCTGCGGAATAGCACCAGTGGGGCCCAGAGATTGGAGTGTGTTGGAGATGATCCAGAGGGGCATAGGGTTTGTATGAAAGGTTATATCCCTCTAACCTGTCCTATATATGTACCTGTTCCTTAAGTGTCTCCTCAATGCTGTTGCAGTACCTGCCTCAACTACCTCCTGGAAGAACAGGTAGATACTTAATTGTCACATGTACCATGAAGGTAGAGTGAAATTCTTTCTGTTTGGCCTACACCGTACACAAAAGAGTCGCCACAAGCCGCTGACAAAGTTACAAAAGTATCTGTAACTTTTGTGCTCCCTTCTTCGTCCCCCCCCCCACGCCGGGTCCCCTTTGTCCACCTCGACCCCCAGGGACTCCGACCTCGATGGCCCACGTCCTCCTCTAACTATGAAGAAGGGACAGTGGATTTTATGAACGGGGGGAGCTGGGTATGGCACACAAGGTTATTACAGGCACACCATTGAAAGCATCCTGTCGAGCTGCAGCAAAATCTGCTGTAAGAACTGCTTTACCCAACACCGCAAGAAAATGCAGAGAGTATTGGATGCAGACCAATCCATCACACAGACCAGACTCCCCACCAATGACCCCATCTACACTCCACACTGCCTCAGGAAAAGCCGGCAACACAATCAAGGGCCTTTTTCACCCAGGTTATTCCCTCTTCTTCCCTCTCCCATCAGGAAAAAGATACAAAAGCTCGGAAGCACGAAGGCTACTCAGGAACAGTTTCTTACATTTTCCTTGATCGCCATCCCCTTTGTCCTGTTTTCACACCTGGTACTTCCTTATCTATGTATCTCCATCTCCCCTGACATCAGTCTGAAGAAGGGTCTCGACCCGAAATGTCACCCATTCCTACTCTCCAGAGATGCTGCCTGTCCCGCTGAGTTACTCTAGTATTTTGTGTCTATCTTCGGTGTAAACCAGCACCGACACAGTTTCTTATCCGCTGTTATCAGACAAGTGAATGGTTCTCCCATAAGCTACGATGTAGCCCTGATCTTCCAACCTACCGCATTGCAGGAATTGGAATTCTCCGCTGAAAGTGTAGTGCTACAATACTACAATACAACACTGCATTCTCCACTCTGCTATTTTTTCTGGTTATACTGCCGGTTATACTTGTGCATAGCTTGATTGGAAAATTGGAAGAGTCATGGAATTATAGAATCATTCAGCATGGAAACAGGCCCTTCGGCCCAACTCTTTCATGCCAACCAACTCATCTAAGCTAGTCTCAATTACTTGTGTTTGACCTATATACAGGGCAGCTTACAACCGAACGGTATGAATATTGATTTCTCTAATTTCAAGTAATCCTTGCATTCCCTCTCTCTCCATCCATCACCCACCCTGGTCGTCTTGCTAGTTTCACTGTTCTTACCCCTTCGTTTTCACCTCCTTCACAGCCAACAGTGGACCATTGTGGGCTCTTCAGCCATCGGAATCATCTGCTTTGTTCTGCACCTCTTTTTATATCTATCGTTTCTCTCTCCCCTGACTCTCAGTCTGAAGAAGGGTCTCGTCCCGAAACGTCTCCTATTCCTTTTCTCCACAGATGCTGCCTGACCCGCTGAGTTACTCCAGCTCTTTGTGTCTATATACCCTCTAGCCTTTTCTATCCGTCTATCTGTCCAAGAGTCTTTTAAGTTCTTGTGTGGTACCTGCCTCAATGACCTCCTGGAAGGACCAAGCTAAAAAGAAAGGTCCCGACCCGAAACATCCTCCAGAGATGCTGCCTGACCCGCTGGCTTACTCCAGAACTTTGTGTTCTGCAGTCTGTAGTCCCTTGAGTCTAGAACCAAACTTATGTTGGAATTTGTAAATGACGGTCGTTTCAACTTATCTTCCAAACTGCTTGAAATTATAATTTACCACAAAGTATTGTGGACGCTGGGAGTCTGAAATTAAAGCAGAAAATGCTGTGAAGTCTCAGCGGGGCAGGCAGCACCCGCGGGGAGAGAGACGGTTAATGGTACAGATTAATGACTCCGTTCCGATGCAAGTTCCCTGACCTGAAACATCAGCTCTGCTTCGCGCTATGTTGTCTGTTTTTATTTTAAATAAGGATTAAGGTCAAGGGCTTAAAAGAATGATATTTTTTATGGCGATTTCCTGTGAATCCGTTTGTGAGCGGGAGATTAAAGGCGCCACGTTACAAAATGGGGCTGCGCGGTGGGAGAGCGCGGCTGGAATGTTTGCGTTAATGCTTCCAGTAACTCTCCAGGCAGGGATGAGCGCAGAAGAATGAGAAACGAGGCTATTTTCATTTTGTGCAAGAATTGAGGCCGAGACATCACAGATGTAAAATGTTGTAGAGTTTTGCAGCACAGAAACAGACCGTTCTGCCCATCACATCCATGCCAACCGTTTTTCCCATTGATGTGAATCCCATTGACTGGGTTAAATCTGTATGCTTTAAAGCCTTGCCTATATGTGTCTGTCTAAACGCCTCTTAAAGCTACGAATTGTATCTGATTACACCATCTTGGTTTAGTTTAGAGATACAACGCAGTACACAGGCCCTTCGGCCCACCGAGTCTGCGCCGACCAGTGATCCCCGTACACTAACATTATTCTACACCCTAGGGACAATTTACAATTTTTACTGAAGACAATTACCCTACAAACCTGTTGATCTTCGAAATGTGGGAGGAAACTGGAGCAGCCGGAGAAAACCCACACGGTCATGGGGTGAACATACAAACTCCACACAGACAGCACCCGTAGTCAGGATGAAACCCTGGTCTCTGGCACTGTAAGGCAACAACTCTACCGCTGCGCCACCGTGCCACCCCTTTAGTTTCTCTGGAATGTCAGAGATTGAGGAAAGTCCTTATAGAATTATATAAATGATGAGAGCCATAGATGGGCAGCATGATGGCGCAGCAGGTGAGTTCAACCATACATCGCCAGAGACCCGGGTTCGATCCTGACCAAGGGTGCTGTCTGTACGGAGTTTGTACTTTCTCCCCGTGACCACGTGGGTTTTCTCCGGGTGCTCTGGTCTCCTCCCACATTCCAAAAGACATGCAAGTGTGTGGGTTAATTGGCTCCTGTAACGTGTCCATGGTGTGTAGGACAGAACTAGTGATCTGTTGGCACGGACCTGGTGGGCCGAAGGGCCTGTTTCCACGCTGTATCTCTAAACTAAACTAGGTAGGGGAGACAATCAGAACCTTTTTTCCCTGCGATGGAAATGGCAAAGACTAGAGGGAACAGCTTTAAGGTGCGAGGGGCTAATTTTAAAGGAGGTATATGGGGAAAGTATTTGACACAGAGGGTGGTTGGTGTCTGGAATGTGCAACCAGGGGTGGTGATGGAGGTAGATATGTGTGTGTCTATGCAGGGAACAGAGGGATATGGATCACGTGCAGGCTGAGGAGGTTAGTTAAACCTGGCATCATGTTTGACATGGGTAATGTGGGCCAGGGAGCCAGATTCTGTGCTGCACTGTCCTCTGTCCCATGTTTTGTGTTGATTGTAAGAGGTTTCCTTCAATTGACCAATTTCAGCCCACAGTCCCCCTCCGTTCCTTGTCCGGGCTGCCATAACTGGGTGGGAGAGGAGCACGCGTTTACCTTCTGTCGTGAGGCCGCTCGAGAAAAGCATTGATGTGGCCGTGCTGGTAATGCCACTCGCCAATGTGTTTAACAGGGTCGCCGATGAGGAGAAGTCTTCGGAATGTTCCGGGAGATTCTCACAGAGCTCAAGGTTGTGCTGAAACATTCAAAAAATAACCATGGAGTAAAAGCATGACTAGAAGTCGATGAATGCGGTCGGTTGAACGATTACTCTGAGTGCTTGTAGTTAGCTAGATGCTCAGCTGTTGGAATAACATTGTAGGCTGTTCAAACTAACTTTTGACTGTGAGCAAGCTTGAAGGATCTTTTGGTCGGGTATGGGTATAGGTCCTTGAAGTCCAAGGGCAGAGTTTAAAGCTCTATTCACACAATAAAACGCTCCTGACCCACAACTATACTTATAAGGGATGGAACTGTCTGGTCTGAGTTATTGCCGCTGGACAGGGCTGCAGTTTCCATTACATATTCACTATGAGGGCTCTGCATCATAATGCCACAGTCTTGACTGTCTGACCTGTTCCTCGACATTGCCTGACTCTCACACAGTACGGCACGGTGGCGCAGCTAGAAGAGTTGCTGCCTTACAGTGCAAGAGACCCGGGTTCCATCCTGACTGCGGGTGCTGTCTGTATGGAGTTCGTACGTTCTCCCTGTGATATAGAAACATAGAAAATAGTGGGACACAGGACAATAAACTCTCTTGACTTGAGGAGGAGGCTATTTGGCCCTTCGAGTCAGCACCGCCATTCATTGTGATCATGGCTGATCATCCACAGTCAGTAACTCGTGCCTGCCTTCTCCCCATATCCGTTGATTCTGCTAGCCTCTAGAGCTCTATCTAACTCGCTTTTAAATTAATCCAGTGAATTGGCCTCCACTGCCTTCTGTGGAACAGAATTCCACAAATTCACAACTCTCTGGGTGAAAACGTTTTTTCTCATCTCAGTTTTAAATGGCCTCCCCTTTATTCTTAGACCAGGTGACCACGTGGGTTTTCTCCGGGTGCTCCGGCTTCCACCCACATGCCAATGACGTGCGGGTTTGTAGGTTAAATGGCTGCTGTAAATTGTCCCTAGTGTGTAGCGCAGGGCTGGTGTGAATGCGTGATTGGTGGTCAGCGTGAACTCGGTAGGCCGAAAGTATCCTCGCAGTATCTTGCTATATCTTCAGAGCGAAACATTTTTCTGCTACTCACTAATTATCGGCGGGGATGAGCTTGTGGTTACAATACCTCGTCCATACAGTGATAGTCCAGCCACTCCTGTCGAAGGCGATCAAACCCATTGGAACATCTAAATCCAGGGAAAAAATAATTAATCATTTTAATTATCTGGTCTAGGAACTTTGTGGATTGAATGCAATCACATTCCCTTGCATTAACTCATTAGGGCTATTGATGTATGTGAACTCGTAGAAGGGTTGTTTAGTTTAGAGATACAGCGCGGGAACAGGCCCTTCAGCCCTCCGAGTCCGCGCCGACCAGCGATCCCAGCACATTAATACTACCCTACACACATTAGGGACAATTTACAATTATACCAAGCCAATTAACCTACAAACCTATACGTCTTTGGAGTGTGGGAGGAAACCGGAGCACCCGGAGAAAACCCATGCAGGTCACGGGGAGAACGTGCAAATTCAATACAGAGAGCACCCGTAGTTGGGATCGAACCAGGGTCCTTGGCGTTGTAAGGCAGCAACTCTACCGTCACTCGCTGTGTAAAAAACTTGCCCCGCACTTCTTACAGTCTGAAGAGGGGTCTTGACCCGAGACGTCACCAATTCCCTTTCTCCAGAGATGCTGCCTGACCCGCTGTGCCTGTACTTTTCTATGTTCTACGTTCTATAATCCAATAAGGTCATAAGGAATAGGGGCAGAATTAGGCCAATCGGCCCATCAAGTCTACTCCGCCATTCAACCATGGCTGATCTATCTCTCCCTCCTAACCCCATTCTCCTGCTTCTCCCCATAACCTCTGACACCCGTACTAATCAAAGTGCTCTCGCTTTCTCACTGGCTCTCAGCCCAAGAGAACACTCAGCTGCAGATGGGAATGGGAGGACCACAGTTCAAGAACAGGGAGCTGGACAGATGGTTTTACAGAGGGTTCCTGCAGGAATCTGACTACTGATCCCAGCTCATGAGCCTGACGTACCGTTTCCACGCTGTACATTCACTCACAACTCACAACTCCCTTTTATTTCCCTTTCTCCTCTCTGTGCTTCACTGGAACCTGCATCCATTTCCCCAGTATCCCGGCATCCTTCCACCTATTCCGCTTCTTCTGGCTTCACATATCACTCCTCCTCTCTCCATATCTCACAGCTTTCTTGTCTTCTTTTCATCTCTGGCCTTAGTCCACCCGTCTGCAAATCAACTCCCCCCCCTTCCCCTCCCCTGTATCCACCTATCACTCGTCAGATTTTGTTCCGCCCCCACCTCCTCTCCAGCGTTCCCACCCCACTACAATTAGTCTGAAGAAAGGCCCCGAACCAAAGCATCACTGATCTATATCCAACTGAGTTACTCCAGCACTGGGTGGACATGGTGGCGCAGCGGTAGAGTTGCTGCCTCACAGCACCAGACACCCGGGTTCGATCCTGACTGCGGGTGCCGTCTGCGTGGAGTTTGTACGTTCTCCCCGTGACCGTGTGGGTTTCCTCCTGGTGCTCCGGTTTCCTCCCGCACTCGAAAGACGTGAAGGTTTGGAGGTTAATTGGCTTCAGTAAAAAGTGTAAATTATCCCGAGTGTGCAGCATAGTGCTAGCGTACGGGGTGATCGCGGGTTGGCGCGGACTCGGTGGGACGAAGGGCCTGCTGCTGTAAGGCGGCAACTCTACCGCTGCGCCACGGTGCTGCCCTTTGGTTGATCGTTACGGTTTGTGTAGTCACTCATCAATATGTGCACAGCTCGTGCAAGCAATCTGCCGCAAAGAGATAATTACTGGTGGCATTTTATACCTGGGGGTATGATAGAATAAGGGTTAAATTACTGGTCATTATTTAGAGGTTAGGTTATTGATTCAGAGATAGAAGTTCAAATGTCATCACACATTAGGGTTTGGGTTGCATGTTTGATCGGGCTGACGGTCAATATTGTCACTAACAGGAGATAGACACAAAAAGCTGTGGCAACTCAGGGGTCAAGCAGCATCTCTGGAGAAAAGGAATAGGTGACGCTCGGGTCGAGACCCTTCTTCAGACCTGTCACTAACAGTGATATCCATGGCCAATGCATGAAAAAGTAAAGAATCGCGGGTCTGTGCGGACTCGATGGGCCGAAGGGCCTGTATCCGCGCTGTGTCTCTGAACTCAACTAAACTAAACTGCATGTGCTGGTTTAAACCAAAGATAGACACAAAATGCTGGATCAGACAGCATCCCTGAAGAAGGGTCTCATCTCGACCCGATACGTCACCTGTTCCTTCTCTCCAGAGATGCTGCCTGTCCCGTTGAGTTACTCCAGCTCTTTGTGTCTAACTTGGCTTCGTGTTGGTCATGGACATTGGGGGATAAAGGGCCTGTCCCCGTGCTGTGCTGTTCTATGTTAAGAGACTTGTCCTTTACAGAGAGGTTTGTTATTCTGAATCCGTATCCTGCAGCTGAATTGGAATAAGCACTTCCAGTAAATCAATCAGCAGGCAGAGTGTTTTTAAACAGACATTGCCAAATGCTCATTATGGGCTAATCAATTCGTGATTAGTGGATGGTCATTTCATTTTGACAGTTTGATGGATAGTCAGAAAATTAAAAGAGTATTTCTATCCTCATTATAACTCAATCAATCCATTTCTGTTTTTACGTGTGGGTAGCACCAAATATGGGAATTAGACATGTCTCCTTGTTTTATTATTTATTCCCATATATTTTTATATTTATCAAATAGTGTCTAGTTCAGTTTAGTTTGGTTTAGAGATACAGCGCGGAAACAGGACTTTCGGCCCACCGAGTCCACGCTGACCAGTGATCCCCACACACCAGCAGTATCCTACTCACAGATGCCAGATTCCTATTAAATCTCCAGATTCCTATTAAATCTTTCCTCCTTCACCTTAAACCTATGTCCTCTGGTCTTCGATTCCCCTACTCTGGGCAAGAGACTCTGTGAGTCTTCTGGAGTTATTTCAACTCAGGAGTTATTTGAAATGATAAAAATCAACCTTCATAAAGACTGAGTCCTGGAATAGACACAAAATGCTGGAGTTAAGGGCCTGTCAGACTTTCGTGACCTAATTCATGACCTTTTTTACTCGTGGACATTTTTCATCATGCTAGAAAAATTCCCCGACCTACTTGATGCCACGAGTACCTATGACTAGCATCACGGCCTGCTACGACCTACCTACGACCTACCTACGACCTACCTACGACCTACCTACGACCTCCTACGACCTCCTACGACCTTGTGACGACCATGCTGCGAGTATGAGTCAAGGGCAAACTCGGCAGAGGTCGTGAATTAGGTCGTGAAAGTGGGACAGGCCTTTAACTCAGCGGGACAGGCTGCATGTCTGGAGAGAAGGAACGGGTGACGTTTTGGGTCGAGATCCTTTTTCTCCACAGATGCTGCCTGTCCCGCTGAGTTACTCCAAAATATTGTGTCTACCTACAGTTTAAACCAACGTCTGCAGTTCCTTCCTGCACATTGTGTGCTGGAATGGTGGTTTGCTGAGATTAAATGGATTAGATCGATAATGTGAAATAAAGAAACTAGATCCACTCAAAGGATTATGCATCGTCTCTGTAAAAGAGTAGACTGACCTGCTAACAGTCCCTGCGTTTCCTCTCTTTGTTTCCGATTTCCATATTCACTGAGATATGTAATTCCTTTGACATCAGAAGAATGAGGAACGACGTTGGTCAAATGGACTGAACTCTTAAGAGGCTGTCCCACTGCGGGGACCTAATCCGTGAGTTAAGAAGAGTGTCTTCGACCTTCAAACCCGAGGGCACTCGCCTGGAAAACCTCGAGCTGGATCGACTGTCCGCGTTGAAACCATGAGTTGGATCGACCGACCGCACTCACACACAAACACATCGCAATGGCGGGAGCCAGGGGAAGCGGGGGAGCGCTGTCTGAAATTCACACCTGCGATGAATAGGAAGGTAAAACGGCTGCACACAGTGATGGAAATCGCTATCAAAATATGGAGGGGGCCGGGGGACAGGGGGGACACAATTTCTTGGCGGCCGCGCGCGCATGCACACACTCACACACACGCGAGGCTTCGGAGGCTTCTGCCGTGGGCCTTGTGAATGGTCATTTCAGCTCAATCCAGCATCAATCCAGCGCTAAATCCAGCTCAACTCTGCCTGTCTCGCCGGGTTAACCTACGGCCCTGCCTGGACTGACGGAATACCAGTCCGGAGACGTGGAGCTAGCGCTGCTTCTCCGTGCTGGCTGTAAGGCTGGGCCATATATCTCGTAAGTCCAGGCAGGGCTGTAGGTTAACCTGGCGGGACAGGCAGAGTTGAGCTGGGTTTAGTGCTGCTTCTCTGCGCTGGCTGTGGGCCTGGGGGCACCGCGCCTGTCTGACTCCCGACATCTTTGGCCACCCCCAGGCGTGGGGGTGGGGGGGTGGCTGGGTGAGGGGGGCACTCAGGTGGGGACGGGGATGGTCCAGTGGAGATTCGGCAGCGATTGCAGAGCCGGAGACCTGGGATCGATCCTGGCTGCAGATGAGGCGCAGGTCTGTGTCCAGCAAAGATCCTATAGCGGAGATCCTCTTTAGTGTTAAAGAAGGAACTGCTGATGCTGGAAAATCGAAGGTACACAAAAATGCTGGAGAAACTCAGCGGGTGCAGCAGCATCTATGGAGCGATGGAAATAGGTAACGTTTTGGCCCGAAACGTTACCTATTTCCTTCGCTCCATAGATGCTGCTGCACCCGCTGAGTTTCTCCAGCATTTTTGTGTACCTCCTATCTTTAGTGTCCAGTTATGACCCTATGACCTGGGCATGTCTCCCTCCTCCAATCGCCCCGCTCTATCCTCAGTCCCACCCCCCCCCCCTACTTCCGCCTCTGACCGACACCTCCCTCCTCCAATCATCGCACTCAATCATCATGTTCCGCCCCCATTGCCTGCTGACCGACATCTCTCTCGTCCAATCGGTGCCCTCGATCATCAGTCCCACCCCCAGTCTCGCGGAAAGCAAAGATTTCACCGGATTTTAAAATCAGGATTACAAAAAATTGGGGGGGGGGGGGGGGGAATCATCCCCACCTCTCAAAACAGAGGGGGGGAACGTCCCCCCTGGCCCCCCCCATGATTTCCGCCACTGGCTGCACAGTAACGGTAAGTCCTTCAGAGAGCGCGGAGGGAGGGGGGGGGGGTGGAGAAGGAGAAGGGGGGAGAAGTAGTGGAGACACTTTAAAGAAGTTTACTAAAGTTTAGCGGGCATTTAACCTTGGTCCTGAAAACTCCAATGAGCCAATCAAAATGCCCGGTCAGCGAAGGAGATTGCCTACGGCTGCCCTCGACTGCCTGCAACTAAATGAGTCACCCCACTCCACTGCACTACGAGTCAAAAAGAACCATGCCGACCAAATTTTACACTCAGAACATTTTTCAACATGCTGAAAAAATTTCCGCGACCTAGCTGAGGCCACGAGTATGCGGGAACTTCCCTCGAGCATGAAGGAGAGTTCCAGCGACCTCATAGGACCTCCTAGGACCACGTGTCGACCATGCTGCGAGCTTGAAGGTCGAAGACACTCTTCTAAACTCGCAGATTAGGTCGCCCAAGTGGGACAGCCCCTTTACAAAGTGCTGGAGAAACTCAGCAGGCCAAGCAGCATCTCTGGAGAAAACGGATGTGTGACGTTTCGGGTCGGAACCTTTCCTCAGACTTCAGGAGGGCACGGATAGATGATTTAGATCGGGAACCTTCCTCTTCGGGTTCGAAGAAGAGTTCCGGCCTGAAACGTCACCCATCCTTTTTCTCCAGAGATGCTGAGTTACTCCAACATTTTGTGCCTATCGCGAATGGGCAGCTGTTTGTTTCTTACATCAAGTCAAGTCAAGTTCTTGATTAGTAAGGGTGCCAGGGGTTATGGGGAGAAGGCAGGAGAATGGGGCTGAGAGGGATAGACAGATGAATGGCGGAGCAGCTGATGGGCTGAATGGCCTAATTCTGCTCCGATCACCAATGAACTTATGAAGAGTTTATTGTCCTCTTCAAGTACAATGAGGTATAGGCACAGGGACAATCTTGCTTGCAGCAGCATCGCAGGTACACAGGCTCAGACAACACACGCAAATGTTAATTATACACAATTTCTACATCAATTCTTCTGCAGCTGTACAGAGCCCTAGTGAGACCGCACCTGGAGTATTGTGTGCCGTTTTGGTCCCCTAATTTGAGGAAGGACATTCTTGCTATTGAGGGAGTGCAGCGTAGGTTTACAAGGTTAATTCCCGGGATGGCGGGACTGTCATATGCTGAGAGAATGGAGCGGCTGGGCTTGTACACTCTGGAGTTTAGAAGGATGAGAGGGAATCTCATTGATACATATAAGATTGTTAAGGGCTTGGACACACTAGAGGCAGGAAACATGTTCCCGATGTTGGGGGAGTCCAGAACCAGGGGCCACAGTTTAAGAATAAGGAGTAAGCCATTTAGAACGGAGATGAGGAAACACTTTTTCTCACAGAAAGTGGTGAGTCTGTGGAATTCTCTGCCTCAAGAGGGCGGTGGAGGCAGGTTCTCTGGATGCTTTCAAGAGAGAGCTAGATAGGGCTCTTAAAAATAGTGGAGTCAGGGGATATGGGGAGAAGGCAGGATCGGGGGTACTGAATGTGGATGATCAGCCATGATCACATTGAATGGCGGTGCTGGCTCGAAGGGCCAAATGGCCTACTCCTGCACCAATTGTCTATTGTCTAATTACTCATAATTTCTACAAGACAGTTCTGGGCACCATGTTCCAGGAAAGATGTTGTCAAGTTGGAAAGGGTGCAGAGAAGATGAACGAGGGTGATGCCAGGACTCGAGGGTCTGAACTATAGGGAGAGGTTGACCAGGCTGGGACAGGAGCGCAGGAAGATGAGGGGTGTATAAAATCATGAGAGGAATAGATCAGGTAGACGCACAGAGTCTCTTTCCCAGGAGTTGGGGAATCGAGAACCAGAGGACGCAGGTTTAAGGTGAGGAGGGATAGATTTTATAGGAATCGGAGGGGTAACATTTTCACACAAGGGGGGGGTGGGGTGTATGGAACAAGCTGCCGGAAGAGATACTTGAGGCAGGGACTATCGCAACATTTAAGAAGCAATTGGACTGGTACTTGGATAGGACATGTATAGAGGGATATGGGCCAAAAGTAGTCAAGTGGGACTAGTGCAGATGGGACATGTTGCACGGTGTGGGAAAGTTGGGCCGAAGGGCCTGTTTCCACGCTGTAGCACTCTATGACTCTATGACAGTAAAAATAAATCGGTGGAAGGAGAAAGACTTCATGGTTAATCTGAGAACATCTGGATCAGTTCAGCACAAGGCTCTACTCGTACCAAGAGAGGCATCAGGAAAGTCTCCAGATGTTTTCCAAAATAGTACACTGCTAATGAGATTAGATGAACTTAAAAATTAGACCACCACACCGCCCAGAAATACTTCATCTGGTGTGATATTAATAGCCGGTGATGTGCCAGCTTGTTTAAACAGATGTATTCTGACACACCCTCGCCTCTGTGCCAGAGCATTGACGTCCACAAACCCAAACAGTTAAGAGTTTAGTTTAGTTTAGTTTCATTTATTGTCACGTGTACCGAGGTACCATGAACAGCTTATTGTTGTGTGTTAACCAGTCAGCACAAAGACAATGCATGATTACAATCGAGCCATTTACAGTGTTTAGATACGTGATAAGGGAATAACGTTTAGTGCTAGGTAAAGCCAGCAAAGTCCGGTCAAGGATAGTCCGAGGGGCATCAAAGAGGTAGATAGTAGTTCAGCACTGCTCTCTGGTTGAGGTAGGATGATTCAGTTGTCTGATAACAGCTGTGAAGAAACTATCCCTGAATCTGATGTAGTTTAATTTAGTTTTGTTTAGAGGGAAGAGCGCTGAAACAGGCCCTTCGGCCCACCGAGTCCGCACTGACCAACGATACCCGCACATTAATCCTACACTAAAGACAATTTTTACATTAATATCAAGCCAATTAATCTACAAAACTGTACGTCTATGGAGTGTGGGAGGAAATCGAAGGTCGCGGAGAAAACCCACGCAGGTCACGGGGAGAACGTACAAACTCCGTACAGACAGCACCCGTAGTAAGGATCGACCCCGGGTCTCCGGTGCTGCAAACGCTGCAAGGCAGCAACTCTACCGCTGCGCCACCGTGCTTCTTTGATCCCTGCGTCGTGTGTTCGGTCTGGGCAACAGATGGAAAAGCCCAACGCTGAGGCTTTGCGAGCATCTGTGTGCCGTCTGGCAAGGACAGTAACCTTTGGCAACGAACTTGTGTTTAATTTTCCTGCTAAGAGTGCCGATCCCTCCCAAAGATCTCCCCCAAGGCCAATATATAACAAAATCGCTATCTTTCCACTGTCAGCTGTGTTTTGGATGAATCAACGAAAATAAGAGCAGATTATTTTTTGGGGACAGGAATAAATGTTGCCTTCATGCCGCAGTGGTCATTCCCTGTCCTTTAAATTAGTTTAGAGATACAGTGCGTAAACAGGCCCTTCGGCCCACCGGGTCCGCGCCGACCAGCAATCACCCTTAAGGGCCTGTCCTACTTACGCAAATTTTTCGGCAACTTGCCGGCACCCGTCATAGTCGCAGCAGGTCGACGAAAATGTTCAACATGTTGAAAATCCAGCGGCGACCAGAAAAAGGTACGACTCTTTGGGCGACTACTCACGACCATACAGGCGTCACGTGTCGACCATGTCGCAGGGTGACGCCTGTATGGTCATGAGTAGTCGCCCAAAGAGTCGTACCTTATTCTGGTCGCCGCTGGATTTTCAACATGTCGAAATATTTCGGCGACCTGCTGCGACTATGACGGGTGCCGGCAAGTCGCGAATTTTTTTTTCGCGTAAGTGGGACAGGCCCTTTACACTAGTTCTATTCTACATACAATAGGGATGATTTTTACAGAAGCTAATTAGCCTATAAACCTGCATCTCTTCAGGATGTGAGGGGAAACTGGAGCTCCCAGAGAATAATCGCACGTGGTCACAGGGAGAACATACAAACCCCGTACAGACAGCCCCATCATGGCGCTGGGGTAGAGTTGTTGCCTTACAGCGATGGCTATCTTCATTCAAGACATTTTCTTAAACCCAATCTCTTGACTTTAATCATCTAGACCCAAGCATTCATTTTGTGACAGATTTTGTTTGATAAAGTTCACGGTGAAGTGCCTTGCAGTGGTTTGATATAAAGGGCGTTACATTGATACAGATTTATGTTGTTGGGTGGGATCACACCACTGAAGAATCGGGTGTACCACAAGGACCAGACGTTTAGCCGCTTATGGGCCACACAGTGGCGCAGCGGTAGAGTTGCTGCCTTACATCGCCAAAGACCCTGGTTTGATCCTGACTACGGATGCTGCCTGTACGGAGTTTGTACTTACTCCCTGTGACCTGGTTTTCCCTGGGATCTCCGGTTTCCTCCCTCAATCCAAAGATGTGCAGGTTTGTCGGCTAATTTGCCGCTATAAAATTGTCCATGATGTGCGTAGGATAATGTTAGTGTGCGGGGATGGCTGGTCGGTGAGCCAAAGGACCCGTTTCCGCGCTGTATCTCTGAACTAAACTAATATTCTGCTCATGTGGTTGTCTTCAAACCCTTTCCTGTAGCACTCGCCTTTGGCCCACCCTCCACTCATCCTATCATCTCCCTTCTTCCATTCAACCTGTGGTGGATGCTGCTCAGCCAATTCTACACCAACACCTCCTCCTTTAATACCTCTGCTTTGCTAGGCTCTTTCCTTTGAAAGACTTCCTCATAAGTTCTTGTCAAACTGTCAAATTAGAGTTGCTAAACCTTACCAATATTGATGCACTTTAAAGATTGAAATGGTATATAGGCGTCAGAACACATACATTCTTGATGGGCTGTAGGTGTGAGAAGGGGCGGAAAACCCAGGGGGGGCCAGAGGGGACACGTCCCCTCCATGTTTTGAGAGGTGGGGGACACCCCCCCCCCCCAAGTTTTTGTAATCCGTATTTTAAAACCCGGTGAAATCTCCGCTTTCCGCGAGGCAGTGGGGGTGGGACTGAAGATCGAGGGCGCCGATTGGACGAGAGAGATGTCGGTCAGCAGGCAATGGGGGCGGGACATGATAATTCAGCGCGATGATTGGAGGAGGGAGGGGGGGTGGGACTGAGGATAGAGCACGGTGATTGGAGGAGGGAGACATGGCACAGACCTGCGCCTCATCCGCAGGCAGGATCTATCCCGGCCGGGTCTCCGGCGCTGTCCCGAGTGCCCCCACCCCCCCCCACTGGTGGCCAGAGAGGTTGGCAGCAAAGATCCTCCGCTATAGAATCTATGGTCGGGAGTCAGACCGGCGCGGTGACCCACAGCCAGCGCAGAGAAGCAGCGCTAAACCAGGTCAACTCTGCCTGTTCCGCCAGGCGAGCCTATAGCCTTCCTGGACTTGTGGGAAATATGCCCAGCGCGGAGAAACAGCGCTGGTATCCCGTCAGTCCAGCCAGGGCTGTAGTTAACCCGGTGAGACAGGCAGAGTTGAGCTGCATTTAGCGTTGGATTGAGCCTCCGAAGCAAAGATACTACCTCGCGCGCGTGTGTGTGAGTGTGCGCATGCGCGCGCTCGCGGCCGCCAAAAGATTGTGTCCCCCGTCCCCTCCATGTTTTGATAGCGAGTTCCGCTCTTGGGTGTGAGGAACTGCAGACATTGCAACCTTGACCACAACACAAAACACTGGAGGAACTCAGCGAGTCATGTCCATAAGTTATAGGGGCAGAATTAGGCCAATTCGGCCCATCAACTCTACTCCACCAACTTAATCCTCCTGCCTTACTTCCCGTAACCCCAGCCGCCCACACTAATCAACAATCTGTCAATCTCCACTTTAAAAATACCCAATGACTTGGCCTCCACAGACGTCTGTGGCAATAAATTCCACAAGTTCATCAAACATCCTTCTAAACACCAGCAAGTGATTAGTACAGGTGTCAGGGGTTATGGGGATAAGGCAGGAGAATGGAGTTAGGAGGGAGAGATAGATCAGCCATAATTGAATGGCGGAGTAGACGATGGGCCAAATGGCCTAATTGTGACATTACGACCTAATAAGTACAGGCCCAGATTTGTTAAACGCTCATTATACTTTTTCATTCACCCTCTCAGAATGAAAGAACCTTAGAAATAGGAGCAGCAGTGGTTATGCAATAAATGGCTGGTCTGGTTGTTGGTCTTCCTACTTGGCCCTCTAGTTTAGTTTAAAACTAGAAATTAATCTAATTTAATTTTTACCAAGCCAAGTAAGACTACAAACCTTCACATCTTTAGAATATGGGAGGAAATTTAAGTTCTCAGAGAAAACTCATGCGGTCACGGGGAGAGCGTACAACCACCAGACAGTCAGCGCCCGTAGTCGGGATCGAACCCGGGTCTCTGGCGCTGTAACTGTTGAAAGGCGGCAACTCTACCGCTGTGCCACCATGCCGCCTCTAGATCTCGTTTTCCTCAGCAAATCAAAAATCTCTCAGCCTTGAATAAATGCAATGATTTAGAAGTCACAGTTCTATGGAGGTAGAGAACTCCAGAGGTTTATAGCCCTCCAAGAGAAGAAATTCCTCATCATAGACATCTTAAGTATTGAACTCGAATTCTTAAAGTTGATGGCTTTGTACGTGGAATCACACAGCATGGAAGATCGACACAAAAAAGCTGGAGTAACTCAGCGGGTCAGACAGCATCTCTGGAGAAAAATAATAGATGACGTTTCGGGTCGAGAACCTTCTTCAGACTGAGTCAGGGGAAAGTGAAACGAGAGATATGGACGTGAAATAGAGAAATATAGAACAAATAAATGAAAGATATGCAAAAAAGTAACGATGATAAAGGAAACAGGCCAAAGAGACACAAAAAGCTGGAGTAACTCAGCGGGACAGGCAGCATCTCTGGAGAGAAGGAATGGGTGACCTTTCGGGTCAAGACCCTTCTTCAGAAACATGCCATTGGGTTAGCTGTTGGCTAACGAGTACAAATAATGAGACTCAATAAGACGACTTTGAAGCTGGTACGACTTGGGTGGAGGAGGGATGGAGAGAGAGGGAATGCAGGGGTGAATGGAAACAAGCCCTAGGTCCCAAGTTCTTCTAAACCCCCTGTCGGACCTGCCTGGGTCATTCATTCATCCCATTTTTCAGCTCGCCGGGATGCAGGGACTTTCAAATGCATGTGACTGAAAGCAATAAAGAAAGCAGCAAAACATTGCGAGGCAAGCAGTAGAAATCCACCCTGGATCAGTATTTTTCAGACAGACCCACATCTGCTCTCACTTAGGGACAGCATATCTGGCTGGATCCAATCTCGTGTTACAGACAATCCCTAATTAACTGTATATTTTCGAGGGTTCAGCCATTTAGCTGCTGGCACAAGACTCTGGCAGCTTGACCAGCTGTTCATTTGTTCAATGAATAAGGAACTACTTCAACCTTCTAACCCGTGTTCCATGTACAGTTCTGCTTGAGCTCCTTGTGTTGTTTTCGAGGCGGTGGGTAATTTGGGTAAACTCCCTTTTATATCCTGTTTAAGAAGGAACTGCAGATGCTGGAAAATTGAAGGTAGACAAAAATGCTGGAGAAACT
Organism: Malacoraja senta; assembly: GCA_038087875.1. Taxonomy (NCBI): domain Eukaryota; kingdom Metazoa; phylum Chordata; class Chondrichthyes; order Rajiformes; family Rajidae; genus Malacoraja; species Malacoraja senta. Next base: position 8,948,377 of record CM075986.1, read on the forward strand.
CAGCAGGTGAGGCAGCACCTATGGGGCGAAGGAAATAGGCAATATTTCGGGCCGAAACCCTTCTTCAGACTGGGGGGGGGGGGGGGTGGAAGAAGAAAGGAAGAGGAGGAGACAGTGGGCTGAGGGAGAGCTGAGAAGGGGAGGAGAAAGCAAGGACTACCTGAAATTAGGGAAGTCAATGTTCATACCGCTGGGCTGGGGTGCAAACTGCCCAAGCGAAATATGCAAAACATCTATTGCATCCGATGCTCTAGATGTCAGGTGCCCTACATCGGTGAGACCAAGCGTAGGCTTGGCGATCGCTTCTCCCAACACCTCCGCTCGGTTCACAATAACCAACCTGATCTCCCGGTGGCTCAGCACTTCAACTCCCCCTCCCATTCCGAATCAGACCTTTCTGTCTTCGGCCTCCTCTATCGCCAGAGTGAGGACCACCGGAAATTGGAGGAGCAGCACCTCATATTTCGCTCGGGCAGTTTGCACCCCAGCGGTATGAACATTGACTTCTCTAATTTCAGGTAGTCCTTGCTTTCTCCTCCCCTTCTCAGCTCTCCCTCAGCCCACTGGCTCCTCCTCTTCCTTTCTTCTTCCAGCCCCCCCCCCCATGGTCTGAAGAAGGGTTTTGGCCCGAAACGTTGCCTATTTCCTTCGCTCCATAGATGTCTACCTTTTTGTCTACCTTCGATTTTTTATCCTGTTAGGTTCAGTCCATGCCGACCACCGATCGCCCACTCACACTAGTTCTATGTTATCCCACTTCTGCATCCTCTCCCTGCACACTTCCAGAGGGCAATTAATCTACAAACCCGCATGTCTGGTGCAGCTTTGGTCTCCAAATTTCAGGAAGGACATTCTTGCTATTGAAGGAGTGCAGCGTAGGTTCACGGGGTTAATTCCCGGGATGGCGGGACTGTCATATGGTGAAAGATTGGAGCGACTGGGCTTGTACAAACTGGAATTCAGAAGGATGAGAGGCGATCTTATTGAAACATATAAGATTATTAAGGGGTTGGACACGCTAGAGGCAGGAAACATGTTCTCGATGTTGGGGGAGTCCAGAACCAGGGGCCACAGTTTAAGAATAAACTCCATTTAGAACGGAGATGAGGAAAAACGTTTTCATCCAGTGAGTTGTGAATCTGTGGAATTCTCTGCCTCAGAAGGCAGTGGAGGCCAATTCTCGATATGATTTCAAGAGAGAGTTAGATAGAGCTCTTAAAGATAGCGGAATCAAGGGAGAAGGCAGGAACGGGGTGCTGATTGTGGATGATCAGCCATGATCACAGTGAATGGTGGTGCTAGCTCGAAAGGCCAAGTGGCCTACTCCTGCACCTGTTGTCTATCGTCTATTGTCTTTGGGATGTGGGTGGGAAATCAGAGGACCCAGAGGAAACCCACATGGTCACAGGGAGAACGTGCAAGCTCCACATAGGCAGCACCCGAGGTCTGGATCAAACCCGGATCTTCTGCACTGAGAGGCAGCAGTTCCACCCGCTGTGCCTCTCATTGCCCTCACGATAACTGGCCCCAGTATTTAACCATCCACCTAAATACGACGGGGCACTTTACAGTGTCCAATCCAGTTGGTTTGGGGATATGGGAGGAAACTGGAGAAACAGAGAGAATGTGAAAGCTGCACATAGACAGCATTGAAGGCCAGGATTCAACCCCAGTGGCGGGCATTGTTAGGCAGTGACTCCATTAGTTGGGCTGTCCACTGAGCTGTTATTCTGGCTTATTGGTTGTCAACTACGAGAGCACAATGAATATTGCTGTACGCTGTAATATAGTCCACAGATACATTATTATCCAATAAAAGTGACATTGAACCACACATGGAGAAGTTAGACCTAAAGCTTGGTCAAAGTGGTAGGACTTTAGCAATACAGGGCGGAAACAGGCCCTTCGGCCCACCGTGTCTGTGCCGACCAGCGATCCCCGTACACTTGCACTATCCTACACACTAGGGACAATTTACAATTTTACCAAAGCTAATTATTCCCCAAACCTGCAAGTCTCTGGAATGTGGGAGGAAACCAGAGCACCCGGAGAAAACCCACAAGGACACAGGGAGAACTTGCAAACTATGTACAGACAAGCACCCTCAGTCAGGATTGAAACCGGATCTCTGGCGTTGTAAGGCAGCAACTCTACCGCTGCACCATTGTGCTGCCCCAGAGTTGGGATTTAAAGAGTATTTTCAAGGTAGAAACAGAGGTAGGAAAGTGGGGAGGTTCAAGGAGAGAATTTTGGACCTAGATGGCTGAAGATATGCCCTCTAATGATGAAGTGATTTAACGAAATGCTGAAACTCCAAAGTTAGAGGAGTGCAGTTGTCTTGGACAAGAGGGTTATAAAATTGGGGAAGATCGCAGGGATACATAGATACATAGATACATAGAAAATAGGTGCAGGAGTAGGCCATTCGGCCCTTCGAGCCTGCACCGCCATTCAATATGGTCATGGCTGATCATCCAACTCAGTATCCCGTACCTGCCTTCTCTCCATAACCCCTGATCCCTTTAGCCACAAGGGCCACATCTAACTCCCTCTTAAATATAGCCAATGAACTGGGCTCAACTACCCTCTGTGGCAGAGAGTTCCAGAGATTCACCTCTCTCTGTGTGAAAAATGTTTTTCTCATCTCGGTCTTAAAGGATTTCCCTCTTATCCTTAAGCTGTGACCCCTTGTCCTGGACTTCCCCAACATAGGGAACAATCTTCCTGCATCTAGCCTGTCCAACCCCATAAGAATTTTGTAAGTTTCTATAAGATCCCCTCTCAATCTCCTAAATTCTAGCGAGTATAAGCCGAGTCTATCCAGTCTTTCTTCATATGAAAGTCCTGACATCCCAGGAATCAGTCTGGTGAACCTTCTCTGCACTCCCTCTATGGCAATAATGTCCTTCCTCAGATTTGGAGACCAAAACTGTACGCAATACTCCAGGTGTGGTCTCACCAAGACCCTGTACAACTGCAGTAGAACCTCCCTGCTCCTATACTCAAATCCTTTTGCTATGAAAGCTAACATACCATTCGCTTTCTTCACTGCCTGCTGCACCTGCATGCCTACTTTCAATGACTGGTGTACCATGACACCCAGGTCTCGCTGCATCTCCCCTATTCCTAATCGGCCACCATTTAGATAATAGTCTGCTTTCCTGTTTTTGCCACCAAAGTGGATAACCTCACATTATACTGCATTATACTGCATCTGCCAAACATTTGCCCACTCACCCAGCCTATCCAAGTCACCTTGCAGCCTCCTAGCATCCTCCTCACAGCTAACACTGCCCCCCAGCTTTGTGTCATCCGCAAACTTGGAGATAGGGGAGGGGTTAGATAATGGGGGGACTTGAAATCAAAAAGGAAAACTTTAAAATAGGAAACAAGTGATTTGAAAATAAATGGGAAAGCAAGAGAGAAAGGGAATCAAAGCGACAGAGGTGGAGGAGACAGTAGGCTGGTAGATAGTGAACTATGCTAAGCAAGTACAATAATAAAAGGATAAAATAACAAGCAATAAAATCCACCAAGTAAGCAATTGAGAGGTGGTGGAAGAAGGGAGAAGAGTAAACAAAGGGATAGGATCAAGTCCGGGACAAAACAAAATAGAGAATGGGATACAATAATAGTTGGTCTGAAGAAGGGCCTCGACCCAAAACATCACCCATTCCTTCTCTCCAGAGATGCTGCCTGTCCCGCTGAATTACTCCAGCATTTTGTGTCTATCTTCGGTGTAAACCAGCATCTGCAGTTCCTTCGTACACAACAATAGAAATATTAATTCCACTGTTGGCCAGGTGAGTTTCATTGTCTGTAACTGGTTTTCACCTAGCCCACAGCTATCAATGGACTGTTTCCTTCATCATCGTAACTTTTTTACACATCTTTCATTCATTTGTTCTACATCTCTTTACATCACTGTCTATATCTCTCATTTCCCTTTCCCGTGACTCTCAGTCTGAAGAGGGATCTCGACCTGCAACGTCACCCGTTCCTTTTGTCCAGAGATGCTGTCCGACCCGCTTGAGTTACTCCAGCTTTTTGTTGGGGGTGAGATTGAATAATAGCACAAACTACCCGGTGGAACACATTGAGATCAAGGGAGCAGAGCGACGCAAATGTGCAGACCTCATTCTGCCTCGGCACTGTCGTTTTCTCAGTGTCGTTGAAACTTTCTACAGTTTAGAAACAACGAAGAAAAGAAAAATAGGTGCAGGTATAGGCCATTCGGCCCTTCGAGCCAGCACCGCCATTCAATATGATCATGGCTGATCATCACCCCGTTCCTGCTTTCTCCCCATACCCCTTGATTCCTTTAGCCCTAAGAGTTAAATTTAACTCTCTCTTGGAAACATTCAGTGAATTGGCCTCCACTGCCTTCCGTGGCAGAGAATTCCACAGATTCACAACTCTCTGGGTGAAAAAGTTTTTCCTCATCTCAGTCCTAAATGGCCCACCCCTTATTCTTAAACTGTGACCCCTGGTTCTGGACTCCCCCAACATCGGGGACATTTTTCCTGCATCTACCCTGTCCAATCCTTTAAGAATTTGTCCTTTGCAGCACTATTTGACTTTGCATGTGAATATTCACCACGGGTAGAAATTTAATTGCATGCTCCAAATCCGATCAGGCAAAGCATAAAAATGGCAATACCAGTGATCAAAGACAACTGGGTAGATGGAATATAGTGTAGCAAAGTGTGGTCATGCATTTTGGTAGTAGGAATAAAGGCTTAGACTATTTTCTAAATGGGGAGAGAATCTAGAAATCAGAGATGCAAAGGGACTTGGGAGTGCTGGTGCAGGTTTCACAAAATGTTCATCTGCAAGTCGATTCGGTAGTAAGGAAGGCAGTGGCAATGCTAGCATTTATTTCAGGAGGGCTAGAATACAAAAACAGGAGTGTAATGCTGAGGCTCTATAAGTAAGTAAGTAAGTTTATTGGCCAAGTATACACATACAAGGAATTTGCCTTGGTGCTCCGCCCACAAGTAACAACATGACATACAGTGACAATACATAAGGCGCTGGTCAGGCCGCATTTGGAGTATTGTGAGCAATTTTGGGCACCATATCTGAGGAAAGATGTGCAGCCTCTGGAGAGGGTCCAGAGGAGGTTTACAAGAATGATCCCAGGAATGAGTGGGTTAACGTATGATGAGCGTTTGTTGGCACTGGGCCTGTACTCGCTGGAGTTTAGAAGGATGAGGGAGGACCTCATTGAAACTTACTAAATAGTGTAAGGCCTGGATTAGAGTGGATGTGGAGAGGATGTTTCCAATCGTGGGAGAGTCTAGGTCACACCCTCAGAATTAAAAAAAAATGTTCCTTTAGGAAGGTAATGAGGATGAATTTCTTTAGTCAGAGGGTGGTGAATTTCTGGAATTCTTTGTCACCAAAGGCCGTCAATTTGTATTTTTAAGGCAGAGATAGATAAATTCTATCTAGTATGGGTGTCAGAGGTTATGGGGAGAAGGCAGGAGAATGGGGTTACGAGGGAGAGATAGATCAGCCATGATTGAATGGCGGAGTAGAGTAGATGGGCCGAATGGCTGGATTTTGCTCCTATCACTTATGACCTTATGAGTCCATGGTCAGTATTATCAATTATATCAATTGGTGCCAATTAATGCTGCATTTTATTAAGTATTGATCATCAAAGATAGATAAATAATGGAAACAGGCCCCTCCGCAAACATCAGACACTCGTTTTACATGAATCACTTTTCTTTATCCTTGTCAACTTTTAGCGTTTAGTTTAGGTACAGCATGGAAACAGGCCCTTCAGCCATCGTGTCCCTGCCGACCAGCGATCCCCGCACATTAACACTATCCTACACACAATTTACATTCATACCTCGCCAATTAACCTACAAACCCGTACGTCGTAGGGGTGTAGGAGGAAACCGAAGATCTCGGAGAAAACCCACGCAGGTCACGTACGAAAACCCACGCAGGAGATCGTACAAAATCCGTACAGACAGCACCCGTAGTCAGGATCGAACCCGGGTCTCTGGTGCTGCAAGTGCCGTAAGGCAGCAAATCTACCACTGCGCCACCATGCAGCCGGTTTTTTAGGTTTTGGTAAAATTGTAAATTGTCGCTAGTGTGTACGATAGTGCTAGTATACGGGGGTGATCGCTGGTTGTCAAGGACTCAGTGGGCCGAAGGGCCTGTTTCAACGCTGTATCTCTAAATTAAACTACAACTAAACATAGAGTGTTTAGTCATACAACCCGGAAACAGCATCTAAGAAAGTTCCACCTGCCCATATCCCTCTAAACCATTCCTATCCATCAGAATAGTTTACTGATATGTATCCAATAAAATAATTTTTTGAGTCTGGTTCAGATCACACCCTTGAGCTCCATTGTTAGGACGAATGCAAATCAATGACACGGAACTAGTCTTCATAATTTAATCTGCTGGTGAATCTTCAAGACCAAAGTATTCTTCTTCACTGAGACAGCTGGAGTTAATGAAGTGCTGCAGAGAGGGCCTGGCCAAGTACGTTGAGTTATATCGTGTGGATTTTTCATCTAATTGGCAGAAAGGAGTCTTCAACACATGAATGAAATGATTCAGTAATGTTGGTTTCATGTTTGTTTTATGCTTCCCCAGGGCTTGATGTACCAACTGCTCTGCCCTGTGGCCAGTGAGCTTACACATACCCTATTCCAGATGAGAAGGTAACTGACATTTGATGGAGAATGGATGTAAAAACAAGATTTAGTTTAGTTTTTGTTTGGAGTGGGTGTGAAAGTGGGATAACATAGAACCAGTGTGAACAGGTCGTCATGGACTCGGTGGACCGAAGAACCTGTTTCCGTGCTATATCTCAAAACTGCACGAAAAGAACACTTTTTTTAGTTGGGTAGGTAACTGGCCATAGGCGAGAGGTAGAATCTGGGGTTGGGTCGATGACAAACTAGGAAGAATAAAACAAATGGGATTCATTTAAGGATGAATTCAAATGATGGTTGATGGCTGGCACAGACTTGGTGGACCGAAGGGCCTGTTTCCATGGTATATTTTTTAGTTGAGCTTAGTTTAGAGATTTAGTTTAGACCCACCGAGTCCACACCGACCCGTGATCCCCGCACATTAACACTATCCTATGTTAGAGACAATTTACATTTTCTACCAAGCCAATTAACCTACAAACCTGTAGGTCTTTGGAGTGTGGGAGGAAACCGAAGATCTCGGAGAAAACTCATGCAGGTCACGAGGAGAAGGTACAAACTCCATAAGACAGCAGCCATAGTCAGGATCGAACCGGGGTCTCTGGCGCTGTAAGGCAACAACTCTACCTCTGCGCCACTTTTTTCTCTGCGGCTCTATGACTCAAGCTGAGGGTCAGAGCAGAGAATCCAGGACGGGAAATACAGAACAATCCTGATATTTTTCCCAATTTCCCTTCCTGTCCAGATGGTTCTATCATCTCGTCCTAACATGATGTTGAGCCAGGTTAGGAGATGTTAAGACAATTCCCCGTAGAGAAAGGTTTTAAGGAGCATCTTAAAGTTGGCAAGACGTAGAGAGATGATTGGGAATGAAATTCAAAAGCTTACGGGGCTCGGCAGAGAAATGAGGTTGCACAGAGAAAGTGAGATTATGGCTTGGTTTGGTAACTTGAACGTCCAGGAGCAGAAAAGAATGCAGAAAGTTGTGGCCACTGCCCAGTCCATCATCGGCTCTGACCTCCCCACCATCGAAGGGATCTATCACAGTCACTGCCTCAAAAAGGCTGCCAACATCATCAAAGACCCACACCATCCTGGCCACACACTCATCTCTCCATTGCCATCGGGAAGAAGGTACAGGAGCTTGAAATCTGGAACATCCTGGTTTAGGAACAGTCTCTTCCCCACAGCCATCAGGCTATTAAACTCGCCATCAAACAAACTCTGAACGTCGTTATACCTTTACACTTTATCTGTTTATTTATTGTGTATATATATGGTCTATGGTATATAGATACACTGAACTTTTATCTCCTGTTCTGTATTATGTTTACATATTCTGTTGTGCTGCAGCAAGCAAGAATTTCATTGTCCTATCTGGGACACATGACAATAAATCTCTCTTGACTCTTGACACTACAGAGACCAGTTCCGGTTTCCTCCCACACCCCAAAGACATGCAGGGTGGTTGGTTGTATTCACCCTATCCATTCTCCTCATGATTTTATCCACATCTATAAGATCACCCTTCAAGCTCTTGCGCTCCATAGGAATAAAGTCCTAGCCTGTCCAACCTATTGCTCAAGCCCTCAAGTCCTGGCAACATCCTCGTAAATCTTCTCTACACCTTTTCCAGTGTAATGACACCCTTCCTATAGCAGGGTGGCCAAAACTGAACACAACGCTCCAAATGTGGCTTCACCTACATCTTGTAACTGTAGCATAACATCCCAACTTCTATACTCTATCCCTGACTGATGACGGGCAATATTCCGAAAGCCTTCTTGACCACTCTATTTAACTGTGACCCTACTTTCAAGGAACTAAGTAGCTACACTCCCTCGCCTCTACAACACTCTCCAGGGCTTGACCATTCACTGTGAACAGGTGAGTGGTGGAATCTGGAGAGAGAGTTGTTGGTAGTGACACTCTGAAAGGTGCATAAACGTTGCCTATTCCTTCTCTCCATAGTTGCTGCCTCACCTGCTGAGTTTCTCCAGCATTTTTGTCTACCTATGAAATTACAAGTGCTTTCTCCTTAATTTATTCCTCGCTGAAACCCTAGGAGACCCTCAGATGGTCTTCTCTGACCTCGGAAGATACACAGTCCTGGAGTTGCTCAGCGGGTCAGGCGGCATCTCAGGAGAACACGGATATGTCACGTTTTGTCTGGGGACTTTTAGAAGGGTCCCAACCTGAAATGTCGTTTATCCATGTTCTCCCGAGATGCTGCCTGACTCACTGGGCTACTCCAGCACTGTGTCTTTTTTTTGTTGTAAACCAGCATCTGCAGTTCCTCATTTCTACTTCCAACTATTTTGATTGGAAGGCTCGATTGTAATCATGTATAGTCTTTCTGCTGACTGGATAGCATGTAACAAACGCTTTTCACTGTACCTTGATACATGTAACAATAAACTCAACTCAACTCAACTCAACACAACCCAACTAAATTAAACGCTAGTAAACGCATGAAACAATGGTAAATGCTAGTAAACTCTAGTAAACGCCAGTTAATGCAAGTAAGCTCAACTCTGGCCTAGACCTTGCTTGTTTGATAGATAGTTCCAGATTGGTTACTAAGCTCAGTCAAGGATGCCCACTCCAAACAGCAACGGCCATCTTTGGTCAGTCTGGCCACCTCACCAGGTCGGTACAGAGGAAATGTGTAGGAAGGAAGTGCAGATGCTGGTTTAGACAATAGACAATAGACAATAGGTGCAGGAGTAGGTCATTCGGCCCTTTAAACCGTGGGTAGACACAAAAAGCTGGAGTAACATAGCGAGACAGGCAGCATCCCTGGAGAGGAGGAATGGGTGACTTTTCTGGTCGAGACCTTTATTCTGAACTTCTGAAGCAGAAGGGTCTCGATCTGAATCGTCACCCATTCTTTCTCTCCAGAGATGCTGCACAGAGGAAAGTCCAATTAGGCCTTTGTTCTTAGAGTATGGGAAAATTCAAAGACGTTTACACCAACAAAAGTAATAATAAGTGCCGTTGGAAGACTAGGTACTGAACGATAGCATTGCCCTGTTAGTGAGCTCCGGCGAGCAGGCGGGGAGCGGTGGGAGAATCTTACCTCTGGAGCACGCCGCACCAGCTGCAGTTGAAGCGTTCCTCAGCATTGACACAGGCGTTACAACTCAGGTGTTGCAGACACACTGTGAGTGAGAGAGAGGAGATGGTGGCATGAATTCAGTGCACTACTGAAGGAAACAGACAGAGGAAAACTGTTACAGAATCGCTTGGGCAGCTTACAACCCAGCGCTATGAATATTGAATGTGTAAGAAAGAACTGCAGATGCTGGCAAAATCGAAAGTAGACACAAAATGCTGGAGTAACTCAGCGGGTCAGGCAGCATCTCTGGAGAGAAGTAATGGCCGACGTTTCGGGTCAAGACCCTTCTTCAGACCCGCTGACTTACTCCAGCATGTTGTGTCCACATTCGGTGTGAATATTGACTTCTCTAACTTCAAGTAACTCTTGCTTTCCCTCTCTCTCCATCCCAGCTCTCCGACTAGTTTCACTGTCCTCCTGATTACATTTTACTGATTGTATGCCTTGTTGTCACCTTCCTCTTCAGCTGACATTTTCCTTGCACTTCGTCTCCTTTGATCTCTCGTCTTCACACCTTACCCTTCCATATCTCTGTGTCTCCCTCACCCCTGACTCTCAGTCTGAAGAAGGGTCTCGGACCGAAATGTAACCCATTCCTCCCTCAAGAGATGCTGCCTGTTCCGCTGAACTACTCCAGCGTCTTGTCTATCCCTGGAATTAGTTACTGCACCAGATTGTTAGGAGGGAACTACCACTATCAGCCCACAGTCATAAAAGAGAGAGAGTTAAACTGAAAGTTTCTTTAGACTTTAGACTTTTAGACTTTAGAAATTCAATCGCACAAGAGGCAACACCTGTTTTTCACCTCTTTACTTAAGACTTTAGATATACAGTGTGAAAACAGGCCCTTCGGCCCACCATTCACTGACTAGCGATCACCCCTTACACTTGCACTATCCTACACACTGGGGACAAATTACAATTTTACTGAAGCCAATTAACCTAGAATCCTGTCCGAGTGTGGGAGGAAACTGGAGCACCAGGAGGAAACCCATCCGATCACAGGGAGAACGTACAAATTCTGTACAGACTGGACCCGAGGTCAGGCTCGAACCCGGCTCTCTGGCGCTGTAAGGCCGCAACGCTACCGCTGCGCCACCGTGACGCCCGTCTCTGTGGGATTCAAAGCACGAAGTGCTTCCATTGTAAATATTTGCTGCAAAGAAGTTTCAGAAGAGGAGGAATGTTCTCCACTTTATCTCAGCAAAGCGTAAAAAATGAGTGTTTTTACGTTTGACACTGAATTGGCGATTCGCGGACTTCTTGGTTTGCTCTCCGGGTTTGGTTCCCAGCCCATGCCCAGTGTTGTCAGTGCAGAATCTACAACAACACCGAGGATGGGGAGAGAAATAAACTCTGAGTGGAAACCAAAACAGATTAGTACGGTTGTCAGGGGAGAAAGGAGATGAGGAGGAATTTCTTTAGTCAGAGGGTGGTGAATCTGTGGAATTCATTGCCACAGAAGGCAGTGGATATATATTTTTAGGGAGAGATTGACAGATTCTTGACTAGTACTGATGTCAGGGGTTATGGGGAGAAGGCAGGAGAATGGGGTTGAGCGGGAGAGATTGAATGGCAGAGTAGACTTGATGGGCCGAATGGCTTAATTCTGCTCCTAGAACGTATGAATTTATGAACTGCCTTGAAGATTGACATCCCAAATGACCTTCTTCCTGGCCAACAATAAGATCATCTGGAGTTCTTATTAGTAGTGTTCTTATATTACTTTCAATGCTATGTAACTGTATATTCGAGGAAGGGTCTCGACCCGAAAAGTCAACTATTCCTTTCTCCAGAGATGCTGCCTGACCCGCCGAGTTACTCTAGCATTCTGTGTCCACTTTAAGAACATTGTCTACTTTATTACTGCAGCTCTGTGGGTGCAGTGAATATGCGTGGCTGGCTATAAGGTTGACGGCAACAATGTGTGCATGTAATCACTTATGTTGGGTCGAGACCAGTTTACAGTCTCCTCCCTTCCCCCGGGTTTCTGCCACATTCCCATTTATCCCATTAGCTCCCTCAGCTCCCATTAAAATGACCGCGATTTGATCCCTTGTTTTTGAAACACTCCTTGGCTTTCTCCCACACTGTTTTGGCGATCCAAGTCAGCTGTATCCTCATCAGAAGGAGGAGGACAAAGATTGAAGTCTCACTCCAAAGGCTTGTCACATAAATCCTATCCTGCTGTGCTAGCCCCATATTGTGGGAAAACTAACCTGACAGAGGCACAAAAAGCTGGAGAAACTCAGCAGGACAGGCAGCATCCCTGGAGAGAAGGGATGGGCGATGTTTCAGGTCGAGACCCTTTCATGGCTTGATCCGAAAGGAGAGTGTGACTTCTTCAGACTGAAGAAGGGTCTCGACCCGAAACATCGCCTATTCCTTCTCTCCATAGAAGCTGCCTCACCCTCTGAGTTACTCCAGCATTTTGTATCTATCTTCGATTTTACCAGCATCTACAGTTCTTTCTTAAACAGTGAATCTGGAGGTGTGTGTTTTCAAACTTCTGTACCTCTTGCCTGATGGGAGATGGGAGAAGAGGGAGTGACCGGGGTGACATTGGTCCTTGATTATGCTGCTGGCCTTGCCGAGGCAGCGTGAGGTGTAGAGGGAATCGATGGATGGGAGGTTGGTTTGTGTGATGGTCTCAGCTACGTCCAAATTTCTCTGCAATTTCTGTGGTCTTGGATGGAGCTGTTCACATCCCAAGCTGTGATGCTTTCTACTCTAGAAATTTGTGAGAATTTTTGGGGGGCATGCTGAACTTCCTAAGCCTCCTAAGGAAGTAGAGGTGTTGATGTGCTTTCTTGGCCACTGCTTCGCTGCTCCAAGACAAATTGCTGATGATATTTATTCCAAAGAACTATTCCTCTGTGTTTGGTACATAAGAGAATTAAACATGCGTGACTCTTAAAGTAAGAGGGGAAAGATTTAAAGCTGATCTGTGGGCTAACTTGTTACAAGCACAATTGCAACATTTGAAAGATATTGGACAGCTACATGGATAGGAAAGGTTTGGAAGGACATGGGCCAGACGCAGGCAGGTGGGACCTGCGGAAAACAGTTGCTGTGTTTTCATGTTCATAACATTGACTTCAGCTCCACTCAGTTCAGTTTAGTTTATTGTCACCTGTACCGAGGTACAGTGAAAAGCTTTTGTTGCATGCTAACCTGTCAGCGGAAAGACAATACATGATTACAATCGTGTCATTTACACTGTATAGATACATGGTGAAGGAATAACGTTTAGTGCAAGGTAAAGTCAGTAAAGTCCGATCAACTGTCGTCTGAGGGTTACCAATGAGGTAGATAGTAGTTCAGGACTGCTCTCTGGATCTGGAGGTGAGCGTTTTCACACTTCTGTACCTTTTGCCTGATGGGAGGGGGGAGAAGAGGGAGTGGGCAGAGAGGGACTCGTCCTTGATTATGCTGCTGGCCTTGCCGAGGCAGCGTGATGTATGAATGGAGTCAAGGTGTGACGCAAATGCAAATCTTTGTCTCTAATGATGAAAGCTACAGGGTCCCAATCCGCTCCAGAGACAAAGGACGAGGCTTGAGCAAAGGCAACTCTTGAAGCATCGCTGGGGAAGCTGTGGAGCAACGACTAACTATTTTTGTATGGGAAGTAACTGCAGATGCTGGTTTAAACCAAAGATAGACACAAAAAGCTGGAGTCACTCAGCGGGTCAGGCAGCATCTCTTGAGAAAAGGAATAGGTGGCGTTTCGGGTCGAGAACCTTCTTCAGACTGAGAGTCAGGGGAGAGGGAAACCAGAGGTATGAAAAAGTACTGCACAGTACAGAGTCGGCACCAATGGCCAACGAGCCCGCATTGACAGTCAGAACCTTTTTCTCAGGTGGAAATATCAAAAACTAGAGAGCGTAACATTAAGGTGAGAGGGGGAAAGTTTAAAGGAAATGAGCGTGGCAATTTTTTACAAAGAAGTGCCTGGAACGCACGCCAGGGATGGTGGTGGTGGAGGCAGATAAGATAGTGACATTTAAGATGCTTCTAAATAGAGACATGTATATGAAGGTAGACAAAAATGCTGGAAAAACTCAGCGGGTGAGGCAGCATCTATGGAGCGAAGGAACAGGTGACGTTTTGGTCGAGACCCTTCTTTGAAATGAATGGAGTGCTATGGACCATGTGCAGGCAGATGAGATTAGTGTAACTTGGCATCATGTTCGGCACAGACTTTGTGGGCCGAAGGGCCTGTCCCTGTGCTGGAGTTTTCTATGTTCTATTTTGCAATTGGAGAACCACACAGAGGTCGCGCACAGCAGGAGATCGGGCATGCAGTCTACATCCGAGATCGTGCAGTGAACAGACCACTATGAAAAATGTAACTTACTGGAAACCGGAGTGAACTCTAAGGCAGAGTTGCTCTTGATGATATCCATGTCCATCTCCACCCTGTGGTATTCGTAAATCGTTCGTCGCTGATCATCTGCAAATAGGAACGCAATGTAACGTCATGAAGCAAGGCGGCAGTCAATGGGATGTGATACCACCCGGGAACGCAATCTGCACATCCATTGTTTAGGTTAGTTTGGTATAATATTAATAATAGACTACGATTAATAGGCTACGAAGCTGCATTTGTGGCTGGGAAAAGATAACATTAGAGAAGGGTCTCAAGATCCACCAGGGCAGGAAAAAGTGCCTGAGAGAGCTTGGTGAGTGGCCTCGCATTGACCATTACTTTGTAAGAGGTAGGCCAAATCAGTCGAGTGAAGCCCAGTGGCAAGTTAACCACCACAGTCCACAGGGTATCAGCACCCCAGGCGAAGCTCAACCAAGTACTGTCCCACCAACGGATGGACACGAGTCCATGGGCCCAACCAGCCACAGTCAGCGGTAGAGAGGAAGATGGAAGGAAAAAAGCCGAATGGAGCAGTCACTGGCTGTGGCTGAAGAGAAAAGATGCTGTCTGGGCTGCCACGTGACCATCTAGAGGCTAACCATAAGACACACACCCAGGTCTGATCTCCCTGCGGTGGGCCTGCCTCGACTGAGGGTGTCTTGTGATAAAAGGCCAAAACGCCCAGTGACATTGAGGTACACAACTGAAGATGTGTCTGATTGGTAGCAAAATCACCTTGTGGTCATCCCCAAGAATACCAAATGTCAATTGTAGTGAAAAACTTTAGGGATTGTAGCATCCAGTCCTACTAATCAATCTTATTATTGCACTGTTATTGTTTGTTCTTTTTGTTCCTGAGTTTTTGTTATATTATTTATTACGATTACATATTCTGTTGTGCTGCAGCAAGTGAGAATTTCATTATTCTATCTGGGACACATGACAATCAAACACTCTTGACTCTTGACTTGACCAGTCCTCCTGATTACATTTACTCTCTGTATGCTTCGTTGTCAACTTCCCCAAGCTGACAGTGATCCATTCTACATTTTCCGTGATCTTCGGCCCCTTTGATCTGTCAATTTCACACTGTTACCCTTCCATATCTCTGTGTCTCCCTCTCCCCTGACTCGCAGTCTGAAGACGGGTCCCGATCCAAAATGCCACCCATTCCTTCTCTCCATAGATGCTGCCTGTCCAGCTGAGTTACTCCAGCAGTTTGGGTCTGTCTATCTTCGTACCAATGATTAATTGGGAAAGCAAACCACACCATAAAACTGCAGGCTCATTCCAGGTCCCTTGGGGACTTTAATCCGTTGGCTTTGTTATATATTCTTAATTCTCCCTCAGAAATGTGATTATCCTCGCCTCTTCTGCACATGGCCGCAGGAGACTTATTAATATTCGAATGTAAAAGTCATGCTGCATTCAACTTCTAAGACACATTTGCAGCTTGTCAGTCCGCTGGTTCATTGACCCAGCCTCGTGAACACATTGTCTGCTTTTGGTGTAAATCTTTTCCCTCTTTAGCATGCCGTCGCTGAGCTTATTTCTGTTGTTTTGTTTAAAACCGCAGTGACCCCAGAATGAATTCATCCCACAAGGGCGGCACGGTGGCGTAGCGGTAGAGTTGCTGCCTCACAGCGCCAGTGACCCAGGTTCCATCCTGACTAAGGGTGCTGTCTGTACGGAGTTTGTACGTTCTCCCCGTGACCCGCTTGGGCTTTCTCCCATATCTTCGGTTTCCTCCCACACTCCAAAGATGTACAAGTTTGTAGGTTAATTGGCTTGGTATCAATGTGAAAATGTCCCTAGTGTGTGTAGGGTAGTGTTAGTGTGCAGGGATCGCTGGTCGGCACAGACTTAGTGGGCCGAAGGGCCTGTTTCTGTGCTGTATCTCTAAACTAAACTAATCCAGTACTATCACAGACCTCAGGCAATGGATTGTAGATAGATCAGGACCTTTGGCCAATATCTAGATAGATCAGGACCAATGTCCAGGCCAAGAACATGATGCCAAGTTAAACATCTCTGCTGCCTCAGGTGATTCATATCCCTCCAATCCTTGCATATCCACGTGCCTATCGTGTCCCTTCCTGCTTTCAAGTGTTTTCAAATCCAAGAAAACTCACTCCTAATCCAGTAATAAAAATGAACTACAGATGCTGATTTATACCAAGAGTATAACATATGATGAGCATTTGAAGGCACTGGGCCTGTACTCGCTGGAGTTTAGAAGGATGAGTGAGGGCCTCACTGAAACCTATCGAATAGTGAAAGGACTGGATAGAGTGGATGTGGACAGGATGATTCCACTAGTGGGAGAGTCTAGGACCAGAGGTCAAAGCCTCAGAATTAAAGGACGTTCCTTTAGTAAGATGAGAAGGAATTTCTTTAATCAGAGGGTGGTGAATGTGGTGATTTCATTGCCACAGAAGGCTGTGGAGTCCAAGCGAATGGATATTTTTAAGGCGGAGATTGACAGATTCTTGATTAGTGCGGGTGTCAAGGGTTATGGGGCGATGGCAGGAGAATGGGGTTGAGAAGGAAAGATAGATCAACCATGATTGAATGGCGGAGAAGACGATGCGCAGAATGGCCTAATTCTGCTCCTTCCACATGAACCTATGATAGACACAAAGTGCTGGAGTAACTCAACGGGTCAGGCAGCATCTCTGGAGAACATGGATAGGTGACTTTTCAGGTTGGGAGCCCTCTTCAAACTGATTATAGTGGGCGCTGGTAGCAAGTATTGAAGGTTTTCATGCTACCAGTTCTCTCCCCCCCCCCACCTTTCTCCCCACCTACAATCAGTCTGAAGAAGGATCCTAACCTGAAACATCACCTATCTATGTTCTCCAGAGATGCTGCCCGAGCCGCTGAGTTACTCCAGCACTTTGTGTCTATCTTCGGTCTAGACCAGCATCTGCAGTTCCTTGCCACAGACAGATGGGTGTAGGTGATTGCCTTTGTTTCACCTTCAAATACTCACCTCTCCCGAAGCCAAGGTACGTCTAACGAGAGGTGATGAGAACGCAACTGCTTAGCACGACACTCAAAGACAAAATGTTCCTGAAGGTGACAATTACAGAATAATACACTAAATTCAGCAAGGGAATGATTTCTCGTTGGACGTATTGTAGACTGGTTGTGGTTTGTTATCCAGCTCCAGGCAGTACTGGCCGAGGGCTGTGATTCCAAATTGTAACAGCTTGACATCAATTCCAGGCTGCCTTGAATGTCTCACTAATATATCACTCAGACAAAAGAGAGAGCTTCTGTGCCAAGGGATGAGGCAAGTTCTGAATGTTCCCGAGGGTGGGCTGAAGACATCCTCTTAATTAACTGAGAACAGCTGTATATCACAATAATCAAGGGTGGCACGGTGGCGCAGCGGTAGAGACCCAGGTTCCATCCTGGCGTACGGGTGTTACCTGTACGAGATTTGTACCTTCTCCCTGTGACCACGTGGGTTTTCTCCGGGTGCTTGGGTTTCCTTCCACACTCCAAAGACGTGCAGGTTTGTAGGTTAATTGGCTTCGGAGAAAATTGTAAATTGCCCCTAGTGTGTAGGATAGTGCTAGTGCAGGGGGATTGCCGGTCAGTGCGGACTCGGTGGGCTGAAGGGCCTGTTTCCATGCTGGTATTCTACCTGTTGTATTTGTGTAAGGCTTGATTGTATTCATATATAATATGATCTGATTTAATTGAATAGCATGCAAACAAAATCATATCACTATATCCCAGTACATGAAAGTAATAAACATGGAAACGTAGAATATAGGTGCAGGAGTAGGCCATTCGGTCCATCAAGCCAGCACCGCCATTCAATATGATCATGGCTGATCATCCAAAATCAGTACCCCGTTCCTGTTTTTTCCCATATCCCTTGATTCCATTAGCCCTAAGAGCTAAATCTAACTCTCTCTTGAAAACATCCAGTGAATTGGGCTCCACTGCCTTCTGTGGCTGAGAATTCCACAAATTCACAATTCTCTGGGTGAAAAAGTTTTTCTTCAGCTCAGTCCTAAATGGCCTACCCCTTTATTCTTAAACTGTGACCCTTGGTTCTGGACTCCCCCAACATTGGGAACATTTTACCTGCTTCTAGCCTGTCCAATCCTTTAAGAATTGTATATGTTACAATCCAAATACCAATACCATTTCTCTCTACATATGCTGCCTGGCTCGCTGAGTTCCTCCAGCACTTTGTTTTTTACTCAATATCTCAGCGTCTTCAGCATCTTGGCAAGGTTCTATCAAGGTTCTGCCCAGAACATGGAAGATGTCCTTCTGGACAGATGTTTTCCATTTCCAGAAAAATATTGATTATCATTTAAGGAACTGTAGACACACCCTTTCCACATGCTGGGTCATGGACTCTTGTTACATGTTCTTAAGCTGGCCCTTTGGATTAATTTCAGCAACGCAACCATTAATAAGGCTGCCTCCATGAATTTAGGGCGTCACGGTGGCGCAGCGGTAGAGATACTGCCTCACAGCGCCAGAGACCCCTGGTTCGATCGTGACTATGTGTGCTGTCTGTGCGGAGTTTGTACGTTCCCCCGGTGACCAAGTGGGTTTTCTCCGGGTGTTCCGGTTTCCTCCTACACTCTAAAGGCATGCAGTTTGTAGGTGAATTGGCTTCTGTAAACGGTTAAGTCCCTAACGTGTAGGATAGTGCTTGTGGGGTGATCGCTGGTTGGCAGAGACTAGGTGGGCTGAAGGGCCTGTTTCCATGCTACAAGGCTCAAGTAAAGAGTTGCAAACTAGGTGTGTAAGTAAAGTTAACACAAAGAAAACAACAATCTCCTGACGACGATATGAAACTATCTCGCCAGCTGCCTGTAGGTCCCAAGAATATCTTTTGGTTGGTTTTATTCCATCTTGTAGAATGGCAAATCTATGATCTTCTTACTGAGAATCAGACAGAGTTATAAAAATGTCTGTCTCTCCTGATCAATTATCACTCATCACCATCTATATCTCTAATTCCCCTTTCCCCTGACTCTCAGTCTGAAGAAGGGTCTCGACCTGAAACATCAGCTATTCCTTTTTCTCCAGAGACGCTGCCTGACCCGCTGGGTCACTCCAGCTTTTTGCGTCTATCTTCGGTTTAAACTCGCATCTGCGGTTCCGTCCTGCACTTCAGTAAAGATACTTCGGGTAAGTCTTGCTAAACATGGAAAATAGTAGCAGGCCAGATGTTGGCTTCCACCTTTGAAATGCAGCTGCATTGAAAGCTCACTCCGACCTCTGTGTCATAGCACATAGAATACTGAACAGCACAAGAACGGGCCCTTTGGCCCACAATGTCCGTGCCGGACATGTAGCCAAGTTAAACTAATCTCAATTGCCTGCACGTGATCCATAGCAGCCTGTAATTTCCTGGATCATCTCTCTCTCTCCTCCCTTTCTCAAACAAAGGGACAACATTAACTCCCGTTCACTCCTGACGCTGGAATCTGGGGACAAAATTCAAGCTGTTGGAGCAACTTAGTGGGTCAGGCAGGGTCTGCGTTTAGTTGAGTTTAGTTTATTGTCACGAGCACCGAGGTACAGTGGAAAGCCTTTGTTGCGTGCTAACCAGTCAGCAGAAAGACGATACAAAATTATAATCGAGCCATCCACAGTGTACAGGTACTTGGCGTGGATAGAGTGGATGTGGTGGGAGAGTCTAGGACTAGAGGACATAGCCTCAGAATTAAAGGACATTCCTATAGGAAGGAGATGAGGAGGAATTTCGTCAGTCAGAGGGTGGTGAATCTGTGGAATTCTTTGTCACAGAAGGCTGTGGAGGCCAAGTTAGTGGATATTTTTTTACGGTAGATTCTTGATTAGTACCTGTGTCAGAGGTTACGGGGAGAAGGCTGGAGAATGGGGTTCGGAGGGAGAGACAGATTAGCCATGATTGAATGGCGGAGTAGACTTGGTTGGCCAAATGGCCTAATTCTGCTCCTATCACTTATGTACCTATGAATACTGTTTTTTTGCTGAAGATTCCAGCACCTGCAGTTCCTCACGAGACTGGTGAGGCCTCATTTGGAGTTTTGTGTTCAGTTTTGTTCATCCTGCTGCAGGAAGGATGTCGCTAAGCTGGAACGAGTGAAGAGAAGAGTTTACAAGTATTTTGCCAGGACTTGAGGGCCTGAGCTACAAGGACAGGTTGAGCAGACTAGGAAGTGCAAGAGGCTGAGGAACAATCTCATAGAAGTGTATAAATTCATGAGGGAGATATGGTGACTGCACAGAATCTGTAAAAATTCGAGTAGAGGAACAGGAACCAGAGGACGTAAGTTTAAAGTGAGAGGGAAGAGACTTAATAGGAAGTGTTAAAGAAGGAACTGCAGATGCTGGAAAATCGAAGGTACACAAAAATGCTGGAGAAACTCAGCGGGTGCAGCAGCATCTATGGAGCGAAGGAAATAGGCAAAGTTTCGGAGGGTTTTGGCCCGAAACGTTGCCTATTTCCTTCGCTCCATAGATGCTGCTGCACCCGCTGAGTTTCTCCAGCATTTTTGTGTACCTGAGACTTAATAGGAACTTGAGGGGGCAGCCTTTTCACTCAGAGAGTGGTGGGTACTGCAAGGACCGAGCTGCCAGAGGAGGTCATTGAAGCAGGTTCTATGAGGACATTTAAAAGACATTTGGACAAGGAATAAAGTACATGGGTAGGAGATATTTAGAGGGATATGGGCCATATGCAGGCAGATGGGACTAATGTAGATGTGGTATCTTTGTCGGCGTGGGCAGGTTTTTAGATTGGTTTAGAGATACAGCGCAGAAACAGGCCCTTCGGCCCACCGGGTCCGCGCCGACCAGCGATCCCCGTACATTAACACTATCTTAAACCCACTAGGGACAATTTTTACATTTACCAAGCCAGTTAACCTACAAACCTGTACGTCTTTGGAATGTGGGAGGAAACCGAAGATCTCGGAGAAAACCCACGCAGGTCATGGGGAGAACGTACAAACTCCGAACAGACAGCACCCGTAATCGGGATCGAACCCGGGTCTCCGGTGCCGCATCCGTTGTAAGGCAGCAACTCTACCGCTGCTCCACGGTGACAGGCCGAAGGGCCTGTTTCCATGCTGTATGACTCTGTGACCATGGGTTCACTTACCAGAAGCTTGTGATTCCACCTGGTCGATCATGAAGGCGTCAGACAGTCCCACTTTGACTGGGTGTTGTGCAGAATTTATCTGAGTCACAGTTATTGGAACCTAGAGATCAGAGTAAAAAGCATTGTTAACCTTCAAACACTTACACCAGCCGAAGATAGACACAAAATGCTGGAGTAACGCAGCGGGACAGGCAGCATCTCTGGAGAGAAGGAATGGGTGTTTCGGGTCGAGACCCTTCCTCAGTCTGAGTTACTCTAGCATTCTGTGTCTATCTTCGATTTAAACCAGCATTTCCTCCACACTGACATCAAACATGCAGGTTGACAGGGAAACACCTATTCAGCCCAGATAAGACCTAAAACTACTATCTACCTCATTGGTGTGCCTTGGACTATCATTGACTGGACTTTACTGGCTTTACCTTGCACTAAACATTATTCCCCCTCCCACCATATCCACTCTATCCAAGCCTTGTATCTGTAAACTGTAAAAGGCTTGATTGTAATCATGTATTGTCTTTACGCTGACTGGTTAGCACGCAACAAAAGCTTTTCACTGTACCTCGGTACACAACTGTCACATGCTTGAACCATGAGCATAGAGGAAAAAGAATAAAAGAAGAATATATTTCTACAATATCGTTCACATCATTTTCAGCTTGGGTGAAAAACAACTGGTGCAGCTGGTAGAGCTGCTGCCTCACAGCGGCAGAGACCCAGGTTCGATCCTGACCTTGGGTGCTGTCTGTATGGAGTTTGCATGCTCTCCCTGTGACCGCATGCATTTCCTCCAGTTGCTCAATCCCAAAGACGCATGGATGTTATAGGTTAATTGGCCTCCATAAAATTGCCCCGAGCCTGTAGAAAGCGCTTACAAAACTGGGATAATATAGAACTAGTGTGAATGAAGGTCGGCGTGGACTCAGTGGGCCAAAGGCCAGTTTCCTTGGTTTAGTTTTAAATTTAAGTCTTTCTAGTTTTAGAGATACAGCACAGAAACCGTCCCTTCAACCCACCGAGTCCGCGCCGATCAGCGATCTCAGCACACCAGCACAATCCTACTCCCTAGGTACAATTTACAATTTTACCGAAGCCAATTAACCTACATACCTGTACATCTTTTTTAGTTTAGATTCGTTTAGTTTAGAGATACAGCACGGAAACTGGCCATTCGATCCCCGCACATTAACACTGTCCTACACACTCTAGGTACAATTTACAATGATATCATCCGATTAGGTTACCAACCTGTACGTCTTTGGAGTGTGGGAGGAAACTGGAGCTCCCGGAAAAAAAAAAAATGCGCGGTGACGGGGAAAACGTACATGTTCCGTACAGACAGCACCCATAGTCGGGATCAAACCTGGGTCCCTGGCGCTGTAAGGCAGCAACCCTACCGCTGCGCCACCGTGCCACACCGTTGTCAAGCAGACTAATGAAACACTTTAGACAAGTAGCTACTGCTAACATAGTGATAGTCCCCCAATCAACTACCTCCTCTGGCAGCTCGGTCCATACACCCACCACCCTTTGTGCAAAATAGTTGCCCCGTAGGTTCCTATTAAATCTTTCCCCCCTCACCTTAAACCTATGTCCTCAGGTTCTCGATTCACCCACTCTGGGCAAGAGATTTTGCGTTTACCTGATCTATTTCTCTCACGAATTTGTACATAACATTCTGTACGGACGGATTTCCATTCTCCCAAATGCATGTTAGGAGTCGCCTCTCCGAATTAAAGTTCGACATTTTGGAATAAAAATTGGCAGTCACCAGAGAAAGGTCCCTTTAGTCCCACTATTTGTCTTCTGCCATTCAACCAATCTTCCATCCATGTTAGTATCTTCCCCTTAATACCATGGGCTCTCATCTTGTTTAGCAGCCTCACATGCGGCACTTTATCAAGAACCTTCTGAAAATCCAAGTAAACAACATCCACTGACTCTCCCTTGTCTGTCCTGCTAGTTTAGTTTTTTGCCGACTGGTTACAGGTGACAATAAACTAAAGTAAACGAAAACTAAAAGGTAGACCAAAACACTGGAGAAACTCAGCGGGTGAGGCAGCATCTATGGAGCGAAGGAAATAGGCAAAGTTTCGGGTCGAGACCCTTCTTCAAGCTAAAATTATAGGTCATGATGCAGCTTTATAGGACTTTGGTTCGACCACATTTGGAGTATTTTCGTGCATTTCTTCTGTCGGTCTTTGGAGTGTGGGAGCAAAACCGAAGATCTCGGAGTAAAAACCCCGTGCGGTCACGGGGAGAACGTGCAAACTCCGTACAGGCAGCACCCGTAGTTGGGATCGAACCCGGGGTCCCTGGCGCTGTAAGGCAGCAACTCCAACGCTGTGCCACCGTGCCACCCATTGTTTCCACCATTGATGTTCCCCGTCCGTGCGTCACGTTCTATACTCACGTCCTTGTAGCTGAATACGATTCTCCCCTCGTGACACAACATGGCCTGAAAGGTGAAACTTCCAATGTCCTCTCGGTCAGGCAGATACACCTTGTCCCATTGTACGACAAACGCAGTCCCTGAAAAGTACAGACAGGACCAGTGAGACGTGATACAGAGACACGTGGGCAGCTGCTTACAACGCAGAGCAAGGCTCCAAAATCGTTGACATGAGCTATCAGTAATGAATGAAACGTTTAAGGCCATTTGATTTTTTGTTAATAGTTTCGAGATACTGCATGGAAACGAGCCCATCGTCCCACTTGAGTCCACGTTAAGGGCAGCACGGTGGCGCAGCAGTAGAGTTGCTGCCTTACAGCGCCAGAAAGCCGGGTTCGATTCTGACTACAGGCGCTGTAAGGCAGCAGCTCTAGCGTTTTGCACTGTGTATCATGACATCCAGCTGCTGGGTCCATCACCACCCTTACTATTACTGTTGTGACTGCAACAGCTCACACATATACAATGCGTTTAAAATCACCAAATTCCCCAAAGGGGAGTACATAAGAAGAACAGACATTGGGCGAGGAAGGGGTGGGTGCACAAGAGTAATGAAAGAGGGCCGCATGGCGGCGCAGCGGTAGAGTTGCTGCCTCACAGCGCCAGAGACCCGGGTTCGATCCTGGCTATGGGTGCTGTCTGTACCGAGTTTGTACGTTCTCCGCGTGACCTGCGTGGGTTTTCTCCGGGATCTCCAGTTTCCTCCCACACTCCAAAGACGTACAGGTTTGTAGGTTAATTGGCTTGGTATAATTGTAAATTTTCCCTAGTGTGTGTAAGATAGTGTTAGTGTGCAGGGATCGCTGATCGGACTTGGTGGGCCGAAGGGCCTGTTTCCGCGCTGTATCTCTAAACTGAACCAAACTAAAGTATAAGGTGCTGGTGAGACCTTGGGCCTGGTACACAGTTCTGGACTTCTTATTTCAGGAAGGATATTCTTGACTTGGGCGCCGTGCCGAGAGAATTGACTAAATTGATTCCTGAGGTGAGGGGGCGTTCCATGAGGAGATTGAGGCGAATAGGGCAATATTCTCTGAGGTTTAGAACTCTAGGTGAACTGATTGAGATGTAGAGGATTCCAAGGAGGTTGTCCGACTAGCTGCAGAAGGTTGGGCAGCTTACAGCCCTGTGGTATGAATATTAATTTATCTATATATCTTAGATTACTATCTAAATGGCGTCAAGTTGGGAAAAGGGGAAGTACAACGGGATCTGGGGGTCCTTGTTCATCAGTCAATGAAAATAAGCATGCAGGTACAGCAGGCAGTGAAGAAAGTGAATGGCATGTTGGCCTTTATAACAAGAGGAGTCGAAAATAGGAGCAAAGAGGTCCTTCTGCAGTTGTACAGAGCCCTAGTGAGACCACACCTGGAGTATTGTGTGCAGTTTTGGTCCCCTAATTTGAGGAAGGACATTCTTGCTATTGAGGGAGTGCAGCGTAGGTTTACAAGGTTAATTAAGCCTCAGTACCGGCTCTCCACAGGACTGCGTGCTGAGCCCCCTGCTTTACACCATCTACACATATGACTGAACCCCCGCCCACCACAGTAACACCATTGTCAAATTCGCGGATGACACCACGGTGGTGGGGCTCATCTCTGGGGGGGATGAGTACGCCTACAGGGATGAGGTGGAGCAGCTGACAGTGTGGTGTGGAGAGAATAACCTGCTCCTCAACACCTCAAAGACCAAGGAGCTCATAATAGATTACAGGAAGAAGAAAACGGACATTACACCACTAATCATCAGAGGGGACTGTGTGGAGAGGGTGGCGGATTTCCGCTTCCTGGGAATCCACATTGAGGAGGACCTGACATGGAGCGTGAACACCTCTGCGCTGCTGAAAAAGGTCCAGCAGAGACTGTACTTCCTGAGGGTGCTCAGGAAGAACAACATCACCCAGAGACTGCTGCTATCCTTTTATCGGTGCTCAATAGAGAGCATCTTAACATACTGTGTATGCATGTGGTACACTAGCTGCACAGCGGCTAAGAGGAAAGCGCTCCAGAGGGCTATTGACAACGCCCAGAAGATTGTCGGCTGCCCTCTCCTCACCTTGGAGGACTTACACAGTTCCCACTGTCTCAAAAAATCCCAGAACATCATAAAGGACATTTTCCACCCCGGACACTCCCTGTTTGAACTGTTGCCGTCAGGCAGACGGTACAGATCAATGAGGACAAAGGACAAACAGACTCAAAAACAGTTTTTATCCCACAGCAATAACTACACTTAATGTAGCCACCAAATGAGCGCAGGTGCGCTACATACCAAAGGGATTGTGAAATCGACAGAAGAATGTATGGTTGTGTGTTTATGCTCGGTTTTTTTTCATGTTATTTATTTTAGTTGTTTATTTTAGACATTTCTCTTTTACGTATCGTTAGCTTTTAGATAATGTGTGAATGGTGCACTGACTGGTTGGCATTTTTAATTTTGTTGTACATGTTTACATGTTATAATGACAATAAAGTATTCATTCATTCATTCATTCATTAATTCCCGGGATGGCGGGAGTGTCATATGCTGAGAGAATGGAGCGGCTGGGCTTGTACACTCTGGAGTTTAGAAGGATGAGAGGGCATCTCATTGAAACATATAAGATTGTTAAGGGTTTAGACACGCTAGAGGCAGGAAACATGTTCCCGATGTTGGGGGAGTCCAGAACCAGGGGCCACAGTTTAAGAATAAGGAGTAAGCCATTTAGAATGGAGACGAGGAAACACTTTTTCTCACAGAGAGTTGTGAGTCTGTGGAATTCTCTGCCTCAGAGGGCGGTGGAGGCAGGTTCTCTGGATGCTTTCAAGAGAGAGCTAGATAGGGCTCTTAAAAATAGCGGAGTCAGGGGATATGGGGAGAAGGCAGGAACTGGGTACTGATTGGGGATGATCAGCCATGATCACATTAAATGACGGTGCTGGCTCGAAGGGCCGAATCGCCTACTCCTGCACCTATTGTCTATTGTCTAACATCAAGTAACCCTTTCATCCCCTCTCTCTCCGTCCCTCCCCCACCCAAGTCGTTGTACGAGCTTCAAAGTCGTCTTGTTGAGTCTCATTGTCTGTAACTCATTTTCACCTAGCCCACAGCTAAAATGGCCTGTTTCCTTTATCATCATTACATTTTTGTATTTCTTTCGTTCATTTGTTCCACATCACCATCTATATCTGTCGTTTCCCATTCCCCTGACTCTCAGTCTAAAGAAGGGTCTCAACCTGAAACATCATCTATTCCTGTTCTCCAGAGTTGCTGCCTATCCCACTGAGTTACTCCAGCTATTTGTGACTAGTTGCAGAGAGAATGCTTTATCTTGGTGAGCAAAGTCTTAACATTAAGTATTGACTGTGATTGAGATGAGGTGGGAAATCTTTGATGGATGTGAATACTTGAAATCTGCTATCTCTGTGATAAGTTTAGTTTAGTTTATTGTCACGTGTACCGAGGTACAGTGAAAAGCTTTAGTTCTTTCAAATTTAATTTAGAGATATAGCACGGAAACGGGCCCTTCGGCCCACCGAGTCTGCACCGACCAGCGATCCCCGTTCATTAATACTACCCTACACACACTAGGGACAAGCTTACATTTATACATTTATACCAAGCCAATTAACCTACGAACCTGTACGTCTTTGGAGTGTGGGAGGAAACCGAAGGTCTCGGAGAAAACCCACGCACGTCACGGGGAGAACGTACAAACTCCGTACAAACAAGCACCCGTGGTCAGGATCGAGCCCGGGTCTCTGGCACTGTAAAGGCAGTAGCTCTACCGCTGCGCCACCAATACACAAAAAGTACACTTTAAGCTGGGATATGCACATTTTAAGACAACAGGGTAATCAATGTTTATAGGAAACTAGGGGGAAGATGGAACTGTGGGCAAGATAGGATCAGCCATGAACATTGATTGACTGCTGGAACAGGGACCTATTTCAAAAGTCAAGAGTGTTTTATTCTCACATGTCCAGAAACAGAACAATGCAATTTTTCTACATTCTACAAACGGAGAAGTCATTAAAGTCCCAATTAAGCAAATCCTTTTTTTGGTGGGATTTTTATGAAGAGCAAGAACTAAGATAACCAGGGTGATTTACGGAGACGATTCCAAAGAAAGACAGACACAGGAGATGTAAATGCAGAACAGCGGGCACTGTTCATGAGGAGAAGATAAAAGAAATTCATATTTGGATATGAAAAGAAATCGGCAATGAAGGCTGGAAACTAATTAATTAATTTCAGTGGAATGAATGGGGTTCTCAACCAAAGAAAATCATAAGATCAAAAGAAGGACTTTTATTAAATTCCTCATAGTTTCAACTTCTTTGCAACTCTGATGATTTGAATCTTGACTCGTACTTATCTTAATGTTCAGCTCTTCTGTCCCTCGCTTGCCTGTGGATATGGAGAAGTTGCCATTCTTTCATTATACAATGAGTCTATTGACGTGTAAGAATGAACTGCAGATGCTGGTTTAAATCGAAGGTAGACACAAAATGCTGGAGTAACTCAGCGGGTGAGGCAGCATCTCTGGAGAGAAGGAATGGCCGATGTTTCGGGTCGAGACCCTTCTTCAGACTGATGTCAGGGGAGGGGGAGACACAGAAATATGGATAAAGATAGAATGTAGTCGGAGGCAGTAAGATTAGTGGGAGAACTGGGAAGGGGAAGGGGATGGAGAGAGAAAGCAAGGGCTATCTGAAGTTAGAGAAGTCAATGTTCATACCGCTGGGGTGTAAACCACCCAAGCAAAACATGAGGTGCTGTTCCTCCAATTTCATATTTCGCACCTCATATTTCGCTTGGGTAGTTTACACCACAGTTGTATGAACATTGACTTCTCTCTTGCTTTCTCTCTCCATCCCCTCCCCCTTCCCAGTTCTCCCACTAGTATTACTGTCTCCGCCTACAAGACTATTGACCTTGTCTCTTTGTAACTGAAGGGTCCCCACCAGAACCAGCAATAAATTAAAATTCATGTGAATCTTAATATTTTAATATTAATCAATCAGGTAATCGGTCTAACCTCCCTTCACCTCACGCTGCCTCACCAAGGCCAGCAGCATAATCAAGGACCAGTCGCAACCTGGCCACTCCCTCCTCTCCCCTCTCCCATCAGACAAAAGGCACAGAAGTATGAAAACGGGCACTTCCAGATTCAGGGACAGTTTCTTCCCAACTGTTATCAGGCAACTAAACCATCCTCCCAACAACTAGAGAGCAGTGTTGAACTACTATCTACCTCATTGGAGACCCTCAGACCATCTTTGATCTGACTTTAATGGACTTTATCTTGCACCAGATGTTATACCCTTTATCCTGTATCTGTACGCTGGGGATGGCTTGATTGTAATCATGTATAGTCTTTTAGTTCACTGGATAGCACGCTACAAAAAAGTTTTTCACTGTACCTCGGTACACGTGACAATAAACACAACTAAACTCACCTACTTTTACCTGGCCACATCACAATATCAGAATTCCATGATACAGACGTGTTGACATTTCCTCTAGGAGAATTGAGGACCAGAGGACATGGGTTTAAGGTGAAGGAGGAAAGATTTAATAAAAATCTGAGGGGTAACTTTTTTACACAAAGGGCATATGGAACGAGCTGCCAGCGGAGTTAGTTGAGGCAGGGACTATAGCAACGTTTAAGAAACAATTAGGCAGGTACATGGATAGGACAAGGAAATAGGACAAGGAAATGCAAAACAGGCAGATGGGTCGAGTGTAGATGGGGCATGCTGGTCGGTTTGGGCCAGATGGCCAAAGGGCCTGTTTCCACGCTGTATGACTCTATGACTCTAAAAGGCCTGTCCCACTTGGCTGTCCTTCGTGCGCCATTTACGCGACCTGCTAGCATGTGGGTAGCGTGTGGGTAGCGCGTGGGTAGTGCGGTACGGGCGCACGGAGTGGTGTGGAGGAGTGTGGAGTGGTGTGGAGGAGTGTGGACTTCGTCCTGAACTAAATCTTCGTGCGCCACCAGCCTGTCGCGTAACTGACGGCCAAAGTGGGACAGGCCCAAGACCCAGGCGCGGCACAACGTCTCACCTCCAACAGCAGCAGAAGCAGGCAAGCGATCGTCGAACTTGGCCTGGGGCTCACGGCCGTTGCGGATCCGGATCCGCCCCCACTCCTACTCCCAGAGCGGGGCCAAGACGATTGGAGTTAGACACAAAATGCTGGAGTAACTCAGCGGGACCGGCAGCATCTCTGGAGAGAAGCAATGGGTGACGTTTCGGGTCATGACCCTTCTTTCAGACTGAAGAAGAGTCTCGACCCGAAACATCATCCATTCCTTCTCTCCAGAGATGCTGCCAGTGTTACTCCTGCATTTTGTATCTATCTTCAAATGAAGTCACGTGCTCCAGACGGCTGTGCGGATGCATGATGACGCGCGCGACTCTTGCGGGACCGTCGCGCGTCAGTCACTACCGGCCTGTCGCGTACATAACGGCCCAAGTGGGGCAGGCCCTTAACTCTTGCCATTGTTCATTCCAAGTTATTATCAAATTCAATTACAGGCATAATTCCATTCCCACAGATGAAGTATTGCAAGTGAGTTGTGACTAGTCTGTTTGAGAGAAAGTATCGGTAACGTAGCTTCATGGTGGGTTCATTGGCACAGAAATAAAGAATTCATGGATAATCTAACAGATCATATAATAAATAAAGGTTTGGAAGGGCTTCAATTCAATTTGACCGCATCATTATTTATCGGTACATCCAGCTGTGTCTTGGATTGAGGGTTGGTGTGAGCGGATTTGACTGAATAAATCAATAGTCAAAGTCTGGCCTAAAGTTCAACTGAAATGCAATTGGATACCTTCCTTGTTACCATACTGATCTAATCAAATATAATATCTAATATGGGCCTGGTCCCCTGCTCCAACGATCAGAGTTATGTGCCAATCTGGCCATCCCTGCTTGGAATCAGTTTAGGAAATTATGGGTAACTGATCCCTGATGTATTAATCTTTCATGTGTGGGTTGGCAGTGTATGTGTGGGCTCATTAGAGAGGACAGCTTTGCTAGGCAGTCAATAGGTTTAACAATGGTGGTGGCATCAACAGTGGAGCGGCGGTAGAGTTGTTGCCTTATAGCGCCAGAGACCCGGGTCCGATCCTGACCATGGGCGCTGTCTGTACGGAGTTTTTACGTTCTCCCTGTGACCCACAAGAGTTTTCTCCGGTATCTCTGGTTACCTCCCACACTCCAAAGACGGCTGGGTATAAATGTAAACTGTCCCTAGTGTGTGTAGGATAGAGTTTTCTTTGTATCAAAAATAATTGATTTAATTTCAACACAATACAAAACCAAAAAAAACCCAACACCGTGGTGTCACACCCACCATCCTGTTACAAAATCATCAAACAACTATTTTACAAATATTCTAATAACAACTGTACAACCCCGGTAAAGGGGCAAGCATCTGGCTCGGGCAAAGCCCTCTTCCGCCTGGCGCCATGACTTGCTGATGGCCAGCTTGGCCAGGCCTAAGAGCTACGCAACCAGGACATCTTCGGCCCTGCCTACTCCCTAGATCCCGCCATGTAGGATAGTGTTAGTATGCAGGGATCGCTGGTCGGTGCAGGCTCTGTGAGCCGAAGGGCCTGTTTCCGCTCTGTATCTCGAAACTAAACTAAACTCAACTAAACTAAACTAAACTCAGATACTTACAATGGGGCAATATCATGTCTACATCCAGTGGTCCTAAAGTCACCCGGTGCGGAGGGCGGTGGGTTGGTTGAGGGAACCCCTTTGGTTTAGTTTATTATTGTCACGTGTGTCGAGGTGCACTGAAAAACCTTTTTGACGCGTGCTATCCAGTTAGAGAAAAGACTAGAGATAGACACAAAATGCTGGAGTAACTCAGCAGGTCAGGTAGCATCTCTGGAGAAGATGGAATAGGTGACGTTTCGGGTCGGGACCCAACATTCCAGTCTTCTTCCGTAATCTGCTATCTGCAGTTCTTTGCTTCTACGAATTGCAAAGCCTATTTATTTAACCCGTATTCTTTAACTTTAACCCTCTCAACTCCAGGAGGTTAGTGTCATGAAGATTAGTGTCCTTCAAAGACAATATATTCTTCCTGCTCACAACAATGTAACCACGTACTAATTAGCAAGCGATGAACTAAGGTCCTTTACCACTGATAAGGAGTTTATACTTTTTCACACAGAGTTGTAAATACTTATTCACACAGAGAGGTGTGAGTCTGTGGAATTCTCTGCCTCAGAGGGCGGTGGAGGCCGGTTCTCTGGATGCTTTCAAGAGAGAGTTAGATAGTGCTCTTAAAGATAGCGGAGTCAAGGGATATGGGGAGAAGGCAGGAACGGGGTACTGATTGGGGATGATCAGCCATGATCACATTGAATGGCGGTGCTGCCTCGAAGGGCCAAATGGCCCACTCCTGCACCTATTGTCTATTATCTATTGAGTCAATCGAACAGATTAAGGCCCAGTACCATTGACCTAGGCTTTATACTCTGTATCAGGGCTCTGTACCACTGACCAAGATCCAAACCATTGAGGAAGACTCCATAACACTGGCCAAAGCCTTATACCATTGAAAATGACTCTAGACCTCCATGCACAGCCCTTTATCATTAATTAAGAGTACTTTGCCATGACCAAGGCCCAGAGCCTAGTTACTAGCCTAGAACCCAAACCACTGTGTAATACTCTTTCCATCTGAATTTTCACCCTATGTCATGGAGTCATACAATGTGCAAACAGGCACTTTGGCCCAACTTGCCCACACCGACCAACATGTCCCATCTGCACTACTCGCTTGCCTGCATTTGACCCGTATCCCTATAAACCTATTCTGTTCATTGCTTCTTCAACATTGCGATAGTCCCTGCCTCAACTCCCTCCTCCGGCAGCTCGTCACACATCACCCTTTGCATTTAAAAGTCACCCCTCAGATCCCTATAAAATCTCCCCGCCCCCCCCTTCACCTGAAACCTATTCTCCCTAATGGATCACGTCTAGAAACAAAAACTAGTTACTATTAATTTAAATCAACATCAAAGCTGAAACCAAACGTTGAAAGGGCACAAGAAAATATTTTTTGAAAGATCAAACTTGGAAAACGTAAAATTTTCTCCCCCTGCTGTGTGCTGTCATAACAATTTGTTCCACCTGTGTGGAGCTTTGATAGGTTCCAGAGCCTGAGTCATTATTTTTAATGCTTCGAAAGGAAAAATAGGGCCACGTTCCCTGGCGCGAATCGCAGTGATATCATCATGACTGAAGAGGTTGCAGTGTGAGCACAGCTTTGCGGATTACGCAAACCCTCTTCCATTGGATTTTACAAATCCTGCCCTCCCACAGCTCCAAGCAGCAAAGATTTTAGCTATTCGTTCAAAATATTGTTCTCTTAACACCAGAACGGTAATTTTTCTTCCAAATACAATGATTTTCAGTTGAAAGAATTACGCAGTTCGAAGATAGACACCATGGGACTAGTTAGCTGGGAGAAGGTAACGGCAAATCAAACAGAAATAAAATGTAACCAGGGACCGTCAGACAGGTCGGAGAACTGGGAAGGGGGAGGGATGGAGAGAGAGGGAAAGCAAGGGTTACTTGAAGTTGGAGAAGTCAATATTCATTACCGCTGGGGTGCAAGCTGCCCACGTTCCTCCAATTTGCGCTGGACCTCACTCTGACAATGGAGGAAGCCCAGGACAGAACGGTCAGTGTGGGAACGGGAGTGGGAGTGGAGTGTTTAGCAATCATGTCGGGCAGAGGAGGAGAACTTCTTCATAATAGGCATAGCTTGAGGTCGAACATGGGTCTTCGGCCCTGTCCCACTGTACGAGGTAATTCACCAGTTCTCCCGAGTTTTCCCCCCGATTCGAACTCGGAGAATGTCCGTAGCGGGTCCGCAGGTGTTCGTGGATGTCTCGTAGTGGCTCGTACAAGTAAAAAGTAACATTTCTTTTCATCACGAGTATTTTTTTTACTCGTGGACATTTTTCATGGTGTTAAAAAAACGTCACGAGTTTACCGGATTTCCCGAGTACCTACCGTTAGCATTACGAGCCGCTACGGGACATCCACGAACTCCTACGGACCCGCTACAGACATTCTCCGAGTTTGAATCAGGGAAAAACTCGGGAGAACTCTTGAATCACCTCATACAGTGGGACAGACCCTTAAGGCAGCAACTCTACCACTGCGCCATCGTGCCGAACTTTATTAACTGTAGTTAATGGCAGATAAATGAAACATAGCTGCGCTGCATAGGGAACGGTAAATGAGACTGTTGGAAGTACATAAAGTTAACATGTAAAGTGTCGGTGGAACTGTGATCTTTAAACCCCCTCTCTTGACAAAATGTGTAGGAAGGAACTGCAGATGCTGGTTTACACCGAAGACGGACACAAAATGCTGGAGTAACTCAGTGGGTCAGGCAGCATCTCTGGAGAAAAGGAATAGGTGATGTTTTGGGTCAAGATATTTCTTCAGACTAATATTCAGGGGGAGAGGGACTCCCTCTCTCTCCACCCCCTCCCCCCCACCCTAGTCGCCCTGCCAGTTCCACTGTCCGCATCCATATATCCCTTCGTTGTCACTTCTTCCAGAACCATCAATGGACCATTGTGGGCTCCACCTTTCCATGGACATCGGTGCCGGCTCCGATTTGTACTGAATCTTTTCATACCTCTAGTTTCCCCTCTCCCCCTGACTCAGTCTGAAGAAGGGTCTCGACCCGAAACGTCACCTATTCCTTTTCTCCAGAGATGCTGCCTGACCCGTTGAGTTACTCCAGCTTTTTGTCTCCATCCCCCTCTTGAGGGCAGCACGGTGGCGCAGCGGTAGAGTTTTTGCTTTACAGCGCCAGAGACCCGGGTTCGATCCTGGCTACAGGCGCTTGTCTGTACTGAGTTTGTACGTTGCCCCCGTGACCCTGCGTGGGTTTTCTCCGAGAACTTCGGTTTCCTCCCACACTCCGAAGACGTACAGGTTTGTAGTTTAATTGGCTTTGTACAAATGTAAACATCGTCCCAAGTGTAGGGTAATGTGCGGGGATCGCCGGTCGGTGCGGACTCGGTGGGCCGAAGGGCCTGTTTTTCTGCGCTGCATCTCTCAACTAAAACCGGCAAAGAAACACAGCGTACCGTTGTCAAAGTATCTGACGGTGGAATTCCTGGAGTAGCTGGGATCAAAGTTGGCCATGAGTGGTGCGATGTACTGTGTGGCCGTCAGCATCCGATGGATCACATCCCCAGTGAATATGAAGCCTGAGGAAAAAGAGAAAATCATTAGACTCTGGTGTGCAGTTCTTGTCACTCCATTACAGGAAGGATGTTCACACAAAGGATGATGGGTGTATGGTACAAGCTGCCAGAGGAGTTGGTTGAGGCAGGGACTATCCCAACATTTAAGAAACATTTAGACAGGTACATGGATAGGACAGCTTTGGAGGCAGGTGGGACTAGTGCAGCTGGGACATGTTGGCCGGTGTGGGCAAGTTGGGCCGAAGGGCCTGTTTCCACGCTGTATCACTCTGTGACTCTATGTGGAAATTTTGGAGAGGGTGCAGAAGAGATTTTCAGAACTTCACAGATTAATTAGGGTGGCACAGTGGTGCATGGGTAGAGTTGCTGTCTTACAGCGCTTACAGCACCGGATACCTGTGTTTGATCCCGACTACGGGTGCTGTCTTTACGGAGTTTGAACGTTCTCCCCTTGACCTGCGCGGGTTTTTTCCAGATGCTCCGGTTTCCTCCCACATTCCAAAGATGTGCAAAGATGTTAAATGGCTTCTGTAAATTGTCCCTAGTGAGTGTAGGATAAAACTGGTGTACATGGTGATCGCTGGTCGGTGTACACTCGCTGCTTCCACGCTGTATCTAAACTAAACTAAACTAAAGCCATTGATCACATTGAATGGCGGTGCTGGCTTGAAGGGCCATAGGGCCTACTCGTGCACCTATTGTCTATTGTCTATTGTCTAAACTAAGCTTTAATAGTGACAGGAGCAGAATTAGGCTATTCAGCCCATCAAGTCTACTCCGCCATTCAATCATGGCTGATCTATCTTTCCCTCTCAACCCCATTCTCCTGCCTTCTCCCTATAACCTCTGACCCCTGTATTAATCAAGAATCTATCAATCTCCGCCTTAAAAATATCCATTGACTTGGCCTCCACAGCCGTCTGTGGTAATGAATTCCACAGATACACCACAGATTCAACTTTGTGGATTCCAGGAACCGATCTAAACAGGAGAACTTTGAAGTTGCGGTCCATTCAGTCTGAAGAAGGGTCTCGACGTGAAACGGCCCCCCATCCCTTCTCTCCCGAGATGCTGCCCGTCCCACTGAGTTACTCCGGCATTTTGTGTCTATCTTCAGAACAGTTAATGGAATCTTTACTATGCATTATTCATTCATTCAAACTTTCATAAAGCATACATTTAACAAATCAACTTCATTTTGCTTACCATGATAAAGTCACGATGAGCAATTGTTAACAACATTTAAAGGGGCATTGAATTATTACTCCTGTTCCTTCCACAGACCCTACTTCTGCGGTATTATTCTTATATTTAATCATCGAAACAAAATTTCGGTTAAAAAAGCTACTTTATTCCCACAGGTTAATGTAGCATCCTTCAGCTCTATTGTCATGTCGAGCTACCAATCACACATACTTAATTGAAACCATTCAACGTTCAGTTGAAGGCAATTGTTGGTACAGTCAATCAAATAGCACAGCATGCATAATTCTGGAAAGTTTTTCACTGGTTATGAAAACTAAAAATTGTTCCACCAGACGGGCAGAATCTTTCTCCCAGTGGGGAAGCAGATCTTTCGGCCCACCGAGTCCATGCCCACCATTGATTACATAAGCTCTATTTTATTCCACATTCTCACCCACTCTCCAGACACCAGGGGCAGTTATACTGAGGCCAGTTTTACTGAGGTCAAACCCGCACGTCTTTGGGATGTGGAAGGAAATCGGAGCACCCGGAGGAAACCTATGTTGGCCACAGGGAGAACGTGCAAACTCCACACAGACAGCACCCCGAGTTCGGGATCGAACCTGGGTCTCCGTTGTTGTGTGGCAGTGGCTCTACCAGCCGTGCCACTCTGCCATCCCGCTGACAATTTGACAATTAAACGCTGGGCGTCATGGTGGCGCAGCGGTAGAGTTGCTGCCTTACAGCGCTTGCAGCGCCGGAGACCCCGGGTTCGATCCAGACTACGGGCGTTGTCTGTACGGAGTTTGTACGTTCTCCCGTGACCTGCGTGGGTTTTCTCTGAGATCTTCAATTACCTCCCACACTCCAAAGACGTACAGGTTTGTAGGTAAATTGGCTTGGTAAATGTAAACATTGTTCCTAGTGTGTGTAGGGTGGTGTTAATGTGTGAGGATCGCTGGTCGGCGTGGACACGGTGGGCCGAAGGGCCTGTTTCCACGCTGTATCTCTAAACTGAACTATTCAATTCTCCTTCCCTGGGAGATGTAAATGATGAGTAAGTTTTAGTTTAGTTTAGTTTAGTTTAGTTTAGAGATACAGCGAGGAAACAGGCCCCTTCGGTCCACTGAATCCATGCCGACCATCGATCACCCATACACTAGTTCTGTCCTAAACATGACGGAGAATTTACAGAAGCCAATTAACCTACAAACCTGCACGTCTTTGGAATGTGGGAGGAAACCGGAGAAATCCCACGCAGTCGTGGGGAGATCGTGCAGAATCCCTACAGACAGCACCCGCAGTCAAGATGGAACCCGGGACTCTGGCGCTGTGAGGCAGCAACTCTACCGCTGCGCCACCATGCCGCCCTTTCGCACATTCAGTGCTGATACTGATGGGATTTTGAATTCTAGTGGAATCAAGGCTCCTAGAGAAGCAGGAGCAAGACTGAAGTCTTAAGAAGGGTCTCGACCTGAAACGTCGCTCATTCCTACTCTCCAGAGATGCTGCCTCACCTGCTGAGTTACTCCAGCATTTTATGTCTACCTTCGATTTAAACCTGCATCTGCAGTTCTTTCTTACACAAGGAGTAAGCCTTGTTCCTTCAGTGATCTGATACGGGTCGGCAGGGCCGATAGGCTGCCTTCTGCAAAACATTCTTTGATTCTGCAAAAGTTGATCAATTGCTGGGGTAATGAAAGGTTAGATGAGGCCTGGGAAACAAGAGCCGGGGGGGGGGTCTGGGAAACAAGAGCCGGGGTTTAAGACCAGTGCACGATAGATTAAGAAACTTTAATTAGCTACAGTGAGTTGAGCTTGACTTATTTTAAGCGCCAGAATCGTTTTGTTCCCAAATCCAATTTCCCAGCTTGACATGCCTCGGTGAGCACAATGCTAACATGCAGTTTATCTGTGCAGAACATATTGCTTTAATGAGTAAATCCCGCAGTACGCAACATGACCAGTTACCTTCAGCGCTCAATACAGGAAAGTGATCAGGACTGAGCCCTGGGCCTCCAATTAGTCACCAGTGGGGAGTCAAGATGGTGTACGTCCCAGATCAGAGGGCCACCACTTTGAATTCAAGCGACTTGCTGTTGCCATTTAGTTTAGTGCAGAGATGCAGCGGGGAAACAGGCCCTTGAGCCCACCGAGTCCGCGCCGACCAGCGATCCCCGCACATGAA
This sequence comes from Malacoraja senta, assembly GCA_038087875.1. Taxonomy (NCBI): domain Eukaryota; kingdom Metazoa; phylum Chordata; class Chondrichthyes; order Rajiformes; family Rajidae; genus Malacoraja; species Malacoraja senta. Next base: position 8,986,750 of record CM075986.1, read on the forward strand.
CGCCACCCCTGCACACACTAGTGATCATTTACAATTACATCAAACCAATTAGCGCTAATTGGTTTGATGTAATTGTAAATGATCACTAGCTGTGTGCAGGAGGGCTGGACCGATTCGAATCCGTGCGGGAGATAGCTGGTCGAAGAGGCAGATTTTGTGGAGAGCTTCACTGCAGAAAGGTTAGGGAGGGAGGTAAACAAGTTGAAGGAGGAGTTCCTGAATTTAGGGCCTGGGGAACTGAGGTTCATAAGTTCATGATAGAGGCAGAATTGGGCATCAAGTCTACTCTGCCATTCAATCATGGCCGATCTATCTCTCCCGCCTAACCCCATTCTCCTGCCTTCTCCCCGTAACCCCTGACATCCGTACTGATCAACTGAAGACATGACCTCGGATGGTGGACCGAAGGATACAAGGTCACAAATGAAGGAGGACAGCTACGTCAGAGAGGAGCAGGGTGATAAACAAGAGGAGATAGCAGCAAATGAAGGTGTCACTTATTTAAAACTGAAGCACGTAGAAAGTTGATCCATCAGTGGGCGACGAATCTCTGGAATTCTCTGCCTCAATGATCGTGGAGGCCAAATCCTTCGGCATACTTGGTGGTATCATCAGATATCCGTACCCATACCCAAATTGCGATCAAAGTTCCCCACACAGACTGATTGGTAGAGCATTTGACTGCAGATCAGGAGGTCCCTGGTTCAAATCCAGCTCACTTAAGGTGAGAGGGGAAAGATTTAATAGGTGTCCTTTCCACACAGAGGGTGGTGGGTGTATGGAACGAGAAGGTAGTTGAGGCAAATACTATAACAACATTTAGGAGTACTGATTGGGGATGATCAGCCATGATCACGTTGAATGGCGGTGCTGGCTCGAAGGGCCGAATGGCCGACTCCTGCACCTATTGTCTATTGTCTATCGTCTATTGTTCAGGATACAACCAAAATTGGAGCCGGTAACAGTGTTGTAAGCCACAGTGTATGTTTGCTCCCAGCTTATTGGGTCCAAAGCAAAATTCAGCCCCGTGTTTACAGCATTCAGCATTGATTGAAGAGATTAAACTTAATATCCACTCTGTACCTGAGAGTGAAATTGTGACTGAAATGAACTCAATTGTGACAAATGTCCTTCTTCTCTGGAAACACAAGCCACTTACCTCCGGTTGCTATGGTGATCTGCCGCAAATAATGACCGTAGAAAGGGAAATCGAAGGACAGAATCAGTCTCTGTGGGGAAGAATAAAACGACGAGAATGTGGAACATCAGTACAATAAAGGAAAGGTAATGTAGAGAATGGCGTCGGGTATGTGGCCCTGTGCATTGCATTAAACTACAGAAACCACATTGATTGAAAAATGCCCAACCTATTCAGCTGAGAGACTAAAAAGGCCCTGGACATAGCCCAGACCATCGCACAAACTCACCTCCCTTCCATTGACTCAATTTACACTTGCCACTGCCTCGGCAAGGCCAGCAGCATCATCAAGGACCAGTCTCACCCTGGTCACTTCCTCTTCTCCCCTCTCCCATCGGGCAAAAGGTATGGAAGTGTGAAAACCCACACCTCCAGATTCAGGGACAGTTTCTTCCCAGCTGTTATCAGACAACTGAACCATCCTACCACAACCAGAGAGCGGTCCTGAACTACTATCCACCTCTTTGGAGACCCACGCACTATCTTTGATCGGACTTTACTGGATTTTATCTTGCGTGTTATTCCATTGATCATGTATCCGTACACTGCGGACGGCTGGATTGTAATCATGTATAGTCTTTCCAATGACTAGTTAGCACGCAACAACAGCTTTTCACTGCACCTCCGGTACGCGTGACAATAAACTAGACCCAAACTCAAGCAGCCAGGTACCAGAACAAGAGAGGGAGCTTCAGATGGTCCTGATGTAGGCTGTTGACCATTCCTCCACAGATGCCGCCTGACCCACCGAGTCCGCGCCGACCAGTGATCCCCACACATCATATAGGGACTGGCCCGGGTTAGACATGAAAGATTAAAAATATAACAAGAAATGAATCCAAGGGCGATACAGTGGGGGCAGGTCATGGAGCTGCTGCCTCACATTGTCAGAGACCTGGGTTCGATCCCAACCTCAGGTGTTGTCCATCTTGAGTTTGCACGTTCTCCCTGTAATTACTTGGGTGACCCACTTTCCTCCTACATTCCAAAGACATGTGTCCTTGTAGGTTAATTGGCCTCTGTAAAATTGCCACTAATGTGTATGGAGTGAGTGGAAAAGTGGCATAAGATGGAACTGATGTAAACAGGTCCAAAAGGGTGCTGGAAACTTGATTAAACACAAAGAGTTGGAGTAACTCAGCGAGTCAGGCAGCATCACTGGAGGACATGGATAGGCGACGTTTCAAGTCGGGACTCTTTTTCCGACTCCTTCTAAAGGTGCTAATCCATGTCCTCCAGAGATGCTGCCAGACCCACACCGTTATTTCAGTACTTTGTGTATTAGTGTGAATGGGTGATTGATGTTCATGGTGGGACTGAAGGGCCTGTTTCCATGCAGTATCTCCAAACTAAACTAAACTAAATGCAGAAACTAAACCCCTGGAGCTTACCGAAGCCTGCCGGTGAGTGTTTGACAGAATCCCGTGCACCTTCACTTTATCCTTGTCCACCTTCGTGAAGTTGACCCAGAGATCTTTCGTTCTGGAATCACTTGGCCCGAAGCTTCGGGATACATAATACTTATGGTAATCTTCCTGTAAAACAAGAACACAAGTTACAGCCACAAAACTCCATAATTAGTGGAAGCATCCCAAACCATTCCAAAGTTTGTGTTAATGTTCATCAGTTTGTTTGGAGGGTGGGTGGGGAGGTCGCGGGAAACTCTGTTTTCATTCTCTGACCTTGCCGGAGATGCGATTGTTTTCCGGATCGTATCTCCGGTCACTCTGCGGCCTAACATCGTGGAGCTGGAGGCCTTGCTCGGGACTGACTTTGAGCCCCACCGCGGGGCCGTGGATTCCCTTGCCTGGGATCGACGCTCCAACCGCGGCCTGCGGACTTTAACTTCAAGGGCTTGCAGTCTCGGGAGAGACCGAGTCAGGAAGCTCCAAAACTGCACGACGTTTAACTCGCCCCGACCCGAGGTAGATCGCCCTGGTGCGGGGGAGCTGAGATTCCCCCCCGATGCAGGAGCTTGATCGCCCCGACACGAGGGCCCAAACGCCACCGGCTACGGGAGTAAGATCGTCCCGTCAACAGAAGGCACGAGGCCCCTGACCACTGGAGGACAAAGAGGCGAAGAGATTGAACTTTATTTTTGCCTTCCATCACAGTGAGGAATGTGGAGGAGTCACTCTGGTGGATGTTTATGTTAAAATGTATTTTGTGCGTTGTGCTTTTTATTAGTATGACTGTATGGTAAATGAAATTCCTCGTATGTTGCAAAACATACTTGGCTAATAAAGTATGATTATGATTATGATGATTATGATCTCCTGTGTTTGAACCACTTCAACAGTACAAAGTCCTGCAGAGAGCAAAAATCAGTCTGAAGAAGGGTCCCGACCCGAAATGTCACCCATTCCTTCTCTTCAGAGATGCTGCCTGTCACGCTGAGTTACTCCAGTATTTTGTGGCCCCAAAGAGGTGTGGGTTCTACATCTTGAGAAGAATTATTCTTATTCATTCATTCATAAACGTATTCATTCATTCAATCATTCAATATGCTGGCCTTGGAAAGGAGTGCCGTGTAGATGTACTAGATTGGTACAAGGCTCCAGCTGCTTAAATTGCAAAGAGAAGGAACTAGGAGGGATTTTTTTTAGTTTACTTTGGAAACACAGCATGGAAACAGGCCCTTCGGCCCTCCGAGTCCGTGCCGACCAGCGATCCCCGCACACTAACACTACCCTACCCAATCTGGGGACAATCTACAATTGTACCAAGGCTAATTAGCCTACACATCTGTATGTCTTTGTAGTGTGGGAAGAAACCAGAAACCAGGGGATGAGGGGTGATCTTATGGACGTGTATAAAATCATGAGAGGAATAGATCGGGTAGATGCACAGAGTCTCGTGCCCAGAGTCGGTGAATCGAGGACCAGAGGTCATAGGTTTAAGGTGAAGGGGAAAAGATTTAATAGGGATCTGAGGGGAAGCTTTTTCACACAAAGGGTGGTGGGTGTATGGAACTAGCTGCTAGAGGAGGTAGTTGAGGCTGGGATTATCCAAATGTTTAAGAAATAATTAGACAGGTACATGGAGGGATATGGATCAAAGGCAGGCAGGTGGGACTAGGACATGTTGGCTGGACATGTTGTAGCTAGTACATGTTGGTTGGTGTGGGCAAGTTGGGCCGAAGGGCCTGTTTCCACACTGTATCACTCAATGAACCGGAGAAAACCCATGCAGTCACAGGGAGAACGTACAAACTCTGTACATACAGCACCTGTGGTCAGGATCGAACCCGGGTCTCTGGTATTCGAAGGCAGCAACTCTACCGCTGAGCCACTGTGCCACCCTGAGCTCTCTTTTATTCTACTAAAATGATTCTGAAGAAGGGTCCCAACCCAATCTGTCTATCGATTTCCTCCGCAGATGCTGCCTGACATGCTGAGTTTCTCCGGCACTTTATGTCTTGTTCAAGCATTTTTCTGTCCATTAATGAGAGAGCAGGCTTCAGGGCTGAATGGGTTACGCTGCTCTCATCGCTGATGTTCTTTGGGTTTAGTACCACTAGCACAAGCTCACAGGTTACAGCAGTAGAATTAGGACATTCAGCCCATCGGGTCCACTCCGCCTTTCCAACATGGCTGATCTCTGCATCTTAATCCCATTTTCCTGCCTCCCACCCCCCCCCCCCCCCCCATATCCCTTGACACCGTTCTAATCAAGAATTTGTCTATCCCTGCCTTAAAATTATCTACTGACTTGGCCTCCACAGCCCTCCGTGGCAATGTTCCACAGATTAACTACCCTCTGACTAAAGAAGTTCCTCCTCACCTCCTTTCTAAAAGAGCACCCTTTAATTCTGAGGCTGTGACCTCTGGTCCTAGACTCTCCCACCAGTGGAAACATCCTCTCCACATCCACTCTATCCATGCCTTTCATTATTCTGTAAGTTTCAATAAGGTTCCCCCTCAACCTTCTAAACTCCAGTGAGTTCAGGCCCAGTGCTGTCAAACGCTCATCATGTGCTAACCTACTCATTCCTGGAATCATTCTTGTAAACCTCCTCTGGAGCACCTCAGAATGTAACAGGACTGCAACTTCACAATTAACTGCACGGATACCAAACGCGTTGAGAGTTTTGAATAACAAGCATGCAAATGGTGGTAAAGGCTTTCATCTGGTGACAGGTACCGTTGGTAAACATGAATTTCCTGCATTTCTTTCCTGCTTAACGAACGTGTCATGGAGATTTCACAGCATTGAAATGTGAAACAAATATTTGAGAGAGGTGGTGAGTCAGGTCTGGGGAATTTTATTGTGTTGGGCAGAAACATATAGAGAGAGACAGATGGCGGGTCATGTTGGTATGAATCTGATCACCTATTATAAACTTGATTCTGAAAGCAGCTCCTACATTAGTCGGATGTTAATTCTATTGAGATTCTGCGCATGGTACGATTAAAACAAAGGCCACACAATAGCAGGAATATCCGAATGATTTGAATTACTAACCCTTTGCAATTACTGCAAGGGTGATAGTGCAGACGAAATGTGGAGGAAGGAACTGCAGATGCTGGTTTAAACCAAAGATAGACACATAATGCTGGAGTAACTCAGCGGGACAGGCAGCATCTCTGGAGAGACGGAATGGGTGACTGAAGACCCGAAATGTCCTGCTGAGTTACTCCAGCATTATGTGTCTATCTTTGGTTTAAACCAGCATCTTGGCCAGATGGACACAGTCAACCTGGCCATCCATCACACTCTGCAACACCTGGAAACCGCCAACACTTACGCACGCATCCTGTTCATGGACTTCAGTTCGACATTCAACTCCATCAACCCGGTCAAACTCTTCCATAAATTAATGGACATGAACATTGACCCCTGCATCTGTCACTGGATCTATAGCTTCCTTTGGAACAGACAACAGAGGGTGAAGATACATAACACCATATCTCACCCACTGCACCTCAGTACAGGAGCCCCTCAGGGCTGCGTCTTGTCACCCTGGTTATTCTCACTCTACACAAATCAACTCACATCCCAGTATAGTTCAGTCAAAATATATAAATATACGCAGATGACACAACCATCATAGGTCTCATCTCTAACAACAACGAAACAGAATACCGCACTCAAACAAACAAAGCAGTCACTTGGTGCACAGATAATAACCTCCTACTCAACACATCAAAAACACATGAACTTATCATTGATCTCAGACGTAAGGCACAACCCAAGACCCCCCTACTCATTTCTGGCGAACCCATATCCACCACTGACTCATTCAAATTTCTTGGCACTCACATAAGCAATAACCTCAAATGGAAAATCAATTCAGATCACATTTATAAAAAAGCCAACCAAAAACTTTTCTTTCTCCGTCAGCTCAAGAAGTTCAGAGTGAGGAAACATCTCCTAATCCGATTTTACACAGCCATCATCCAAAGCATGCTCACTTCATCAATAACAGTTTAGTACAGCAGTTTAGACACTCCCGTAATAAACTACAGCGCATTGTCAACAAAGCATCCCAAATCATCAGCACTCCCCTCCCATCAATAGAATCACTCAATCTCAAACGGTCCGTGTCAAGGGTGAAGAAAATCATTTCTGATCCCTCCCACCCAGCTCACCACATCTTCCACCTGCTGCCGTCAGGAAGGTGCTACTGCTCACTGCCCGCCAAAACATCACGATTTAAAAACAGTTTCTACCCATATGCAATTCGAACTCTGAACACTCTAGGACAACATCACATAGCCACCTCGTGCATGTACTGTACACTGTATGTTGTTGTGTTTTATGTTATGTTTGACGGGAATCAGCCTATTGTGTAACATCCTGTACTGAACATGAATTCCACCAGCTTGACTGTGTGGTCATTAAATAATCTGAATCTGAATCTGAATCTGAATCTGCAGTTCCTTCCTACACATCAAGCTTCATACCGCTGGGTTATAAGCTGCCCAAGCGAAATATGAGGTGCCGTTACTCCAATTTGCGTTGGGCCTCACTCAAAGGACAAACTTAGTTCAAGGTGAATATTGGTTATTCATATGCTCAGTGTAATAGACAGTAAATGGTCTAATGTCGCTGATTCAATAGAGTGATTGATTCTTTAAAAAACTATTCAAACTTTTCTATTTTATGAGTCTGTATTCAGCACTTGATTGAGTGACTGTCGTATCAATCCCAGCCAGCCATCTTCAAATTATTTTAGAGGACAGGACATTTAAAGTGCCTAGGAGAATGCAGGTGCCTAGAAGCCTTCTCTGTCTTATTAAACCACTTGACCAGCTGCAGCTGAAAATCAAAAATTGGTCCTTCATACAGTTGGGCATTGTGCCGCGCTTCCAAAACTTGTTGTATTGTAAGGTCATAAGGTCATAAGTGATAGGAGCAGAATTAGGCCATTCATCCCATCAAGGTCACTCCGCCATTCAATCATGGCTGATCTATCTCTCCCTCCTAGGTACACAAAAATGCTGGAGAAACTCAGCGGGTGCAGCAGCATCTATGGAGCGAAGGAAATAGGCAACGTTTTCGGCCCGAAACGTTGCCTATTTCCTTCGCTCCATAGATGCTGCTGCACCCGCTGAGTTTCTCCAGCATTTTTGTGTACCTTCGATTTTCCAGCATCTGCAGTTCCTTCTTAAATGCTATCTCTCCCTCCTAACCCCATTCTCCTGCCTTCTCCCCAAAACCCCTGACACCCGTACTAATCAAGAATCTATCTATCTCTGCCTTAACAATAACCATTGACTTGGCCTCCACAGCCTTCTGTGGCAAAGAAATCCACAGATTCACCACCCTCTGACTGAGGAAATTCCTCCTCGTCTCCTTCCTCAAGGAACGTCCTTGAATTCTGAGGCGATGAGCTCGTCCTTGACTCTCCCACTGGTGGAAACATCCTCTCCACATGCACCCTATCCAAGCCTTTCACTAGTCGGTAAGTTAACGCACACTTAACGTGACTAATCATCGTAAACGCTCAGCACGCGATCGCTGTTTATTCAGCTCCAATTTGGAAGCTGTTTCATTTCAAACGTCTGTTCTTTAATAGGGGACTGTAATATTATTTTTCTCTGGGGTAATCTGCCAATACTGACACCCTGGTGGATTGTGTAAATGTGGCTCCCACATTTTAAGAGGCTGAAAGCCTCCAGTCAACTCTTTTCACCGTTCTTGATGGAGCACAGGCCCATGGGTTGATATTCGAAGCGAGATCACTTAGTTCTTTCCATATCCTGCCAGTAAATCTGTTTACTGTGCCTGTTGTCCATCACTCTCGCTTCTCCACCTCTCGCCTTGTGCTGTTCCACGCTTCCTCGTTGAACCAAGGTCGTTCCCAAGAATGGTGCCAGGACCCGAGGACCTGAGGCATAAGGAGAGGATGGGCAGGCGTGGACTTTATTCCTTGGAGATCTAGGACATCCGGGGACTAAGTTATAAGAAGAGATTGAGCAAGCCAACCTGAAGAACTAACATTCAAGAGAGTATGTTTAAGAAGGAATTGCAGATGCTGGTAAAATTGAAGGTAGATATAAATGCTGGAGAAACTCAGCGGGTGAGGCAGCATCTATGGAGCGAAGGAATAGGTGACGTTTCGGTCGAGACCCTTCTTTAGTCTGAAGAAGGGTCTCGACCCGAAACATCACCTATTCCTTCGCTCCATAGATGCTGCCTCACCCGCTGAGTTTCTCCAGCATTTTTATCAACTTTCAAGAGAGAGTAAGATACAGCTCTTAGGTCTAATGGAATCAAGGGATATGTGGAGAAAGCAGGAATGAGGTACTGATTTTGGATGATCAGCCATGATCATATTGAATGGCGGTGCAGGCTCGAAGAGCCGAATGGCCTACTCCTGCAGCTATTTTCAATGTTTCTATGTTTCTAAATCAACCTACAAACCTGCACGTGTTTGTGATGTGGGAGGAAACCGTACCAACCTGGAGGAAACTCAACCTCAAAAAGAGAACGTGCAAATTCTTCGGCGTGCAGGAGCATGAGGGACTCTCTTATAGAGGTGTATAAGATCATCAGGGAAATAGATAGGGTGAATGCACAGAGTCTCTTGCCCAGAATCAAGAACCAGAGGACATAGGTTTAAACCAAAGATAGACACAAAGTGCTGGAGTAATTCAATGGCCCAGACGGCATCTCTGGAGAAAAAGAATGGGTGACGTTTTGGGTTCGGTCTCTTTCGACATAGGTTTAAGGTGAGAGGGGAGAGATTTAATAGGGACTCGAGGGACAACTTTCTCACACATTGTGGTGGTAACGTGGAACAAACCGCCAGAGGAAGTAGTTGAGGCAGGTACGACAACACCATTTAGTAGACATTTGGACAGGTACAAGGAAGGATAGGAAAGGTTAGTAGGTTATGGGCCAAACGTGGACAGGTGGGACGAGTGTAGATGGGACATCTTGGTTAATATGGGCAAATTGGACTGAAGGGCCTGTTTCCGTGCTGTATGATTCTATGGCTCTTAGGAGGTGACCTTTAGTGGGTCAAAGGTTGCAGACGGTGGAGGAATCTAATTCAGCTCCTCCCCAATGCCTGATGGGATGCTCAGTTTTAAGCTGTTTGGAAAGGGGGGGGGGGGAGGATAGTGAAGGATCAAGTATTGAAACTTCCAGGAATAAAATCTAAACCTTTAAACAAGATATCAAATCTAAAGAGAGAGAGAATGAATAATTCATGCAAGATCGAAAGTAAGAAAGGAGTTTGAGGGAACAAAATATAGGAAGTTATAGAAAATATAGAACAGCTGCCTCACAGCAGCAGAGTCCCAGGTTGGATCCTGACCTTGAGTACTGTCTGTGCACAGTTTGCAAGTTCTCCCTGTGACGGCCTGGGTTTTCTCCGGATGCTCCGATTTCCTCCCACATCCCAAAGGCTTGAGGATTTGTAGGTTAATTGGCCCTCTGTGAAATTGCCCCTTGTAGAGGTCCACACGCTGTGTAAACACTCCGTTTAATAATTAACCAACACGGCCCCGTCGCTCACCCGCGCATCGTGTTAATGTTTAACTACAACTGCGCCGTCACTCGTGATCACACTCCAGTTAAACTCCTCTTCATTGAAATCCTTGAAGAAGGGTTTCGGCCCGAAACGTCGCCTATTTCCTTCGCTCCATAGATGCTGCCGCACCCGCTGAGTTTCTCCAGCACTTTTGTCTACCTTCAATTTTCCATTATCTGCAGTTCCTTCTTGAACCAGTTAAACTCCAACCGCCAGTCCTTCCAATTCCAACCAAAGATCCTATAGCGGAGCAAGATAGACCACTCCTGCTAAATGCAATGGGCTGACATGTAGTACGCAACAGAGCGGAACGTGGGCCTTTTTTTCATCCATTTCAGTAACCCAACCCGACCCGACTCGCAGTGTAATCAACGTTGTGGGGGAACAGTTTGTGTTAATAAATTATAATTCTGAAAATGAGGAGAAGATTTTTACTAAAGAACATTTATTTTTACGAGGATGTTTCCGTAACCGGCTTCCATCTCCGCACTAGTATCTTTGCTCCGCTATGGGATCTTTGGTGCGGAGACGGAAGCCGGTTACGGAAAGGGGGCTGAAAATTACCCATGAATCTGCCCATGACCGTACTAAGTCTTTTTCGTCGAGTGATCTATCTTGCTTGCTGTAGGATCTTTGATTCCAACCGCCCAACAGCCCGCCCCTCTAACCGCATGATTGGTCGGCCCAGATCACGCCCGGTCCACGCGAGAGTTCGAGCCCGACAAACGATGGTTCGATACCAAAATGGCGCAGCCCGCCACAGCCTACTATTTAGGGTGTGGATGAGAAAGTGGGATAACATAGAACTAGTGTGAAGGGATGATCGATGGTCGGCGTGGACTTGGTGGGCCCCAGGGCCTGTTACTGTGCTGTGTCTTTAATCTAAACTAAACTTGATGTCAGAGAAGAGAGTTGAAACTGCAGATCAGAATCTGTAAGAGTGATCTGAAAAATGGAGGTCTCTGCTTCTATATTCTGCAGCTATTTTGGTCAGCTGTACTATTTATCTCTTGTCTCTGCTCAATAAAACATTCTTTTGCCAAACGAGATGTAATTTAGGGCGGCACGGTGGCACAGCGGTAGAGTTGCTGCCTTACAGCACTTGCAGCGCCAGAGACCCGGGTTCGATCCTGACTACAGGTGCTTGTCTGTACGGAGTTTGTACGTTCTCCCAGTGACAGTGTGGGTTTTCTCCGAGATCTTCAGCTTCCTCCCACACTCCAAAGACGTACAGGTTTGTAGATTAATTGCCTTGGTGTATGTGTAAACTGTCCCTAGTAGTACAAGAATGTTAATGTGCGGGGATCGCTGGTCGGTGCGGACTCAATGAGGCGTAAATGATGTCGCGTAAATGACGCGCAAATGACACCCAAGTGGGACAGGCCCTTTAGGCAACCAAACATTAAAAAAATCAAAAAAAATCTGTGGCTCATATGTGAGGACAGGTTTGGGCTTCTTGTCTTCGAGGCACACACCATGCAAAACAGGTCCTTCGGTCCAACTTGTCCATGCGAACCAAGATGTCCCATCTAAGCGGGCTGGCACAGTGGCGCAGCGGTAGAGTTGCTGCCTTACTGCGCCAGAGACCCGGGTTCGATCCTGACTATGGGTGCTTGTCTGTACGGAGTTTGTACCTTCTCGAAGTGACTGTGTGGGTTTTTCCGCGTACTCCGGTTTCTACCCACACTCCAAAGACGTGAAGGTCTGTAGGTTAATTGGCTTCTGCAAATTGTCCCTAGTGTGTAGGATAGAACTGGTGTACATGGTGATTGCTGGTGAGCACTGACTCGGTGAGCAGCAACTCTACCGCTGCGCCACCGTGAGCGCCCAAGTTTAGTTTAATGTCACGTGTACCGAGGTACGGTGATAAGCTTTTGTTGCGTGCTAACTAGTCAGCGGGAAGACAATACATGATTATAATCGAGCCATTTACAGTGTGCAGACACATGATAAGAGAAGATGGATTGGCCGGGGTGCGACATCCTTAATTACATGCAAAATACGTAAAGGTGATTGACGATTAACTGTAGCCAGAATGTTTCCCTCAACTGATTAATCTCAGACCAGAGGCACAGACTGAGAAAGTAGGGTTGGCTATTTAGGATCAAGATGATTAAAAAAATTCTACACCCAGAGGGTAATGAACCTTTGAAATGCTAAACGTCGGAAAGGTTACAGAGGCTCATTAACTCAATGCATTCAAAATCAATAGATTTCTGGACCTTAAGAGGATGAAGGAATGTGGGAGCAGAGACTGAGAGTGGTGCTGAGGTAGAGCAAGCGTGATCTTGATGAACGGTGGGACAGGCTCCAAGGGCCTATTCTCGCTACTATTTATTATGTTCTTAGCGGAGAGGATTCTAAATCAGGTTTCAAGGAGTCCATAAACTCAGTATGGCTCACTCCACTAACTCCCTCTCGCCAATTTGCCTATGTATACATGTTAGGGTTGCCAATTTTCTGACTCCCAAATAAGGGACAAAAGGTCAAAATAAGGGACAAATTCCCGACGGCAATTCGTTGACCGACTCGGCCGTGGCTGGGTGATTAATGAGTTGGCCTGGGTACTGGACTGCACACAAAGCCCAGCCGGCGAGCCAGCTGAGGAGTTTTGGCCCGGGCGATGTCGCGAGCAATGTCCAGCGCCCCGTCCAACTCATGATCGGCCATGAGAAGGAGGGGTGGTGGTGTCGGCGGTAAGCGAAGGTCCGAAGGTCGGACAGCTGGCCGGGCTGCCGACCGACGGGGCCACGGGCGAGGCGCTGCTGCTGCTGCACTCCATGGGTTGCACTACGTCGGGGTGGGTGAGGCGGGGCCGGACGCGGCGCTCCGACCCAACAATCCCCTCGACCCGAGTAGTACCAGTCAAATACGGCACAAGGGCGGTCCCGTACGGAACAAACCAATTTAGCCCAATAATACGGGACAGTTGGCAACCCTAATACATGTGCATATATACACACACGCACACCACACACATACAAACCCACACACATACACAACACATGCAAACACACATACAACACGCACATACACAAGCACACACACAAACACACAGTGCGCACGCACACATACATACAAACACACATACACACACACAACACCACACACACCTATAAAAACACACACATATAAGCACACATACACAAAGACAAACACATACGCGCACATAACACGCACACACACATTCAAACACACCGCATATACACACACCTATAAAAATACACATACACACACATACATACACACACACATACATACATACATGCCGCACCCGCTGAGTACACATATATAGACACACACACACACACACACACACACACACACACACACACACACACACACACACACACACACACACACACACACACACACACACACACAGCACAGGAACACCATACAATAAAGGACATCACTGCCCATTTTTTAGTAATATTTAAGATAAGATTTTGGGCATATTTTTATCTTTGTTCCCATTTCCAGCGGAACTGCCCATTGAAACTGGACTGGGCAGGTCCACTAGACTGGGCAGGTCCAGTCACAATTTGCCTTCACGCCAATGTTGTTCTGTAATGGATTCTGTGCACCGGGTGATATTCATCAGCCCATTAATTACATTGAAGAAGGAGATTACAAACTACAACCATTTTAATAGTTAACGTGATTAATAGAGCAGATGAAGCCGCTTTTAATGGTGCAAGATGCCATTGTTTGATCCAATAAGTCAAACATCTTTAGACTCTAGAGATACAGTGGAGAAACAGGCCCTTCGGCCCACCGAGTCCACACCGACCAGCGATCACCCCGTACACTAGCACTATCCTACACACTAGGGACAATTTACAATTTTACTGAGGTCAATTAACCTGCAAACCTGCACGTCTTTGGAGTGTGGGAGGAAACCGAAGATCTCGGAGGAAACCCACGCAAGTCACGGGGAGAACGTACAAACTCCGTACAGACAGCATCCGAAGTCAGGATCGAACCCGGGTCTCTGGCGCTGTGAGGCAGCAACTCTACCACTGCGCCACCGTGCCACCCTGGAGGTATCGCACCATCGCGCTGGAGGTGATGAACGAAATACGGTTTAAAGTAAACCTCAACACAGCACTTTATGTGCTGAGAACTCTTGCCGCTAACCTCTACCAGCGCTGACATAGGGCCACTGAGTGAATTATGACCTTGTCTCTCTCTCTCTCTCTCTCTGTATGTGTGTGTTGCCCAACCTGCTGAGCATTCACAGCGATCTTAGTAAGTGTTTCTCAATAAGTGTCAAACTTCCCAATGGAGTGACAAAATGCAATCAATGAATAAGTCCAGGAACCAGCATGACTTCAAGCACAAAGCCAGGTCATTAGGAAACCATTTATGCCTCAGTCACAATATAGCTTTTGCTTTTAGTTTTAGAGATACAGCATGGAAACAGGCCATTCGGCCCACTGAGTCCATGCCGACCAACGTTCGCCTGTTCATACTAGTTTGGTTTAGTTTAGTTTAGTTTACGGATACAGCATGGAAACAGGCCCTTCGGCCCACTGAGTCATGCCGACCATCGATCATCTATTCATACTAGTTTTAGTTTATAGATACAACACGGAAACAGGCCCTTCGGCCCACCGTGACCGCGCCGACCAGCGATCACTCGGCACTGTAGCACTATCCTACACAGTAGAGACAGTTTGCAATCTATACCAAAGCCACTTAATGTACAAACCTGTACGTCTTTGGAGAGTAGGAGGAAACCTGGAGAAAACCCATACTTATGTTATCCCACTCTCTCATCCTCTCCCTACAAAGTGGGAACAATTTACAGAGTCCAATTGATCTACAAAACTGCACGTCTTTGAGATGTGGGAGGAAACCGGAGCACCCGGAGGAAACCCATGTGCTCACGGGGAGAACGTACAAACTCGACACAGATGGCACCCAAGGTCAGGATCGAACCAGGGTCTCTGCCGCTCGCTGGGAGGTAGCGGCTCTACCCGCTGCGCCCTAATATTTGGGCTCATTGTAATCATGTATTGTCTTTCTGCTGACTGGATAGCACGCAACAAAAGCTTTTCACTGTACCTCAGTACAGTGCCACAGAAGGCAGTGGAGGCCAATTCACTGGCGGCTTTCAAGAGAGAGTTAGATTTAGCTCTAAGGGCCAACGGAATCAAGGGATATGGGAATAAAGCAGGAACGGGGTACTGATTTCCGATGATTAGCCATGATCATATTGAATGGCGGTGCTGGCTCGAAGGGCCGAATAGCCTGTTCCTGCACCTGTTTTCTATGTTTCGATGTTTCTATGGTACACGTGACAATAAACTAAACTGTAAACTGTGATCGATGGTCGGCGAGGACTCGATGGGCCGAAAGGCCTGTTTGCCTGCTGTGGCTTTCCATCGATCGAACCCTGCTCTAAGTGCCCTGCTTCCAGTGGGAAGAGAACTTCAAAGGTTCATGCTGCACTGCATCAAAAGATTCACCTCGTCTCAGAGTTAAACGTATTTTTAAACAGTGACCTAATTCTAGTTTCTCCCACAAGGGAAACTTCCTCTCCACATCCACCTCAATATCGAAGATCTAAATTGAGACATTATAAAGGTGGTTAAATGTTTAGTTTAGTTTAGAGATACAGCACGGAAACAGGCCGATCAGCCCACCATGTCCGTGCCTACTAGTGATCCCCGCACACTAACACTACCCGACACACACTAGGGACAAACTACAATTGTACCGAAGCTAATTAACCTGCAAACCTGTACCTCTTTGGAGTGTGGGAGGAAACGGGAGCACCCAGAGAAAATCCACGCAGGTCACGGGGAGAACGTACAAACTCTGTACAGACAGCAGCCGTAGTGAGGATCGAACCCGGGTCTCTGGTAATGTAAGATTTCAGTTCAGTTCAGTTTAGTTTATTGTCACGTGTACCAAGGGTATTTGTGTCTTCCTTTCATTTTTTAATAATTGATTAAAATTATTATATATTTTTTTTAAAGGAGATTTCATCTGAAGACACGTGGCGTTTTGTTTAGAAATGCGGAAAATGCTGGGATTGAGTTCCACTGCCTTCTTAAAGGCTGCCTTCACTGTGACCTGGATTTGCCTTCAGGAGGTTGAGCCAAGGCCCGGACTGATCAGCCGCGCGGTCTCTCATTGATAAAGGGAGATGGAGCTCAGTGGAAAATGTGCATGTGTCACCCGTGCAACATGACACCGAACCCAAATGAAAATATTCCTCTCCCTCATCCAACTCCGTATCCCTCAGGGGTCATACAGTGGGGGGTTTTCCAGAGTTCAAGCGTGCACACGTTTGTTGTGCTAGATCTGTGCTTAGCAACTATCCTCTTGCAACTGTACATGGAACGAGGCAGAGCAAAGAAGTGAATGGAATTGAATTGAATTGAAAAGATGCAGCAGGGAAACAGGCCATTCGGCCCACCAAGGGCATGCAGATAGAAAAGAGACGAGGAGGAATTTTTTTAGCCACAGGATGGTGAATCTGTGGAATTCATTGCCACGGAGGGGTGGGAGATTGCAACCTTCACGTGGTCCACCCTGTTTCAACGAATGCAATCAACCTGGCATGCACAAATAGAAGATCAAACAGAACAAGTTGTCTTACAACTTTAGGCTGTGCACGCCATATGCAAGAAGAAGAAGGTTGCCACAGACGTCTCTGGAGGTCAAGTCATTGGGTATTTTTAAGAGAGAGATTAACATATTTTAGATTAGTATGGGTGTCGAGGGTTATGGGGGGAAGGGGGTTAGGAGGGCGAGATACATCAGCCATGATTGAATGGCGGAGTAGACCTGATGGGCCGAATGGCCTAATTCTTCTCCTAGAACTTATGAACATGTTGACCAGCTCACACTAGTTCTCTGTTACTCCTCTATCCATCCACTCCGCACACACTGGGAGCAATTGTTTTACAGACGTCAGTCAATCTACAAACCTGCACATCTTTGGGATATGGGACAAAGCAAAAATAATTCTGACATTCTACCCAACTATGCCTCTCATGATCTTATACACTTCTATAGGTCTCATAGAAACATAGAAACATAGAAAATAGGTGCAGGAGGAGGCCATTCGGCCCTTCGAGTCAGCACCGCCATTCATTGTGATCATGGCTGATCGTCCCCTATCAATAACCCGTGCCTGCCTTCTCCCCATACCCCTTGACTCCACTAGCCCCTAGAACTCTCTCTTAAATCCACTCTGAAGTTCCAGAGAAAACAACCCAAGTCTGTCCAACCTTATAGCTAACACCCTCTAATCCAAGGCAGTATTCTGGAAAAATGATAGAATATTTTCTTTCACATAAATTCATCATTCCTTTAATCAATTTCCTGTGTTATTTCATGTGCCCTGCAGAGCGAAGGCATCTTTTATTTGCATTACCATGACTGCTGCGTCCACAGCCAATTGAACATAAATGAGAACACAAACTAAACCTTGCACAGTCTCAGCTCTGGGTCACTGTCTACCTCATCAACAGCTAAGGATTTGGCTGGATAAATTCTTGTGGTTCCTACCCGAAGTCTTACTTCAATAGGGGTAGCATGGTGGCGCAGCGGTAGAGTTGCTGCCTTACAGTGCCAGAGACCCGGGTTCGATCCTGACCACGGGTGCTGTCTGTACGAAGTTTGTACGTTCTCCCCGTGACCTGCGTGTGTTTTCTCCAGGCGCTCCGGTTTCCTCCCACACTCCAAAGATGTACAGGTCTGTCGGCTCATCGGCTGGGCAAAATTGTAAATTGTCCCTGGTGTGTGTAGGATAGTGTTGGTGTGCGGGGATCGCAGGTCGGCGCGGACACGGTGGGTTGTAGGGCCTGTTTCCGCACTGTATCTCTAAACTAAACCAGCACACTGCAAGTAATATTCACTTCTACCTTTGGTTTTGATGTTACAATTTATCTTCATTCTTATGTCGAGTCATTGATGTAATACAGGGATCAAATTCTCAATTACCCACCAAGGGTCTCTTTCTCTGCACCAGTTCGGGGAGAATTCATCATCCCAGCTATTTGGGAGACTGTTTTCCAAAACCTCTCCTCACATCTGTTTTAACGCCCCTTCCTTCTCTTGGACCTCGGCCATTGTGAGATCCATCTCTGCCAAACCCAACACGATGAAAAGTAGAATGATGAATGCTGAATCTTTTAGCGAAGGAAGTAGTAACAGGGCACTTGGAAAATAATAACAGGATTGGGCGGAGGTTACATGGATTTATGAAAGAGATCGTGTTTGACAAATCTGTTGGAGAATTTGATTGTAATTGGCAGAATAGATATGGTTCTGTTTAGACTTTCGGAAGGTCTTTAATTTAACGTTTATAGATACAGTTACAACATTAAAACCAAAGGTAGAACTGACATTCCTCACACTGTAGTAGTTATTTAGTTTAGTGTAGTTTAGTTTAGTTTAGTTTACTTTAGGTTGGTTTAGGTTAGTTTAGGTTAGTTTAGGTTAGTTTAGAGACACAGCACATTCGTCCCACGCCAACCAGCGAAACCCATACACTAACACTATCCTACGCACCCTAGTGACAACTTACAGTTTTCACCAAAGCCGACTAACCCACAAACCTATATGTCTTTGGGATGCGGGAGGAAGCCAGAGTACCCAGATAAAACCCACGCAGTCACAGGGAGAACGTACAAACATCTGCAGTTCCTTGCGTCTTCTTTGGTGTTTCTTCCCTCTCCTGGATTGACCCATTAGTGTCCAGAGGATTACTCTAACTCCTGGAGGCTCCAGAGCAATGCTGGAGGTCAGGTAGGCACTGTTGGAGTTAGGTTGACCATTTATATGGTTAGAGTCATACAGTGTGGAAACAGGCCCTTCGGCCCAACTTGCCCATACTGACCAACATGTCCCATCTACACTAGTCCCACCTACCTGCGTTTGGCCCATATCCCTCTAAACCTGTCCTATCCATGTACCTGTCTGAATTTATTTCAAATGTAGCGATAGTCCCAGCCTCAACTACCTCCTCCGGCATCTCGTTCCATACACCCACCACCCTTTGTGTGAAAAAGTTACTTTTCAGGTTCCTATTAAATCTTTCCCCCCCACCCCCTCACCTTAAACCGATGTCCTCTGGTTCTCAATTCCTCTACTCTGGGCAAGATACTCTGTTTGTTTACCTGGACTATTCCTCTCATGATTTCCTACACCTCTATAAGATCACCACTCATCCTCCTGCACTCCAAGGAATAGAGTCCTAAAGCCTGCTCAACCTCTCCCTACAGCTCAGGCCTCTCGAGTCCTGGCAACATCCTCATAAATCTTCACAGCACCCTTTCCCAGCTTGACAACATCTTGACACACAAGAGGCTGCAGAAGCTGCTGGAAGAACTCAGCAGGTCAGGCAGCATCCGTGGGGGAATGGTCGACACCCTACATCAGGACCTTCTGGGGCTCCCTCACCTGTCACTGAGTTCTGCTGCCTGGCTTCTTCAAGGCCTTTATCCTCTCAGCTGAGTGGGAGCTGGGCATTTTCCCCAGTCAATTACTCCAGCACTTTGTTTTTTTTTAATTTTTTAATAAACCGGTATCTGCAGCTCCTTATTTCTCCAAAGGAAATTATACGTTGGTCTTTATTGCAAGATAAAATGTGTGAAAAAGGTAGAGATAGCTAATCCTAATTATACTGGGTCCTGGCGAGACTGCATGTAGTATATTACGACGTCTGGTGTTCCTGTGTAAGCAAGGATGTAGTGGAGAGAGTTGTGGTAACGGTTTATCAGATGTATGGCAGCTTTGTGGTACGTGAAGACATTAAGAAGGCTGGATCTGCACTCTGTGTAGGAAGGAACTACAGATGCTGGTTTCCACCAAAGACAGACACAAAAAGCCTGAGTAACTCAGCGGGTCAGGCAGCATCTCCGCAGAAAAGGAATAGGTGACGTTTTGGGTCGAGACCCTTTTCCCCTGACTCTCTGTTTGAAGAAGGGTCTCGCCCCGAAACATCACCTATTCCTTTTAGTTTAGGTTAGAGATATAGCACAGAAACAGGCCCTTCGGCCCACGGACTCCACGCCGACCAGCCATCCCCTGCACATTAACACTATTCTGCACACACTGGGGACAATTTTGCAATTATATTGTGCCAATTAACCTACAAACCCGTACGTCTTTGGAGTGTGGAAGGAAACCGGAGATCCCGGAGAAAAGCCATGCAGGTCACGATGAGTTGTTTAAGAAGGAACTGCAGATGCTGGAAAATCCCAGGTACACAAAAATGCTGGAGAAACTCAGCGGGTGCAGCAGCATCTATGGAGCGAAGGAAATAGGCAACGTTTCGGGCCGAAACGTTGCCTATTTCCTTCGCTCCATAGATGCTGCTGCACCCGCTGAGTTTCTCCAGCATTTTTGTGTACCCAGGTCACGATGAGAACGTACAAAGATGCCAGAACATACAAGTGTGCGTGCCAGATGTACGTCAGGTTTGTGGTGCATGAGGAGATGAAGCAGACTGGTTCTGCACTCTGTTGAGCTTGGAAGAATGGACAGGTGATCTCATTAATACACACAACACTCCGCTTGACAAAATAGCTGCAGTTCCAGCGTTTCTCCACAACTCGCTCCGCCAGTGCTTTCCTTCATAGGCAGCACGGTGGCGCAGATGGTAGAACAACTGCCTGGCAGCGCCAGAGAACCGGGTTCGATGCTGACCTCGGTTGCTGTCTGTCTCTGTGTGGAGTTTACACGCTCTCCCCGTGACCCCATGGGGTACCGCCTGGTGCTCTGGTTTCCTCGCACATCCCAAAACTATGCGGGTTTGTAGATTAATTGGCCTCTGTGAATTTCCCCTAGTATGTCAGGAGTGGATGAGAAAGGTTTAAGGGAATCAGCTAACGGAATCAAGGGGAGAAAGCAGGAATGGGGTACCGATTCTGGATGATCAGACTCTGTTTGTTTACCTGGTCTATTCCTCTCATGATTTCGTACACCTCTACAAGATCACCACTCATCCTCCTGGGAATAGAGTCCTAAGCCTGCTCAACCTCTCCCTACAGCTCAGGCCCCTCGAGCCCTGGCAACATCCTCATATATCTTCACTGCACCCTTCCCAGCTTGACAACATCTCGGTGCTCGCTCGAAGGGCTGAATGGCCTACTCCTGCATCTTTTTTTCTATGTTCCTATGTTTAGAGGGCTATGGGCCAAACGCAGGCAGGAGGGACTAACGTAGATGGGGCACCTTGGTCGGCATGGACAAGCTGGGCTGAAGGGCCTGTTTCTGTGCTTTATATCTCTATGACTATCCCAAATACACGTGGGATTAAGGCTAATTGGCTGTAAGTTGCCCCTAGTGTGTAGGGAATGGATGTGAACGTGGTCTAAGTGCGATGGCATAGAACGAGTGTGAACAGGTGATTAATGGTCGGCATGGATGTGGTGGGCTGTAGGGTCTATTTCTATGCTGTATGCTCAATCAATCGATCAATCAGGCAGAAATTGTTCCATGTACGTACAACCTCACCTGAGGCCGGGACTATTTACAAGCTCATGGTGTGCTTTAATTAGATAGAGTACCAATGAAGGAAGCATAGCAGCCAGATGCCCTGACCTTCGTTGAAACCTCATGCCAAATAGGGTGAATTGGGCTTGGTTTTACAATGCATTCTGTCTAGTCTGCTGTTGTTGAGGTCAGCTTTGACTGCTGACCTCATTGAGACAAAGTGTAGAATCAGGCACCACCCTAATGAAATGGTTGAGAAAACTGCCCACCTATCTCCAACTCAAGAAGGCTACAGTTTCAGGACATGAAAGATAGCTAGAAAGGGGACTCGAAAAAGTAGACCGATTGTACCAGATGTTTCGACTTTAGACTTTAGAGATACCGCGTGGAAACAGGCCCGACCAGCAATCACCCCGTACACCAGCACTGTCCTACACACACTAGGGATAATTTACAATTTTACCGGAGCCAATTAGCCTATAAACCTGGAGTGTGGGAGGAAACCGGAGCACTCAGAAAAAACCCACGTGGTCACAGGGAGAACATGCAAACTCCACACAGACAGCGCCCATCAGTATGGAACCCGTGTCTCTGGCGTTGTGAGGCAGCAACTCTAGCGCTGCGCCACCATGCTGCCCGTCCTCCCCAAGACTATAAATCCCATACGTTTCGAAGGAGAACTGGAACCAGGAAACCCATGAGTTTCAAGGAAGCTCTGAACGAATGAATGAATGAATAAGTCTATTGGCCAAGTATTCACATACAAGGAATTTGCCTTGGTGCTCTGCCCACAAGTGACAACATGACATACAGTGACAGTTAAGAATGACACATAAAACATTATTAGACTTTCCTCATCTGATAGAGAGAGCAGCCATACACCTAAAATCCCCAACTTCCCTTCATGTGTAATTTGGAAGATAGGTTTAGAGATACAGTGTGGAAACAGGCCCTTCGGCCCTCCAAAATCCGTGCTGACCAGCGATCCCCGCACAGCTACACTATCCTACACGCATTAGGGACAATCTTACATTCATACCAAGCCAATTAACCTACAAACCTGTACGTCTTTGGGGTGTGGGAGGAAACTGAAGATCTCGGAGAAAACCCACGCAGGTCACAGGAGAACGTACAAGCTCCATACAGACAGCACCCGTCGTCAGGATCGAACCCGGGTCTCTGGCGCTGTAAAGCATCAACTCTACCGGCTGTGCCACCATGCAGACCAGGAACCCCATGATTTCAAGGGTGCTCTGTTAGTAGACCTTCTTCATCAGATAGAAGAGCAGCCACACTCCAAAAAGCCCTGACTTCCCTTGGAATGTGTAATTTTGTAGAACTTTGAACATTTATCTTTCAATCCAGGTGATTAAAATAGATCAAAAGCACAATACTGCAGATGCTGGAAATCTGAAGTTAAGCATTTGAAACCAAAATGCTCATTGGCCTGCAGTGTGAGATGTTAGTTTCCACAGATGTCGCCTGACATGCTGAGTATTTCAGCACTTTACGTCTTATGTTGTTAAAGTAAATGATTTGGTTACAAATGTTCTGCTTTTTCTGGGATCGTGCCAAAGACGTCTTGGCCTCGCTCCTGTCCTATGTCGCAAGAAGGTGAGTACTTTACCGCGTGGGAAGGAACTGCAGATGCTGGTTTAAACCGAAGATAGACACAAAATGCTGGAGTAACTCAGCGGGACAGGCAGCATCTCTGGAGAGAAGGAACGGGTGACGTTTCAGGTCGGAAACCCTTCTTCAGTCACCCGTTCCTTCTCTCCAGAGATGCTGCCCGTCCCGCTGAGTTACTCCAGCATCTGTGTCTTTCTTCGGTTTAAACCAGCATCTGCAGTTCCTTCCTGCACGTTAAAATTCCTCAGAGAGACACAAACCCGAAACGTCACCCATTCCTTCTCTCCAGAGATGCTGCATGTCCCGCTGAGTTACTCCAGCTTTTTGTGTCTATCTTAGGAGTAGTTACTGTCGGTCAGGGTTTTTGCAACACGTCATCTAACTCAAGTTCTCTCTCTTTAACAGCCCGCTGTTGACTCTGACGGAATGGGGACTAAATGGGCAGCTGGTGTTCGTCACACAAGACCGTAAACAGAAGTAAAACGACACGCACTTCCAGTAAAAAATGGGGAAATGAAACATTTCTGGAAGCAATTAAGGAAGCACACTAACATCGGAGACCGGGTGAATTCCTGGCATTAGTGGGGCTCTCTCTTTTCATGAGCTAACAACAAAATTAGATCTATATTCTCCAGAGTTTAAAAGAATGAGAGGTGATCTATAGAAGCACAAGATCCCAGAGGGAATTAAAACAGGTTAGATGGTTGAGAGGCATCTTCACATGGGTGATTCTCCGACACAGGGCCTCAGTTACAACATGCTGTGCAACTCAGCGGGACAGGCAGCATCTCTGGAGAGAAAGAATCGGTGCAGTTTGGGGTTGAGGGTCTCGACTCGAAACGTCACCCATTCCTTTTCTCCAGAGATGCTGCCTGTCCCGCTGAGTTACTCCAACATTTGTTGTGTAAACCAGCATCTGCAGTTCCTTCCTCCACATGGACGCAGTTACAGGTTAGTTTTAGTTTAGTTTAGTTTAGAGATACAGCACGGAAACAGGCCCTTCATCCCACCGAGTCAGCGCCGACCAGTGATCCCTGCACACTACCCTACACACTAGGGACAACTTTACAATTGTACCAAGCCAATTGACCCACAAACCTGTACGTCTTTGGAGTGTAGGAGGAAGCCGGAGATCCTGGCGAAAAC
>CM075986.1:9011365-9038919 GCA_038087875.1 Malacoraja senta
AACTAAACCACTACAGCGCAAATTATAAGTTCTACCTTTGGTTTTGATGTCACAATTTATCTTCATTCCCATGTCGAGCTATGGTATCTGTGTCACTAAACTAACCTAAACTAACCTAAACCAAACCAAGCCAAGCCAAGCCAAGCCAAGCCAAGCCAAGCCAAGCCAAGCCAAGCCAAGCCAAGCCAAACTAAACTAAACTAAACACAGCTCAGCTGGGGGTTAATATCCTCTCTAGCCGTCTCTTCGAGAACACTGCAGGAAAACAACAATGAGGAACAGTGGAATCAGTGGGGTGGGAGATTGCAACCTTCACGCGGTCCACCCTGTTTCGACGAATGCAATCAACCTGGCGTGCACAAACAGAAGATCAAACAGAACAAGTTGTCTTACATCTTTAGGCTGTACCCGCCACGCGCAAGAAGAAGAAGTGGAAGCCAGTCATCTGGCGCCTCCCACCATTCGGATGCCTGGACAGAATGGGCCATTGACCTTGTCCCTGCTTGGCACCGAGCTCACATCACTTCCCTTTATTGCTTGTCGGGTTGGCAACTGTCCATTAATTTTTCAATATCCCAGCCAGGCATGTCTTCATTGCAGCAAGGTTTTCCCTCACTTCCCCGATCTATCTGCAGTGTCCCGCACGTGGTCGCTCACTCTGATGAGCGTGCAGCGTCGCCACTCTGTCTCAAGGGCAGGCGTTGCAGCCAAACCAGTCTGCGAGACGGACTTGGAGAAGGTGCTCGAACATTACATTACCTGTTACACCACGTGACGCTGGATCTGTGCTGGATGTTTTACCCCAGCTAGTCCACCCCCAGCTGTAATACGAGGCTATCCATAAATCTACTGGCTGCATTGCACTGTGTTGGAAACCGACCTACTGGGTCTGCAAGAGGATAAGAATCCAAAGGATAGGAGGCAAAGTCTCAAGGGTCAAGTTCATAAGTTCATTAGTGATAGCAGTAGAATTAGGCCATTTGGCCCATCGGGTCTACTCCGTCATTCAATCATGGCTGATCTATCTTTCCCTCTTAACCCCATTCTCCTGCCTTCTCCCCATAAACCCCTGACACCCTTACTAATCAATAATCAATCTATCTCTGCCTTAAAAACATCCATTGGACTTTGCCTCCACAACCTTCTGTGGCAATGAATTCCACTGATTCCCCATCCTCTGACTTAAGAAATTCCTCCTAATCTTCTTTCTAAAGCAAAATCCTTTCATTCTGAGGCCATGACGTCTGGTCCTAGTGGAAACATCCTCTCCGCATCCACTCTATCCAGGCCTTTCACTATTCGGTAAGTTTCAATGAGGTCCCCCCCTCATCCTTCCAAATTCCAGTGAGTACAGACAGGCCCAGTGCTGTCAAATGCTCATCATATGTTAACCCACTCATTCCTGGGATCATTCTTGTAATGATCAAGTGTTTGTGATTGTCACGTGTACTGTCAATGGAACAACAACAGTATCTCATATTTTTCTCAGGCAGGTTATAACCCAGCAGTATGAATATTGGTTTTAAGTAACCCCGTCATTCCCTCTTTCCCCGCCTCTCCCCCACCCCAGTCACCCTGCCAGTTCCACTGTTCACATCCATGAATGCCTTCGTTATCACCTCTTCCACAGCCAACAATGGACCATTGTGGGCTCCACCTTTCCTTGGTCATCAGTGTTGGCTCTGATTTGTTCTCAACCTTTTTACACCTCTAATTTCCTCGCCCCCCTGACTCACAGTCTGAAGAAGAGTTCCGACTCGAAAAACGTCACCTATTCCTTTTCTCCAGAGATGCTGCCTGACCCGCTGAGTTACTCCAGCATTTAGTGTCTATCTTCGATGTAAACCAGTTCCACCCCACACAATGAAATTCTTGCTGCAGCTTTACAAGCCCAATAATGCAAAAATACACTCATAAATATACAATAATGAATAATACAATAAATTAATAATCAGTAATATTCAATAACCTATGCAAAACCAAAGGTGGTAGTGCAACCTAAACAAAGTCTACTGGCTCCATTACACTGTGAAAGAAGCATACCTTCCATCTGACCAGGAGGCAAGTCTCAAGAGTATTTACTTGTCATAAGTACCGCCAGTGGATAATGAAATCTTACTTGCTGCAGATTTACAGTGATTTACAGGCCCATTAAAAGGCCATAATCAATAATAGATTAAATTAATAATCAGGAACATGACCATAATTGTACAAAGCCAAAGTACATGGTACAGTTAGGGAGGCACGGTGGTGCGAGGGTAGAGTTGCTGCCTCACAGCTCCGGACACCCTGGTTCGATCCCGACTACGGGTGCTGTCTGTACAGAGTTTGTATGTTCTCCCTGTGACCTGGGGGGCTTTTCTCCAAGATCTTTGGTTTCCTCCCACACTCCAAAGACGTATAGGTTTGTAGGTTAATTGGCTTGGTATGTGTGTGTAAATTGTCCCTCGTCTGTGTAGGGAAGTGTTGATGTGCGTGGACTTGGTAGCCCGAAGGGCCTGTTTTCATGCCTAAAGTCTTAGTTTAGTTTTAGTTTTAGAGACACAGCACGGAAACAGGCCCTCCGGCCCACCAATTCCACGCTGACCAGCGATCACCCCGTGCACTAGTTCTATCCTACGTGCCAGGGGCAATATAACAACTTACTGAAGCCAATTGACCTACAAACCTGCACGTCTCTGGAGTGTGGGATGAAACCGGAGCACCCGGAGAAAGCCCACGCAGTCACAGGGAGAACGTACAAAACTCCTCACAGACAGCACCCGCAGTCAGGATCAAACCCGGGTCTCCAGCGCTGTAAGGCAGCAACTCTACTGCTGCGCCACCGTGGCCGTCTTATAAATTTTGAAGGGGGCACACGGACTTGAACCAGGGACCGCTTGATCTGCAGTCTGTTTGATCACTGAGCATTAAACTTGTAAAATAATTCTATACTATCTACGTAGCGCAGCCATTAGAGCTCTCGTACTCCACTTTCAATATTTCAATCCACTGAAAGCAGATTGGATAAAGCAGCTGTTACTGGCATAGGTATTTGGTGCATGCGACTGAGAACAAACTCTAGCAAAATGATCACATTTGCAACTTAAATATTGCAGCACAATCTGAATGAACAGAAGGCAGGGATAACATTTACAAACCAGTATTTTTCCAAGGGGAAAATATCTGGGATGGGAGATTGCAACCTTCACGTGGTCCGCCCTGTTTTGACGAATGCAATCAACCTGGCATGCACAATCAAGTAAGATCAAACAGAACAAGTTGTCTTACGCAAGAAGAAGAAGAAGGGACAATATCTGATGAAAGGTTCTTGACGAATGCCAATAATTACATTGTAAGATTATTCATTGGAAGGTAGAAAACAATATGTGCTTTGGAGGAGTAGTAAGTGTACAAGTGTCCGTTGCAAGATACAGCATGGAAACAGGCCCTTCGGCCCAATTTGCCCATGCTGACCAAGATGTCCCATCTACACTAGT
This sequence comes from Malacoraja senta, assembly GCA_038087875.1. NCBI lineage: Eukaryota > Metazoa > Chordata > Chondrichthyes > Rajiformes > Rajidae > Malacoraja > Malacoraja senta. Next base: position 9,014,845 of record CM075986.1, read on the forward strand.
CCTACAGTGTAGGACTTCCCGTGTTTGGTCCATATCCCTCTCAACCTTTCCTATCCATGTACTAAATGTCTTTTAAATGTTGTGATTGTACCTGCCTCAATGACCTCATCCAGCAGCTCATTCCATATACCTACCACCCTCTGTCGGACAAGGTTGCCTCTCGGGTTCCTATTAAATCTTTTCCCTCTCACCTTAACCTATGACCTCTGGTGCTTGAATCCCCCACTCTAGGTAAACGACCGTGCATCTAGTTCCTGTTTGAAGATGGTTGAGTCTGGTTCATCTTGGACTCCCAGACTGGAAGCTGCATGATCTCCAGGCTCTTTGCACAAGGCAGGTGCAGCTTCTTCTCAACCTAGTCATTGAATGATCTCAGTTTTGAAACGTTTCTCTTCATATAGAACCTTCAGCAAAATATTCCAATGGGAATGTTAGCAAGGATGAATTATCACCAAGCAAAACAGGGAGATGATAGGACAGATAGATAAAGGTTTGGTCTAGAATATAAAACGTTTTGAAGTAAGAGGATGAGTGGGCCATTGACTATTTAGTTCCATGGATTTTTCATTTAGATCATAGCTGATCTCCTACATCAAGACCATATTCCTAAGCATCATCAGACAGACCTGAAGCATCATATGTCCATGCCCTCCAGTGATGCTGCCCGACCTGCTGTTACTCCAGCACTTTGTGTTTTACTCAAGATTCCAGCATCTGCAGTTCCTTATGTCTTCATTTTATTGGCCCGGCTTAATTTAGTTTATTTTAGAGATACAGCGTGGAAACAATCCCTTCAGGTCTCCGAGACCATGGAGACAGCGATCGGCCGTACACTAGTTCTATCCTACACACAAGGGGCAAGTGTGCTATATACTAGGTCTACTATCTACCTCATTGGAGACCCTCGGACTATCTTTGATTCGACTTTACTGGCACAAAACGTTATTCATATTATTCCCTTTGTCATGTATCTGTACACTGCGGACAGCTCGATTGCAATCACGTATTGTCTTTCCGCTGACTGGATAGCACGCAACAAAAGCTTTTCACTGTACCTCGGTACACGTGACAATAAACTAAACTCAACACGTTAGTGTTGATCAACTGTTGCTGTTAATGTTTGCCGCATCTTTAAAGTTAACTTGGGCTTGAGAGTTCACGATATATATATATGGGACTAGAGTGGATATAATGTACGGCAACTGTCCAACAATTTTCATTGCTAAAAAGCACCAAAGGTACAATAAAAACAAAGCAATCATTCAGGATGTGAAATGAATTATATTTGCGGATTCATCGGACCACAGCAAAACCTTGAGGTGTGAATTGAAAGCTGTTGTCTGCATTATCTATATCGAGACAAAATGAGAAATTCTGAATTCAAAAATAAAAGGTTGGAGGGGTCTGCTTTACAGGCAAGTCTTACTGATGAAGCATAAATGAAATTAATTGCAAAATACATGCAAGTAATAATGTGAAAATATATCTGTGGCAGGGGGGTCAAACAGTTCATATTCATGTTCATACTCTGTACAAAAAAAATTAGTTCCAGTCACGTTTACTGCATGTGTTGCAAGATCGCTTCAATATCTTTGCTCTTCATCCTGAATGTCAATGTAATTTCCGTGCCAATATCAGCTCTCCAGACAAATATGTTTCTCCTGCTCTCCGGATAAGAAATTACACTTTTCATCCCATGGTCCCTTCATTACAGACCAATGACTGAACAAAATTAATTCATAGAAACATAGAAAGTAGGTGCAGGAGTAAGCCATTCGGCCCTTCGAGCCAGCGCCGCCATTCAATATGATCATGGCTGATCATCCAAAATCAGTACTCCGTTCCTGCTGTCTCCCCATATCCCTTGATTCCGTTAGCCTTAAGAGCTAAATCTAATTCTCTCTTGAATACATCCAGTGAATTGGCCCCCACTGCCTTCTGTGGCAGAGAATTCCATACATTCACAATCTGGGTGAAAAGGTTTTCCCTCACCTCAGTCCTAAATAGCCTACCCCTTATTTTTTAAATTCATTTAAGTTTTAGAGATACACCATGGAAATGGGTCACTAAGATCCATGCTTGACTATTGATCACCCAATTCACACTAGTTCTATGTTATCTTCCTATCTCTACACTTCATCAGACTCAGGAACAGCTTCTAACCCTTCTGTTATTAGGCTTCTGAACGGTCCTTCCATAAGCTAGTGTACTGTCCGATCCACCTCTACCCCATTGCGGACATTGGACTTTATCTCGGGAACTGGTGTGCTACAATGCTGAGAATATATTCTGCACTCTGTATCTTCCCCTTTGCTGCACTTATTGCACTTGAGTTTGGCTTAATTGTGTTTATATTCACTATTATCTGATTTGATAGCTTTTCACTTTCCTCGTTGTACGTGACAATAATACACCTAAACCAAAGACAATTTACAGAAGGCCAATTAACCACCAAACCCGCACGTCAAACACGGGTCTCTGGCGCTGTGAGGCAGCAACTCTTCCAGCTGCTTGTACCGCCCTGTGTTCTCTCTGAAATGGCCTACTATGTCATGTAGTTCAAGGGCCCAGAAAAGGACAGTAAATGCATGAAACGTCATCAAGCAGAATAAACTAGCAATAAAAATGTTTCCCTCAGCTTGGGGGGTGGCACAGCGATAGAGTTGCTGCCCGACAGCGCCAGAGACCCGGGTTCAATCCTGACTACAGGTGCTGTCTGTACGGAGTTTGTACGTTCTCCCCATGACCACGTGGGTTTTCTCCGGGTGCACCGGTTTCCTCCCACACTCCAAAGACGAGCAAGTTTGTAGCTTAATTGATTTCTGTAAATTGTCCCAAGTGCATGGGGTAGAACTATTGTATGGGTGATCCCTGATTGGCAATGAATGGGATGGAGGGAAGGCATTCCAGCAGGACCTTTCAGTGAACTTTTGTAACTTTGGCAGTGCCAGAAACATGGCGACACTTGCTTACTGCCCAGGTGAGGTCTGGCCCAGGTGAGGTCTTGCCCAGGTGAGGTCTGCCCAGGTGAGGTCTGCAGTAAGATGTTACCGAGTTGTATGCAAAAGCAAAGCATTTCACTGCACCTTGGTACGTACGGAAATAAAGTATCATTGATTCATTGAAATCTGGTTTGACATTTGGAAATGAAGGGAAAAAAAGATAGGCAGGCTACAGGACATCACAAAGTGGGTCTTTCATTGATTTGCTGTCACCTGCTCCACGACAGTAATACAAGCACTCTCATATTGTTTTAACTTCGTGCATCTTTCACGGGGTGGACCTGGCATCACAAATCAACAGCACCATCCTCAGACTAATAGCTCCGTTCAGACTGCAGCCAAGCTAGACCCAGAGAAACGAGTCTAATGACTTGTTGGAGCAGGCAGCTTTCCAGATGAAAGCCAATCCATCCTGAGGGATGGCAGTCAGAGCTTAAGTCACTTCTCCGAGATTATTCAAACAGGTCATTGAAAGATGTGTCTGCATTGTGAGGCAGGGACTGCGAATGTTTGTCATTGTCTAATGAAAGGCTCGCAAATGAACAAATATCAGGACTGCGGGGCTGAGACAAGAAAGCACACCGACCGACACCACTTCTTCCCTAGAGGGCCCAAACCATTGTCTGTCCACCTCCACCAGAGATGCTGCCTGGCCCGCTGAGTTTCTCCAGTGCCTTTTTTTGTTAGATACATAGAAAATAGGTGCAGGAGTAGGCCATTCGGCCCTTCGAGCCTGCACCGTTGTTGTTGTTGTTGCTTGGGACAGGTACATAGATAGGAAAAGTTTGGAGGAACATGGGCATAATGCCGGCAATGGGACTGGCTTAGAAGGGTCGCTGTATCTCGGTACATGTGACAATAAACTAAACTTAAAGAAGTAGAAGAAAGCATAGATTATTTGGCCCCCTGCACCGACTCTATAGCTCAAGAAAATCATGGCTGAACTATAATTTTAACACTGCTTTCAGAATCAGAATCAGAATCAGAATAGTACTTTACTTGCCAAGTATGTTTTGCAACTTACGAGGAATTTCATTTGCCAGGTCAGTCATACAAATAAAAAGCAACAGACCATACAACACACATTTTAACATGAACATCCACCACTTTCCTGCACTAAATGTATGTTCCTTAATCCCTAAATGCTCAAGGACCTACCTGTAGCAACTGTCTTGAATGTACTCAGCAGTTGAGGAGCCAGAACCTTTGTATAGAAAACTCCATGGATCCACCACCGTCTTAATGAAGAGATCTTCCCAGCTCTGGCCTGCTTGGTCATCCCCTCATTAATCTATCAACCAGGTGGTCCTATAAACAGTGTATCACCATGGCAAGGAAGAGAGACCTAAAATGCTGGAGTAACTAAGCAAGTCAGGCAGTATCTCTGGAGAAAGGGAATAGGTGATGTTTCGGGTTGAGACCCTTCTTCAGAATGAGAGTCAGGGGAGAGGGAATCTAGAGGTCTGAAAAGGTACAAAGAAGAAATGAATAAATGGTATGAAAAGAACAAATCAAAGCCAGCAACAATAATCAAGGAAAGGTGGAGCCCACAATGGTCCATTGTTGGCTGTGGAAAGGGTGATAACGAGTGGATACAAACAGTGAAACTCAACAGGATGACAGCGAAACTAATACAATGACTAGGGTGTGGGAGGGACAGAGAGAGAAAGGGGATGCAAGGGTTACTTGAAGTTAGAGAAATCAACATTCATACCTCTGGGATGTAAGACGTCCAAGCAAAATATGAGGTGCTGTTCCTCCAATTTGTGTTGGGCCTCACTCTGCAGTAGAGGAGGCCCAGGACAGAAAGGTCAGTGTGGGAATGGGAAGGGGAGTTAAAGTGTTTGGCAACAGGGAGATCGAGTATGCCAAGGCGGACTGAGCGAAAGTGTTCAGCGAAACGATCGACCAGTCTACGTTTGGTCTCGCTGATGTGTAAGAGTCCAGACCTGGAACCGCGGAAACAGCAGATGAGGTTGGACGAGGTGCAAGTGAACCTCTGCCTCACCTGAAAGGACTGTCAGGGGGCCTTCTAACTTCAGGGGGCCTTCTAACTTTTCCAGTCACAATGAAGTGTTTCGACCTAAAACATTAAATATTCTCCACTGCTCTGCCCGATGCTGAATATTCCCGGCATTTATTTTCAGATTTTATTTTTATTTATTTATGATTGCTTATAAATTTGCGATTCAGATGGTCTGACAGCATTTTAATGGTGCTGGCTGTGAGCAAGTCACGTCCTGTTGCTGCTTCCACCACAGTCACAGAAGCTAAACTCAAGTGGGCAAGGGACTCCATATCACTGTGGATGCACGGCACATAATGAGCACCAGTTCTACATTGAAGTGGTTACTCTTGTTTATCCAAGAAACTGAATTTATTCAGTTCCATTAACGTGTGTTAAAAAAAAGGCACAGCAAAGGTACTGGAAGTTAATGAAAAGAAAGAATGGTTGGTCTTTCATAATGGCTTTCTGGGGTGTATTTTCGTCAGAATATAATTGGACAAAGCAACAAGTCAAGGGTCAAGGTAGTCAGAAGCTTGGTCAATTTGGGCGGCAAGGTGGCGCAGCGGTAGAGTTGCTGCCTCACAGCGCCAGAGACCCTGGATCGATCCTGACTACGGGTGCTGTCTGTACGGAGTTTGTACGCTCTCCGGGTGCTCCGGTTTCCTCCCACATTCCAAAAACGTACAGGTTTGTAGGTTAATTCGCTTGGGTAAAATTGTTGCTAGTGTGTAGGATGCGAAATTGGGATGCCATAGAACTAGTGTGAATGGGTGATCAATGTTCGATGGGGACTCCGTGGGATATTGGTGGAAGGGGTTGGGTTTAGAGGGGGGGAGGGGGGGGAGGGGGAGGAGGGGTGAGAGGAAAAGGATTAAATGAGTGTGCATTCAGGTCGGGAGAAGGGAGAGTGTTGGGATGGGTTGGTTGTAGGCTAGTTATTTAAAAAATTGAGAATTCAAAGTAAGTTTCTTGTGCGGTCAGAGAGAACAAATCAAAATGGTTTTCAATATAATGCTGTTATCTTCCACATAAGTTCATAAGTGATAGGAGCAGAATTAGGCCATTTGGCCCATCAAGTCTCCTCTGCCATTCAATCATGGCTGATCTATCTCTCCCTCCTAACCCCATTCTCCTGCCTTCTCCCCATAACCTCTGACACCCGCACTAATCAAAAATCTATCTCTGCCTTAAAAATATCCATTGACTTGGCCTCCACAGCCTTCTGTGGCAATGAATTCCACAGATTCACCACCCTCTGATTAAAGAAATTCCTCCTCATCACCTTTCTAAAAGAACGTCTAATTCTGAGGCTATGACCTTTGGTCCTAGACTCTCCCACGAGTGGAATCATCCTCTCCACGCCCACTCTATCCAGGCAATTACATGGGAAATAGGAACATGAAGATAGGTACATTAGAAATGAAATTTTAAATGATTCTGTCGAATCTAACATTCAGATACTGAATAAAGACTTTGTCATAGTCGTAGAGTCATAGAGTGTGGAAACAGGCCCTTCGGCCCAACTTGCCCACACCGTCCAACATGTCCCAACTACACTAGTCCCACCTGCCTGCGCTTGGTCCATATCCCTCCAAACCCGTCCTATCCATGTACCTGTCTAACTGTTTCTTAAACGTTGGAATAGTCCCTGCCTGAACTACCTCCTCTGGCAGCTCGTTCCATACACCCACCACCCTTTGTGTGAAAAAAGTTACCTTCAGATTCCTATTAAAACTTTTCCCCTTCACCTTAAACATTTGTCCTCTGGATTTTTTTTTGTAATTTTTGTATATTTTTTTTAAAGTCTGCAAGACTTACGTCAAAGCAATTCACGTTCTTTGCTGTGTTGACTTACTATTTGAGATTCAGCATTTATTTTGCTCACACAACACTGAGATGAAGGATCAGTTTATCTCTTTTCACTGCTGATTGAGGAAGGAATGTTACTCTGGAACACATGAGTAGACACAAAAAGCTGGAGTATCTCAGCGGAACAGGCAGCATCTCTGGAGAGAAGGAATGGGTGACGTCTCGGGTCGAGACCCTTCTTCAGACTGAAAGTCACGGGAAAGGGAAACGAGAAATATAGACGATGATGTAGAGAGATATGGAACAAATGAATGAAGAAGGGTCTCGACCCGAAAGGTCACCCATTCCTCCGCTCCTGAGATGCTGCCTGTCCAGCTGAGTTACTCCAGGTTTTTGTGTCTATCTTCGGTTTAAACCAGCACCTGCAGTTCCTTCCTACACAGGGGCACATGGGTGGCAGTCTTTGATTCAATAATCTGATGGATCCATCAAACCAATCCTTGGATTAGGAGAATGTGGCCTTGGCTGACCCCCTTATCTCAAAGGCATTACCTCCAACAACAGAGCAACCTAGAGCATTGCCTGGTGGACCAATATTGAACCTACACACCTCCAGATCCAGGACAGTTTCTTCCCAGCTATTATTAGGCAACTGAACCATCCTGCCGCAACCAGAGAGCAGTCCAGAACTACTATCTACCTCTTTGATGCCCCTCGGACTATCCTTGACTGGACTTTGCTGGCTTTATCTTGCACCAAATGTTATTTCCTTATCCTGTTTCCATAACTGTAAATTGATTGATTGTTTTTTTTAATAAATTTTTTTATTATTGGAGATAAGTACACAATTTATTTACATCATTACAGTCTGACATTTTTAAATTGATAATATTATCAATTATTATTACATTGTCTCCAATACCTTTTGCCTTTTTTTTTTTTTTTTAAACTAAATAGAACTAAAGAGATAGATGAAGTAAAGAAAGAAAAGAAAGAAAAGAAGAATTTAAAAAAAAAAGAGAGAAAATAGTTAAAGAAGAATGGAAAAATTTATTGAAATAAAAAACTTCATTCGAGATATGTTCGTACATTTCAGAGTATAGCATTTCATCCATTCTTTAGACCGAGTTCTAGTCAGGTTCCTGTGCTGAACTATTCTGACCCTTTAAGTAATCAATAAAAGGAGACCATGTTCCTACGAATAATTCCTGTTTGTCCAACAGGGAAAATCTGATTCTTTCCACGTTTAAGGTCTCCGTCATTTCTATAATCCACATTTTGATTGTGGGGGCCGTAGGGCCTTTCCAAAATTTTAGAATTAATTTTTTTCCTGTTATTAAACTATAATCAATAAATTTCTTTGTGTTGTTCTAAATGTTTGATTTAATTCTAATATTCCGAGTATTATTAATTTTGGATCTGGGTCCATTTGTGTGCCGGTTACTTTAGATATTATACTGAAAATATTTACCCAGAATTTTTTAATTTTTATACAGTTTGCAAACATATGAGATAATGAAGCTTCTAAATGTTGACATTTATCACATATAGGTGAGATATGTTGAAAATTTTTATGTAGTTTTGTTTTTGAATAATGTAACCTATGTATTACTTTAAATTGTATTAGAGAATGTCTGGCGTTTAGTGAGCATTGATGTATGTGTTGTAAACTTTCTTCCCAAGTATCTTTCGTTATTACTTGATTTAATTCTTCTTCCCATGTTTGTCTGTGTAATTCCGTCGAAGGAATGTCACTGTCTAATAAGATATTATATATATAAGATATTAATTTTTCTGTATTAGGATGTTTGTTCCAACATTCATCAAGAATTTCTGAATTTCTAAATCGAAAATTTTGAGAGTTCGATTTTACATAATCTCTAAGTGATTGATTGTAATCATGTATTGTCTTTCTTCTGACTGGTTAGCACGCAACAAAAAGCTTTTCACTGTACCTCCGTACACATGACAATTAACTGAACTGAACTGAACTGGGCTGAGCAGGGGGGAAGGGGGGGTGGGGGGGAGGGGAGGGAGAAGTTATTTAAAATTAGAAAATTCAACATTCATAGCGCTGGGTTGTAAGCTACCCAAGCAAAATATGAGTCGCTGTTCCGCCAATTTGCGTGGGGCCTCACACTGGCAATGATGTTGGACAAATTGAAATTATGGTCAAGAGATGCAGCACAGCACAGATTCAGGCTCTTCAGCCCATCAAGATCATGCTGACCATCACCTACACTACTCCCATTTATTTTAGTTTAGTTTCGAGATACAGCATGGAAACAAGCCCTTCAGCCCACTGAGTCCACACCGACCAGCAATCACCCGTTTACACTAGTTCTATGTTATCCCACTTTCTCATACACTTCCAAGACATTGGGGGCAATTTTGACAGAAGCCAATTAGCCTACAAACTGCATGTCTTTAGGATGTGGGAGGAAACCGGAGCACCCAGAGGAAATCCACGCGGTCACAGAAAGAAGGTGCAAACTCCACACAGACAGCACCCGTGGTCAAGATTGAACCCGGATCTCTGGCACTGTGAAACAGGAGCTCTACCAGCTGTGCCCAACTTCTCCAGCCTCTTCCTTAAAGAAAAGACGACGTGCTTGGAACCTACACTTAAGCCGTACGCAAAGCTTTTTGGAATTTTTTTAGCCCAAAGACAAAGGTTTACGATGAGGGGGAAAAGATTGAACAGGAACCTGAGGGATAACTTTTTTTCCACGTAGGTTGGTGGGTGTATGGAACGAGCTTCAATGAGACATTTTAACAGGTAAATGGATAGAGGTTTAGAGGAAATATGGGCCAAGTGTGGGCAGATGGGACTAGTGTAGCTAGGGCATGTTGGTAGGGATGGGCAAGTTGGGCCGAATGGGCCCTTTTCCATGCTGTATGACTATGACTAAGTATTTGAAATCAGGGGGCATATTAAGGTGGACAAGTCCTACATTTTTAAGATGTGAACTCTAATGGAAACTAGAGTATCAAATACTAGAGGAAATAGCTTAAAGATGAGAAGGCAAATACTCAAGGGGATGTGCGGGGCAGTTGGGAAAAGCATAGATAGGGCATGTTGGTCGGTGTGGGCAAGTTGGGCCGAAGGGCCTGTTTCCATGTCGTATGAGTCTATGACTACAGTTCCAATAAAAACACGGCCTTTGTCGTCAGAGATCTATTGACGTCCTTGCTCTCAGCACTGATAGAAATGACCTTTCTTCTAGTTGGAGGCCACTTCACTTGCATGTCCACAGATATCAGCATTGGCCAAGGACATGTAGCTTAGTGCTACTTCCTTAAGGGGCATCAGCTGTCGAGAATTCTTAAGTACTGAATAGCTTTTCCAGATGAATGTAGCCCAAAGCTACTGTACATCTAGCAGCCCCGACACAGCTACAGTGTGCTCAGTGAGGCTCAGCAACATTGCCAACCTTCGTGGTAAAAGGACACAAATGTGTTGGCGTGAATCAGCAGGTCAGGCAGCATCTCTGGAGAACCCGGATAGGTGGCCTTTCACCTATCTAGAAGTGCAGAGAATTGTGGACGCAGCCCAGACCATCACGCAAACCAACCTCCCTTCCATTGACTCCATTTACGCCTCACGCTGCCTCAGCAAGGCCAGCAGCATAATCAAGGACCAGTGGCACCCCGGTCATTCCTCCTTCTCCCCTCTCCCGTCAGATGGTGGGGGCACGGTGGCGCAGCGGTAGAGTTGCTGCTTACAGCGAATGCAGCGCCGGAGACCCGGGTTCGATCCTGACTACAGGTGCTGTCTGTACGGAGTTTGTACGTTCTCCCCGTGACCTGCGTGGGTTTGTACAGGTTTGTAGGTTAATTGGCTTGGTAAATGTAAAAATTGTCCCTAGTGGCTATAGGATAGTGTTAATGTGCGGGGATCGCTGGTCGGCGCGGACCCGGTGGGCCGAATGGGCCTGTTTCCACGCTGTATCTCTAAACTAAACTAAAAACTAAACGAGGTATAGAAGCGTGAAAACACACACCTCCAGATTTAGGGACAGTTTCTTCCCAACTGTCAAAAGGAAACTGAACCATTCTGGCAACAACTAGAGAGTGGTCCTGACTTACCATCTACCTCACTGGAGACCCTCGGACTATCTTTAATTGGACTTTACCTTGCACTAAACGTTATCCCCTTGATCATGTATCTGTACACTGTGGATGGCACGATTGTAATCATGGATTGTCTTTCCGCTGACTGGTTAGCACGCAACAAAACCTTTCCACCATACCTCGGTGCACGTGACAATAAATTAAACTTAACCTGCTGAGTTACTCTAATAATTTGCATCCTTTTGTGTAGAAAACCAGCAACTGCAGTTCCTTGTTTCTACATTCTAAAATCTGAGGGAAACCTGATTAACCATTGATGTTCCAAAGATATTACCCAAAGCTACTCACAACCAGAACCTGAACACAATGCTTCCCTATAGATTTTCATTTATTTTTTAAGTTTAAAGATACAGCACGAAAACATGCCCTTCAGTCCACCATCGATCACCCATTCACACTAGTTCTATGTTATTCCACTTTCTCATCCACTACTTACACTCTAGGGGCAACTTACACACTCAGGGCCAATTAACCTACAAACCTGCACGTCTTTGCGATGTGGAAGAGAGCCTCTGCACCTGAGGCTATTATGATGTTGTTTTAGGTTGACTAGGACTGGATGCTCAATATTTCACGTTATAGGATCTTCCGAAACAACAGGCCATGGAGAAAGTAGGTAGGGTAGTGCTATTAATGAAGGAGGGGAGCAGAGTGGGTTAGAGTTTAGAGTTACAGCGTGGAAACAGAACCTTCAGCCCAACGACTCCATGCCTACCATTGATCACCGCACACATGTCCCATGTTCTCTCACTTTTGCATCCTACACACTAGGGGCAATTTATAGAGGCCAATTAACCTACAAACCTGCACGTCTTTGGGATGTGGGAGGAAACTGGAGCACCAGGTGTTAACCCACACAGTCACGGGGAGAACGTGCGATCTAAATGCAGACAGCGCCCCAGGTCAGGATGGAACCCGGGTCTCTGGCGCTGTGAAGCAGCAGCTCTACCCGCTGCACCACCGTGCTGCACTGGTCGTCACGTGTCCACATTAAATGGTTTAAAGCAGAGAAATCACTCACTGTCAAGGGAGAGATGCTGCCATGGCAAACAGTTGGATTTAATTTGAAACAGAAACACAGTCAATATTGACATTCTGTCAAATGTGATCGCCCAATCTTGACTATCAGTGGGAGTTCAGGATTCAATCTTCCTTTCTAAGCTCCTTGTGCTAAGTAGTATCACCTCATCCAAAATTATCTTATAGCAAAGTCTCACATTCTCAAAGTACACAAGCCTGGTTTAGTTTGGAGATACAGCGCAGAAACAGGCCCTTCAGCCCACAGAGTCCACACCGACCAGTGATCCCCGCACACTTACACCATCCTACACACACACGAGGGACAATTTTCCAATTTTTACCAAAGCCAATTAGCCTACAAACCTGTATGTCTTTGGGGTGTCGGATGAAACCGGAGCTCCTGGAGAAAACCCACGCAGGTCAAGCGGAGACGTACAAACTCCGTACATACAGCACCCATATTTGGATCGAACCCGGGTTTCTGGCGCTGCGAGGCAGCAACTCTACCACTGCACCATCGTGCCACCCTTTGTTCTCCACTTCCTCATTCTTCTCTGCAGCTTAAAATGTAGTGCAGTGGAGAAACAGGCCCTTCAGCCCAACTTATCTGTGCCAACCAGGATGCCCATCTAAGCCAGTCACATTGCCGGCATTATGCCCATATTCCTCCAAATTTTTCTTATCCTTGTACCTGTCCCAAGCCAAGTCAACAAGGTACTGGGCGAACACAGTGGGTCAGGCAGCAACTCTACCGCTGCGCCACCGTGCCACCCTTGCATGAAGCACTGGGGGGAAAAAATCCATTACATTTGATGCCATGAATCCTTCAGTTTCTTTATGTGCTTTTTCAAACATTTTACAAGGGAAAAATTAGCAAATAGAACAAACAGTTCACAACCAGATGTGGCAATTCAGATTCTGAGTGTTCCTTTAGGTGGCCACTTTATTTGGTACATTGAATGAAAAGTATTAGGTTTGATCAATTTTATGAGAGCTGATCAAATTATGTTTGGGAACAGTGCTGTGGGCATTCGATGACTCGGTGGATATTATATTCTGCTGCATACAATCTCTAAGTGTCTGAATACAGATCACAAGCAGTTATAGGAAGGAATTGACCTTCTACGTATCTTGGACCCAAGTTATAAAGATTTAACTTAAAAAATTGTCATTGTCACTGAAAACACGAGGCTTCTCTGGAGAAAAGGAATAGGTGACGTTTCGGGTCGAGACCCTTCTTCAGACTGAAGGGCCTGTCCCACTTAGGCTATTTTTTCGGTGACTGCCGGCGACTGTCATAGTCGTAGCAGGTCGCCGTAAAACCGGCGACTGGACACCCCTACGACAATGTCTACCACAATGTCTGCAACAGCCTACCACCTAGTCGACGTCAAGCTACGGCAAACTACCGACAAGCAGCGAATCATTAGGACGTCCACCTACGACCACACCTGCGACAACCTACGTCCACCCGTGACAAGCTGCGACAAGGTAAGACAATTCAGCCGCCGGTACCTGTCGCCGGTTGACGTAGGTTGACGTAGGTAGTCGCCAATGGAATTCAACGGTCAGCACCGGCGACAACCTACGTCATCCTGGTTACAACCTATGACAGAACCTACGTCAGGAGAAGACAAGCTTCATTGGCGTCAAGCCAACTGTCGCCGACGGTCGCCGAAAAGTTTTGAACATTTCATATTCTAGCGGCGACCATAAAAACGCTACGACTCTTTGGGCGACTTGAGGAGACGACTCACGACCATACAGGCGACACCCCGCGACCTTGTGTCGACAGCCTAGTCGCCTGTGGTCGCCTAAAAAGTGGGACAGGGGCATGAGAGTCAGGGGAGAGGGAAACGAGAGATACCGAAGGTATATAGAACAAGTAAATGAAAGATATGTAAAAAGCAACGATGATCAAAGAAATGTGAAGCCCACAATGGTCCATTGTTGGCTGCGGGAAAGGTGATAATGAGTTACACAGACAGTGGAAACCCAACGGAATGACAGTGAAACTAGTACGATGAATGTTCAACTGCAGAATCACCATTTTCTTTGAGATGCCATTTTAAATCATTCGCAGCCTCACACGATTCCTGTCATCATGAATTCAAATTACATGAACTACTGCCTTGTACGAAGGCAGAAATAATTCTGCGTTTACAAAAGGGGATCTCATATTAATTTTCCTCAGTTTCTGTTTTTCCGCTGTGTCAGATGGGATTTGGTGGATAGAAGCTGATATTAATAAAGTAGGATAAAAAAATATGATTTACTGTTGGGAAGTAAAGCTGCTGTAGGAACAAGGAACTGCAAATGTGTAGGAAGGATGTTGGTTTAAACCGAAGATAGACACAAAAAGCTGGAGTAACTCAGCGGGACATGCAGTATCTCTGGAGAGAAGGAATGGGTGACATTTCAGGTCGAGACCCTTTGGTGCTGGAGGGTCAACCTACACCTCACTTTCAAAGTTTTCTCACCCCTCCTAGAATCAGTCTGAAGTAGGGTCCCGACCCAAAACATTGTCTCTCTGTATCGTCCAGAGATGCTGCCTTTCCTGTTGAGTTCCTCCAGCACAGCATGTATGCAAGGTTCCAGTGTCTGCAGGGCCTAGTGTCTTCTGCATGCTGGTTGGGTCCCAGCCTACTTACTGTTCCATAGTGTGGTTACAGTCATGAACTCATCATGGGCCCCAGACAAATATTCAGCATGAACATGGTGGGCCAAAGGGGCCTGTCTCTGTGTTATATGTGCTGTCTCCATGAATTTACTTTTAGACTTTAGAGATTCAGCGCAGAAACAGGAACGTCAGCCCACCGAGTCCACGCCAACCATCAATCACCCTGCACACTAGCATTATCCTACACACCAGACACGATTTATAAAGTACACAAAAGTGCTGGAGAAACTCAGCGGGTGAGGCAGCATCTATGGAGCGAAGGAAATAGGCAACGTTTCGGGCCGAAACCCTTCTTCAGACTGATGTAGGGTGGGGGGGGGGGGGGGGGGGGGCGGCGAGAAGAAAGGAGAAAAGAAGAGGAGGAGCCAGAGGGCTGAGGGAGAGCTGAGAAGTGGAGGAGACAGCAAGGGCTACCGGAAATTGGAGAAGTCAATGTTCATGCCACTGGGGTGCAATATTAACGAAGCCAATGAACCTACAAAGCTGCACGTCGATGGAGTGTGGGAGGAAACCGGAGGACCCGGAGAAAACCCACTTGGGTCAGATCCAGCTCAGATGTTATACCCGCGCGGTCACAGGGAGAACGTACAAACTCCATACAGACAACACCCGTAGTCAGGATCGAACCCGGATCTATGGCGCTGTAAGGCAGCAACTCTACCGCTGCGCCACCGTGCCGCCCCCTGACTCTCAGTGCTTGGGTCAGATCCAGCTCGGATGTTATACCCAAGCAGAGTTCTAAAGGCAAGGAATCGATAGCTTTCCATAATTAGTCCAGTTGATGTGTGTGATGTTAAGAACGGGTTTGCAGAGACTGCAAGAAGAGCAGCCACTGGTGTCTAACGAGGACATTGTGTCATCGAGGTCCTGGATACAAGACATGATTTACAGCAGGACTCACAGCCAAGTCAGTTTACCCAGCACAATTCTTTTTAAAAAAAAATACTTTCAGTCTCCAAAGTCAGTTTTTTATTAAAAGTCTGCAAAATGCAACATATATCCAGAATCAGAAGCTCATCCGTCACCTATTCCTTTTCTCCAGAGATGCTGCCTGAGCCGCTGAGTTTCTCCAGCATTTTGTGTCTCTCTTCAGTTTAAACCAGAATCTGCAGTTCCTTCCAACAGAGAGCCGAGGCGTACGCCAAACAAAATGCAATCCCTGTCACTAATGGCATTGAAATTCCCTGGAAATCTGTGATAGAATGATAGAGTGATACAGCGTGGAAACAGGCCTCTCGGCCCAACTTGCCCACACTGACCAACATGTCCAGCTGCACAAGTCCCATCTGCCTGCATTTGGCCCACATCCCTCTAAACCCTACAATGGAGGAGGCCCAGAGCAGAAAGGTCACCATTGGGATGGGAAGGGGAGTTCAAATGGTGAGCAACCAGGAGATCCAGTCGGCCTTTTCTGGGCCTCCTACATTCCATCATCTGGCTTCATAACTCTTCCATTACCGTCTGTTTCCCACCTTCTGCTTTTATCTCTGGCACTTGTTCCAGCCATCTGCCTATTTAAAATAAAATCTCTCACCTGTGTCTATCATTACCTGCCATGCTTTGTCCTGCCTCTCCTCTCCCCCAGCTTTCATCCTCACCCCTCTGCACAGTCTGAACAAGGGTCCAAATCCGACAAACGTCACCTATTCTCCAGAGATGTCCTCCAGAGATGGTGCCTTATCCGTTGAGTTATTCTAGTACCTTGCGTAAGCCAGCATCTGAGATTTCTTGTTTCTACATGTGATGGGTGGATACTGTTGATTGGAACTGCATGTATCAGTTCATTGCCACCGCCTTTCCAATTGGTCTTCCCTTTCTAACTATCTTCTCACTCTCCTGCCTTAGATTGAACCTTCCAGAGCCCACACTCAGATCTCCATCATTTCATTTATCCGGCAACTGAACCATCGCAACCCCAACTAGAGATTGGGCCTGACCTACCATCTACCTCTTTGGAGACCCTCGAACAATCTTTGATCAGACTTTACCTTGCACTAAACAAAATACGCTTTATCTTGTAATCAGATCATAATCATAATAGTACGTCACTAGCCAAGTATGTTTGGCAACATACAAGGAATTTGATTTGCCATACAGTCATACCAATAAAGAGCAACAAGACAAAAGATCAGTCTGAAGAAGGGTCTCGACCCAAAATGTCACCTATTCCTTCACTCCATAGCTGTTGCCTCACCCGCTGAGTTTCTCCAGCTTTTTTGACCACCTCCGATTTTTCCAGCATCTGCAGTTCTTTCTTAAACATCTGTTCATTGTGGACGGCTTGATTCGAATCATGCATACTTCATAAGTTCATAAGTTATAGGATCAGAATTAGGCCATTCGACCCATCAAGTCTACTCCACCATTCAATCATGGCTGATCTATCATCCCCTCTCAACTCCATTCTCCTGCCTTCTCCCCATAACCCCAGACCACCGTACTAATCAAGAATAGTCTTTCTGCTGACTGGATAGCACGCAACAAAAAAAGCTTTGCACTGTACCTCAGTAGATGTGACAACAATAAACTAAAGAACAAATAAAGTTAGGTTTAGTACATTGCAGTACATTGTCAGTAAAGCTTTCACTCCATCAAAGTAGATGCTCAAATCCAGCATTCAAACAGGCACTGTTGCCAATTTTTGTAGGTTCTATCTGCAAATGCAGTGCACTTCTGATTGCCAAAATCTTTGATTATTATTGGGCATATCTTGAACATCATTGATAGAGAATGGTTGTTTGTGATATTCGAATCTCCTGGAGGGCGGCCAGTTTGCTTGAAAAGACACAGCTCCAGCAAAACTAAATCCCAATACCTTCCAGAAGAAAGTAGGTTTGTCAGACATAAATATTCAGCAGCTCCACACTCTGCAGCATGTACCTTCCAAATGGAGCACTTCAATAAATGCCGTGGGCATCTTCAGCAGCACCTCACAAAGCCCATCATCTCTGCTGACTAAAAGGACATGCAAGTCTCAGCCACAGGGAACATAGAGCAGTACAGCACAGGAACAGGCCCTTCAGCCCAACATGATGCCAAGTTAAACTCATCCCCTCTGCTTGCACGTGATCCATATCCCTCCTGATGGGAGGATATGCCCGCGTGCCCGCGGTGGGTGCCGGTGGACAGTCGGGGACCCGCCACCGAGAGAACAGGGGGACCCGGCGTGGGGGGGGGGGGGGGGCAGAGGCACCCAGAACAAAAAGGGGCCATTGGGGACCACAGTGAACACTTTTGTGACTTTGTCGACGCCCTTTACTTGGCCCCTTTTTGCATACCTTGTGCATGGTGTTCCTGCACCTGCATGAGGCTTCAACTACTTTTTAACCAAACCAATTCTTGCTGACAACAGCTCTGCTGAGATCCTAAGGGTTTGTTCAATTTGATTGCGCTCTTTGCTGTAACTAGGTCACTATGTCTCTTGCAAAGTACATTTATCTTCGGGACAGCGCCGACTCAATATTTCACGCTGTGGAATTTATTTTGTCCCATAAAACTGGGCTACATTTGTTGCCTGTGTCAATGATTGGGAAATTGTGGGGTTCAAAATAGACCTCAGAACAAGGTCAGCACGGTGGTGCAGCGGTAGAGTTGCTGCCTCACAGCGCTAGAGACCCGGGATCGATCCTGACTACGGGTGCTGTCTGTACGGAGTTTGTACGTTCTCCCCGTGACCGGCGTGAGTTTTCTCTGCATGCGTTCTGTTACCTGCCATGCTTTGTCCTGCCTCTCCCCTGTTCTAGCTTTCTTCTCTCACCCGCTTCCCTCACTAAAATCAATCTGTACGTTCTCCCTGTGACCGCGTGGGTTTTCGCCGGGTGCTCCAGTTTCCTCCCACATTGCAAAGATGTACAGGCTTTTTAGGTTAATTGGCTTTGGTAAAATTGTAAATTGTCCCTAGTGTGTGTAGGATAGTGTTAATAAGCGGGGATTACTCGTCGGCACGGACTCTGAGGGCCAAAGAGCCTTGTTTCCACACTGTATCTCCAAACAAAACTATAAAATACAAATTGCATGTCCATAATAAACATATAATGAATTACCCTAAATGTAGACTTTAGAGATACAGCACGGAAACAGGCCCTTCGACCCATTGAGTTCACATCTACCCTGGACACTATCCTATACACTAAGGACAATTTTACAACTTAACTAAGCAAATTAACCCTACAAATCTGCATGTCTTTGGAGTGTGGGAGGAAACCGGAGCACCCGGAGAAAACCCACGCGGTCACAGCGAGAACGTACAAACTCCGTAAAGACAGCACCCGTAGTCAGGATCGAACCTGGGTCTCTGGCGCTGTAAGGCAGCAACTCTACCGGTGACCACGATGGTTAAAATTGCCGTAAAATGCCCTAGTTAAAACTGAATCATCGTTCCCCCCAAACACTTCATCACTTGAAAGGTTTCTCTGCCTGTGAACAGGGACATTGTATCAAACCGACTCGTGGACAGGGCAGTACCACAGGAAACAGCTGGATGCTTTGCAGCTTACCAAAGTAAACATTTGGAGGAGAATTTAATGTTGCCATGGGAATGGAGGAATCTAATCCAAAAATTAAAGGGTTTTTAATATTAAAAAAATACCCAAATACATTTGAATGATATGTAGAATGAAAAACAGGAAGTGCTGGGAATAGTCAGCAGGTCAGGCAGCATCTGTGGAGAGGACAATCAGGGTAATTGGGGTGGCACGGTGGCGCAGCGGTAGAGTTGCTGCCTCACAGTGCCAGAGACCCGTGTTCGATCCTGACTATGGGTGCTGTCTGTACGGAGTTTGTATGTTCTCCCTGTGACCGTGTGGGTTTTCTCAGGGTGCTCCGGTTTCCTCCCACACTCCAAAGACTTGCAGGTTTGTAGCTTAATTGGCTTGGGTAAAATTGTCCCAAGTGTGTAGGATGGTGCTAGTGTACGGGGTGATCGCCGATCGGCGGGGCCTGTTTCCGTGCTGTATCTACATCTCTGTAGATGAGATTTTAAACTGAAAACCCTCTGTCCCCTCGGCTGCAGCTGAAAGATGCCATGGTACTAAGTTGATGAAGGGCAAGAGGTTTCCAATGGATGTCATTTATCCTTGATTCTAGATCCACAAACCAGGGGTATCATCATCTCGCTGTTTGTGGGCCGATTTATCCACATAATTTCCAGCCCTCCGAGCCATTTCATTGACCACAAAATATCTTAAGAAAACCTAAGATCTGAACATCTCCAAACTTGGCCCCGAGCCTTTATCGTTGATGGTGCCCGCTTCACCCAGTGCGAGCAGGGGCCCACGAGCAACCGTCGGGAGCACGGTGACTATCGAGAGCAAGGGGAGGGGGCTATCGGAGGGGGAGAGGACAGCCAAGAGTGAGGGGGGCCATCAGAGAGCTACTTGAGGGGGGAGGGGGGTCCAGTGGGTGGGGGTCGCTGGGAACAAAGGGGGTACCCAGTGAGAGGGAATGCCAATACCCGAAGTGGGAGGGGAGCCTGATGTCATGTGCGGCGGCAGGCAGTATCATTAGTACAGATCTCATTAGTACAGGTGTCAGAGGTTATGTGGAGAAGGCAGGAGAATGGGGTTAGGAGGGAGAGATAGATCAGCTATGATTGAATGGCAGACTAGACTTGATGGGCCGAATGGCCTAATTCTATTTCTATTCCTCATGACCTTATGTTCTGTGAACTTTTGTAACTTTGTCAGCACCAAAACATGACGATACTTGTGTACCGCCTGGGTGAAGTCTGCTGTATGATTTTGCCAGGTTGAATGCACAACAAAGCATTTCACCGCACCTAGGTACACCTGACAAAAAAGTCTCATTGAATCATTGGTCATAGATTACCACAAAAATTAGAGTTCTGTTCAGGCACTAAATTAAAATTTGATTGGACCCGACTTACCGCTGGGCCCAACCCAAACTTGGCCGAAGGAAACTCAATCTACCCAAGGGCGATCAACATCTGACCTACCACATGCAATCTGAAGCCACTCAACCAAGGCCCATCTGAGCCAACTCAACCACGGTCAATTGGAATCCAACCAAGCCAAGACCAATTGGAGGCTGACCAGTCCAGAGCCAATCCAAACGTAACCCACCCGAGGCCATGTAAACATGACCCACCCACCCAATCGGAACCTGACTAACCCACGGCCAATCCTCGTGCCATGCCAATCTGAACTCCACCCAATCATGGCCAATCTGAAGCCAACTCAACCATGACCAATCTAAACTCGATCCAACCACGTCCAATCCAATGACAACACAAACCTGGCCAATCCAGCCCCAAACCACCCAAGACCAATCTGAACTCGATCCAACCGCATCCAAGCTGAAGCCAACCCAATCAAAGCCAACCTGAATCCTAACCCAACCACAGACACTCCCAAGCCAACCCAAGCCTTGTAGTTTAGTTTAGCTTTAGTTTGGATTAGTTTAGAGATACAGAGCGGAAACAGGCCCTTCGGCCCACCGAGTCTGCACCGACAAGCGATCCCCGCACGTTAACATTATCCTACACACACCATTTTTATTTCTACCAAGTCAATTAACCTACAAACCTGCACGTCTTTGGAGTGTGGGAGAAAACCAAAGATCTCGGAGAAAACCCACGCAGGTCACGGGGAGAATGGGGAGATGTTAGATCTTATTAGATCAGGAACAGCTACTTCCCCACAGCCATCAGGCTATTAAACTCGGCTCGGACAAAACTCTGAACATTAATAGCCAATAATCTGTTTATTTGCACTTTATCAGTTTAATTATTCATGTGTGTATATATTTATGCAATGGTATATGGACACACTGATCTGTTCTGTATTCATGCCTACTATGTTCTGGTGTGCTAAAGCAAAGCAAGAATTTCATTGTCCTATATAGGACACATGACAATAAAACTCTCTTGAACTCTCTTGAACTCTTATTCCATACTAGACCGGACCATCACCAGAATTATAACAGTCTGAAATATGTTATTGATCCAATTGAGAAAGCACGAACTATTGATTGAGAGCAAAGGAACGTGCAATAGCAACACAAAACATTGTGGCTGGGGTGTGGGACGGAGCCAGTTTTCCTGACCCAACATGAACCCAAGTGTTTAATCACATTAAGTCTGGCGTGCTGCGTTCAAATTGGCTGCAGTCTTTCCAGATACACTCATGGCATCCCAAATGTTTCATTAGCCGAAACCTCCATTGGAACAGGCTGGAGATGTTCACCTCTGGAGGTGGAATTAAAGCTTATAGGATGAATGTTAAAAAATAAAATCACTTCCCACCAAGGACACTACGGAAATTTACAGCCCAACCCTTCCCAGGTATTTTCCCTTGCAACCACAGGAGATGCAACACCTGTCACGACACCCCCCTCTCTCACTTCCATCCAGGGCGTATCTTTTGAATGGCGATGAGGACGATTTTTCCACTAGTGGGAGCGTCTAGGACCAGAGGTCACAGCCTCAGAATAAAAGGACGTCCATTTTCAAAGGAGATGAGGAGGTCTGAGGGTGGTGAATCTTTGGTCTGAGGGTGGTGAATCTGTGGAATTCATTGCCACAGATGCCTGTGGAGACCAAGTAATTTGGTATTTGTAAGGTGAAGATTGACAAGGTCTTGATTAGTAAAAGGGTGTCAAAGGTTACCGGGAGACAGCAGGAAAATGGGGTCGAGGGAGAAAAGTAGTAACTCGATGGGCCGAATGGCCTAATATTGCTCTTATGACTTATGGACATGGATTCCAGCAGCCCTTTCAATCCGAAACGTTCCCTGTCATTTCCTCGAAGATAGACACAAAATTCTGGAGTAACTGAGGGGTCAGGCAGCATCTCTGGAGAAAAGGAATAGGCGACATTTCAGGTCAAGACCCTTCTTCAGATTATCCATTTCCTCCACAAATGCTGCCTGGCCGCTGAGTTATTCCAGTACTTTGTTATTTTCCCCTCAAGGTTCTAGCATCTACGGTTCCTCATAACTCCAGCTAAAAAAAAATCTCAACCATTCTTAGTTCTCAGCTCAAAACACAAAGTGCTGGAAGAACTCGGTGGGTCAGGCAGCATCTGTGGAGGGAACGGACAGACTATGTCTCACGTCGGGAGAATGTCTAAGAAGGAACAGCAGATGCTGGTTTACACCGAAGGTAGACACAAAATTCTGGAGTAACTCAGCGGGCCAGGCAGCATCACTGGGGGAAAAGGATGGGTTTTGGGTCGGGACCCTTCTTCAGACTCCGTTCCAATCCAGTCTGAAGAAGGGTCCAGGCCCAGAACGTCACCCATCTTTTTTCTCCAGAGATGCTGCCTGACCCATCGAGGTACCCCAGCACTTTATGTCTATCTCCTCCCCCCACACCCCCACCCCTCACTTTCTTGATTAGTACGGGTGTCAGAGGTTACGGGGAGAAAAGCAGGAGAATGGGGTTAGGAGGGAGAGATAGATCAGCCATGATTGTAGTAGCCAGAGTAGACTCGATGGGCTGAATGGCCTAATACTGCTCCTATTCCTTTTGACTATCAAACGATCACTTGCCAGGCTTTATCCCACCTCCACCACCTTCCCAGTTCCCTCACCCCGACTAGAATCAAACTGAAGTAAGGGCCCGACCCAAAACATTGCCTCTCCACGTTCTCCAGAGATGCTGCCTTTAGCGTTGAGTTCTTCCATGCAAGGTTCCAGCATCTACTTCTGTTTATCACCTCTCAGCCCCAAACTTTGTGTTCAAGCACTTTCCCATGTACATGTCCCCGGGGGCAATGTTCATCAATCAATTAACATGATTAAAAGTTGATTATCGGATCATTATCAAATGAATGTTTGCAGATCGGTCCTGTGCCCAAACCGGCCCATCGCAACAGCAACGACACTATAAAAGTACCTTGAATGACCTGGAAGGTGCTACAGAAATATGAGCATTATGTTTGGAGAAGGCAGAAGGATTTGCTGTCGTTCAACTGTTCTCCAGAGATGTTGAGTTACTCCAGCTTTTTGTGTCTCTCTCAAAATCCTTTAGTTTAGAGATACAGCGCGGAGACAGGCCCTTCGGCCCGCCGAGTCGGCAACGACCAGCGATCCCCGCACATTAACACTATCATACTCACACTAGGGATAATTTACATTTATACCAAGCCAATTAACCTACAAACCCGAGATGGACACAAAATGCTGGAGTAACTCAGCGGAACAGGCAGCATCTCTGGAGAGAAGGAATGGGCGACGTTTCGGGTCGAGACCCTTCTTCAGACTAAACTCAGGGGAGAGTAAAACTGGAGTGTGAGCAGAGAGAGAGAGAGAGAGAGAGAGAGAGAGAGAGAGAGAGAGAGAGAGAGACACACAGAGACACACACACACAGAGAAGGGGAATTGTTCTTCAGCAGGTCACGGGGCACGGTGCAGCTGCGCGTAGCAGTTGCTGCCCTTGCAGCGCTTGCAGCGACCGTGACCCGG
>CM075986.1:9039119-9076445 GCA_038087875.1 Malacoraja senta
TCCAAGAAATCCCTTGGGTCCATTTGACCTAAAAGGCTCCCAAAAATCTTAAAACTTCATCTATACTTATAAATCTAAAAGGAGCTTAGTTCGAACCACTGTCCCACAGAGACAACTGTTTTTTTGACAATGATTTGATTCAGGGAGAGGTGCTGATTAGAGAGGTCCCTGAATGCATTGTATCATTCTAGCAATCTCGATGAATAAAAATCACACCACAACTCCGTGACTTCATCTTCAGCACCAGGTAATCCCATGAAAATTACTGGGTTCCAACAGCAGTTCATTACAATTTACACTTCAAGAAGAATATACATCCTCCTAAAGTTGATAAAGTTGCTAAGGCAGATTAAATGTCCATAAGAACCATGATATCCCTCCATTTTCACAAGGATGTCAATATCTCCCTGCTTGTCACACCCACTGTGAAAGTAGCAATTTAAAATGAGTGCATTCCATTAGCTTATACAAACCTCACTAAACGACTGAAGGCTCCTCTCCCCACATTTGCTGCACTCAAATTGTTTAAAAGTTTGTAAAGAGTTTATCCTGGTTTACACTAGGAATCGCCTGACAGTCAGTCAAAATATGCCTGCAGATTCACCCTTCTGAAGAACATAAAGAAACACAAACCAAAGGCAGTGAAAGATCAAAATTAAATTGCAACCATTTCTCCACAAATACTGCTCAGTATTTATTTTCATTGAATAGGCTCAAGAGTGATTTGGCTGGACAACCATTAGCAAATCGATCAAATTAGCACGTTCGGTGAAGCCAGTGCCCTATTCCCTCCTGCCCCTTGAATTTCAAGGAATAATAGTAGCAAGCATGAAACACTGGGGGTTCTAGCAACACCTCATTCCCGTCTACTCACAGGAGCCAAACAACAATGTGAATGAAACATGACGAAAGATGAAGCACTCAGCCCTGACACCATCAAATACATCCTGAGCTCTGGACAAAAAGGAAAATCAAAGCTGTTTTTTAGTCAGGAAACACATTTGGGGAAAATGCTCCCAGCAACCCATGCGTGGAGGCATTATGCCATATGAACAAGAGGCTGCATAAACTCCACCCAGATTTCGAGTCTCAATTCCTCATGTTGCAGCATAAAGGGCCTGTCCCACTTTCACGACCTAATTCACGCCGAGTTTGCCCTTGACTCATGCTCGCAGGTCGTGATGCTAGGTAGGTGATGGTAGGTAAGTACTCGTGGCATCAAGTAGGTCGGGGCATTTTTTCAACATGATGAAAAATGTCCACGAGTATAAAAGGTCGTGAATTAGGTCGTGAAAGTGGGACAGGCCCTTTAACAGAAAATCCAATATTGAAAAATCAATCAATTGCTCTTAAAATATTGAAAAAACCGTAGCAAATGTATTGGTGCGGATCAGGGGTTGGACAAGCAAAAATTCTGACAATATGCAGAACCCTTGCTCAATGAAGCTTGTACGAATCCACGCCCATTTTGAGAGACATCACTTCAGTGGTCAGTTGCATTTATTACTAGATTCCACAGTAATATTGCCAAATGCAGGAGCTTCCAAACTAAACACGACTATCTAAAGCAAAGTGCACCAAGGCTGGACCAGGTACAAGCTCCAACCCTGACTGAAGGGCCTGTGACCAGCGAAATAATCCTTCTTGTATCTGCCATCTCCATGCATGCAGCCACCCTGGATAGAGACAAAGATATATACAGGTCTTGCACGCCTGGATACTGTTTAATGGGACTGACTATACATTAGAACTCAAGCAGGGTTGGGTGGAAAGACGACTCTGCAACAAGGCAACTACTAATGACAAGCAGGTTTAATACTTAGTTTGCAGCCCTCCCAGCATGTGTGTGAATGATGTTTAGACTTCCCTGGAGAGCCAGAAAATTACTCAGGTTGGTCTTACCACAAACTCAGGTGTAACTGCATTTCCACCTTATGGTCATAAACTATACTCTTCCCCAAAACCAACTAGTTAGAACTTTTCCCCAGGTCTAACAAACCCCGAGAAAAACCACCAAGAGGCACTTCACCACCAAGGTACATCATCTCTCTTGTATGGACGTACCCGGAAACAGCATTGCTTATAGAAGGACCAAAGCACATACAGGGACTGTGATCATGCAGCTTCATCGTGGCCGATCCCTAGATGCATTATGGATTCAAAAATACTGTCCAGTGACAAACCCTTGTATTAAAATCATTGCACTTCTGAGAAGTAGCAAAGGATCAAGTCAAAATTAGGGTCGAGTGGGAAAAGGGGACCAACGAGAAAGACAAATAGTTTGACCTTACGTTCTAAATTATGTGCAGGCAGATAGGAGTTGGTCTTGGTATCACTTTCAGCACAGACACTGTTGGC
Organism: Malacoraja senta; assembly: GCA_038087875.1. NCBI lineage: Eukaryota > Metazoa > Chordata > Chondrichthyes > Rajiformes > Rajidae > Malacoraja > Malacoraja senta. Next base: position 9,041,478 of record CM075986.1, read on the forward strand.
CGCAGGACCTGTTCCAGTGCTGTACTCTGTTCTATTTTAACTGTAAAACCTCTCCAACCACCTCCAATAAACCGACTCAAACACATTCACCCTTCGACCCATTTGCTGCACATCCATTCATCACGGAGGAGATTTTTAATGACCAAAAACAGAGGAAGCAATGAGCCCGACTGTTGAATTGCAGAAAAGTAAATGCTGTGTGAGCAGCCACCTGGGTGTGGTGTCAGGAAGAAAATAATAGTCGGGAGGGTGTAACAAAACAAAACCTGATTATTTTCAGCAGGGATTAGACAAATTCTTGAATGAATCCGACAACAAATATTTGAATGGAAACTTGTTTTCCCAGCCCAGTCTTGGCAAAAGCGCAATGCCCTTTACCTCTCCATTTTCATGTCCCCGTTCTTTACCGAGACCAATTCTCAGGCACTGTTGAAGCCTCATGTTAACAGGCCACAAGACGTAAAACGCACACCAATCCTATCTTCGCTGCCAATGACAAATTCCAGCCGCCTCACTTTATTAAAAGGGGAATCTTGGCAATGAATAAAAATGTGTAACAAAGAGCCCAGAGCCTAAGCTTGACCTTGGCTGCTGAAATTTGGGCAGAGATGAGAGAGTGGGACTTTGGAACTACATTCATTCAGTGGTGCTATGCTTCATTAAATCATTGAAGATGATCAATGCAGAAACCCTATCACCACTAAATCATTTACCTCGGTGGCAATTGTGTTTAAAAGGCACCAGTAATATTTAAATTAATAATTCAGATGGATGTAATATGAGATTGGAGGTAGAATCTATTATCCCAATGTTCTTGACTAAAGGTGAGGGATGCCTTCTTCAATTTATATCAGTTACATTGTGGCTGAAGTAGTTTCAATGACATTCACACAAATCTCAGAACAGGTGCCACAGATGTAAGCTACAGAGATTTAATTGCAGTCAAGATTCTGCCAGTAGTGCCTCTTGCACCCACAGGCGACAAGTTGCAACTGAAAAACGGCACGTTTGGCTCCAAATCCCGACATTAGTTCCTATTTGACCTTCTATCCAAGTCTAGACATTGTAAGCAACTCATCATTTATAGAAAGGTTTTCTATTCCTTCCTTCCCCCACCCCCCCAGAAATGTGTCTCAGATCTTTGACAGTTTCAAACTCAAGAGCCCAGCAACTTACAACATTCAACTCATTAAGTCGCCATCCTGCTGCAATTTGGATGACCCGCCTCAAGTGTTTTAAAATGCCAAGTACAATACTTTTGAAGCACCACTGTTAAGAAACATCATCTAATTGTTTGCAGTTTATGGGCAAATTTGCAAGCTCCAAGCATACCACCATTCAACTACCCTGCAGGCCTTGTCACCCCTCAATTTATGATCATCCTACACCACAAGGGAGGGTGTGGTGGGGGGGGGGGGGGGGGGGGGTGGGGCAAGGAAGCGAGGAGGAGGAACAATGGTTTAAACATTAAACAAGGATAAAAAATTCTCATGCAAAGGTGAAAGAAGGCAGCATGGTTACATTTGGACAAAGCTATTTTCCACCTTTGCAGTGGAGCAGAACTAGTGACATTGGACATTCGCACACATATATCAGGATTGGAGCATAAATATTAAACGTTTGGGAAGTGTTCTCTTAGTTTACCCTTCCAGCAGATGCACAAACTCAGAAGAGAAAGGACCAGCCAGGGCCAAAACTAACAGCTCATCTATTAAGGTCAGTCTCGTGGAGATGTGAATGAAATGCAAAATAACTAGAATTGGGAGTGGTGTCCAATTCTGCAAACAAAGACCAACATATCGATTCTATCACTCAGGTACTTGATCACTGGACATCTTTGCTGCACTTTTAAGAATATCAGTTCACCGTTACAACTAGAGGGCATAAAATGTCCAACTCCATTTGCAGTGTGAACAAATTAAAATGCCTAGGTAGACAAAAGTGCTGGAGAAACTCAGCGGGTGCGGCAGGAAATGGGCAACGTTTCGGGCCAAAACGGCCGCACCCGCTGAGTTTCTCCAGCACTTTTGTCGACCTTCGATTTTCCAGCATCTGCAGTTCCTTCTTGAAAATTAAAATGCCTACTCGAGTAAAACCCAACCCCCTAAATCAAATTTACAGTCCAATCAGTTCCATTATTCTAACCTGTGCTTCAGGCTCTCCCCCAATTTTTGCTTATTAATTAGAAAATTGTTTGGGGAAAAAAAACAACACATTGTAAAGTTTCCTACTGCTGACTTCACATGGCACGGATTCCAAAGAGGTCAGGAGGACTAAGATTTGATCCCTCACTTTTGTGCTTGAAATATGAAGTCAGCCCACTATCATCCCCAAAAGGATTAGCACACGTTAGGCAGAGATTCAGTCTGGAAGGGGAGCAGTCACCAATCTCTCTACCCCAGGAACTTTGCATTTGGTGCCATAGCCATACTGAAATAGTTTCATATTTCCACCCGTCCGTGTTGGGAGTTGGCTACTGTTAATGGATGTTGGGTACAGTTAATGGGAGGACAAACACAGTGCGACATAACCTTTAATCAAATGGAAGTTCGACAAAAAAAAGCTGGAGAAACTCAGCATCTATGGAGCGAAGGAATAGGCGACGTTTCGGGTCGAGACCCTTCTTCAATCAAATGGATGTCCGCCTATTATTGATTCAATTAGGAAACAAATTCAGATTGTAGCTGATCCTTCCAGTAAGTTTGTTCAAGTTTCTCTGGCTAACGGGCCCCATTGTTACCGCCAAACTATCCTCAACTATGCAATCCCCATGCATGGGCTTGTTAGAATACACAACGTGGAAATCCTTGCACAAAACCTCAACAGCCAGATCTATTAGACAGGGTGGTATAAAGGTGGGATTAAACTGCTGAGGCGTTTTGTGGAATGAATGAGAGAAGCAGAGCTCAGTATCTGGGTAATTGCAAGATGGACCAGTTGAAGCAAGTCCAACTCCAATTGTTGAAAGAGGTATGTGCCTGGTAGTCTGCCTCAAGAGTTTTCACTGTCAATAAGCCAAGAGCGCAGCAATTCACTTCTCTATTGTAACTTTCAGGTTTCTTTTATACAAGATTTAAAAAAAAAGTAAAATGCTGTACACTGGGACAGTTTTGTCAAATCTACCGACATTAGCTCTGAAGTGGAAAAAATATGGATGTATCAAAGCTTCATCGCTCTGACTATTTACTCAAGCCCTAAAACAGACTTCTTCTGATCAGTGATCTTATGATATGCCATTCGATAGAATAAAACTGGTGAAGTTAAACGAGAAGCAAGACCGTTCCTGAGGTTCAAAAGAATTAAATACTCTTGGCAATCAGGTTGGGAATTAAACGCATACCCCAAAGTCCAGGCCACACACAGGTCCTCGTTTCCCCACTTCAGCTGCGAGCACAAACACCAAGCCAGCTCAGTATACACACATTTCTCGAGTACTCAAAAGATACCCTGGAAATTTCGGAGCACTGCACACAGCTTTTTCCTTTCACTTTCCTGACCCGAGCCTGCACACTTCCACGGTTAGTGTTGGGTTTTCTGGAGGATTCAGTCAATTAGTTTGTTCTGCATCTTGGACTGCGAGAGGTTAAAATCCAGCACATTCGCACAAGGCCATTCTTTCCAGCAATTTTAGTCCACCAGGATGGTTGTCCTTCAGTTCTGGGGCCAACTGCTTCGATTAGAAAGGATTCTCTGTGCGTCATGTTTCAAGTGCCCAGCCAATAACCATTTTCCAGTGGTTTAAGATCTGTCTTCCAAGAACAAGGCACCTGGTTACTGGCGAGTCAATTCTTTCCAAAGCTTTTTTTGGCTTGCAAGTACCTATTTTGCTGATGTTTTCATAGTCATCCATTCCAACCCTTGACCCAACCTGAAAGTGTAAAAAATAAAGAATAAATATAACATCACACTAGATTCAAACCTTGTGTAAAAGCAGACAGGTCTGGAGTACAATTAAGAGTTAGAATTGTAATTTTCTTCAGGATATACACAATCCTCTGGCCCCACTATCCCAAGTTTTGTAAACTCTGCTCAAAACATCCAGCCCAAGTGGTCAATGCCCATTTATATCCCATTGGCACAACTTCCAATACTGCAGTCTGGCCTTGGTAATAGGATGGTAAAGTCACTGGACAGCACAGTGGTGCAGCAGATTCGCCGCCAGAGACCAACGCTCGATCCCGACGCTCGATCCCGACTCCGGGTTGTCTGTACAGAGTTCGTACATTCTCCCTGTGACTGCGTGGGTTTTCTCCAGGTGCTCAGGTTTCCTCCCACATTCCAAAGATGATACGATATGATTGAACTTTATTTATCCCAGGATGGAAATTGGTCTACCAATGGTCATAAAACACAAGATCCATGAAATTAAAGTGACGAGTGCAAAGGATTGGGATGGTGGGGGGGGTCAGTATACCCCACAACAGAAGGGGAGGAGTTGTACTTGATAGCCACAAGGAAAATGAATCTCCTGTGGTATTCTGTACTGCATCTTGGTGGAAAGACGTGCAAGTTTGTAGATTAATTGGCTTCTGTACTTTGTCCCTAGTGTGAAGGATAGAACTAGTGTACAGGGATCGCTGGTCAGCGTGGACTCGGTGGGCTGAAACACCCGTTTATGCTGTATCGCTAAGCCAAGCTTAAAAATCAGCCCGATTTCTGGACTATGCTGGCCAAATCCAGAGAAGTTCAAATACTACAGCATGGCAACTAGGGAATTTAAATAATTCAACAAATCCAGAGTTAAGAAACTTGTCTATAATGGCAACCTTCAAAATATCATTATCATCAAAACCCACTTAGTTCACTAATGCCCCCAAGGAAGGAAAACTACCTGGTCTGACCTGCAGCCAACTAAAAAACCCCCAATGTGATTGATTCTTAATCACCTCGGCCAGTTATGGCTGAATGCCAACCTCTTCAGCAATGTCCACATCCACTGCATGAATAATAATCTAACCCTATCAGAGTCACAAGAAAGCTTAAGTCATAGAAGGAGAATTAGGCCATGCGGCCCATTAAGTCCGCGCCACCATTCAATCATGGCCGATCTATCTTTCTCCTCTCAACCCCCCCCTCCTCCCCCCTCCATTCTCCTGCCTTCGCCCCATAACCCTCGACACCCGCACTAATCAAGAATCTGTCAATCTCCACCTTGAAAATATCTGTTGACTTGCCTTCCACAGCAATCTGTGGCAGACATGGACAAAGAAACTGCAGATGCTGGAATCTTGAGCAAAACACTGTCTGGAAGAACTCGGTGGACCAGGCAGCATCTGTGAAGAGAATGGGTCAGTCTGAAGAAGCACCCAACTCAAAATGTCACCTGCCTACTCCGTGCACAGATGCTGCCTGACCTGTCGACTTCCTCCAGCATTTTGCGAACCTCATCATCGCAGCTTGTTCCTATCTCTCTCATGCACTTACCAATCTCTCATTCAAACATTGCAGATCTATTCTCCCACTGTTCCACATTCACACAGTATATGGGTTTCCCGAATTCCTCATTGAACCTTTCCCTCTTCAACATCAACAATCCTTGTTAGAATTATAATGATACATAAAATGGAATAGAAAATCACGGGTGGCAAAAAGTTAAATTGAAACATAAGATTAAGGGTTTGGACACACTAGAGACAGGAAACATGTTCCCGATGTTTTTTTCACACAGAGAGTGGTGAATCTGTGGAATTCTCTGCCTCAGGGCAGTCGAGGCCAATTCTCTGGATGCTTTCAAGAGAGAGTTAGAGCTCTTAAAGATAGGAGTCAAGGGATATGGGGAGCAGGCAGGAACGGGGTACTGATTGTGGATGATCAGCCATGATCACTGTGAATGGCGGTGGTGGCTCGAAGGGCCTACTCATGCACCTATTGTCTAAGTCACCCGTTTTGGGGATGTGCAAGATCTAATTTATCGGTAGGTACTTTGGTGGGATGAACACCAAACACTTCTAGATCATAACTTGTGCAGAACCATCTTAATTCAGGCAAGGATAAATAACACCCGACTCAAATATATTCCCCAATATTCATTGTTACTGGGTCTAAATAACAGAGTTCCTTCACCAGACGGACTGCAGCAGATTACGAAAGTGGCTCACCATCATCAAGGGCAAATAGGGGTGGGCATTCAATGCTAACCTTGCACATTGCTCAGATCACAAAGATCAATATTAAAACTGAAGCCCACTATTGCATTAATATTCCATGAGCAATAATTGAAGCAATTTATTGCCTGCCCCTTAAATTATTTTCAACCTAAAGTATACAGTTAATGGCACTGGTGTGCAGAGGAATCTTGGGCTCTATGTCCAATTCTCCCCGAGTGTGGCTATACAAGTCGATAGAGTGGTAAAAACAGCATATGGAACGCTTTCCTTTATTGATCCGGGCATTGACTACACTAGTCAGGAAGTCATGTTGCAGCTTTCTAAAACTTTGATTAGACCATAATTTGGAGCATTTTGTACTGTTCTGGTCGTCCCAAGCCAGGAAGGACATGGAGGATGGAGAGGGGGCTGAAGAGGTTTATCAGAATGCTGCCTCGATTAGAGGGTATTAATAAGAAAAGGTTGGGCTACCTGGATAATTTTCTCTGGAGCGTTGGGGAGAGGGGAGACCCGATAAATATATATTTTAAATTATAAGGCCTAACAGTCAGTCAGAACATAATTTTCAGGGTCAAAGATTAGAGGGCTTTACGGAACGAGGGAAAAGTTTAAAGTTAAAGATGAGCAGCACAAGGTTGTTTTTTACCGGGGTGGGTGCCTTGAACGCACTGCCAGGGGTGGTGGACGTAGATAAAATAGTGGTATACAAGTGATTTTTAGATAGGCACACGGACATGCAAGGAATGGAGGCATCTGGATCACATACAGCCAGAGGAGATTAGTTTAATTTGGGATCATGCTTGGCACAAACATGAAGGGCCTCTTCCAGTGTTGCACGATACCAGGTTCATTGTACACAGCATCAGAATCATGTGCACGTCCACCACCGATTGCACAGCACCCATGGCTCCAGAGCCACACCGAACTATCCATTTTGCTGGACCAGAGGTCACGGCCTTTGGGGGCCACAATTACTGGCCCACAAAGTCGGCCTCAGAAGTCCGCAATGGGAATGGATCTGCTGACTCCGACAGGGCAGAGTCCCAGAGCCCTGCAAATTCGGCCTGCAAATCCCGATGGAGTCGAGGTCAGCCGCCTCACCCGGCCTAGGCGGCACATTGTCAGGGACTTCGGGGGGCGGGGGGGTGGGGAGATTCAGGTGCACTCTTGTAATATTATCTGGATTAAAGGAGACGCCAGTCCCATATCAATATACTAGGATGCTTTCAAAGCATCTCTTATTGATGCTAGAGTCTTTCAAAACCATTATTTGCTAACACCATTACTCTGCAACCCAGCACGTCTCAACAATTGAGTTTAATGCAATTTCAGCCTTGTTTTAAAAATGGGCTGTTGGAGAAGTTAAACTTTAATCTACAAGGCACTTTTAAACAATTTTTTAAAATCCAATTCATGCATAATCTGACTAGTACAAAGAGACTAAATGCTTTAATGATAGGCAGTGCTATTTCGGGATCATACCAGAACTAGATTTGATATGAAAGCTAATTTTATGGATTTCAAATACGTTAATTGTCCAGCCAATCATATTGAAATGAAAAATAAAATATTCTTCCTCAGGGCAAGCTCCGGCACTTGTAATACTAACCCTTCGCCTGTGAGTGCACAACAGGCCTGTATGTGCCATGGATGATCTTTAATGGACGTTAATGTTAGAAACTTGGAAATTTCAGCTGCCGACATAGAGTTCATCATGTCCTGCTTATTGGCAAACACCAGCACAGCTGCCTTCCTGAGGTCCTGCCAGTGAGAACAAGATCATGTTATAAGCCTTGAATAACAGTAATACCGTAAAGAGCATTCCATCACCAACACTGGAGAATAGGGAAAATCAGATCAGGTTCTGGGATTTAGTTTAGTTTAGAGATACAGCGCCCACTGAGTCCGCGCCGCCCAGCGATCCCCGTACATTAACACTATCCTACACACACTAGGGACAATTTACACTTATACAGAGAATACAAACCCAAGCCAAATAACCTACAAACCAGTACGTTTTTGGAGTGTGGCAGGAAACCGAAGGTCTCTGAGAAAACTCACTTAGTCACGGGGAGAACGCACAAACTCTGTACCGACAGCACCCGTAGTCGGGATCGAACATGGGTCTCTGGCGCTGCAAGCACTGTAAGGCAGCAACTCTACAGTGCCACCTTATTGTATTCCAGTCTCAGCAATCAAACCCCTTGAACTTGATTAACAAACAACCCCATGTACATCGATGAGACAGCACAAGGTGCAGAGCAGGTAGAGCTGCTGCCTCACTGTTGAATCGGATCTTGCGTATAGTACTTTGTATCAGCTCACCATGAGGGAATGCTTTGATGAAATCCATGTAGACAACATCCACTGCTCTAATCTCTAGCATCATCATCTCCTCAAAGAAATCGAGGTCATCCAAAACCAGAGGTCGTCCCTCGCCTATGGTGTTGTGTACTCTGTGTTCACCCTGTGATTGTGCCGAATCCCCTCCACATGCCAAAGGTGCACGCATTGTTGGCTTAATTTGCCATGTTAATTAGCTCAGCACGTAGGCGAGGTGAAGAATATTGCAGGGGAGAAGGATTAATGGGAATGTTGAAGGAGGGGTGGAAATACAAAGCCCAGTCCCGCGGCCGGCTACCTGTCAGGCCTTGGCAAAGCCACTCACGGTCCTCCGACAGTCTCCGCCGCATGGCCCAGTGACCGTCATCGCCGGTGACACCACACGCCTTCGGGGGGCAAGCAGGGCCGGGTTCGGCGTTTGCTTCCCCCAACAGTCCGCAGTCTGTCAGTCTAGTGGCAAACCCCGATAGGCAGCTGGCCATAGAACCCGACAAGTTCCAGACCCGAGTGGCTTCGGTTAATACAGCATGGCAGAGACCCGGACACGGGCAACAATGCTGCCAGGCAGCAAGTTCCAAAATGTTGAAAGGTTTTTGCAGTGGACGACAAGAGGTGTGCTGGACATTAGGTAACAAATGGATGATGAGAGATTCAGTGGATGAGCCAATGTAGCAGATTGAAAACAACTTGAAGCAGTACTGGTAAAAAAAAAAACATTTCCTCTTGCATGTCACTGTTAATTTTCATGGTTCCACATAAGAAACAAATTGTACCTCATGTGCCAGCATTTTGTAGAGTTCCTCTTTCGTAAGTGTGAGTCGCTCCCTGTCTGTGCTGTCCACAACTAGAATGACGAACTGAAAATAACAAACATACACATGTTAATCACATCCGTTTTATGCACACTTCCCATTCACTTACACCATTACTCTTTTTAACGGCAAATAATGCCATGATTGAGGGGGATGCTCATTTCACATGCTGCAATCTGTCCTTTCACATGCTGCTGGTCCTGTTCATTTAATAAATCCCCACTCATGGAATGTAGTCATCGCTTGAAAAGCCGGCATTTGTTGATCCCAAACACTTAAGACCAGTGGCAGTTGCTGCCTTACAGCGCGAGAGACCCGGGTTCAATGTTGACTATACTGTGCTATACGTGTTGTGTAAAGGCTCTGTCTCACGGTGTTGCGGTCATTGGCGGTGAAGCGCGGCGTCGCCGGAAGAGGGGACCGCACGGCAACCACGAGAGCGCCGCATGGATGCTGCGCGGGGGCAGAGTGATCTCCGTACGGCCGGTTCCACGAGCTTGCGGCGTCGGGTGATGACGTCATCGCGCAACGCGACGCGCTACGCGATGACGTCTTTCAGATCGTGGGGCTGTGGTGGCGGCCGTGCTGCACACGTGCCTCACTGGCGGCGGCTGTGGCGGTGAAAGTTCGACTCACGGCACTCATGCCGCACTGGCGGCGGCTGTGCGGTAAGAAATTATTTTTAGACATTGTTGACTTTTTGTGAGCACCGTGCGGTGTTGGGACCAACGCCGCACGGCCTCGACAGTGTGCGTTTGACCGAACCCGCGGTCTCTGGTGGTCCAAGAGCGGTAGATACTTCCTGTATCACCGCCAATGACCGCAGACTCGTGAGACAGGCCTTTAAGGAGTTTGTGACTAGTCAAATGTGACAAAGTATCATTCATTGTACATTTTTCTCGTCACCATGTGGGTTTTCTCCCAGAGCTCTGGTTTCCTCCGACACTCCAAAAACATACAGGTTTTTAGGTTAATTGGCTTCGATAAAGATTGTAAATTGTCCATGGTGTGTAGGGTAGTATTAGTGTGCAGGGATCACTGGTTGACTCGGACTCAGTGGACCAAAGGATGAGCATCTCTAAACTACCCCCTGCCAGGCAAGTATACTTGTATACGGTTTCTGGTGTGGGGTTAAGGGCCTGTCCCACTTGGCAGTCATTTGCGCGCCATTTACGAGACCTGGTAGCGTGTTGGTAGCGTGTTGGTAGCACGGGACGGGCGCACGGAGTGGTGTGGAGGAGTGTGGAGTTGCGCGCGGTATCGCGCAGCGCGCCAGGATTTCGTGCTGCACGTAATCTTCGCACGCCACTGGCCTGTCTCGTAAATGACAGCCAAGTGGGACAGGTTGACATTTCGGGTCGAGACCCTTCTTCAGACTGAAACATTATCCATTCCTTCTCTCCAGAGATGCTGCCGGTCCCGCGGAGTTACTCCGGCATTTTGTGTCTATCATCAATTTAAACCAGCATCTGCAGCTCCTTCCCACAGATTAATTTGGTCTGCAGCATGCTACTTTTCATTCACCTCTTTTTTTTTTGAATAGGGGCATTACATCTGCAGTTTTTCCAATTGCTAGCACCACTCAAGAAACGGGAACATTTTAGAAAATCACCATATCATAAACTGGGTAAATATCATAAACTGGGTAATCAAATGACGTCACGCAATCCAGACGGCTGTGCGGGCACACAATGACACGCGCGACAGTCACTACCGGCCTGTTGCGTAAATGACAGCCAAGTGGGACAGGCCCTTTACTGAGCTAATGAGAAGACCAGCAGATGCCATCAGTTAAGTTTCCAACCTTAAACAGAACCTGGCAGCTTCATGAAAGCTAACCAACAGATTTGATTGCTATGCAAACACTAGAGTGCAAGAACAGCGCCAGCAAAGTTCAAACATTGCCAGCTTATTCAGGGAGGTTTGTACAAATGCACAATCAGAACTAGTCTGACTGATCACTATTGCTGTTGGTTAAGAAAGAACTGCAGATGCTGGAAAAACCAACAGTGGACAAAAATGCTGGAGAAACTCAGCAGGTGAGGCAGCATCTTGGAGCGAAGGAATAGGTGACGTTTCAGCTTAAGACCCTTCTGCAGACTGATGTGGGGGTGGGTAGGGGGCAGGAAGAAGAAAGGAAGAGGTGGAGACAGTAGGCTGTGGGAGAGCTGGGAAGGGGAGGGGAAGGAGGGAGAAAGTAAGGACTACCTGAAATTGGAGAAGTCAATGTTCATACCGCTGGGATGCAAAATATAGCTGTTGGCTTCTCAGAAATATTTTACAGCACAAAACCAGAAACATTAGGGAAGTCAATGACACACAGGTTCTTATGTAAAACATTCAGTATGAAACATTAACTGTTTCTTTTCACCACAGATATGGCCCAACTTGTTCAATATTTCTATAATTTCCTGTTTTCATCTAATTTGATGATCCCAATGGTCAATAAAACTTGTGATAGTGCAGCCACCTTAAGGGCCTGTCCCACATGCGTGATTTTTTCGGCGACTGCCGGCACCCAACATAGTCGCAGCAGGTCGCCAAAAATTTTCAACATGTTAAAAATCCAGCGGCGACCAGAAAAAGGTACAAATCTTTGAGTGACTACTCACGACCATACAGGCGTCACGTGTCAACATGTCGCAGGCAACACCTGCATGGTCGTGAGCAGTTGCCCAAAGAGTTGCACCTTTTTTTGGTCACCGCTGGATTTTCAACACATTGAACATTTTTGGTGACCTGCTACGACTATAACGTCGTCGAAAAAAATCGGGTAAGTGGGACAGGTCCCTTTAAACACAAGACAGTTCCAGCAGATCCTTGTACACGTGACCCCCATATTGTGTTCCTAGAAAAATTTCTGTTAAGAGACCCTAGTAAAAAGAATTGTATAGGAAGGAACTGCAGGTGCTGGTTTATACCCAAGATAAACACAAAGTGCTAGAGCAACTCAGCAGGTCAGGCAGAATGTCTGGAGAAAAGCAACAGGCGACGTTTTAGGTCGGAACTGTATAATTGTATTTATTTTTTCCACAAATTCAATCCGATTTTTTTTCCGGTTTCTCAAATTTGTGTCGAAATTTAAAAAACAATGTAAAGTCAAATTTCCATTACCCGAACAGCCACAATGAAGAGTTCATCTGAACTGCAACCCATTAACACCATCTTCAAGTAATTAAACAAACACAAAAAAAGTTTGCATGGATTGTTAGGAGTGAATTGCATTCACTAAAGAAAGCAAGAGACCAGAGGAATAGATCTAAAGTTTTTTAAAGAGCCAGTGGATAGAGGTGCTGCTCTAATTCCAATAAGATTAGGTTCTGGAAAGCTCTGAAAGATTCAAAAGCAGCTTTCAAAAGGCAATTGGCCGGCAAATGAATTTTTGTCAAGAAACCCATGATAAAATGTGTAATATTTACTTTTTCCACAAATTCTGATGGGGAATTTTTTTGGTACCTCAAATTTGTGCCGTGATTTACAAAATCTATAAAGACAAATTTCCATTATCCGAATAGCCGTCATGAAGGACAAAAATAGGCAAAGCCCTTGTGGAAGGGCAAGGCAGCGATTATTCAAAAGTCGTGTTTTGTCGTTATATGCCCAAAACAATGACATTCTTACTTGCAGAAACACAACAGATATGTAACAGATTAGCTGCTCTTTCATGTGGCTTCATACACTATATAATTCCAGGACTAAAATATGGGTACAAGAAATTTGTTACAAAATGAATAGCTGGCCATATAACACTGAAGTCTCAGCATCTCATGCACACTTGACACAGACCCATTGTGTTGCAAGGCCCATTTGTGTTTTTTGGTCCATGCCCCAAGATAGAAACTTGATGACTTTTTCATTTTGCTAACTTAGCTTTCAAGAATGAAAATAGTCGGCGTGGAAAATATTTGCAGTATTCGTCCGTCCAGATGAAAATATGTGAAATAAAAATAGTTTTGCAGATACTTTCATATTTTATACTTCTCAGAATGGGTTAGGGAATAATTGAGCCAACTCAGCACATTGGCAGTGTTTGCACATCACCAGAGGGGAACTGGCTCCCTGCTGTGACTAACCCATAAACTGCCGATGCAAGGACAACTTTATTCTCGTGATTAATTCACCGTGGGTAGGAAGGAACTGCAGATGCTGGTTTACACCCAAGATAGACACAAAATGCTGGAGTAACTCAGCGGGACAGACAGCATCTCTGGTGAGAAGGAATGGGTGATGTTTCGGGTCTAGACCCTTCTTCCGACTGCTGGGTCTCGACACGAAACGTCACCCATTCCTTCTCTCCAGAGATGCTGCCTGGCCTACTGATTAAATCACCTTGATGGAATTAAGCTATCTTTTCCTGGTGGTGGAGACAAGATTTGATATTTTTTTAAGAATTTAACACTTGAAAGCTACCACATAGCAATGGAAACGAGGCAATGTTGCAGAGCCTCAGAAAATCTACTATTTCATTGATGGTACAACTATTGTGCTCATACACATGATTGTGTGAGTGTGATTTTACTGTATTGTATGCAAAACAAAGCATTTCACAGTACATTTCTATGTACTGTGAAATGTACTGTGAAAAACTATTGTAATTTTGACTACTCTATGCAAATTTCTGGCAATGGGACACAGCAGTTTAGAGACCAGAAGCCAGCTCATGAATCTGCAGAGCCAAAATAAGCATTTCCCCTTGAAAGAGGGCAAAGTGGATTCACCAAAGTAGGAAGGAACTGCAGTTGCTGGTTTAAACTGACCATAGACACAAAAAGCTGGAGTAACTCAGTGGGACAGGCAGCATCTCTGGAAGGAAGGAATGGGTGACGCTTCAGGTAGAGACCCTTCTTCAAGAGTCTATCCCACGTACGCCAGCACCCGTCATAGTCACAGCAGGTCGCCGAAAATTTTCAACATGTTGAAAATCCAGTGGCGACCAGAAAAAGATACGACTCTTTGGGCGACTACACACGATCATACAGACAGCACCCCACGAAATATCAGTTCCTGCCTTCTCCCCATATCCCTTGACTCCGCTATCTTTAAGAGCTCTGTCTAGCTCTCTTGAAACAACGCCTGTATGGTCGTGAGTAGTTGCCCAAAGACTCTACATTTTTCTGGTCGCCGCTGGATTTTCAACATGTTGAAAATTTTCGGCAACCTGCTGCGACTATGACGGGTGCTGGCAAGTCGCCGAAAAAATTTGCATAAGTGGGACAGGCCCCTCAAACTCACGTTTCGGGTCTGAAGGGTCTCGACCCGAAACGTCACCCATTCCTTCCCTCTAGTGATGCTGCCTGTCCCGCAGAGTTTCACCAACATGATACTGGTCATGTCAAGAGGATGGGGTGTATTTTACTCTTTAAAAGCAACATGTTTGATGTTCTCTGGGGATGCCTGGGCTACCTGTGCACCCAGTTACAAGAGAAGCAGTGGATAATACCAAGACTCGGTTTATACCAATTCCCAATAGAACGACAGTGGCGTAGTGGCAAAGTTGCTGCCTTACAATGCCGGACGCCCAGGTCCGACCCCGACTAAGGATGCTTCTGCACTGAGTTTGTATGTTCTCTGGTTGCCCCGGTTTCCCCATATATTCCAAAGACATGTGGGTTTGTAGGCCAATTGGCTTCTGTAAAAGGTTTTCCCTAGAGTGTAGGATAGAACTAGTGTACGGGTGATCACTGGTCGGCATGGACCCTTGAGGCCCGTTTCCATGCTGTATCTCTAAATGAACCTAAAGTGCCTGATGTACTTCTGATCTAAGAATTTCACCGACTGAATACCAAAGCATGTTGGTTTTACTTACAAAAAAAAATGACAAGGTACACAGCCTTTTTGTAAGTAAAACCTACATGCTTTGGTATTCATTCGTTGAAATTCTTAGATCAGAAGTACATCTCTGCAGGTCAAAGCATTGTCTTAATGTTTCCACATAAAACAACACCATATGTTCATGAGTTCTAGGAGCAGAATTAAGCCATTTTGCTACTCAGTCACGGCTGATCGATCTTTCCCTCTCAACCCCATTCTCCTGCCTTCTCCCCTGACCCGTACTAATCAAGAATCTGTCAACCTGCGCCTTAAAAATACCCAATGACTTGCCTTCCACAGCCGTCTGAGAATAAATTCCACTTTCACCACCCTCCGCATCTCCTTTATATGAATTTGTTACCAGCACACTCTGCTGCACAATTATTGTCAGAGGTGCCATTGCAAAGTAACGTATGCACCGTGAAGTTCAGTTCCTCTGTAGTAGAGAAACTAGTGGTGCCAAGGACAAAAAACAATCACATCCCATCTTCCTGGGCAGCTGAGGAAAGGGTGGGGTCAGGGGAGATAATAAATACAAGATAACAGAATGATTAGATTACCTACAGGGAAAAAGGTGCATGCAGTTATTTAGCAACATGGGCATCATGTGTAAGGTTTCTACATAATACAGATGATCTACTGGATACTTATGAAATATATAATTTGCCTATAACAGTAATTAAAGAGCACTAGGACAGACTAGTCACATGCTGTGCTCTTGCACACAACTAGTTTTAAGGCCAAGCTTCTCGATTTACTCAAATCTTTCAATCAAAATAGTACAATTAGATCACTCCTTTGATCTTAGTGTAAATTTACTCGATGCAACCAGTAGGATTTTGGTTAATCAACATGGCCTCCAATCCAACACTCTTTCGTCTCCTCCATCTCGTACTGCACCCATCTACCAACCCAACACCTTTTACTTGTAATACCTGTACTACAATTAGTGTGAAGGGCCCCAACACAAAACGTTGCCTGTCCATTTCCTCCACAGATGCTGCCTAACCCGCCAAGTTATTCCAGCATCGGCAGTCCCTCGCGTCTGCAAGCTTTCATTCCTCATGCACAGCAGGATCTCGCCAGAGTTCAACATAACCACCATACAAAGTTACAGAGTTCAACATAACCACCGTCCAAAGAGTTCACGTACCTCTGTGTTTGTGTAATACGTGCTCCACATTGAACGCAGCATGTCCTGCCCACCAATATCCCACATTAAGAAATGAGTGTTCTTTACAACTATTTCTTCCACGTTGCTGCCGATTGTGGGCGATGTATGGACCACCTCATTCATCAGGCTGAGGGAATCAAGCGGACAATTAGGTTGTAGACTGAAGCCATCCATTGCAACCCAAGTGGAAAACTTGGGAGACTTCAATTCAGTTATTTACACTCTGGAGACAGCATTGCATTCAGCAGAGGGAATGGTACAGTTCTACAGCAAAGAATCACAAACTGGTTCTCTGGCACTAACTTATGCAAAAATAAAATATAAAGTGAATGCCAGGGCTGCTCCAGAATTGTTCTTTACTCAACAAACAGACATTTATGGCAGCATTTTTCCTCAGTAGCAAAAAAAACCCAACAACAAAAACAAACAACACACTTAAAATAGTAATTAAAATAATCCACTTCCTCCATAGTATAGAAACAGGCAGAGGCAAGAATCTAACTAACCATCCTTTAGCCTCCTGGTTGATCGGACAAGGAACGGGTGGAGTCAGGGGAGACAATAAATACAAGATACAATACAATACAATTTTATTTGTCTTTTGGACAAATTTGTCATTTGGACCCCGTTGAGGTCCAAACGAAATATCTGCAGCCATACATTACAAAACGAAGAAGACCCGAGACACAACACAATTTACACATACATCCATCACAGCGCTGTGATGGAAGGCAAAAAAACATATCTCTCCACTGCACTCCCCCCCCCCCCCCCCCCCGATGTCAGAGTCAAAGTCAAAGCCCCCGGTGGGCGATGGTGATTGTCCCCGCGGCCATTAAAGGCACGCCGGTTAATGCAAGGTCGCGCACCGGGTCTTGGTGTTAGAGCCCCGGCGCGCGCTCGCAAAGTCCGGCGGCCATTCCAAGCCGCGCGGGGGGGATAAAGCCCCGCTCCAGGTGCTCTTCAACCCCGCAACTCGGGCGGGAGAAGTCGCCGCTGCGGAAGCCCCGAAAAGCAGTCTCCCACCAGGGGACCCGCCCGCGGGCTTCCGGTGTTGCCGTCCGCCAGACCCGCGGTTGTAGCCTCCGAATCTCCGGGGGTCGGGTAGCAGCAGCGATTGTTTCCACCACAGCTCCACCCGCTCCGGACTCGGCCAGCCCCGTGACGGTGAGTAGTCCGCAGCTCCGCAACTGGAGCCCAAGGTCGTTCCTGCTGGAGGCCGCTCCACGTTGCCCAGCCCCAACGACAACGGAGACCCGACAAAGAAAAGGTCGGGTCTCCCGTGCAGGAGAAAGATTTTAAAGTCCCCCCCCCCCCCCCCACACACATACCCCGACAAAAAAAACCCAAAAAACCCCATAAAAACGAGACAAAAATAATAAAAAAGACAGACGGACTGCAGAGGCCGTTGCAAACGAGAGTCGCGCCGCGGCCTCTGCAGATAGCAGCATGATCAGGTTACCTAGCAGGGAATAAGGTGCATGCAGTTATTCAGTATGGGAATAGTGTTCTTGGTTTCTACATAATGCAGATGATCTATTGGATACCCATGTAAAATATGTCATTTGCCTATAACAGCAACTTGATAGAGCACTTGGACATGTTGTGCCCTCTGGCACCCAGCTAGTTTTAAGGCCAAGCGCCTCAGTTTACTCAAATATTTCATTCAAAATACTACAATTAGATCACTCCTTTGATCTTGCATGTATAATGCAAATTTACTCTATACAACAAGATCCAAAGCAATGTAATAAGCCACATTTTACTCGGGGCGATAGGTTTAAGGGACATGCTGACGGGAGAAGTGGAGAGGCAGGTGCTATAACATTTAAAAGACATCTGGACAGGTGCATGGATAGAAAAGGTTTAGAGGGACATCATAAGGTCATGTGATAGCAGCAGAATTAGACCATTCGGCCCATCAATCATGGCTGATCTATCTCTCCCTCCTAACCCCATTCTCCTGCCTTCTCCCCATAACCCCCGACATCGGTCAAATAGGATTGGGCATTTAGTGGGCATGAATGAGTTGGGCCTTGTGTGCTGTGTGGCTCCAAGCCAGTGATGCTCTAAACTGCAATGAGACTATAAACTAACTAATGGATGAAGGACCAAAATCACCGGCTCCTAAGAATCACCTTGCACATATTTATCCTGCAGTGGAATAAAATACAGAAATATTCATGTCCGACAGTATCTGTGGAGCAAATAAAGGCTCAGGACAATGTGCTCTGGAGAGAGGTAATCAACCCGGATACTTAGACTGTTTCTCTGCACAGAGCTGCCTAATGTGCTGAACACTAATGTGTTCAGGGTTTTATTTCAGCTTCTGAGTACCTGGTGTCAGATTCTCGCCTGGAACCAAATGTAATAAACATGCTTCAAGGAAACTGAACACAAACACTTTGTTTCATTTGTCCGCCATTCATTTATACCCTCGCGACACGTGTCCTCTGACCTTTGACTCATAGTAACATGTGATAAATTTAAATACAACATCAGTTACCATAACACCCAGGTTATTTTGCAGATTCCAGTTGAATGTATTATGGCGTCAGCTAGGAAGACAGTGCACCACACACACATGCTAGCTCCGATACCCAGCTGGATGTCAACTTTCAAATCAAATTCATTAAATTTAACTAAAAACAAAAAAAAACGTTAAAAACTGAAAATCCATCACATCAACATCTGAATGTTACAACCATTAGCCAAGTCAAACAGGAAGAGTAAATTGCAAAGCACTCAACTGATCAATCTAGATCTCCAGTGACAGAAGGATTTCACCCATACCATTCAACTTTTAGCTACATTGCAGAACTGAAGAGCTCCTTGTGAATGAATCACTAAAAAACCACTCCCAAAACAATCCTGAGTCTTTGGATAATGAAGAAAAAGAACCGCAGATGCTGGTTTATACCAGATAGAAAAGCGATGGAGTAACTTAACTGGTCAGACAGCATCCATGGAGAAAAAGGATGTGTAGTGTTTCAGATCGGGACCCTTCTTCGGACTGTCTGAAGAAGGGTCCCGACCCAAAACATCACCCATCCTTTTGCTCCAGGGATGCTGCCTGACCCGCCGAGTTACTTTAGCACTTTGTGTCTCTCTTTAGATAATGAGTTTGAACACAGCCATGGGAAACAGGTTATTTAAATCTGGTAGCAATCTAGTACCAGTAAGGGCGACCATAGATGTATCAGATTATGGCAAAACCCTTTGTCTGCAGGTCTTCTCAGAAGGAAATGTGTGATACATACCCAGCAGGCAAACGTGGCCTCTGACCGAAAGGAATGCAATTAACTCTTAATGCTCTTTTGACGTGCCTTAGAATGCCATCGGTTATGGGGCAATTTGGAACAGACAATAATTGATAGCCATTTTTCACAAGAACATAGCTATGAGAGGTTGAGAGGTGACACTATAGGCGTAAAATTATAAGCATAGCCACTCAATTCTTCTCAAAATTAAAAGGGCACAGAGTTAAGGTGAGAGAAAGAGGTTAATAGGAGATAAGAGGGGAATTACAGATTGCAGTTGATATCCGCAACTCATTGCCAGAGGCGGTAGGGCACGTTTGCAAACTAAAAGAACTTCAGAGCCACAAGTTCTGACACTGAATGCATGCTGCTCGAATGCTTTGCTAGACTACACATATACCATTAACAGACCATCTAGCAAAAATATACTTTAACAAGTTTATAAGTGTATAAAATTTGGACCCAGAAGATTTATCATAAGAATTTGAAGTAACAATTCACAGTTCAAATTCTAAGATGACACCAACATTGTGGGCTGGATATCAAATAATGAGACAGAATATAGGAAGGGGATTGAGAAGGTCATGTCCTGGTGTCAATACAACAACCTTTCTCTCAATGTCACCAAGACAAAGGAGATAGTGATCAACTTCAGGAAGCGAAGCGGTACACATACCCTAGTTTGCATTGATGGTGCCAAAGTAATTTCAAATTCCTAGGCGTCAATATCACCAACAACTTCTCCTTGACCACCCATATTGAAGCAACGACCAAGAAAGCACACCAAAGCCTCTATTTCCTTAGGAAGTTTGGCATGTCCCCTACAACACTTACCAACTTTTACAGATGCACCATAGAAAGCATTTTATCAGGATGCATCACAGCTTGGTTTGGGAACAGCTCCATCCAAGACTGCAAGAAATTGCAGCAAATTGTGGACGCAGCCCAGACCATCACACAAACCAACCTCCGTTCTATTGACTCCATTTATACTTTGTGCTGACTCTGCAAGGCCAGCAGCATAATCAAGGACGAGTCACACCCTGGCCACTCTTTCTTCTCCCTTCAGGCAAAATGCATAGAAGTGTGAAAATGCACAACACCAGATTCGGGGACAGTTTCTTCCCAGCTGTTATCAGACAACTGAATCATCCTACTACAACCAGAGAGCAGTCCTGAACTATTATCTACCTCTTTGATGACCCTCGGACTATCCTTGATCGGACTTTGCTGGCTTTACCTTGCACTAAAAGTTATTTCCTTATCATGTATCATTCACTGTAAATGGACCGATTGTAATCATGTATTGTCTTTCGGCCGACTGGTTAGCATGCAACAAAGCTTATCACGTGACAATAAATGAAACAATATCCCAATTCAGAGCATAGATACTAAAATGGGTATGCAGAGAAAGAAGTGCATAAATGTACTCACAACTGATAAAGGATGGTGGTTTTCCCTGCATTGTCCAGCCCAACGATGATAACTTTGTGTTCTGGTGAAACAAAAACATACCCACCATGGTTACATTACACACTCTTCAAAACCCCAGACTTTACATAATAGTAACAATTTTAATACACACTAATTTAAAAAAGGACAAACTTTCTTTGGTAGGCTACCAAAATTTCCAAGAACATTTAGTTACTTTAGAACAAGGGGAGAAGCCAGGAGAATGGGGTTGAGAGGGAAAGATAGATCAGCCATGATTGAACCACAGAGTAGACTTGATGGGCCAAATGGCCTAATTCTGTTTCTAGAACTTAAGGAAGGGATGCTGATCCGAAACATTGTCTGGTTTCCCTTTGCACAGATGCTGCTCGATTGGCTGAGTTCTTTAAGCATTTCTGCTTTGGTTTCAGATTCCATCACCAACAGTTTTATTTGTTATCCAAAAAAACATTTAGCACAGTATCCATCTGCATATTCAGGCACAGTTACAGTTGCAGAGTTATTGTTAGTGAACAATCTTTTCTCCCTTATGGCTGTAACCTCGCCCAAAGTAAACATGAGATCACCTCAACCCACGTGCCATTACGTGCCAAATGCAAACATTTTCTTGTAAATACCTTACAAATGGAGCAAATAACCAACAATTAAAGACATGCTCTCGTTTGAGATTTACCAACAGTGTAGTGAATCCAAAACTTGAAGTGCATGTCTGGTTAGCAAACATTTCTGAATTAGTAATAGCATCTAGTTTAAAAAAACACCTAATTGAAACTACTGAGACAAGAATGCCCAAATCAACAGTGAATAAAACCTATACACAGATAATCTTTAGTTTAGATAAAGTGCAGAAACAGGCCCTAGGTCCACAGAGTACTTGCCGACCAGCGACCCCCGTACACACTAGGAACAATTTACAATTGTCACCAAAGTCAAGTAACCTACAAGCCTGTACGTCTTTGGGACAAAGGATGAAACCAGAGCACCTGGGGAAAACATGTGGGCACAGGGAGAACGTACAAACTGTACATACAACACCAGGATCATACTGGGGTCTCTGGCACTGCAAGGCAGCAACTCTACCGCTGCGCCACCCTACTCCCTCGGCTATTGGAATCCTTAATTTACGAGACAATTATAAAAGGTGCTGCTCGTAACATACTTGTCATTAAAAGTTGAGGCAGACCTGTGGCAAGTCCAGGCTTCAAAGAGTGGATGGTTGTAGCCTCAGAGGTATTCATTGACCCAAGCTGTGACCTTGTTTCTGTAGATATTGTCTTATAGCAAATGATTGCCAGGAGATTCCTCCCCCAACTGGCCTATCAATGCCAGTTAATGTCTCAGAGAAATGGCCATTCAAAACCTATGTACATTTTGTTTTAGGAGCATAGATTGCAGCTGCAGCTGTCCCAGTGGAAAGTTGCCGGGTAGCAGATACTGCAATCAATAGCTGCTGCTACAGCACTTTCCCTTCCATCACATTGCAGAAGTTAGGCTATTGTAGTCAGCACACCACAAGTGCATGATTCAGTGGAGTGAGATGCTGAGCTGCTGCACTCACCCTGCTCCTTTCCAGTGAACAAATGACATTAATATTTACTGTTATTAGTTTGACACCTCATTACTCTGCAGTTTGTTGGATTATCCGAGCAGACCCTAATCCTTCAGAGTTCACAGACCTTGTTTAATTACTGTATTATGCTTTAATAATGCAGCGTTAGTGCAGAAACTAGAAGCATTGTGAATAATGTTGGCACCACGTTGAGCTCTTTATAGCTCTCTCCACCACCTGTGAACAATGCAGTCAAGACTACTTCAGGAACAGCATGCAAACTGAAGCCAATGTCACACATCTATCTACAAGCTGTGCCTGGACCGTCACCCAAGCTAGACTGGAGCTAAATTTCTGTGTACATTTGGGCTGCACGCTGGCACAGCAGTAGAATAGCTGCCTTACAGCGGCAGAAACCAGAGTACAATCCTGTCCATGCCTACTCTCAGTACGGAGTTTGTACATTATCCATGAGTTCTCTGCTCCGGTCTCCCCCCCCCCCCCTCACACTCCAAAGGTGTACAGGCTTGAAGGTTAATTGGCATGGTAAAATTGTAGTGTTAGGGGATCATTGATCGGCATGGACTCGGTGGGCCAAAGGCCCTGTTTCCACGCTAAATTAAACTTGCATAAAATTTCTGCCAGTGGACTAAACAAAATAATGAGCTTTAAACTGACAAATTAAATAGAATTTAAAATAATGCAACAACATAATTGGGCTCACCGTGAAGCCGCAGAATATGTAAACAGAAGCTGGGAGTAGGAATCTAAATAGGATTGGGGCAAGGCAGCCTTCACGCAACAACTCTGATGCAATTATATTAGCTTTGGCTCAAAAAGCTGCAGGTTTCCCCTTAGTCAGGCAGCTGATAGGTTCAAGATCTATCCTACAGACAGATATAAAGTCTAAACTGATGACCCTGTACAGAAGTGAGTCAATGTCAGCGTTAGGCACATGGGGACTGCTGACAGACTAACATCAACTGCTCATACCCCGTTCCCTAAAAGTGGCAAAGAGACATAAAATTATTATTATTATTATTATTATTTTTTTTTATAAAAGGCCATGGGTCCCTTTCACAAAGCGACTCCCATAATTGTTTAGTTTAGAGATACAGCGCGGAAACAGGCCTTTCGCCCCACCGAGTCCACACTGTCCAGCGATCACACACTAATGCTATCCTACACACATTCGGGACAATTTACAATTATACCAAAGCCAATTAACCTACAAACCCATATGTCTTTGGAGTGTGGGAAGAAACCCGAGCTCCCCTGTGAAAACCCATGTGGAGAACGCACAAACTATAGACAGACTGCACTCGTAGTCAGGATCGAACCCGGGTCTGGCACTTCTTGCATTTGAGGCAGCAGATGTCTGCAGCAGGGTGATGCCATCTGGTTCGACATCTGTAGTGCAGCAACTCTGCTGCGCCACCATGCCACCCTAATTAAAAGGGTCAAGGTTTTCACTGTTGCATCGCAGACGTATGTAGGAGATGCCAGGATTTAAACCCAGCAGTGAGGAAGGAACAGCAATATACTTCCAAGACAAATGCATGCAAGTTGGAGGGGAATTTGAAGATGGAAATGGACGGATGCTCTTTCCCTTTGGGGTAGTCAAGCTCATGGGTTGAAACGCTTTTACATAAGTTAGAGCAGTAACTACAGAGCATTCTATAGAGAGAAGATACTGTAGCCAGTGTGAAGTGTTGGATATAATGAATGATTACAGTGGACGAAGGGGTGCCAGTCAAGTGGGCCACTTTGACTGTGGTATCAAACTGCTTTCTGATAAAATGGTAAAACTAAAGCCTTTACTTTCCTCCGGCAGAAAACAGTAATATTAAAAACAGGCTAATTCTCCAAAATGTCAAAGAAATATTTACTTTTAGCTAACACTATGACATGGTTGTTTGAGGGGGTTTAGTGTGTCAAATTTCCTGCTCTTTGATTCGCAACTGCGTGTTAAGGGCCACATGCTACCAAGTGCCCTAATTTCCTCCCACATCCCAAATACTTACTGGTTGTTTAAATCACATCTGTAACATTGACCCCTCGTTGCAGGCGTGGGGCAAAGAATCAAAAGGCAAGTCATGGACTGGTGATAGAGATGGAATGGTATGGGTTACTCGGCTAGGAGTTCTCATGGACGCAAGGGGTTAAATTGCAATGTCGCAATGAATGAGAGGTTTAGGACATCCTCAGATCATGAAACCAGGGAGAGAAATACCCCGACACCTCTCTCCCCTATCTTGATCTGTTTCCATCACAGAGGACAGACTATCAACCGACATCTACTATAAACCCACAGTCTCCCATTGTTATCTGGACTACACAGACACACGAAATAGTCCCTTCGGCTCAACTTGCCTGCACCAACATGCCCCATCTACACTTATCAACCTGCCTGGTCCACATCTCCGCAAACATATCCTATCCCCTGTAACTGTCTAAATGCGCCTTAAACGTTGTGATAATACCTGCCTCAACTATGTGCTCTGGCAGCTCGTTCTGTATACCCCTGCACTGTTTTTTTTTTTAAAGCAGCACAAGCCTAACTTGTTAACAGACTACAGATATTAACTGCAAAATTACCCCAAACCAAAAGTGTGAGAAACAGATCTGCAAAAGGTCACGAGTTGGTTTAATGTTTGCCGGGGCCTGCATGCTTTGCTTGCTTTAGTCACACAGCCATCTGTCACCACAAACCCACTGCAAGATGTGGAGACGGCAGAGCCAGCGCCCCAACGTGCAACCCGGCGACACCATCCAAGGACCCCACCACGGCTCTCCGTGTGAAAGGAGCCTATTGGCATTCAAACCGCAGCTGTCAGCATTACAGAGACACCTCAAACAATACCCAAATGAGCACAGCTGTACACACACACGCAGGTTGAACACAACTCAAGTATCATTTTTACTCCACTCAGCTCAAAACTAAAACCACAGTAAAACGTGTTAATTGAAAAGAGCCAGCACATACAAGGTTCTTTCTTCAAAAATGCAAATCTAAAGCCATATCGTGCCTCTCCCCCACCAACAGGGAACACTGGTGCCGAACACAGAAAGGAGCGTTAGAATTAAGACGTGGCTTCAGTCTCTTCAAATTCAAAGCATGTAATCAGATAATGTTTCCCCATTTAATGAGTTGTCTTCATGAGACAAATCAAAGGTTCATATTTACTGGTTCAGATTAGATATAAATTCACATATTATCAAAGAATAGGATTCCTGAACACAATGTTCCTTTTCTCCAGAGATGCTGCCTGACCTGCTGAGTTGCTCCAGCACTTTGTGTCTCTCAACCTCATTCAAACCAGATTAGCTGATCACTGACCTCATTTCACTGCAGTATTGTTCAATGTCACGTTTGTCCACGATACAATAGGCTGCAATAGTTTTCTACTCCCAGTAGATTTTTTTTTTGGATGAACACAAAACAGAAAGTTTCATAGAATGGCACGTTCTATCTTTGCTTTCTCAATTAGTACCGTTCCACCAGCTGTGGGGCACGAACAGAGCTCAGTAAACTGCCACGCACCCAGGTGCAAGAGGCATTCGGTACAAAGTTAACGCGGATATAGTAGCGTAGCAACTAAGCAAACTGAAGACTGATCTGGAAAAAAGTTAAAATCCAACCAGGGCAGCTGAGAAATTTGAAATTTAACAATGAAGTAAATCTGGGATTTAAAAGTTGGCATCAGTAATGGTGACCAGGAAGCCACTGAACTGTTGTAAAAATGAATTGATTGAAAAATACCCTTTGGCATCAATCACCAGTCAACCAGTTCAATGGTATTTCACTGTTGCATCCACTTCCTACACAGGTGTAATTTAGTCATACAGCATGGAAACAGGCCCATCTGCCCAACACCAGCTAACATGTCCCATCTACACTAGTCCCACTTGTCTGCGTTTGACCCATATCCTTCCAAACCTGTCCTATCCAATACCAGGTGAATTTATGTACAAACCCAAATGTCTGGGATGTGGGAGGTCATAGGGAAAACTCATAAACTCCACACATACAACACCAGAGGTCAGGATCAAATCTGGGTCTCTGACGCTGTGAGGCAATGCCTCTACCAGCTTCATTTATAACGAGATTGACCTGTGTGAGATACTAGGCAGTTTGTGGTCGACTTAAAATGTTGAAATGTCTCAAGGAGGAGTAGGGAAGTCAGGGCTCCTCTGTGTACTACAATCCACCTTGAAGTTACTTTGCACGATTAGATTAAAAGCCCACAGTGCTTGTCCCTGAACTGTGGTTGCGAAGCTACATAATAATGAATTTTATTTACGGGCGCCTTATACCGAGGTCTCAAGGACACCTTACAGAGATTTATAGGAAACATATAATCAGAATTTAAAAAATAAGTCATAAAGACCAATACACAAATCAGGGACAGAATTCCTTCCAAAAAGACAAAAAAAGAAAATCAGAAATTTGAGTGAAACAAATTTGAGTGAAACATAGTGAAACAAACCAGAGCTGCCTGGAAGGGAGAACGGATTTAATTCTGAAGCGCACAAAATCCCACTCAACAAATTGCAGCAATGAGACAGTCCGTCAGAACAAAACAATGCCCCGACTTAAAAAAATATAGTTCGATTACTAACAGGTGCAAAATAATAGCCAAGTGAAGGCAAAGGCATGTGTGTGAAAGAAATCTGGATGTCTTTATATACATGTTAACTACAAGACAAAGGAAGAATTGGTTTGGGTCATTGAGCTCCTGAGATTTTACTGCTAGGCAAACAACCCTTTATACGCCACTGCTCTACACAAGAGGCCATGAACCAATATAATTAAGCTGAAGGGTGGGAAGGAGTGGAAGAATGCAGCATTTGGTCTTAATAACAGCCATCCTTCGGACCTTGAAGCTAATGCAAGATTACAGGGATTTTTGGAATCAAGGATGATCTACCTCTATGGTTTTTGTAGTGTCGGAGGCGTTTGAGGCGGCCAATATAAAAACTGCTAGTTCCACAGAAGGGGCAGGAAGTGCCTGAAGGCAAGTGATTACAGCTTGAGGGGTGATGCATCCTTCTGCCACTCACGTGGTATTTGTGCACTTCTGATGCACTGGTTTAAGATATGTTTTATTCTAAAGACTCCTCCTCCACTTTAAGTGATGAGCCAGCAATCTCCCACATAGGGGCGATATTCCTTTGAGGCTCTGAGCACATCCTTGAATATTTTCCTCTGTCCACCTGGTGACAGAGTTCAGAACAAAAAGCCATGGCTTATGAGGAAGGTTGCTGAGGGACTGAACTAGGTCCCCAATAGCCACGAGAGGGATGGCACTGATGTAGTTATTCGAGCCAGTCGCCTCACTGGTCCAGCAAGCAGAAGTCAAGCCTTATTGCTGGCGCTATACGTGTAGAGATTGTACATTCTCCATGACGACATGGAGTTTTCTATCTGGTCTTCCAGATTCCTCCCACATCTCAAAAGACATGCACGTGGTGAGTTAATCGGTTGCAACTTGACTTTACTGTATATACGAGTGGCAGAATCTAGAGGAAAGAGTTGATGGAACGGTGGGAAGAGGTTACAGCGAAAAGGATTGCTGTGAGGCCAGCACAGACTTGATGGTCTGTTCAATGCTGCAAGGAAATAAGGACAATGATGTTGGTTGACTTGAATTTGCAAAGAACTACTGTGCCTTCGCCTCAAGCCAAAGTACAGTTGATTAAAGGAGAGACATGCAGTGATGCAAGTAATTCAGCTTAGATTTAAAGGGAAAATAGTGGAAGAACTCAACAGGACAGGCAGCATCTCTGGAGAGAAGTAAATGGGTGATGTTTCAGGTCGTGACCTTTCTTCAGGCTCAGTCGAAACGTCACCCATTCCTTCTCTGCAGAGATGCAGCCTGTCCCACTGAGTTCCTCCAGCATTGTATGTCTATCTTCGGTTTAAGCCAGCATCTGCTGTTCCTACCTACACATTAGATTTAAAGGGCCTCGACAAATTAGAGAGTAATCCTTCCTTTAGATGGGAACGACATGACATGTTCAGTTGGCAGAAACATTTGATCATGCCTTCATGCAAATTGACAATTTGTCAAGCTATAAAAATGACTGGAGTGGCAAATGCATAGCTTGCAACGACAGGAGGTAGCTCTTTTATACAAGGGCTGCACAAACAATCCCAGCTTACAATTTTGAATTGCTCATGTAAAGTTTGGTGCAAAGAATTAAAAAAAAAATCTTGTCTCCTTAACATCCACCGTGGAAATTAAAAATAGACTTTTGGCTTTCATTGGTGCAAGCAATATATTGAAACGTCATTAAGATGAAAAGTTAGCTATAGAATCTGAGCCTTTACACACTTCTGTTTGCCATTTAGGAAATCATTCAGTTTATGTTAGAAAGATGAACATAAACAAGTTAATACTAAACTTAAAAAAACCTCAAAAGTTAACCTTCCTTCAATTCACCAGGCGCTGGAATTTTGGCAGGTCAGCATTAATGAGTGTAAAAAGTTCAAATCCCGAATCAGTGTCCATGGATGGTTACATTGCCCAAGCAGCTGATGATTCAATTTCCACACACATGCAAAACTTCAATTTCATAAACTACAGGGAAGAGCTATTCATAAAATTTATGTAACGAGGTTCCGAAACAAGACAGAATAGAAGGCTGACAGATAGAGAACTAACCCATCTTTCCCCCCCGACAGTGAGATCAAGATCATTTAAGACCATTACTCAAGATTTCAAACTCATTTTATAACATTTGGTGCAAAAGATTTGTCTTTGCCAAATGTCAGCTAGGATAAGTATATAGTAAATGAGCTACACTTCAATATTTCAGGACAATTTTAAAAATTCCTACCAAATACTAAATACAGCATTGCAATTGTATACTTTTATTTTAAAATTATAGTTGATAACATTTAAATGACACTTCAAATGACAAAATAAATACTGTACATGCTGGAATTCTGAATTAAAACAGGAAATGCTAGAAACACTTGGGCAGGCAAAGTGCCTAAAGAGAAATGGTTAACATTTCACTCGACTTAACCAGGCAATATTCAACCGGAAGATAGACACAAATAGCTGGAGTAACTCAGGCAGCATCTCTGATGCTCGAGATGTTAGAGATGCTGCCTGGCCCGCTGAGCTGTGTCTCTATCTTCAGTTTAAACCAGCATCTGCAGCTCCTTCCTACACAATATTCAACCCAAAACATTAATTATTATTCTTTCAACAAATACCACTGGCACCACTGAGCTTTAAAAGCATTTCTGCCTTTTATTCAAATAATGTTCAATCTATAGTTAGAGACAATCAGCAAACCAGCCACCAATCTTTGTTGAAGACAAAGTACTGGAGTAACTCAGGTCAGGCAGCATATCTGGCACACATGGATGGGTGACATTTTGGATTGGAACCCTTCTTCAGACTGATTGTGGTGGAGGGAAGAGAAAGTTGGAAGGTAAGCAGGGGAAGAATAGTCTGGCAAGTGATGGATACAGGTGAGGGGTTTTTAATTGACAGATGGTTGGTCAAAGGCCAACGATTGAAAAGACAAAGTGTAAGGATTGAAGTGGTGTGAATAGTGAAGCCAGAGGAAAGAATACAAGTGGAAGGGGACAGAGGGTGGGGAAGGGGGGAAAATGTGCAAATCAAGATGGGGCACTTATAACTTTGTCTTTGTCTAACCATCTGTCAAACCCACCCCCCCCCCTCCTCCCCACCACACACCCCTCAGCTGTAACCATCCATCACTTGCCAGGCTTTATCCCGCTTCTACTTCTCCAGCTTTATCCCCCACCACCAGTTCGGGGAAGGCTCCTGACCCGAGACGTCATCTATCTATGCTCTCTAGAGATGCTGCCTGATCCACTGAGTTACTCTAGCACTTTGTCTTTTGTGTAAAGCATCTGCAGCTCCTAGTTTTAAATTATATTTTAAGCCCTGAAAACCCTGGTATCACCCTCCAAGGCAAAACACAAGCCCTTTGTTCAAGTAAAACCATTTCAAACGCAGAAACAGTGAAGGTAGCTCGCGGAACACTGAGAGCAGTTTATGCTGAGCAGCTAATCAGTGCAAATACAAAAACTGGCTACCAAGAAGGGACTGATTTATTGTAACACCTGGAATATCTGCACAATGCTGCACGATGAAGGTCGGGCAGATCTGCTCAGAACTCTTTCCACTTCGGATAGATTTATGCTAATTAATGAAAAAACCCTGAAGCCAGTCGAAACTCCAACGCATTAAATTACCAAAATGGTTTCATCCCAGCCTTCCTGTCGCTCATTCCAACACAGATACTCATATACCACCTGGTATGTAAAAGCTGGCTGCTTGCCCTGTGTGCTCCATCCCTCTATACTTTCACCTCATGCCAATAACCTCATAATCCTACAACTCTCATATGATCTCCTCCCTTACACTCACCGTTGCCAATAACTATAGAAAAACAAAGCTGGTGACAACTCTGGGCTCCACAACTGATCCGCCCTATCTTGCTATCTATTTCAGGAAGAAACCCAGTGCAACTGCGCTGTCCAAGTCACCAATCTCTAGCAAGAAATCAGGTGTGGATTTAAGAAAACTCCTATTTATCGACATAATGAGATAAACTATTAAAATGGATATGTAGGGACTGGATTATATGCAGCAGAGACTAGTTTAACTGGGCACATTGTGGGCTGAAGGGCCTGTTCCTGTCCTGTTGTGTTCTCTAAATGACCCATGCTCAAAATCCTTCACCTTAGTAGTTCATAGGTTTTTTGGAGCAGAATTAGGCCATTCTGCCCATCAAGTCTACCATTCAATCATGGCCCATTTATCTTTCTCTCAACCCCATTCTCCTGCCTTCTCCCCATAACCCC
The DNA here is from genome assembly GCA_038087875.1 of Malacoraja senta. Lineage (NCBI taxonomy): Eukaryota > Metazoa > Chordata > Chondrichthyes > Rajiformes > Rajidae > Malacoraja > Malacoraja senta. The sequence goes on from CM075986.1 coordinate 9,072,840, forward strand.
GACACTCTTACTAATCGAGAACTTGTTAATCTCTGCCTTAAAAATATCCATCGATATGTCCTCCACAGCCAACTGTGGCAATGAATTTCAGATTCACCACCCTTTCATTAGAGGGAATCTCTCCCCCCTCCCCCCCCTTCCTAAAATAAAGTTATTTTATTCTGAGGCTATGGCCTCCTCTGGTCCTAGACTCTCCCCACTAGTGGAAACATCCTCTCCACATCCACTCTATCCAGGCCTTTCACTATTCGGTCAGTGTCAATGAAGGGTTTCTCCACCCCCCCCCCCCCACATCCTTCTAAACTCCAGCGAGTACAGGCCCAGTGCCTTCAAACGCTCCTCATATGTTAACCCAATCACTCCTGGGATCATTCTCGTACATTAGTTACTGTGATCACAAACCAGAGCTACATTCCTTAAATTTGAATCATATCAGAATCGTTAATACCTTTTGGTGAGATCCACTGGACATGTGACAAACCCATAGTTGTTGCCTAGATAAACCAAAATAATATATTCTCAAAGATGCTGAAACAAAGTTCAAACTTAATCTAAAACCCCATTTGGTTTGTTTCTCTTTCCTGTTCTGAAGATCACTGCACATGCTGTCACCACAAAGCCCAGCACTTCACTAATTGTGGGAGTCAAATCCTTTTTGCTTCGTAGAAGGTTGCTACCCAAAGGCACCTGCGGAGTATGCACCTTGGATACGAAACCAATTCGTTGACAATTAGACGATTACGTCAAGATATATCATGACAGCCAAGGGACTTTTGGACGAATTAGTTGATTTAAATCAAGATATACACACCTCAAATGACCTCCAGCTGGGACTAATGAGCATAGAGGTACAACTGGCGAGGGGAATGTTTTCCTTTGTTCTACACCCAACCAGGCAAGGCTGGAAGGCAAATAAAGAACTTGCATTTGTATTTGAAATCATTCCAAAGCATATGACGAGTGATTATAAAACAGCAGGCTGACCTAAGGGGGCATAACTAACTTCACTGTCATTCCTTTCAAACACAAGTTGTTTACTAGCCGAGTCAGAGTCACACAGCGTTGAAGCAGGCCCTTCGTGTTCACTTGCCTACACTGACCAACATATCCCATCTACACTAGTCCCCACCTGCCTGCGTTTGGCCCAGATCCCACCAAACCAATCCTACTCCATGTACCGGTCTAATTGTTTCTTAAACGTTGCAATAGTCCTTGCCTCAACTACCTCCTCTGGCAGCTCGCTCCATACGCTCTTTGCGTGAAAAAGTTACCCCTGCCAGGTTCCTAATAAACCTTTTCCCCAATTATGACTTAATGGTTAATTCAGTCTCTCGGACTTGTTGGCTGGCAAGCCAACCTGGTCCCACATTTGTTTGCTGCACATCGAGCTGTCAGAGGCCCATGTTTCCCCCAGAGTCACTGGGAGTGCAGCATTCCTTCTAAGAGATCCACTGATCTCTTCTCTGTCCACCTGGTAAATCTCTTCCCATAGTAGAGCTGGGAACTGAGTGCATGCTCCACAAGTCTGATGCAGAAGGTGGCCAGCCCATTGAAGTGAGATATTAATTGACCAACAAGCCTGACATGAAGCAGGGCACCTCCTCCAGAAGAGGTTCTCCACCAGGGAGGTTGAAGGCAAAATACTGACAGAATAGGCACAGGGGCAGCACAGTGGTGTAGCGGTAGAGTTGCTGCCTTACCAGAGTCCGATCTTGACTGCAGGTACAAAGTTTTTGCGTTCTCTCAGTGACCGCGTGGGTTTTCTTCAGGTGCTCAGGTTTCCTCTCGCACTCCAAAGACATGCATGTTAATAGCTTAATTGGCTTTGGTAAAATTGTAAACTATCCCTGGAGTGTAGGATAGTGCTAGCGTATAGGGGAATCACTGTTCAGCATGGACTCGGTGGGCTGAAGCGCCTGTATCCACTCTATCTCCAGAGTCTAAGTCTATTAGGTTGTGAATGGCTCCAGTTTTAGGACTTGGACAGTCAGGCAGCTGTACACTTAGACCACATGCAGAGGATGTAAATAATATGCAAATGTCCACGAATTGGTTGCAGCTTTGTTTAGATTATTGAAGTGACTACACCTCAAGTACTTCACCATTGAGCATAGTTAATTTAACATATCGCTCAAACCACGCAATATAAAAAGTGAAATTAAAATGCAGAGAAAAGACCCACAAAACCAAACTGCTGAAAGAACTCAGCAGGCCAGACAGCAGCAGAGGTATGGCCAATGTTTCTGTTAGAGACCCTGCATTAGGACTGCATCAGAAATAAAGCTGTTTTGAGTATTAATGGTAGCAGAAAATATGCTAATCCAGCAATATTAAACTTTAAAGGGCAACAGAGTTAAAACATCTGTAAAATAACAATGGCATTATAGGTCTCACAATTGGATAAACAAAGATTTTAAATGACTAATTCTGAGCAACTGCCAGATTTAACTAGAATTAGAAAAATATAATGAACTGACTTTAAGGATTCTCTCCAAGGATGTACGAAACTCAAGTTCTGTTTCCACTGGATCACCTCACTCCCTATCTTCTAACTTGCAGACAACAATAACTACACACAATTTCATTCCATACAGTGAAGTCCCATCTCAAAATAATGCTTGCTAACACAATTAATGACAATCCTATATCTTCAACACAGAGACAGTGGATATTATTACATTTAAATTTACACAAGGAAAAGGTTTTAATTATGCACAATATGGCAACTGTAGGTGCTCGAGAAACTGCTACGATCACTGGAGAGAGCTTACTACCTGGTACTTCGTTATTAAGAGCCCGGGGAGAGGCTGTAGACACTTCCAAGTTGCAAGCTTTACTGGAATTTGAGAACTCACAAGGGAGCCCTTCATCCCAGCGGCGATGGACCGCAAGAGGCGATGAGTACAGAAGCAGCCACAGCGGGATGAGGGGGGGGGGGGCAACTTGTCTGACTTATTCACCCCCAACCCCCGGTCGTGCACGCTCCCGTACCCCCTTTTCTCCCACCACCCCAAACCTATCAGCTCTCCACCGCGCGCCCCCGTATGCCCTCTCCACCGCCCCCCTACTCCACCGCGCGTGCTCGCGCCTCCACCCCCCCCCCCGGGGTCGTGCGCGGGGGGGGGGGTGTGGAGGCGCGAGCTCCTCCTCCTCCCCCCCCCCCAAACCCATCCCCAAAGCGCGCTCCCGCGCCGGAACGCCAGGCCGGGGCCGCGCTCGCCGCAACCGCCCGCCCGCCCGCTCGCTCTCCTCACCCTGGTTACAGAAGAGTCCCATCAACTTGGCCAGAAACATCCCCATCTTCACCCCCCGCCCGCTCCGCTCCTCGGGCTCCGGCCGCGGCCTGCCTGCTTGCCGCCAAGCCACACGCACCGGGGGGGTCGATTTCACCCGCTGGCCGGTCGAGGGGTTCGAGGGAGGGCGGCCGCTGCGCCCACCGAAAAGAAAAGAAGGCCGGTCACGAAGCGAGACGAGTTAATGGAACCTCCAGTCGAAGTAAATCTCCCCGAAAATAACAGACAACCGCTGGGCTATTTCTTGTGGAGAGGGGGAAATTATGAGGAGAAACGGCGAACGGACTGACTGCACACCCCTTCTCCACAAGCC
>CM075986.1:9076645-9096645 GCA_038087875.1 Malacoraja senta
TGGATTAACCTAAAGTCAATTTTTGGGCAGAAAGGACAGGATGGGCTGAATGGCCTTGTTATAGAGTCATAGAGTGATACAGTGTGGAAACAGCCCCTTCGGCCCAACTTGCCCACACCGGTCAACGTGTCCCAGCTGCACTAGTCCCCCCTGCCCGCATTTGGCTCAAAACCTATCCTATCCATATACCTATCCATATTACCTGGATAGGACAGGTATGGAGGGATAAGGACCAAACGCGGGCAGGTGGGAGTAGTGTAGCTGGGACATGTTGGCCGGTGTGGGCAAGTTGGGCTGAAGGGCCTATTTCCACACTGTATCATTCTATGACTGACTCTATGACTATGACACTATCTAAATGTATCTTAAATGTTGGGATAGCCTCAACTGCCAGCTTGTTCCATACACCGGCCACCCTTTGTATGAAACAGTTACCCCTCAGATTCCTATGAAATCTTTTCCCTTTCACCTGAAACCAATGTCCTCTGGTCCTCGATTTCCCTACTCTGGGAAAGAGACTCTGTGCATCTGCCCGATCTATTCCTCTCATGATTTTATACATTCTCAAGAGTCAGGAGTGTTTTATTGTCATGTGTCCCAGATAGAATGTTCAGTGTGTGTGTGTATATATACACATACTCACAAATACACATATATATAGATCATATATATATACACACACACAAAAGCAAAACCTCTCTCTCTCTCTCTCAGGGCAGAAAGAGTTGAAAGGTTGACAAACCTCAATCAGCAGTGCGGATTGCATGCTTTATTAGTCTCTGACATGGTAGGCTAGAGAGAGTTGAAGATAGCCTGAGGGCTCATATCTGGTGACCTTCTAACCCTGTACACCCTTCTGTATTTGCATTCCTAGTTGTATCCGTAGGTCCCGAATTCTTGAATTAAGTTTCGGTCTTTTGCAATCATATGTTCATAGCAGCAGAATTAGGCCATTCGGCCCATCAAGTCTACTCCGCCATTCATAGAAACATAGAAACATAGAAATTAGGTGCAGGAGTAGGCCATTCGGCCCTTCGAGCCTGCACCGCCATTCAATATGATCATGGCTGATCATCCAACTCAGTATCCCGTACCTGCCTTCTCTCCATACCCTCTGATCCCTTTAGCCACAAGGGCCACATCTAGCTCCCTCTTAAATATAGCTATCAATCATGGTTGATCTATCTCTCCCTCACAACCCCATTCTCCTGCCTTCCCCCCCCAACACCCAATGTCCCACAAAAGACCTGAAACGTCGCCTATTCCTTCGTTCCATAGACGCTGCATCACCCACTGAGTTTCTCCAGCATTTCTGTCTACCTTCGATTTTTCCAGCATCTGCAGTTCTTTCTTAAACTCAGTCACTCCAAATCACAAGTGTCCCAACTCTCTGTTTAACCCTGGGTAGCACATCATTCTGTGTTCAGCAAAAGGTCAGACAGAAGTTGGGTCGAAGGTCCTGTTTCCACATTGTATCACTCTATGACTCCATCACTTTGATGTATGAACCTTCTATGATACAGCATTGACTGCAGAGCCATTCCAGATCACAAGTGTTTAGACCACTACTTCACTGGAATCCTTTGCTTCTCTTCCAAAAAAACATTAAGAACCAAGGAAACAGGAAATTAGCTGTAGCTGCAAAGATTTAGCGAAGGAAACAGCTGTTCAAACACTTCAATATCTCTGGCTGTTTGTTTTAAGAGCCAAAGTTGTGCAGGAACAATTAGGCTGCGATCCCAGCATTGGGTGGCCCATCAATGCACTATCTTATGGTGCGTGTCTGAGCAGACCAGGGGACGGGGAGAGGGTGGAAAACAAAAGTCAATCGGAAAGGACAGATTGAAAATCGTGCGGTCACGGTGGCGCAGCGGTAGAGTTGCTGCCTTACAGCGCTTGCAACGCCAGAGACCCGGGTTCGATCCCGACTACAGCCGCTGTCTGTACGGAGTTTGTACGTTCTCCCCGTGACCTGCGTGGGTTTTCTCCGAGATCTTCGGTTTCCTCCCACACTCCAAAGACGTACAGGTTTGCAGGTTAATTGGCTTGGTGTATGTGTAAATTGCCCCGTGTGTGTGTAGGAAAGTGTACAGGGATCGCTGGTCGGGCGCGGACTCGGTGGGCCGAAGGGCCTGTTTCCGCGCTGTATCTCTAAACTAAAAAGAAGACTGAAGGAAGAATGGAGCCCCGGCACTGGACTGACCAGTGAACCTTTGTAACTTTGTCAGCACCTAAACCTGTGTACTGCCTCGGTGAGGTCTACTGCATGATTTTACCGGCTTGTCTGCAAAACAAAGCATCTCAATGTACCTAGGTACATCTGACTAAAAAGTATCATAGAATCATTTACCATAACTTCAGATTTTGCTTTGTGAAAGAAAAATGTAGGCGGCACGGTGGCGCAGTGATAGAGTTGCTGCCTTACACTTACAGCGCCAGAGACCCAGGTTCAAGCCTGACTACGGGTGCTGTCTGTATGGAGTTTGTACGTTCTCCCCGTGACCGCGTGGGTTTTCTCCGGGTACTCCTGTTTCCTCCCACACTCCAAAGACTTGCAGGTTTATTGGTTAATTGGCTTGGATAAAGATTGTAAATTGTCCCTAGTGTGTAGGATAGTGTTAGTGTACGGGGTGATCGCTGGTCGGCACGGACTCGATGGGCTGAAGGGCTTGTTTCCACGATATATCTCGGAACTAAACTAAACTAAATGCATTTACTTACTGTTTTGGATTTTTAAATGGCACAAGACGATTAACAGAATCACATGTAGTGCCTCTTCTAACTTCTGGATGTCCCAAGGTGCCTTAGAGTCAATGAAGTTGTTCAGAAGTAATAATGAAAACAGAAGATGCCACAGATAAGAACTAAACACTGGAAGAGGGAACCTATGGCTTGGTTAACGGGGGTGGTTTAAGTTGAGTTTAGTTTAGTTTATTGTCACGTGCCCCGAGGTACAGTGAAATGATTTTGTTGCGTGCTAACCAGTCAGCGGATTACAATCGAGTCGTCCACAGTTTACAGACACATGATAAAGGAAATAATGTGAATAAGGTTTAGTGCAAAATAAAGCCTCATCATCATCATCATCGTTGAAAACATCAACGGGCACGCTGCCTTACGATGCTGCGTACCACAGTGATCGCAACTTCTACTGAAGTGTGGATGGCCGTTGGCTCACTAGGAGCTCATCCGCCCTTTGACAGGTCTTGTTTCTGGTCCTGCTGGGGGTCCACAGCCCCCTCCTCACCTGGCAACCCAGGTGGGGGAGACGGCTTAGTCGCCGACTATCCGACCATGGAGCAGGTAGCACGGGATTACATGGTACCCGTGATGGGGGGGGAGGGGGATCTCCCCCCGACCTGACCTAAAGATAAAGCCAGTGAAGTCTAATCAAAGATAGTCGAGGGTCTCCAACGAGGTAGATAGTAGGTCAGGACTGGACTTTGAACGAGTCTCTTAATAAAGGAGGGTCAAAGAGTCGGGAAGGGTTAGAGTTTGCATTCCAGAAGATGAGGTCCAGACTGTTCAAGATCTAGCCATCATCGTTGGGACAAAGGAAGTGATAACTGCTGGAGTGCAGGAGGATGAGGGGGTTTCTTATTGAGGTGCACATATCATCAGAGGAATAGATCGGGTAGATGCACAGAGTCTCTTGCCTAGAGTAGGGGAATGAAGGACCAGAGGACAGAGGTTTAAGGTGAGCGAGAAAAGATATAATAGGAACATGAGGGGTAATGTTTTTACACAAAGGGTGGTGGGTATATGGAACAAGCTGCTGGAGGAGGTAGTTGAGGCAGGTACTATCATAACATTTAAGAGACAATTGGCCAGGTACTTGGACAGGAGAGGTGTAGAAGGATATGGACCAAACCCGAGCAGGCGAGACCAGTGTAGATAGGGCCAGTAAGGCCAAAGGGCCAGTTTCCATGCTGTATGACTCTATGACTCTATGACAATGATGTACAAAGGCTGGAGTAAGAGGAGTATGCTTAAGAGAGGTGGGTGGCAATGTTTGCAGTGGGTTCACAGAGGGGGAAGAGGAAGAACTTGCAGGGTTTTACCTAAAGTGGAGGACAGAGTAGAGATATTAGAGATACAGCATGGAAACAGGCCCTTCGGCCCACCGAGTCCGTGCCAACCAGCGATCACCTCGTAGACTAGCACTATCCCACACACTAGGGACAATTTTTACACTTTTTTTTACAGAAGCCAATTAATTTACAAACCTGCGAGTCTTTTGGAGTGTGGAAGGAAACCAGAGCACCGGGAGAAAAGCCACGCGGTCAGGGGGAGAACGTACAAACTCCGCACAGACACTAGCACCCGTAGTCACCGCCGCTACGCCACCGTGCCGTCCCAAAGTCTCTTGCATTTTGCTTAAAGATTAAAGGATGGTTAGAAATAAGGGAGAAGTCAAATACATTGTGAGATTAAATAACTGTGAGCGAAGAGAAATAGATGCCAAAACCACCACCCACTAACAATGGGTTGTGTTGGAGTAACTTTCACACCGTGGCTCCTTGCTCCGCACTTCACTATCAATTTTCACAATGCAGTGCTTTGCCTTGAAGATAGACACAAAATGCTGGAGTAACTCAGCGGGACAGGCAGCGTCTCCGGAGAGAAGGAATGGGTGATGTTTGGGAAGAATTAGTATGGGTGTCAGGGGTTATGGGGAGAAGGCAGGAGATTGGGGCTAAGAGGGAAAGATAGATCAGCCATGATTGAATGGCGGAGTGGACTTGATGGGCCGAATTACCTAATTCTGCTCCTATCATTTATGAAAGCAACAGCCCACATCACCAATTCCTTGACTTGTATTAATTCAGGTTGCTGGCAACCAGAATGACAAACAGTGGTGGGGTGACAGACACACAATGCCAGAGTTGCTCAGCGGGTCAGGCAGCCCCTATGGAGAAAAGGAATAGGTGATGTTTCGGGTCAAGACCCTTTTTCAGGTAAGGAGATTCCTTCTGCCAAGAATGAGTTTGGCAAATTTGTGTTTAATGGCCTCGACCCAAATGCCTATTCATGTTCCCCAGAGTTACTCCAGCATTTTGTTTCTGCCTTCGGTGTAAACCAGCATCTGCAGTTCCTTCCTACACAGTGCTTTGCCTGACCAGTCAGACTGGGCCTTGTCCCTTATCACCTTAATTTTGATGGAGACGGAATCAGAAGAGGATTTGAAGATTGCTATCTGCAGATTAAAACAGAAAGCCCACCAGGCATCTTTTGCTGCTCCACACTCAGGGGAGTTTAGCCGAGCTGTACTCCTTATCAGAGGTCCTGGTCAGAGAGATCGGATCCACTTGGCGTTGAATAATGGAACTGCGGGAGAGATTTGCTGCAATATTTAAAGTGGAGATTGATTAGAGACATAGAGTCTTACAGCGTTGATACAGCCCCTTGACCCAACATGTCCCATCTACACTAGTCCCACCTGCCTGCGTTTGGTCCATATTCCTCTAAACCTCAAAGTCAAAGTCAAAGTCAATTTTATTCGTCACATACACCCGAAGGTGCAGTGAAATGAATTTGCCAGCAGCGGTACACTTAAAAAGAACACACAATACGCAATAAGATTTAACACAAACATCCACCACAGCATTCTTCACTGTGGTGGAAGGCAATAAAGTTCAGCCAGTCCTCCTCCTTTGATCACCTGTGGTCGGGGCCATAACCCCTCCGTAGTCACCGCTACAGACAGCCGGATGTACTGGCCCTCTCGTCGGGACGATCCAAACTCCGACGTCGGGACGGACAAACACACTCCGTGGCTTGGAGGTCCCGACTCGGCACTTTCCTACCGGAGACCGCGGCTTCAGGATGTACAGGCTCTCCTATCCATGTACCCGTCTAAATATTTCTTAAACATTGAGATAGTCCCAACCTCAACTACCTTCTCTGGCAGCTCATTCCATACACCCACCACCCTCTGTGTGAAAAAGTTACCCCTCAGATTCCTATTAAATCTTTTCCCCCTCACCTTAAACCTCTGACCTCTGGTCTTTGATTCCTCTACTCTGGGCAAGAGACTCTGTGCATCTATCTACCCGATCTATTCCTCTGATGATTTTGTGCACCTCTACAAGATCACCCCTCATCCTCCTGCACTCCAGCAGTTATCACTTCCATTGTCCCAACGATGATGACTGGACCTTGAACAGTCTGGACCTCATCTTCTGGAATGCAAACTCTAACCCTTCCCGACTCTTTGACTCTCCTTTATTAAGAGACTCATTAAAAGTTCAGTCCTACCATCTACCTCATTGGAGACCCTCGGACTATCTGTGATTGCACTTTACTGACATTATTTTGCACAAAACGTTATTCACGTTATTCCCTTTATCCTGTATCTGTACACTGTAGACGGCTCGATTGTAATCAAGTATTGTCTTTCCGCTGACTGGTCAGCGAGCAACAAAAGCACTTCACTGTACCTTGGTACACGCGACAATAAACTAAACTCAACTAAAACCACCCTTGAACCAAGGCATAGGTTCCCTATTGATTGTGGATGATCAGCCACGATCACAGTGAATGGCGGTGCTGGCTCGAAGGGCCGAATGGCCTACTCCTGCACCTATTGTCTATTGTCTTCCAGTGTTTCTTTTGCCTCTGTGGCATCTTCTGATTTCTCTATTACTTCTTTCCGCCACCACCTTAAACCTATGTCCTCTGGTTCTCAATTCCCCAACTCTGGGCAAGAGACTCTGTGCTGTGCGTGAAGCAATGTCTCCGGATTGCAGTGCTATATCGCCCACTCTTCATTCTGAACCCGTGATCCCCTGATGGAAGGCGTCGCAGTCAGGTGGATAACTGTGCTAGGACGCCACAGCTTTCCGATGGAGCGATGGTTTGCTTCTTTAGAGTATTTGTTCTCATCACCACCTTGTACCTGTTCAAATTGGTTCTTTGGAAGCAGTGTGCAGAAGGAAAGCAAACGGTAATTCCCATTAACCTGCGTAATCCTCCGGAATTGAATCAGGTTGTGGGCTCAAGAGTTTAGGGTTGTTAACAATTAGGAGGTGGGAATAGGTTAAACATTAGTCGCAAATGAGGACTGTGCTTGCTTCCAGAAGGCAACACGATGGAGCAGCGGTAGAGTTGCTGCCTCACAGCGCCAGAGACCCGGGTTCGATCATGACTACGGGCGCTGTCTGTGCGGAGTTTGTACCTTCTCCCCGTGACCTGAATGGGTTTTCTCCGAGATCTTCAGTTTCCTCCCACTCTCGAAAGACGTACAGGTTTGTAAGTTAATTGGCTGGTATTAATGTGAAATTGTCCCTAGTGCGTGTAGGATAGTGTTAGTGTGCGGGGATCGCTGGTCGGTGTGGACCCGGTGGGTCGAAGGGCCTGTTTCCATGCTGTATCTCTAAACTAAACTAAAAGCAAAAGGTGGAAAATGTTCCTCGTTTCATGACGAAGAAACTAAAAGAAGAACTATAAAAATATTCTTATGCTCGTAATTGGGTCATTCGCACAAATGTTCATGTGTAATCAAGAATAAAGGTGGTTTAGGTTGCATGAGTTTGTGTTTTAGACATACAGCATGGAAACAGGCCCTTCGACCCACTGACTCCACGCCGACCATGAATCACCCGTTCACACTAGATCTATTTTATCACACTTTCTCATCCACACATTAGGAGACATTTTACAGAGGCCAATTAATCTATAATCCCTTTGGGATGTGGGAGCACCCGGGGGAAACCCACACGGTTACAGGGAGAACATTCAAACGGACAGGATCAAACCTGGACCTCTGGCGTTGTGGGACAGCAGTTCTCTACAAGCTGCGCCACCCTAAAATATTGAAGAGGGGGCACCCAGATTTGAACTGGGGACCTCTTGATCTGCAGTCAAATGCTCTACCACTGAGCTATACCCCCGTGTGGTGATATAGGGGATAACCTAACTTCTAGGCATGTTGTTATGGAAGCAGAAGGCCATTCAGTCCTTCAGTACGAAGTTAAGACACAAAAAGCTGGGAATCTCATAGAAACATATAAAATTCTTAAGGAATTGGACAGGCTAGATGCACGAAAAATGTTCCCCATGTTGGGGGAGTCCAGAACCAGGGGTCACAGTTTAATAATAAGGGGTAGGCAATTTAGGACTGAGATGAAGAAAAACGTTTTCACCCTGAGAGTTGTGAATCTGTGGAATTCTCTGCCACAGAAGGCAGTGAAAGCCAATTTGCTGGATGTTTTCAAGAGAGAGTTAGATTTAGCTCTTAGGGCTAACGGAATCAAGGGATATGGGGAGAAAGCAGGAACGGGGTACTGATTTTGGATGATCAGCCATGATCATATTGAATGGCGGTGCTGGCTCGAGGGGCTGAATGGCCTACTCCTGCACCTATTTTCAATGTTTTTATGTTTCTATGTTTGTCCCACCTGAACCCCCACCCATTTCTACTTCCACCTATATTCCTTCCTCTGGCTTCATAATTCGCACATCTTCTATCTTTATCACATATCTTTTCCCTCTACCCTTGGTCTAATCATCTGCCTATCCTTTTTCTCCAGAGATGCTGCCTGACCCACTGAATACTCCAGCACTTTGCATCTATCTTCGGTATAAACTGGCATCTGCAGTTCCTTCCTACACATCTACTTATCAAGAGGTCCCACTCACCTATCAGTTGCTAGGTTTTGTCCGACTCCTCTCTCCCCCCCCCCACCCCCTCCACAATCAGTCTGAAGAAGGGTCCCGACCCAAAACGTCGCCTATCCATGTTCTCCGGAGATATTCCCGGACCCGCTGAGTTTCTCCTGCACTTTGTATCATCTTTCATTTTCCAGCAGCTTGCAGCATCCCACAAGGTGGAGACACACTCAAAGTATTGAGGAACAGAGTTGAAATCGCAGCAAGAGTTAGTCATTGAGAGCCATGTGTTAGCTTTGTGTTAGGACAGGTTTGAAGGGATATGGGCCAAAAGCAGGCAGGTGGGAATAGTGTTGGCCGGTGTGGGCAAGTTGGGCCGAAGGGCCTGTTTCAACGCTGTATGATTCTATGATTCCATGACTGCCTCCAATGCTGGCATATTCTTCCTTAGATAAAGGGACCAAACTTCTGCACAGGTTTGTGGGCTGTGCCTCCACAGCTCTCTACTGTAGAGCGTTCCAAAGAACTATCACCCTCTGGATGAAGAAACATCTCATCTCTGTCCTGAATCACCCGCTCCTTATTTTTTGAAAGTTTGAACCCAAAATCTAGACGTTCTTTTAGGAAGGAGATGAGGAGAAATTTCTTTAGTCAGAGGGTGGTGAATCTGTGGAATTCTTTGCCACAGAAGGCTGTGAAGGCCAAGTCAGTGGATATTTCTAAAGCAGAGATAGATAGATCTTTGATTAGTACGGGTGTCAGAGGTTATGGGGAGAAGGCAGGAGAATGGGGTTAGGAGGGAGAGACAGATCAGCCACGATTGAATGGCGGAGTAGACTTGATGGGCCGAATGGGCTAATTCTTCTCCTATTCCTTATGACCTTAGACTAGCAATGTTACAAAATTTTGAGATTTAAAAAATCAAGTCGGCAATTTATCCCATCAGATAAAGCATAAAAAGAAGTTTAATTTGACACCTAATTCACTTTCATATCTTCAGTATTAAAAAAGTTATGGCCATTTTCATACTCAGAAATTAGCATCTTGTTCCCTAATGCTTTTCCATTGACTTAACACAAAAGCTGTGATCAAGGACAGTCAAAAGCCCATAACTTTCTTAAAATTTAAGAGAACTTAATGAAATTTTCAGTTATTGTAGATTGAAGCATTTTGAAACAAATATGAAACAATCTTACTTGGATGACCTGAAATTAAAGCATACAATTAGTTAGTTACCCAATTGTAGCTAATTACAAAATTCAATTACTAGATCTAAATATCTATCCATTTCTTAAGAAAAGGTTAACATTTTTAAAAAGCCTAAGTGTCCAAATAACATTCACACAAGAATTCACAATATAACATTATTTTTAAATCTCATTGTCATGAATTTATAGGCCAAATGGAAGGAATTTAGTGTTTAATTCCTGTAAATTAATGGGCATTTAAATGATCTTGCGAGTGGGATTTTGTGGAACGCGCTGGTTTGGAACGTTGCGGTTGCAGTGAATTAAACCCCAATATTGGCAGGAAAAATACTGCCGGTTGGTATATTTAAATAATAACATTTTCGCAACTTGACATTTTTATTAAAGTCATCCTAAGAAGCAAGTTTATATGAAAAAATAAACGGCGTACCTTGCCTTGTCCCGTGCGTGAAATCTGTCCCGTTGTCGGCGTTGACGGCATTTGAAGATGATTTTAATTTTACTCCAACAATTAAATTATCCAGCGCTAATTTTAATAAACTTAATAAAACGGCAGTCGAAGCGATTTTTCTTTAGCAGCTAATTTACCTGACAGACATCGATTTGAATAGGCTGCCGAAAAATCGCATTTTAATCCTGCCCCCCTCTCAAAGGCGCCAAAGTCACACGGCAGTGACAGAACTACAGCGCCGCTGAAGGTAAGTTTTGTTACATACCTACTTAGACACCTCAGCCAGAAGATACATCAATTCCACATCCACCCATTCCATTGCATTTGGGCGAGATACATCACCTTTCTCCAGCATTTGTGTCTACCTTCGATGTTTCCAGCATCTGCAGTTCTTTCTTTAACAGTCTTACATCCTTTTGGAAAAACCTGGCTTCAATGAAAGGCAGGGACATTCCAGAATTGATCATTATTTTGACCTCCCATCTATCTCACTGGAGACTCTATCTCAGACTATCTTTAATCAGACTTTACTGGACTTTATCATGCACTAAATATTATTCCCTTTATCCTGTATCTGTACACCGTGGACGGCTAGATTGTAATCACACGTGGTCTTTCCGCTGACAACATACTGCGCTAAACTATGAATGGTGATCACAAAGAAGGATTATTATTATCACAGAGTCATTCAGCACAGAAACAGGCCCATTAAACACCATTTACCCACATCGGCCAAAAAGTAGCCACTGCACTGATCCCGTTCACCAACATTTTGTATGGGGGGTATAGCTCAGTGGTAGAGCATTTGACTGCAGATCAAGAGGTCCCCAGTTCAAATCTGGGTGCCCCCTCATCAATATTTAAGTTACTCACGATTATTTCTATTCCCAATTTGTGATTATAATAATCAGTAATCGTTTGCGTAGACACTTTAGTCCTACAACAGTTCAGCTAAAATCTAACATTTTGCCATGACCAGTGAGATAGACGGGAGGTCCAAATAATAATCAATTCTAGAATGTCCCTGTCTTTCACTGAAGCCAGGTTTTTCCAAAAGAATGTGATTGTAAGACTGGTGACGTATCTCGTACAAGTACAATGGATTGGGTGGATGTGGAATTGATTTATTTTTCTCTTTCAAATAGGTCTGATATTCTTGTTCCATTCTGAAACATAATATGTTTAGTTTAGAGATACAGCGCGGAAACAGGCCCGTCGGCCCACCGAGGCTGCGCCTCCAAGGATCACCCTGCACACTAACACTATCTTACACACCAAGGACTATTTACATGCTTTACCACAAGGCAATTAACCTCTAAACCTGTGTAGGAAGGAACTGCAGATGCTGGTTTAAACTGAAGATAGACACAAAATGCTGGAGTAACTCAGCGGGACAGGCAGCATCACTGGAGCGAAGGAATGGGTGACGTTTCGGGGCGAGACCCTTCTTCAGACTAGTTAGGAAAAAATAATCTGCAAACATACAAACTCCGTCCATAGTCGGGATCGAACCCAGGTTTCTGGCGCTGTAAGGCAGCAACTCCACCCCAATTATCACAGATTGGGACTAGAAAGACTAGAAAGAAATTTGAATAACTGAAATATTGATGAGGGGGGCACCCAGATTTGAACTGGGGACCTCTTGATCTGCAGTCAAATGCTCTACCACTGAGCTATACCCCCAATTTGAGAGTTATAACGTGGAAACAGGCGTCTCCTCCCCACCTTGCCCACACCAAACAACATGTCCCATCTATACTAGTCCTGTAAATATGCTCTTCTAAAGCTTACCCCCCCCCCCTCCCGTCTAGTTCAGTAAAAAACCCTGACTCAAGCACTGGACCAACTATACTTTATTTTTAGAATGAACAGCAAATTCCCCTATACGCCACCTAAACCACAGCAGGTTCGATCCTTGTCTCTGCCTGGCCAAGCCCTTCAGCCTCGTGCAAGCAGACATACTCCAAAAGACACAGTCCCAAACATCCCTCCAGAAAATCGACATCGATCTAAAATGGGGCTACCTTTTATAGGTCCACGGACCTTGAGGGGCCGAACTACATAGGGGTGGTCTCTTTACAGTCCAATCAAACATATTAATTACATCAACACATTATTGACAGTTCCCCAAACCAATTACAGAGTCTTCCATACAATGTTTCTTGCAGAAGCTTCTGGAAGGAAGCTAACTAACTGAATAATGCAACATTTACCCTGGAACTCAAAACAATCCTGCCAGGGCTTAACACTTTGGCCAATCAACAAACAGCAGGGTAACTGTCTTGCAATATTATTTACATTATTTACAATTCCTTTGCACCAACCCAATCAAACTCATGCATTCACAATACCTTGGAGTTCCTTCTGCAAGATTCTCATACATTAAGATGCTTATTCATTTCTTATCTGAAACATTGATCTGGGACCTAGACTTCACGGCACCAGCTAGCAGCTTGTGGCTTCTTCTGCAGAATTGCCCATCAGGCCTTGTGAATGCATGGATTCTGTACTTTATTTTGGCCCTCTATTGGCTCTATTTTGGCCAGGATTTACAGTCCCACCTGCCTGCGTTTGGCCCATATCCCTCTAAACCTTTCCTATCCATGTATCTGTCTAAATGTTTCTTGAACATTGTGATAATACCTGCCTCATCTACCTCCTCCGGCAGCTCATTCCGTACACCCGTCACCATTCATGTAAAGAAAATTACCCCTCAGGTTCCTATTAAATCTTTACCCCCTCATCGTAAACCTAGGTCCTCTGGTTCACGAATCCCCTACTCTGGGGCAGCTTTTCTGGAGAACATGAACATGGAGAACCTTGATCGGACTTTGCTGGCTTTACCTTGCACTAAACGTTATTCCCTTATCATATATATGTACTCTGCAAATAGCTCGATTGTAATCATGTATTGTCTTCTGCTGATTGATTAGCCCGCAACAAAAGCTTTTCACTGTACCTTGGTACACGTGACAATAGCTGGAAGCGAGGAGGGGCAGGACAAATGGGGGGCATGGTGGTGCAGCAGTAGAGTTGCAACCTTACAGCGCTTGCAGCACCGGAGAATCGGGTTCGAACCCGACTACGGCTGCTGTCTGTATGGAGTTTGTACGTTCTCCCCGTGACTTGCGTGTTTTTTTAAATCCGAGATCTTCAGTTTCCTCCCACACTCCAAAGACGTGCAGGTTTGTAGGTTAATTATATACATGTAAATTGTTGCTAATATGTGTAGGATAGTGTTAGTGTACGGGGATCGCAGGTCAGCATGGACTCGGTGGGCTGAAGGGCCTGTTTCCACACTGTATCTCTAAACCAAGCTAAACAAGGCTTGGCAGGTGATGGTTGGAACAACCTGATCCGATGAGCATCCAAGAGAGTGGAAAAACATTCCTCCCATTTAGAAATCAACTCCCATTAAAATTAAAATTTAAATTTAAAAGATGGAAATTTACGGAAGACTAGAATTCCATCTTAAAATCCACACACTTATACTTCACTGTGTGGGGGTGTATAGCTCAGTGGTAGAGCATTTGACTGCAGATCAGGAGGTCCCTAGTTCAAATCCAGGTTGCTCCTTAAATTACCTCTTTTAATATCTCTAATGAATGTATAAACACTGAGAATGTCATAACAACTTTTACACTGTTCATGTTTTATACATTTTTTATTTTAAATACAGTAAAAAAAATTCATTCCCTAGTCAAACTTTGCTTCTTGGAACAATAATTACTTATAATAACATGATGTATGATTATGATAATATCAGGTACATAATGTACATAATTGGATGATAATATCATGTACATAGAATTTATACGTTCTCCCCGTGATCACGTGGGTTTTCTTCCGAGATCTCCGAAAGGGGTGGCGTGGTGGCGCAGCGGTAGAGTTGCTGCCTTACAGCGCTTGCAGCACCGGAGACCCGGGTTCGATCCCGACTACGGGTGCTGCCTGTATGGAGTTTGTGCGTTCTCCCCGTGACCTGCGTGGGTTTTTTTTCTCCAAGATCTTCGATTTCCTCCCACACTCCAAAAGCGTGCAGGTATGTAGGTTAATTGGCTTGGTGCATGTGTAAATTGTCCCGTGTGTGTGTGGGATGGTGTTGGTGTGCGGGGATCGCTGGTCGGTGCAGACTCGGTGGGCCGAAGGTCCTGTTTCTGTGCTGTATCTCTAAACTAAACTAAACTAATAGTTATAATCTTGCCTGAAGAAGGGTTCCGTCCCGAAACGTCACCTGTCCTTTTTCTCCAGAGATGCTGCCGGACCTGACATCTGCGGAGAAAGTGCAGATAAAAAAGTGCAAGGGCCATAACGAGGTAGATTGGAAGAACAGGGATACATCCCAAACAGATGTCGGAATTCTGCAATTAAACATCTCCTAGATTCCAATTTTGGATTTCTGCAATAACCTAAGCTGGAGATCGTTGCCTTTTGGGATAAGACAAAGATCAGCATACGGGCACCCAGATTTGAATTGGGGACCACTTGATCTGCAGTCAAATGCTCCACCACTGAGCTATACGCCCAATACCTACCTACCAGCCAGCGGAAAGACAATGCATGATTACAATCGAGCCATTCGCAGGGTACAGCTGCATGATAAGGGAATATCGTTTAGTGCAAGCTAAAGCCAATGAAGTCCGATCAAAGATAGTATGAGAGTCCCCGATGAGGTAGATAGTAGTTCAGGACTGCTCTCGGCCCCATAGCAGAAGCGTCCACGTCGCTGGGCTGGAAACTGGAAGTATCCTGAGCTAATTCTGCTACCACCACCATCATCTATTGCGACAAGTGATGGCTCCCAATGAAGCTTGCGTCCTTTTCAGGACAGACGATGACAGCGAGGCCAACAAGATGGACATGAAAAGAAGAAGTAGAGGGCTGCTCTCTAGATGTGGTGGGATGGTTCAGTTGCCTGATAAGGGAAGAAACTGTCCCTGAATCCGGAGGTGTGCATTTTCACACTTCTATACCTTTTGCTCGATGGGAGAGGGGAGAAGAGGGAGTGGCCAGGGTGCGACTTGTCCTTCATTATGCTGCTGGCCTTGCCAAGGCAGCGTGAGGTGTAGATGGAGTCAATGGAAGGGAGGTTGGTTTGTGTGATGGTCTGGGCTGCATCCACAATACACTGCCATTTCTTCGTGGGTTTGGATGGCGTTGTTCCCAAACCAAGCTGTGATGCATCCCGATAAAATGTTTTTCCACATGATTTCTATTAAATCCAAGGTAGAGAAAAATGCTGGAGAAACTCAGCGGATGAGGCAACATTTATGCAGAGAAGGAATAGGCAACGTTTCGGTTCGAGACCCTTCTTCAGACCCGAAACGTCACCTATTCCTTCTCTCCATAGATGCTGCCTCACCCGCTGAGTTTCTCCAACATTTTTGCCTACCTTCGATTTTTCCAGCATCTGCAGTTCTTTCTATTAAATCCATGTTATTTGTGACTCACCATCTCAATTTTAGATTTCAATAATCATGAAAGATAGCACAGTTAAACTTTCATACTTTGGGATATCAATAAGATAAGTAAGGGGGCATCCAGATTTGAACTGGGGACCTCTTGATCTGCAGTCAAATGCTCTACCACTGAGCTATACCCCCTACACACTTCAATTGACTTGGACTTCAGAATAAAAGCTTCCAGAGGAATGAACACCAAAATAGATTTGGAAAAATAAATTTATAATAGATGGGAGATTTCCAAAAATGTATCAGGATTTGATTTAAATAATTCTAATCTTTCAACAATGCTTCCAGACAGTTGGTTCTGTTATGGATCTTGATCATTGCTGAGGAGGAGATGTGTTTAACCTGCATTATTTGTAATAAATGTCAGTGGGTGCGGGGGTGGGGGGAAGGGGTGAGAGAGAGGGGGTCTCGATCCACAATCTAATAATACACTAATCTATACCCCGAGACACCATTGCTTTATGCAATATTAACCATTTCTTTCTTTCATTATGACATATATATTCACGTTGCAAGAGTTGCTGCCTTATAGCGCCAGAGACACCGGTTCGATCCTGACTACAGGTGCTGTCTGTACTGAGTTTGTACGTTCTCCCCGTGACCACGTGGGTTTTCTCCGGGATCTTCAGCTCCTGGTCATGTTGATAGTGGGGTTAAATCAGTAACGGGTCGACTGATATTCACACCTAGCCTTCTTTGCCTCTGTCTTACAAAATGAAGAACTAGAAACATAAACTTAGAAACATAGACAATAGAGGCAGGAGTAGGCCATTCGGCCCTTCGAGCAAGCACCGCCATTCAATATGATCATGGCTGATCATCCAGAATCAGTACCCCGTTCCTGCTTTTTCCCCCATATCCCTTGATTCCGTTAGCCCGAAGGGCTAAATCTAACTCTCTTTTGAAAACATCCAATGAATTGGCCTCCACTGCCTTCTTTGGCAGAGAATTCAATAGATACAATAGATTCCACACAGATTTATTTGTCTTTATACTCCACAATTTGAGATTTGTAAAATAAAAAAAATCACATATGGTTAAAGTGCACATTAATAAAGGCCATTTTTATACATTTTGGTTTCACCATGTAGAAATTTCACAGATTCACAACTCTCTGGGTGAAAACGTTTTTCCTCATCTCAGTCCTAAATGGCCTACCCCTTATTCTTAAACTGTGACCCCTGGTTCTGGACTCCCCCAACATCGGGAACATTTTTCCTGCATCTAGCCTGTCCGAGAGTTGGGAATCTGCAATGCTGGGATTGGGATCGTAGAGAAAGGATTTCCCCTTGTACTAAATCCAGTTGCCAACCGCTTCAACAGACCTCTTGACTCCACTTGTGAAGAATTCAGAAGATCAGCTGAAGGAACTTTCTAATAGTTTGTGAACTTTCAAGGGACGTGCTCCCCCTGGTGGGAAGAGTCGATAGTACATGCTGCAACTGCACAAAACAAACTTGTCCTCAAGTCAATGCACTGACTTGAAGTCATTGTCATACAGCAGGAAAAACAGGCCCTTCGGCCCAGCTTGCTCATGCCGACCAAGGTGCCACATCTACACTAGTACCCCCTGCCCATTTTGGCCCATATCCCTCTAAACTAAACCTTTCCTATCCATGTACCTGTCCAAATGTTTGTTAAATGTTGTGATAGTTCCTGCCTCAATGACCTACATAGAAAAATAGGTGCAGCAGTAGGCCATTCGGCCCTTCGAGCCAGCACTGCCATTCAATATGATCATGGCTGATCATCTAAAATCAGTACCCTGTTCCTACCTTCTCACCATATCCCTTGCTTCCATTAGCCCAAAGAGCAAAATCTCTCTCTTGAAAACATCCAGTGAATTGGCCTCCACTGCCTTCTGTGGCAGAGAATTCCACAGATTCACAACTCTCTGGGTGAAAAAGCTTTTCCTCATCTCAGTCCTAAATGGCCTACCCCTTATTCTTAAGCTGTGACCCCTGGTTCTGGACTCCCCCAACATCGGGAACATTTTTCCTGCATCTAGCCTGTCCAATCCTTTAAGTATTTTATATGTTTCTATAAGATCCCCTCACATCCTTCTAAATTCCAGTGAATACAAGCCCAGTCGACCCATTCTTTCATCATACGTCAATCCCGCCATCCCGGGAATTAACCTGTTGAATCTACGCTGTCTACCTCAATAGCAAGTATGGCCTTCCTCATATTAGGAGACCAAAATGGCACACAATGCTCCAGGTGCAGTCTCACCCGGGGCCCTGTACAACTGCAGTAGGACCTCCTTGCTCCAAAACTCAAATCCTCTAGCAATGAAGGCCAACATGCCATTAGCTTTCTTCACTGTCTGCTGGACCTGCATGCTTACTTAGTGACTGATGTACAAGCACACCCAGATCTCGTTGCACCTCCCCTTATCCTAATCTGACACCATTCAGATCATAATCTGCCTTCCTGTTCTTGCCACCAAAGTGGATAACCTTACATTTATCCACATTATATTGCATCTGCCATGCATCTGCTCGCTCACCCAACCTATCCAAGTCACCCTGCAGCCTCATAGCATTCTCCTCGCATCTCACACTGCCACCCAGCTCTGTGTCATCCGCAAACTTGGACATGTTACATTTAATTCCCTCGTCTAAATCGTTTTGTAAATAAGTGGGGTCCCAGCACCAAGCCTTGCGGCACCCCACTAGTCACTGCCTGCCATTCTGAAAAGGACCCATTATTTCCTACTCTTTGCTTCCTGTCTGCCAACCAGTTTTCTATCCATGTCAATACCCTACCCCCAATACCATGTGCTCTAATTTTGCACACTCCTGTCAGCTCGTTCCAGAGAGCCACCACACTGCGTGAAAAAGCTGCTCCTCCGATTCTAATTAAATCTTTTCCCTCTCACCTTAAACCTATGTCCTCCAGTTCTTCATTGCCCTACTCTGGGGCAAACTGGTTGGCAGACCAGGGTAAACGATTTAAATCTTTTTAATAAGAATTAGTACGGGTGTCAGGGGTTATGGGGAGAAGGCTGGAGAATGGGGTTCGGAGGGAAGAGATAGATCAGCCATGATTGAATGGCGTAGATGTGAGGGGCCGAATGGCCTCATTCTGCTCCTATCACTTATGAAAGTGACTTGTTTTAATTCAGGGTAGACAAAAGTGCTGGAGAAACTCAGCGGGTGCAGCAGCATCTATGGAGCGAAGGAATTAGGTTTTAATTCGGGTTGTAGGCAACAGAACGACAAACAGTGGTAAGGTGACAGACACAGAATCGCCGGAGTATCTCATCGGGTCAGGTGACATCTCTGGAGAAATCTGTAGAAAGACAGATGCTAATCTAGCCGAGCCCCTTCTTCAGGTAAGCTGATTCCATCTGGCAAGAATGAGTTGGCAAATTGCTGTTTAATGGTCTCGACCCAAATGCCTAATTGTGTTCTCCAGAGATGCTGTCTGACCCCTGAGTTCCTCCAGCACGATGTATTTTTCCGGTGAAAGTTCAACTTCCCACCCTTTTTGATGTGGGAAAAGATGTGGGGTGTCATTTTCTTCTTAAAAATATTCAAATCTTTTATGCAGACTAATGGGCCTGTCCCAATTAGACGATTTTTTAGGCAACTACAGACGACCAGTTTGCCTCCACATTTTCGCCGGTGGTCGCCGGGAGTCGTCTCCTCAGTCGCGCAAAACGTCGTAGCGTCATTCTGGTCGCTGCTAAATTTTCAACATGTTGACAATTTTTCAGCGACAGTGGATTTGATGCCAATGAGCGTAGCTTGACTTCTCCTGACGTAGGTGCTGTCGTAGGTTGTCGCCAGGATGACGCCGGTTTTTCGGTGACCTGCTACAACTATGACAGTCGCCGGCACTTGCCTAAAAAATCGACAAGTGGGACAGGCCCATAAGGGAATCAAGAACCAGAGGACATAGGGTTAAGGTGAAAGGGGAAAGATTGAATGGGATAATTTTTTCACACAGAGGTTGGTGGGTGTATGGGACGAGCTGCCAGAGGCGGTAGTTAAGGCATAAACTATAACAACATTTGAAAAACATTTGGACAGGTACATGGATAGGAAAGGTTTGGAGCGATATGGGCCAAATGCAGGCAGGTAGGACTAGTGTAGGTGGGACAGCTTGGTCAGCATGTGCAAGATGGGCCAAAGGGCTTCATTTCCTTAAGGGCTGTATGACTTTTTCCAAAAGTCAACTCGTTTTCAACAGAATTCAGCTGACAAAGCCCGTTGTCAATAAGAGAAATAGTATCCAGGATCAGATCTAGTGCAA
>CM075986.1:9101645-9104274 GCA_038087875.1 Malacoraja senta
CCCGGGTCTCTGGCGCTGTAAGGCAGCAACTCTACCGCTGTGCCATCCTGCCGCCCTAGATAGGTACATTGGTACACAGGGAATAGAAGGATATGGATCATCTGCAAGCAGAGATTAGTTCAACTTGCATGGTCAGTGTGGGCCAAATGGCCTGTTCCTGTGCTGTACTGTTCTATGTTCGATGTTCCCTCCCCAGATGTTCCCTCCCCAGATGTGGTCTGTCCTGCTAAATAATTCCAGCATTCTCTCCTGTTGTTTTAAACTTGGTTCCTTACATCTTCCTGGACTTCATGCCTGCATTTGAGAGGATGTTGAGATACTTACTGGTGACTTAAAGCTTGCATTTAATCTTTTGGACATTCCAACAGGTGTTCTGCGAATTAAAAGGAAAGAAATTAGAACAGATGACCTCTGAAATAGGACTCAGCGGGTCAGGCAGCATCTGTGGAGAACATGGATAGGTAACGTTTCGGGTCGAGACCCTCTTCAGACATTGCACGGCTGGGACTGGGTGGAGAGGGTTGAGGTTAGAAAGCTGGGTGAGAGCTGGCTGAAATATTCAGGCTCAGCCATAAGATTTATTTTATATCTTGGCTGATCCATATCCGTTCATAAGTTCTCGCAGCAGAATTAGGCCATTCGGCCCATCAAGTCTAATCCGCCATTCATTCATTGCTGATCTATCGTTCCCTCTCAACCCCCATTCTCCTGCCTTCTCCCCATAACCCCTGACACCCGTACTAATCAAGAATCTATCAATCTCCAGCTCAACAATATCCATTGACTTGGCCTCCAAAGCCGTCTGTGGCAATGAGTTCCACTCCAAACGACTTCACATTTCCCTGTCACAAGCACTTCCCCAACCCTTGCCCACATTCCTGAAGGTCGTTGCCACATCTGTTCAACTTGGAACCCCATTCAACAACGACGATCACATTGACAATGTTTAGTTAGTTAACGGGTAGTTTATATTAGTTTACTGTCACGTGTACCGAGGTACAGTGAAAAGCTTTTGCTGCATGTTCACCAGTCAGGGGAAAGACAATACATGATTACAATCAGGCCATCCTCAGTGTACAGATGGTACATGATAAAGAGAATAAAACGTTTAGTGCAAGATAAAGCCAGAAAAGCCCAATCAAAGATAGTCCGAGAGTCTCCAATAAGCAAGATAGTAGATCAGGACTGTTCTCTAGTTGTTGGTAATTGAACTATTATCTACCTCATTGAAGACTCTCGGACTATCTTTGATCGGACTCTACTGGCTTTATCTTGCACTAAACGTTATTCATGTTATTCCCTTTATCCTGTATCTGTACGCTGTAGGTGGCTCGATTGTAATCATGTATTGTCTTTCCGCTGACTGGTTAGCACGCAACAAAAGCTTCTTACTGTACCTCAGTACACGTGACAATAAACTAAACTCAAACTCATCTTAAAGCTTTTATTTGAAATGAACATAAAAGCCTTCTGTCAGCATTGAAGTGGTTCTTAAATAATTCAATTGATTTTGTCTCCATTACACTAAACTGGAGTCTGGTTTCCTCTTGGAAGCATTTATTGTCAGTCCTGCATTTGCATTTGAGCTTAAGCCACTGTTGTGTTTAGTTTAGAGATACAGCGGGGAAACAGTCCCTTCGGCCCACCGAGTCCGCGCTGACCAGCGATCCCCGCACAATAATAATAATAATAATGAATTTTATTTATGGGCGCCTTATACCGAGGTCTCAAGGACACCTTACAGAGATTTATAGGAAACATATAATCAGAATTTTAAAAAATAAGTTATAAAGACAAATACACAAAGACAATAACGCTATCCTACACACACTGGGGACAATTTACAATTTTACCAAGCCAATTGGTCTACAAACCTGTACGTCTTTGGAATGTGGGAGGAAAGCAGAGCTCCTGGAGAAAATCCACGCAAGTCACAGGAGAAGGAACCCGGGTCACTGGTGCTGTCAGGCAGCAACTCTACCACTGCGCCACCGTGCCATGTTATTTGAAGGTTTTCCAAAATGCATTCATCCTACTTACACTTTATGTAATTCCTGAAGATTATCTCTCTCTCCGGCAGCTTTTAAAACCAGAAAAGCCAAATTTTGTGAGTTTTCCCCAACTCAAACATCTCACAGCTCTTCACTGGACCAGGATTGAAGATTTAAAATCTTCCACACGCAGCCTCAATGAAATTGCCATTTGCTAATAACAGTTCCACATCGAACAGAACGGCACAAGAACAGGCCCTTCGGCCCACAATGTCTGTGCCAAACGTGAAGCCAAGATAAACTAATCTCCTCTGCCTGCATGTGATCCATAATCTCTCCATTCCCTGCATGTCCATCTGCCTATCCAAAAGCCTCTTAAACCACACTATTGTATCTACCGCCACTGCACATTCCAGCAGTGCTGCCACACCTCGAAAAATAGTTTCCTTCAATAGAATCCCTGAGTTCCTGGAATTTGATAGTATTTCCTGAAATTTAAGCCGGAGAGACGGCGTCATTTTGCGTCCCTACCGCGTCACCGGCGCCATTTTCAATTGTGACGCGGCTGACGCCCCCCCCCCAACTGCGCAGGGGTCGTAAATATACTGTTTTTCCGCAAAACATCCCGCGGGCCGGAT
>CM075986.1:9104474-9176974 GCA_038087875.1 Malacoraja senta
AAAGGAAGAGGCGGAGGCAGTGGGCTGCTGGATCGCTGGTCGGTGCAGACTGAGTGGCCGAAGGGCCTGTCTCTCAACTAAGTTCAGCTGAAACAACTGAATCACGGAGCGTCATGGACACCACTTCTGCGTGTGTTGTTGTTCGCTGTGAGATTGGGAATCAAATTAGTTTTATGAGCTGCGCTGTGAATTACACGTCCCCCCTCGTTTAGGGGCCATGACTAAAGAAATAACAAGCAAACATCTTGAGTGGGAGAAGGTGAAAGAGACTGAATCTATTTCAGTAAGTGACACAAGATAGCCATATGTTGCGTATCCATCATATGATCCAGTGTCTGGGAAGCATATTCAATCAAAATCTCTGAGATTATTTTCTTAACACTTACTCCTTTCGTCATCTCTTCCAGTTAGTTTGGTTCAGAGACACAGCGTGGAAACAGGCCCTTCGGCCCACCAAGTCAGTGCCGACCCCCGATCTCCCATACACTAGTTCTATCCTACACACTAGGGACAATTTCCAGAAGCCAATTAACCTACGTACCTTCCCATCTTTGGGATGTGGGAGGAGACCGAGCACTCGGAGAAAACCCACATGGTCACGGGGAGAACGTACAAACTCCGTACGGGTCTCTGGCGCTGTGAGGCAACAACTCCACCGCTGCACCACCTGTGTGAAGGACTCTTTAGGATGAAGATTCGGATGACCCAGTGAGATGTGTCTTCCACCTCTTCCCCTTACCTTGGCTCTGGACCAAATTTGCTACCCTATCATATGGCCCACTATGATCTCCCTAGGTTCTCCTCTAATTGTTCATAAGTTCTAGGAGCAGAATGAGGCCATTCGGCCCATCAAGTCTACTCCGCCATTGAATCTTTCTTTCCCTCTCAACCCCATTCCCCTGCCTTCTCCCCATAACCCCTGACACTTACTAATCAAGATCAGTCAATCTCCGCCTTAAATATATCCATTGACTCAGCCTCCAAGTCGATGCTCATGTTGAACGGCACCATTACTGCTTTCTCCCATTTTCCTGCCCTGACCTCAGGGTTTGACGATGTTCTATCTTATCCCCCCCCCCCCCTTCACACATCCACTCCCGACAGTCCAGGGACCACTCACAGCATGAGGCCAATTAAGCTTAAAAACCCGCACATCTTTGAGATGTGGTAGGAAACCGGAGCACCCAGAGAGACTTGCAAACTCCACACAGACAGCACCCGAGGTCAGGATCGTACACAGGCCTCTGGCGCTGTGAGGCAGCAGCTCTAACAGATGCATCACCCGTAATTTCCAACCTTATTGGAACTTTGGGCCTCTGACGTTGCTGATCTGGCGTAAGCTGAACTTTTGAACCAGCGCATTGAAGTTGTGGTCTTTCAGCTTTATTTTATGAACTCTGAAGGGAGTAAGGAACAGACCAATTTGTATTTATATATGTGATAGATTAAGTGAGCGTTTTTAGTGAATTTTGAAATCACTTCAGAGAGCTCAGATGGTATACGCATTTATTATGTCTCAGATTATATTAAAGTCTTAAATTTAGGAGTTGCCTGTTGCTGCTAATAATCTTACATTTTCCTGCAAGTAATTTATTACTGCATCGGTCGCTATTTTTGTTGCAAGATTTCACAAGGATCTTAAAATTACTAAAGGTGGAGGAGGCCATTTTCCTCCTCTAGAAGGCAGGAGAATGGGGTTGAGAGGGAAGATAGATCAGCCATGATTGAATGGCAGAGAAGACGATGGGCCGAACGGCCTAATTCCGCTTCTAGAACGTATGAGTTTATGATCTCGTGAAGTTTCTTATGGAACCTTTCCTATCCATTTTAACTCTTTCCAACAATCTTTCCGCCTTGGCCCAGGCGATCTCCCGGTTGCCATCGCACTTTACCTCCGCTCCTCGTTCCCACACTGACCTTGCTGTCCCTGGACCACCTCCGTTGCTCGAGAGAAGCCAATCTGCTTGGGTAGCTTACAACCCAAATGGTATGAACTTTGAATGGTCTAATTTTAAGTAACCCCCCCCCCCCCCCACCTAACCGCACCCATCCTTTCCTGTGCATCATCTCCACCCCAGTCCTTCTTCTTAGGCCCCCTTTGGTCATAGCTGACCATGGGTGTCTCCAGAGTTGGAGGACGCCAGTGCGTGACTTTGTTTAACGTGGGGAGACTGGGTGCACAGACAGCCACCTCACGGTCCTTGACCGATCTGGGTCAGGATCCAGTGGCCTGGAGTCCAAGACGACCGGAGAACCCTTTTCAGCTGCAGCCTTCCCAGCCGTTGTGACGCTCCACTAAGGTCAGCCATCGTCCTCCGCCTGTTCCACCGATGAGGTCTTGGTTGGATTACTCTTTGTCAGTGACCTCCCCCTCGACCTTACCGCCATGGGTGGCCCTACCAGGAGCATAGCTCCAGACGGCATCGATCTCAGGATCTCAGGACCACACAGGCTTCTCCACCACGACGAGGTGACAATCCACCCTGTGCACCCCAACATTTGTAACGGTGCTGCTGGAGGTGGTGGTTGAGGCAGATACGGTAGTGGCATTTAAAACACTTTTTCATAGACGGACATATATGTAGGGTGGAAGGATATCAATTATGCGCAGGCAAGAGATGCTCTAGGCATCGTAGTTTGCACAGACATCGTGGGCCAAAGGGCCTGTTTCTGTGATGTAGTTTGGTTTAGTTTAGTATTGCTTATTGTCACGCCTACCGAGGTACAGTGAAAAGCTTTTTGTTGCGTGCTAACCAATCAGCAGAAAGACAAAGACAAAGCAGTCTGAAGAAGGGGCTCGACCTGAAACTTCACCCCTTCCTTCTCTCCAGAGATGGCTGCCCGAGTTACTCCAGCATTTTGTGCCTATCGGCAGAAAGACAATACATGGTTACAATCGATCCATTTCCAGTGTGTAGATACAGATTTAAGAGTGTGGAGTGATTGTAATGTCAATGTGTGAGTTGGTAGATCTGCTGGGGTGGGAGATTGCAACCTTCACGTGGTCCGCCCTGTTTCAACGAATGCAATCAACCTGGCGTGCACAATCAAATAAGATCAAATAGAACAAGTTGTCCTACAACTTTAGGCTGTGCACGCCACACGCAAGAAGAAGAAGAGTAGATAGATCTGCTTCTGTGGCCAATAATGGCCTGGGTTTGGGAGCCATTTTGGAGCATTCTATCTTCTCATGAACCATATACACGGTTTCCAGAACTACGCAGTCAGCTTTTTTCCTTTCATGCTGCCTCCGTCCGCTCTTTATTCTGTGCACAAACCGCCCTGGTTTCAGTGACTTACTTACGGTAAGTGACCTGAATTGGCAGCCTGTTTTCCTGTCAGCTTTGCCGTTTCAGAAGCAGGTTGATTGTCCTACACTGGGGACTTACAATTGTTCATCTCAGTGGCAGTTTCCGCAAAGTCGTGCGGGGCCAAAGTACGGCAACAGATGGCTGCCGCAGCAAGCTACAGATGGGGCGGTGGTCCCACCTCCGACTGGCAGGGACACCTGTGGCTCCACCATGCTGGATCAAAGCCACCTCGCAAAAGGTCTTTAATTTGCCCTGTAGCTCCGCACTAATGAGTATTCAGCGCACAAGGAGAGAAAATGGTGGGTTACTCCGATCTGCCAAGATCGCAATAAATTGCAGAGAGTTGCGGAGTTGTGGAAACAGCCCAGACCATCACGCAAACCATCCTCTCCACCATTGACTCCATCTACACCGCGTCATCATAAGGTCATAAGTCTTCTTCTTATCGAGTCCACACACAAGATTAGAAGTTGTTCAGCCAGAGCTGAACACACTTCTCGGCATCTGCATACAATGGTGTCTGTCTTGTCGCTTCTTGTGCTTCTTGTGAGTGGTGGTGGAAAGATTGGTGGAAACAGGGCCGCGACGTGAATGCTCTTTCCTCTGACCCCGGTCATTAGTGATAGGAGCAGAATTAGGCCATTCGGCCCATCAAGTATACTCTGACATTCAACCATGGCTGATCTAACTCTCCCTCCTAACCCCATTCTCCTGCCTTCTCCCCATAACCTCTGACACATGTACTAATCAAGAATCTAGCTCTCTCTGCTTTAGAAATATCCATTGACTTGGCCTCCACAACCTTCTGTGGCAATGAATTCCACAGATTCACCGTTGCAAGGTTGCATGCTTGTTTGCATGATTTCCAATAAATCCACACTGTACATGACCCGGCACCAAAATATGCCAGTTGTGGGATGGGACCTCTGGAAGTATCTGAATATTGGGACCTCTGGAAGTATCTGGATATTGGGGACCTCTGGAGATATCTGGATATTGGGACCTCTGGAGATATCTGGATATTGGGACCTCTGGAGATATCTGGATATTGGGACCTCTGGAGATATCTGGATATTGGGACCTCTGGAGATATCTGGATATTGGGACCTCTGGAGATATCTGGATATTGGGACCTCTGGAGATATCTGGATATTGGGACCTCTGGAGATATCTGGATATTGGGACCTCTGGAGCTATCTGGATATTGGGACCTCTGGAGCTATCTGGATATTGGGACCTCTGGAGCTATCTGGATATTGGGACTTCTGGAGCTATCTGGATATTGGGACCTCTGGAGCTATCTGGATATTGGGACCTCTGGAGCTATCTGGATATTGGGACCTCTGGAGATATCTGGATATTGGGACCTCTGGAGCTATCTGGATATTGGGACCTCTGGAGATATCTGGATATTGGGACCTCTGGAAGTATCTAGGAGTTGGAACCTCTGGAATGATCGGAGTGCTGGAAGCTCTGGAGGTATCTAGGTGTTGGGCCTCTGGAAGTATCTGGACAAATACTGAAGTGGAAGAGTAATTGCCGGTCTACAGGCAAAGTAAGCTATTGGGACTGAGCTTCACTAAGGGATGGGATAGACTTGAAGGGCTGAGTGGCCTTCAATGCTGTAACGATTCTAACACCAAAGAACAAAATACACATTTTGAAAAGAAGACAGACGCAGAATGCTGAAGTAACTCAGCGGGACAGGCAGCATCTCTGGAGAGAAGGAATGGGTGACGTTTCGGGTCGAGACCTTCAGATGGTGACGTTTCAGGCCGAAGAAGGGTCTCGACCTTCCCACTCCGTTTACAAAGACGGCAATACAATGGAGAAAAATGACTTTCTAAAACAATGCATTGGCGGGTTTTTAATATGCCCGGCAGCTGTGGCAGTCTCCTGAGTTAAATGCTCTGTGCAGCTTCCTCTCACTGAACCTTGCGGAAGGACTGACGACCCTCTGAGCAGGCGACGATTTTGACAATTTGCTGGACTTTATCACGGCAACGCAGGCTACTGAAGCACGGGCTGGCTACAGCCATTAAGCTCCTGCCTATCCCTGCGTTTATTTATCTGGTGCTGAGCAAATCGAGGCCCTCGCTGGAACCCAACCGCGTTGTAACATAACACCATGACAACCGCTGACTGTTTGCTTTTAATTCAATACACGGCCGCAGTAAAAAAGATTGCAGTCACTTAGATGATGAGAAAATAATAAAAAACACACACACACATATACACACACAGGAGACTGGATTCAGCCGGTGTGGGATGGATTCTCACTTAACAGGAGAAGGAAACAATAATCTAACTGCTCTCTCCTTTGAGTAATACGTCTCCACGCATCCTAGCTCTGTGGCTGCTGTTCGCTCTGCACCGGTGTTCGATTCTCGACGAGGTTCCACGCCGGCCTCCATTTATATCGCAACCTCAACGCAACAAAAACCCCAAGATCCATTACAGGCAGAGTTAAGCAAACAAAACAACTAAACGCTTATAACGACCAATGCCATTAGGTCGGCCACCCAAGTCTCTGGGTGGCTAAAGCTATTCGATGATCTATCCACATCTTTTGGAGTTTAGAAGCATGGGTTCTAACAATTCTCGGTCCGTCAGCCCGGGGCGGCAGAGTGGAGCAGCGGTAGAGTTGCTGCCTGACACGTCGGAGACCCAGGTTCGATCCTGAGTACTGGTGCTGTCTGTTCGGAGTTTGTACGTTCTCCCTGTGACCGCGTGGGGTTTCTCTGGGTGCTCCGGCTCCCTCCCACACTCCAATGATGTGGATGTTTGTAGGTAAATTGGGTTTGGTAAAATTATAAATTGTCCCTAGTGTGTAGGATGTGACTGGGATCGCTGGTTGGCATAGAATCGGTGGGCCGAAGGGCCTGTTTCCGATTCTCTACAGTCTAAATCACAGGTATTGGCCTCCTAGGGGGATCAAGGGGATCTACAGGAGGTACTACCTCAAAGGGACAGCTAACATCTTCAAAGACCCACTCCAACCTGCAGCTTTATTTCCTTCTAACCATCGGGAAGAAGTTGTAGACGGTTGAAAACCATGACCACCAGGTTCAAGAATTCCAACTATGAATTTCTGTGGAGTAACTCAGCGGGTCAGTGACCTCTGACACCTGTAATAAATGGGTAGCGTGGACTGTCTTTGGTTGCACAAAGGACTTTGGGGTTTGTTTTGCACTTGTGGCAATCTTTATTTATTATCTATTATCTGTAAGATATTGCATGTACTGGCCCATTGCGCTGCTGAAAGTACGAATTGCTGAAGAAGGGTCTCGACCCGAAACGTCGCCCATTCCTTCTCTCCAGAGATGTTGCCTGACCCGCTGAGTTACTCCTGCATTTTGTGTCTAAGAATTTCATTGTTCCGTTGTCAGTACATATGACAATGAAACACTCTTGCCTATTCTGTTCAGTTCAGTTCAGGTTATTGTCATGTGTACTGAGGTACAGTCAAAAGCTTTTGTTGCGTGCTATCCAGTCAGCAGAAAGACTACACATGATTACAATTGAGCCGTTTACAGTGCATGGATACATGATGAGCATTTGTCGGCACTGGGCCTGTACTCGCTGGTGTTAGAAAGATGAGGGGGGACCTCATTGAAACTGACCGAGTAGTGAAAGGCCTGGATAGAGTGGATGTTGAGAGGATGTTTCCACCAGTGGGAGAGTCTAGGACTGGAGGTCATAGCCTCAGAATTAAAGGACGTTCTTTTAGGAAGGAGATTAGGAGACATTTCTTTAGTCAGAGGGTGGTGAATCTGTGGAATTCTTTGATACAGAAGGCTGTGGAGGCCAAGTCAATGGATATTTTAAGGCAGAGATATATTAGATTCTTGATTACATAGAAACATAGAAAATAGGTGCAGGAGGAGGCCATTCAGCCCTCCGAGCCAGCACCGCCATTCATTGTGATCATGACTGATCGTCCCCAATCAATAACCCATGCCTGCCTTCTCCCCATATCCCTTGATTCCACTTGCCGCTAGAGCTCTATCTAACACTAATTAGTACAGGTGTCAGAGGTAATGGAGTGAAGGCAGGAGAATGGGGTAAGGAGGGAAAGATCGATCAACCATGATTGAATGGCATTGCTGGTCGGACCATGACTTGATGGGCCGAATGGCCTAATTCTACTCCAAACCCTTATGACATGATAAGGGAATAATGTTTAGTGCAAGGTAAAGCCAGCAAAGTCCGATCAAGGAGAGTCCGAGGGTCACGGATTATGGCTGCATGGTGATGAGAAACTAGAACAAAAAATGTAAATATTTAGTGCCCATGTTAATCCAAGGGCTGCAGCACAGAAGGGGAGCCGTGCCTCTGCACTTTATTTTACTGTTGACACTTCATTTATCAGCACTGTGGCAAGGATCCCAAATTTGGCCAGAGGATAGACTCAAAGCTTCCTCTCGTTCCG
Source organism: Malacoraja senta (assembly GCA_038087875.1). Taxonomy (NCBI): domain Eukaryota; kingdom Metazoa; phylum Chordata; class Chondrichthyes; order Rajiformes; family Rajidae; genus Malacoraja; species Malacoraja senta. Next base: position 9,112,218 of record CM075986.1, read on the forward strand.
AGTTGCATTCCAAGGATGACGGGAGCTCGGCGCTAATGCGAATATTTTCTTGTTTGAAAATACGATGTACTTCCCAAGATGCCAATCTGTCCAAATATTATTGCAAAGAAGTCTAGAGACTTTCCATTGCCAGTGTGGAGGTGAGACACGTTTATTGTCAAGTACACGGGCATGGTGAGGTACAGTGACAGTCTTGCTCGCAGCAGCAGCACTGGTACATACGTACATACGTTCTAGCAGCAGAATTAGACCATTCGGCCCATCAAGTCTACTCCGCCATTCAATCATGGCTGATCTATCTCTCACTCTCTACCCCATTCTCCCGCCTTCTCCTAATAACACCTGACAACCGTACGAATCAAGAATTTGTCAATCGCTGTCTTAAAACTATCCACTGACTTGGCCTCCACAGCCGTTTGTGGCAATGAATTCCACAGATTCACCACCCTCTGACTAAAGAAATTCCTCCTCATCTCCTTTCTAAAGGTACGTCCTTTTATTCTGAGGCTACGGCCTCTGGTCCTGGGCTCTCCCACTAGTGGAAACGCCCTCTCCACATTCACTCTAACCAGGCCTTTCACTATCCGATAACTTTCAAGGACGACACAATGTGCTGGAATAACTCAGCGGGTCAGGCAGCATCCCTGCAGAACGTGCATGGGTGACGTTGCGGGTCGGGACCCTCCTTCAGAGTGGGAGCAGACTACGGATGGGTCACGGCAGCACGATCCCAATCCATCAAATTAATCTTCAATTGGCAAGGAATCTTGTCTGTAATTTCTAGAGATTGGCTGGATCTTCTCCATTCTAGTGACACTAAGCAGAACAATATATATATATTTTTAAAAAGGGCACAATATTGAGAGCCACTAATTTACACTTAAATAAGACAGATTGTATTCCCATGGTATCTGGGACTATCATCATTGAGACATAAATGTTGTTTCATCTATAAACCTTTGGTTCCATGCCGCATGCCCATATTAGTTAAATAATGGAGAGAAACCAAGTTCAGTGAGAAGCGGTTAATGTGATTGAGTGTTTAGTAAAACAATGGAGTCCATGTATGTCGTAAATTAAAATTATGCTGGAACACGGTGTAATGATTTGGCATTGGTTCTTAAAGTGACCCTGTCCTGCTGGAGTAAGTATTCTTTAATTGGTGTCTTTTGAAATGAACAATGAACTTTTTTCTTTTTTTTCTCGGGATTTGTTTTTATTCTGGAAAAAGGGGGGGTGCGTTGGGTGTGGCCGTGCCATTTTCGGACGGCCATGATCAAGGGACATGGGGAGAAGGCAGGCACGGGTTATTGATTTTGGACGATCAGCCATGATCATAATGAATGGTGGTGCTGGCTCGAAGGCCGAATGGCCTCCTCCTGCACCTATTTTCTATGTTTCTATGTTTCAATCTCTTATTTATCACGTAAATTTGTGGCATGTTGCTGTGTGCAGTTCGGTTGCTGTTTAGTTTGGGTGTAAAGGCCGTGGAAGGCGCTAGGTAAATGCAGGCCTCTCCTCTGAATGTCTTCAGATGGTTGAACTTCTGATAATTGTCATCGTGAGGTTTGAAATCGTAGGTTTGTAGCTTTTGGGGTGAAAAGCTCCAGAATCTCAGAGGGATGCAATTCACAAGTCAACTCCGGTTAACTTGTGTTTAAGAAGGAACTGCAGATGCTGGAAAATCGAAGGTACACAAATATGCTGGAGAAACTCAGCGGGTGCAGCAGCATCTATGGAGCGAAGGAAATAGGCAACGTTTCGGGCCGAAACCCTTCTGCAGTCTGAAGAAGGGTTTCGGCCCGAAACTTTGCCTATTTCCTTCGCTCCATAGATGCTGCTGCACCCGCTGAGTTTCTCCGGTTAACTTGTCACCAGTTTCTGCTGAGGCAGAATGGAAGAACATACAGTGGTTAGGTGAAGGAGCTGCTTCTACATTCAATGGCTGATCTTGCACCTCAGCGCCACTTTCCTGCACTGACTCCATATCCCCAAGTTTAATTTAGAGATACAGCACGGAAACAGGCGACTCGGCCCACCGCGTCTGCGCCAACCAGCGATCCCCGCACACTAACACCAAACCACACACACTAGGGACAATTTTACACTTATACCAAGCCAATTAACCTACAAACCTGTACGTCTTTGGAGTGTGGGAGGAAACCGAACATCTCAAAACATCTCTAAAACTCCGTACAGACAGCACCCGTAGTCAGGATCGAACCCTGGTCTCTGGTGCTGTAAGGCAGCAACTCCATCAAGCCGCCATTACGCTGCTCTTTGCTTCCATGAAGTGATATTATGAAATTGTGCTTTATATAAATTGCTAATTATTCTTTAGAACATAGAACGGTACTAATAACAGGCCCTTCGGCCCACAATGTCTATGCCGAACACGATGCCAAGATCAACTCCTATCTGCCTGAACGTAATCCAATTCCCTCCACTCCCTGCAAACCCATATGACTGATTAAAAGTCTCTTAAATATCACTTTCATATCTGCCTAAACCACCACCCTAGGTAGTGTATTCCAAGTACAAGTGCTCCCCGATTTACGATGCTCCAACTTACAATATTTCGACTTGCGATATTTTCGGTTTACGATGGGTTTATGGGAACGTAACCCCATCGTAGGTTGAGGAGCACCTGTACACACCACCCAAAAACACTTGCCCCCCACATCTCCTGTCAACTTTGTCCCTCTCACCTTTTTAAGCCGTGTCCTCTAGTTTTTTTTTCCCATCCTGGGACTAAGGTTCTGACTGTCTAGACCAAGGGTGGGGAACCTTCTCATGTTGGAATGGCGCATTAAGTTAGCTGTAATCTAATAAGGCCGCATCCAAGAAACTTCAATTAGATATACTTCAAAATGTACATCATTTTGTTAAAATAGCCCTCATGACTTACTAATGTTTTAATTGTGGCCGTCAGTCGGGGAGGATTATTTCGTTGAATCTTCTTTTACTCTTTGGTAGTTTAAATACTTTCATTTTAAGATTAAAATAAAAATAATAATAAAAATAAATGGATTTGTTCTACAAAATTTGGATTCATTCAAAAGGCCGCACTTAATGGCCTAGAAGGCCGCAGGTTCCCCACCTATGGTCTAGACGATGTCTCTCATAATTTTATATACTTGTATCAGGTCTCCATGTAACCTCCGGAGTATCAGAGAAAACCAATCCAAGCTGGTCAGTGGCGCAGCTGCAGAGATGCTCCCTCACAGCGCCAGAGACAAAGGTTCGATCCTGACCACAGACGCTGCCTGAACGGAGTTTGCACGTTCTCCCCGTGACCTGTGTGGGTTTTCTCCGGGCGATTCGGCTTGAAAAAGTTTCCCCTCATGTTCCCGTTAAATCATTCCCCTCTCACCTTAAACTTCTGTCCCCTAGTTCTTGATTCCTTTACTCTGGCCAAAAGACTCTGCATCTGTCCTAAGTGGCATTTAAGAGACTTTTGGGTAGGCAAACGCATACACAGGGATTGTAGGGATATGGAGTTAAGAGATGGTCTTGGCATTATGCTTGGTACGGACATTGTGGGCCGAAGGGACTGTTCTGTACTGTTCTGGCCTCTGTACGGTTCTATGTTCTCAGTTTAGTTTCGAGACACAGCATAAAAACGGGCTCTTCGGCCCACTGAGTCCATGCCGACCAGCGATCTCCCATTCACCAGTTCTCTCCTGCTCTGGGGACAATTTACAAGCCAATTAACCTACAAACCTGCGCTTTTTTGGAATGTGACAGGAAATCAGAGCACCTGGAGAAAACCAGCGCGGTCACAGGGAGAACGCAAAAGTTCTGCACGGACAGCACCCGTAGTCGGGATCGAACCCGGGTCTCTGATGCTGCGAGGCAACGACTCTACCGCTGAGCCACCGCGCAGACCTAGAATGGTTGCAAAATGTCCTTGGTCCCAGCGAACTGCCTGAGAAGATGTGTAAGAAGGAACTGCAGATGCTAGTTTAAACCGAAGATAGACACAAAAAGTTGTAGTTATGCTCCTGTCCCACTTAGGAAACCTGAACGGAAACCTCTGGAGACTTTGCGCCCCACCCAAGGTTTCCGTGCGGTTCCCGGAGGTTCCTGGAGGTTTTTGTCAGTCTCCCTAATGGTCGAAAGTGATTTCCGCTTCTTCTATGTTCCGGCGATTATTTCAAAAAATTCAAAACCGGCCGCGACTAAAAATAGGTTGCCGTTTTAAAAATCGGTAATTTTTTAGTCGAAGCCGGTTGTGATGCTAGTTGAAAGTGGTTGCCGGAGGTTGCAGGTGGTTGCCAGAGGTTGCAGGTAGTGGAAGGTAAGACCTTCCACTACCTGCAACCTCCGGCAACCACCTTCAACTAGCATCGCAACCGGCTTCAACTAAAATATTACCGATTTTTAAAACAGCAACCTATTTTTAGTCGCAGCCGGTTTTGAATTTTAAAAAATAATCGCTGGAACATAGAAGAAGCGGAAACCACTTTCGACCATTAGGGAGACTGACAAAAACCTCCGGGAACCTCCGGGAACCGCACGGAAACCTTGGGTGGGGCGCAAAGTCTCCAGAGGTTTCCATTCAGGTTTCCTAAGTGGGACAGGAGCATAACTCAGCGGGACAGGCAGCATCTCTGGAGAGAAGGAATGGGTGATGTTTCGGGTCGAGACTTCGACCCGAAACATCACCCATTCCTTATTTCCAGAGATGCTGCCTGTCCCGCTGAGTTACTCCAGCTTTTTGTGCCTACTATCGTCTACCTGAAGAAGATGATTGTCAGATCCTCACCGTGATCCGAATATAATAAACACACTCCAAGGACATACGCTGAACACAGAATGTTTTGTTCGATTTTCCCCCAGCCCACCAACCTCCATGAACTTGTACACCTCAATTAAATCTCCAGCCAGCGATCTTGCTCGGAATGTAATTATGGTGCTGGGCTGAGGTGACTGAGGACACTTGATGCAGATAGTGTTGGGACAGCAGCTCGTGTCAAGATGCATTGTTCCCTCGGGGAGCCTGATGCCAAGCAGTGGCCATGTAATCAAATAGTCCAGCTTTTAACCTTAACAAAGTGTGGTGTTGTTCCCGTTTTAATTAACAAAAGGCTCTCCAGTCCAACTTGGTTCCTTGCCAACATCGCCTTTTGGTGTAGAAATTAAATTCAAACCTTGGCTTAGAGTGCCCCTCTTCCCCTTATTTCTGTCAGTTTAACTAAATTAAGGTCGACAGAAGCTGAGCACTAAGTCTGCACTTTTATTTTGTTTTATTATTCATTCCTCTATTGGTCATGTTGTAGGGGTCCATTTTCAGTGGTGATAATCAGCTGTTGTCTTGACCCTGGTGGGGACAGTGGCTCAGCTGGTAGAGCTGCTGCCTACCAATCAAGATTCTTTATCTATCTCAATGGGAGGGTCATAAGGCCACAAGGTCATGTGATAGGAGCAGAATTAGGACATTTGGCCCATCAAGTCTACTCCGCCATTCAATCGTGGCTGATCTATCTCTCCCTCCTAACTCCATTCTCCTGCCTTCTCCCCATAACCTCTGACACCCGCACTAATCAAAAATCTATCCATCTCTGCCTTAAAAATATCCACTGACTTGGCCTCCACAGCCTTCTGTGGTAAAGACCAAATACATTTCTCCTTGTCTCCTTCCTAAAAGAACGTCCTTTAATTCTGAGGCTATGCCCTCTAGTCCGAGACTCTCCCACTAGTGGAAACATCCTCTCTACATCCACTCTATCCAGGCCTTTCACTATTCTGTATCTTTCAATGAGGTCACCTCTCATTCTTCTAAACTCCAGGCCGAGTGCCGACAAACGTTCATCATAGGTTAACCCACTTGTTCCTGGGATGACACACAGTCTCGCAGCTGTTGTGCAACTTTCAGTATGCAATGGGTGGACGTGTAGATTGGTCGACATTCAATGTCATCACAAAATCGATTGTCCGAGTGACTGAGTAACCTAACTGATTCCATCCAGGCAGGGGCGGAAATCCCGGGGGGGGGGGGTGGAGACAGGTTGGACACTTCCCCCCCTATTTTGAGAGGAGGGGGGACAGCCCCCCCCCCCCCATTTTTTGTAATCCGGATTTTAAAACCTGGTGAAATCTCCGCTTTCCGCGAGACAGTGGGGGTGGGACTGCTGATCGAGGGCGCCGATTGAACAAGAGGGACGTCGGTCAGCAGGCAATGGGGGCGGCACGGACCTGCGCCTCATCCACAGCCAGGATCGATCCCGGCTCTCCGGCGCTGTCCCGTCCCCGCCCGGAGGTGGCCAGAGACGTCGGGAGTCAGATGGGCGCGGTGCCCCCAGGCCCACAGCCAGCGCAGAGAAGCAGTGCTAAATCCAGCTCAACTCTGCCTGTCCTGCCAGGTTAACCTGCAGCCCTGCCTGGGCTTGCGGGAAATATGGCCCAGGTTTACAGCCAACGCGGAGAAGCAGTGCTGGTGTCCCATCAGTCCAGGCAGGGCTGTAGGTTAACCCGGCGAGACAGGCAAAGTTGAGCTGCATTTAGCGCTGGATAGAACCTCCGAAGCCTCGCGTGTGTGTGTGTAAGTGTGCGCATGCGCGCGCGGCCGCCAAGAAATTGTGTCCCCCCCGCCCCTTGTCCCCTCCATGCTTTGATAGCGATTTCCGTGCCTGCATCCAGGTGAATCCTTTCCCCTTGGAAACATTGTAGCTGGGGTAGAGCACAACCCTCACCCGACGCGCGCTGACCTTTCGCAGTTCAATCAGCTTGTGACAGAAGGTCAAAGGGAAGACCTTGCCATCTTGCCTGCCTCAGAAACCCTCTGGGCCGTGTATGTGAACCTGCTGGTCATCGGGGACTGGCAGATCACGGACTCAGCCTCACACCTCCTGATCCAGCTGTAAAGAACAGGCCGGCATGGTGGCGCAGCAGTAGAGTTGCTGCCTCACAGCGCCAGAAACCCCGGTTCGATCCTGACTACAGGTGTCATCTGTACGGAGTTTGTACGTTCTCCCCCTTGATTGGGTTTGTTTTCTCCGGGTGCTCCGGTTTCCTCCCGCACACCAAAGACGTACAGGTTGGTAGGATAATTGGCTTTGGTAAAATCGTAAATTGTCCCTAGTGTGTATGGGATAGTGCTGGTGTACGGGATGATTGCTGGTCGACACGGACTCGGTGGGCCGAATGGGCCTGTTTCTGCGCTGTATCTCCAAACTAAATGGGTGTTGGGGCTAGGCTTAGTTTCAATGCAAGGGCAGTGGGGCAGATGTACTGTAGGCAAGTCATTTACTTGCTTGTGGGTGTCCTCTGTTGGAACTGCTGTCCTAGCTGTGACCCCCAAGATAACTCACACATTTTCCTTTCTTTCTTCCAACAGGGAAAGTACGCCAAAAAGAAAAGTAGATTCAAGCGCTCGGACGGAAGCACGTCCTCTGATACAACCTCCAACAGCTTCGTTAGACAGGTGAGTGAATGACCAAGGACGCGCTGTGGAACGACCAGACCCCTGGCCGTGTTTAATCCCTAGTGTGTTTTGTTCTTCCACAGACGACATGTTGTAAACCATGTGTAGGAAGGAACTGCAGATGCTGGTTGAAACCAATAGGCACAAAAAGCTGGAGTAACTCAGCGGGGACAGACAGCATCTCCGGAGGGAAGGAATGGATGATGTTTTGGGTCTGAAGAAGGGCCTCGACCCGAAACGTCACCCATTCCTTCTCTCCAGAGATGCTGCCTGTCCTGCTGACAGCTTTTTTTGTCTATCTTGTAAACCATGCTTCATTAACGGAAATTAAAAAACGTAATAAAAAAGGAGCTGCAAGGAACTTGGGGGTTTATACCAAAAATCGACAGAAAAGGCCTGGTTTCTAGGCTCTGACTTGATACAGTGAGCTTTTGAAGGCTCCCCCATGGTCTTAAGTCAAGTTTATTGTCACATGCATATGTTTGGGTGAGGTACAGGTACAATGAAAATCGAATGCAAATTAATGGTTGCCCCCCATTACTGGAAGGATGGGGAGGCTTTGAAATGGGCGCAGATACGGTTGACCAGAATTCTGTGTCTACCTTCAATTTAAACCAGCATCTGTAGTTCTTTCCTACACCCTTTGACACCCATGCTCATCAAAAATATGTCAATCTCTGGTTTAAAACTACCCAATGACTTGGCCCCCACAGCCCTCCGTGACAATGAATTCCACAGATTCCCCACCCTCTGACTAAAGAATTGCCTCCTCATATCCTTTCTAAAGGTACGTCCTTTTATTCTGAGGCTGTGTCCTCTGGTCATAGACTCTTCCTCCAGTGGAAACATCCTCTCCACATCCACTCTATCCGCGCCTTATGTTTCCGGCCTTTCTTCCAGTGGAAGCAGTCGTTTGGGGGAGGCAGAGATGCTGCCTGTCCTGCTGACAGCTTTTTTTGTCTATCTTGTAAACCATGCTTCATTAACGGAAATTAAAAAACGTAATAAAAAAGGAGCTGCAAGGAACTTGGGGGTTTATACCAAAAATCGACAGAAAATGCGGGTCAGGCAGCATCTCTGGAGTAACGTGGATGGGTGACATTTTGGGTCAAAACCCTTCTTCAGACTGAACAAGGGAAGAGATAAGACTTTGCCTTCCATCACAGTGAGGAGATGTTGGAGACTCACTGTGATGGATGTTTATGTAAACTGTGTTAAGTGTGGGTCTTGTTTCTTTTGTTTTTTTGTGTAATGTAAAACTGTAGAAAATGCAATTTCGTTCAAACCAAGGTATTTGAATGACAATAAAAGGCATTCTATTCTATTCTAAGAAGCGTCCAGACCCGAAACATCATCCCATCAATTTTCTCCAGAGATGCTGCCTGATCCACCAAGTTACACCAGCATTTTGTGTCGATCTTTAACAGAGTTGAATTTCTCTTTAACTAAATCACTTCCAGCATTTCAAAACTTCCCAATACCTTATACAACGGTGGTTCCTCTTGCTACTTTGTATGTGTCTGTTATGTTCACCAAGTCCGTAGAAAACATGATGGTGTTTAGAGTAGCTCAGCGGGTGAGGCAACATCTCTGGAGGGAAGGAATGGGCGACGTTTCGGGTCGAGACCCTTCTTCAGTCTGAAGAAGGCTCTCGACCGGAAAGTCGCCCATTCCTTCCCTCCCGAGATGTTGCCTCGCCTGCTTGAGTTACTCCAGCATTTTGTGTCTCCCTTCGATTTTAAGCCAGCAGCTGCAGTTCTTTCTTACACATGATGGTGTTTGGGATGAGTTGGGCCGAATTATAAACCTATCGCCGATGTCCACAAAGCCCTGTTTACCCAAGTCCTCTGCTGATCTTGTTTGGACATCTTTAATTTTGAGTCTTGCACTGTGGACCTTGGGTTGTCCTTCGACTGTTCCGAAGTCTTCCCGTGCGAGGAACACTGGGGATTCCAGCAGTAATGTGGCTGCTTAGTGCAGGGGTCTCTCCAGACTGGATGTGACCCAGAGAGCAATCCATCTCATTGCATGGTGTGTAACTGGAGGCCCTAAAGTGGTAGCCACACATCCGACAACAGGATGGGAGATTGCAACCTTCACGTGGTCCACCCTGTTCGACGAATGCAATCAACCTGGCGTGCACAATCAAATAAGATCAAATAGAAGAAGTTGTCCTACAACTTTAGGCTGTGCACGCCATACGCAAGAAGAAGACATCCGACAACCAATGCTAAACATTGTAAAGTGGAATTATTTTTGCATATATCACACATGCGGCGCCATTATTCAAATTCCCGCGCGCTCAATGTACTGGAGCAGTTCCCGCGGACCCACTTCCCTCTCCTCTCCCCGCCTTGCCCGGCCATCTTTGTGTCTCCTGCAGCCGACCTGGGACCGTGGACCCCCTCGAAGGTCAATGGGACTGTCTGTGAACCTGCCCTAAGGCTCGTCGTTCTGTGGGACCAGGAATCTGGCTGAAAGCTTGGTGGTTCCCAGCCCTGCCGGCTGATGATGAGCCTTTGGGTGGGTTCCCGGTACCGGACTTTGGACTTTGAATATTGGCAGCATCTGTGGAGGGAATGGGCAGGGTCGTTTTTTGGGTCGGGACTCTTCTTCAGATTCCAAGCTTGGCTGATGCCCGAGTGCGATGCTGAGAGAGAGCTGCATTGTCAGAGGAGCTGTCTTCTGGACCCAGAGCAGAAGGTACCGTTCAAGAGAAGATGGGGATAGCAGGTAGCAGTCTGAAGAAGAGTCCCGACTCTTTGGTCTAAACCAGCATCGGCAGTTCCTTTCTACACAAGGGGCGGCACGGTGGTGCAGCGGTAGAGTTGCTGCCTTACAGCGCTTACACCACCAGAGACTCGGGTTCGATCTTGACTGTGGGTGCTGTCTGTACGGAGTTTGTACGTTCTCCCCGTGACCGCGTGGGTTTTCCCCGATATCCTGCAGGAGTTGACCGGCACGATTTTGCTGGCACTTTCCCAGTGAGTTAGACTCAGAGAGTTATAGAGTGATACAATGTGGAAACAAGCCCGTCCCAGCCTCAACTACCTCCTTTGGCAGCTTGTTCCATACACCCACCACCCTTTGTGTGAAAAAGTTACCCCTCAGATTGCTATTAAATCTTTTCCCCTTCACCTTAAACATATGTCCTCAGGTCCTCGATTCCCCTACTCTGGGCAAGAGATTCTGTGCATCTACCCAATCTATTCCTTTCATGATTTTATGTACCTCTATAAGATCACCCCTTATCCTCCTGCGCTCCAAGGAATAGAGACCCAGCCTACTCAACCTCTCCCTGTAGCTCACACCCTCTAGTCCTGGCAACATCCTCGTAAATCTTCTCTGAACCCTTTCAAGCTTGACAATATCTTTCCTATAACATGGTGCCCAGAACTGAACACAATACTCTAAATGCGGTCTCTCCAACGTCTTAACTTCCTTCGTACTTCAGCAGTTTGTCAGCGCTTTGAAACATCCTCAAACTTGTCAACGGCACTTAAGAGATGCAAGAGTCTGTACCTAAGAGTCTGTACCTTACTGCAATTCAATTCACCAGTTGCCTGTGAGACAGAGGACAGGGTTTTAGTTGGTTAATGATCGCAGTTAAAGCCCCGCTGAGAGAGAACATAATACAGAGACGAGTAACATTGCGGAGCAGGTGGAGTTATTAAAAAATAATTAACTTAAGGCAGGCACAGTGGAGAATCAGTGTGGTGGGAATGAGATGATCTTCGGTTTGGAAATGTATAAAGCTTCCTCCTCCCTGGCGTGTGATCATTAAAGTCATTCAAACTTTCAACTGAAGCGTCGAACATCCAAACAATTCCTACAGCACAGGGCACGCTCGGAGCATAGATTTTCAGGTTGATATTTTATGGGCTTCTGGACGGATCATGTTACGAAGAGCTCAGAAATAAAGCAAAAGCATCTGTGTGAAACCATCAGTTCCAGTCCCAGCATGAGTAATTCTTCATGCCTCCCTGCCTCCTTTCAATTTTATTTGTAAAAATGTCGTTTAGAGTTTAGACATACATCGCGGATACAGGCCCTTCGGCCCGCGCCGGCCAGCGATACCCCGCACACTAACACTATCCTACACACACGAGGGACAATTTACAATTTCACCGAAGCCAGTTCACCTAGAAACTTGTATGTCTTTGGAGTGTGGAAGGAAGCCGGAACACCCGGAGAAAACCCACGCAGGTCACGGGGAGAACGTACAAACTCCGTACAGGCAGCGCCCGTAGTCGGGACCGAACATTCCGACCACAGATGTTAAGCTCACTGGCCTGCAGTTCCCAGCCTTTTCCCTGCATCCCATCTTGAATAGACGCACAACATTTGCCACCCTCCAGTCTTCCGGCACCTCGCCTGAATTTAATGACAACCCATAAATCTCAGCCAGGGATCCTGCCAGGTTCACTATATCCCCCTGCCAGGCTCAGTGAGGCAAGACACAGCCTCTTCTCTCCTGTGGCCCGAACGCTGGCGTAGCGGGAGATGACAATAAACCGAAGAAGAGCTGAAGAGGACAGCAGGGGGAAGATGATTAGAGGAAGTCTCTTTGGTCATTAGGAAGGGGCTGGGTGAATTATTGAAAAGGTGCCTTCGTGTGGCCTTTTTGTAATGAGCTTTGCAGAAATCAACACAAGTGAGGCTAGCTGGTTGAGCTTTCAATTAACCGGGCGGCAGCTTTTGAAGTTGCCTCCGCTCCATTAAGTGTCATTTTAACGAGGTGCCTGATGCAAATCCACTTTTGTTCTCTGCTGGACCAACAAACCAACATGTTGTTGGTGGGACAACCAGTATTAATGTTTGTGTAGTATATATGTATACGTGTGTGTGTATGTATATGTGTGCATATGTTTGTGTGTGTATGCGTGTATGACTATATGTCTGTATGTGTATGTATGTGTGTGTATATGTATATGTTTGTGTATATGTGTGTATATGTTTGTGTGTGTATGCGTGTATGTGTATATGTATGTGTGTGTGTGTGGGTGTTTATATATGTGTACATTTATATATATATATATATATATATATATATATATATGTGTGTGTATTTATATATATGTATATTAGAATATATATTATATTATATGTGTGTGTATGTTGAAGAAAGTGCAGAAAACTCTCACCAGGACTGAGATGGAGCATTTCATAAACGTGACCATGTGGGTTTTCTTCGGCAGCTCTGGTTTTCCCCCACACTCCGTAGATGTGCAGGTTTGTATGTTAATTGGCTTCTGTAAATTGCCCCTAGCGTAGAGGAGTGATGGTGTGTGGGGTGATCGATGGTCGGCGTGGACTTGGTGGGCCGAAGGGCCTGGTTCCTTGTAAAGGGCATATGTAGGGTGGACAGTAGGAAACGTCCACTGTGGTTTGTGTCTAAAACTGGGGAGCATCGGCTTAATGCAAGATGAAAGACGATATGAGGAGGAATCTTCTCATCTGGTGGACAGTTGGAATCTAGAGCACACTGGCTGAGTAAATGGTAGAGTCTGGTACTCTGGTGCTGTCAAAACACTTAAGAGATGTTGAGTTGAACATTAAATTGCCTTGACACAGATGTCCAAGGTCCAAGTATTAATGAGATGAGTCATGATGGGTTCTTGTTGGCTAGCATGGCGATGGTGGGCCGAATGGCCTTCACTGTGCTGCACATCTCTGACCCTTTAACTTTAGTTTCGTTTTTGGTTTAGTTTAGAGATACAGCATGGAAACAGGCTCTTTGGCCCATCGAGTCAATGCTGACCAGCAATCACCTGTACACTAGTTGCATCCTACACACTTTATAGAAGCCAATTAACCTACAAACCTGTACGTCTTTGGAGCATGGGAGGAGGCTGGAGCACCTGGAGAAAACCCACACGGTCCCGGGGGGAACGTGCAAACTCCATTTAAGCAGCACCCACAGTCAGGATTGAACCCGGGTTTCTGGCGCTGTGAGGCAACAACTACCGCTGTGCCTTAGTTTCCTCTATTAGAATATCGTATACAGTTTCCCTGCAGACTTGAGATTGAGGGACCAAAGGCTCACAAGAGTGATTCCTGCATTGTGGATATGTTAGATGTGGCGAGATTAAGCAGACGAGGCCTGCAGTCTCCCGGGTTCACCAGAATGAGAGGCTGATCTCATTGAAGTTCTCACGGGACTTGACAGGGCCGATGCAGAGTTGATGATTCCCATGTTTGTGATGTCTAGAACCAGGGTTCACAGAATAACAAGTCAGCAATGCAGGACAGAGATGAGAAATGTGTTCACCCAGAGGCTGGTGAATGCTTGGAATTCTCTGCTGGAGAGACGGCTGTGAATACTCGGTCACAGAGTTCATTATCGATTTAGTGGTTTGAATGATACAGCATGGAAACAGGCCCTTCGGCACGGTGACGAAGTGGTAGAGTTGCTGCCTTACAGCACCAGCGTCCAGGGTTCGATCCTGACCTTGGGTGCTGTCTGTATGGAGTTTGTACGTTCTCCCCGTGACCTGAGTGGGGTTTTTCCCGAGATCTTCGGTTTCCTCCCACACTCCAAAGACGTACAGGTTTTTTGTAGGTTAATTGGCTTTGGTATAAAATGTAAATTGTCCCTAGTGTGTGCAGGATAGTGTTAGTGCGCGGGGATCGCTGGTCGGTGCGGACACGGTGGGCCGAAGGGCCTGTTTCTGCGCTGTATCTCTAAACTAAACTAAACTAAACTTGCATGGGCACCCTGGCATGGTGCCAAGCTTTGAGCGCGGGTTCCTGCCAATCTGCCTGCTTCAGGTAATATAATTCAACCAACAAACCGACGCTTTGGGGCACTCCATGAGTAGACAGACAGAGCCATAATTAACCACGCTTCTATTTAAAGAATCTAAAACAGACGTGCTTGAAAGGAGCATTTTCTCCCCATTTACCTTCACGTTCAAGCCTGTTGTCACACGCATGAGACAGGCGAGGTAGAGGAACAATAGAGAATCTTGCTTGCAGCAGCATCTCAGGCACATAGACTACACCAAATATAGAAACACAAATCATACTTAAATCACACAAAACTCTTGTTAGTTCGTTTAGTTTATTGTCACCTGTACCGACGTACAGTGAGAAGATTTGTCGTGTGCTATCCAGTCAGCGGAAAGACTATACATGATCACAATCGGGCCGTCCGCAGTGTACAGATACAGGATAAAGGGGATAACGTTTAGAGCAAGATGCAGTCCGATTTAAAGATAGTCTGAATACAAGACTTGACTGCAAAAATAGAATTCGAAAAAGAACCAAGTTCATTGCAGTGCAGGAGATTGCATTCTGTTGTCAAGGTAGGTTTGAGGCGGCACGGTGGCGCAGCTACTAGAGTTGCTCCCTCTCAGCGCCAGAGACCCGGGTTTGATCCCGACTTCAGGTGCTGTCTGTGTGGAGTTTGCACGTTCTCCCTGCGATGCATGGGTTTCCTCCGGGTGCTCCGGTTTCCCCCCTCGTCCCGAAGGCGTGCGGGTTTGTAGGTTAATTGGCCTGTGTAAATTACACCTAATGTATAAGGAGTGGATGAGAAATGTGGAATGACATAGAACTAGTGTGAACATGTGATCACTGGTCGGCGTGGACTCGATGGGCCGAATGGCCTGGTTCCATGCTGATTGCTTTATTATTATCTCATGTGTCACAATAAGTTATCAGGCGACTGAACCATCCTACCACAACCAGAAAGCAGTCCTGAACTATTATCTACCTCATTGATGACCATCGGACTATCCTTGATCGGACTTTGCTGGCTTTATCTTGCACTCAACGGTATTCCCTTCTCATGTATCTGTACACTGTAAATGGTTCGATAGTAATCATGTATTGTCTTTCCCGCTGACTGCTTAGCACGCAACAAAAGCTTTTCACTGTACCTCGGTACACGTGACAATAAACGTAACTGAAACTAAAAAAAAGTGAAAAATGATTTATTTGCGTCGGTCAAATGAGACAATCATACGTCCCGACGTCGGAGTTTTGATCATCCCGACGAGAGGGCGTGAACATCTGTAGCGGCGACTGCGGAGGGTTCAAGGCCCCGACCATGGGTGAACAAAGGAGGAAGATGACTGAACTTTATTGCCTTCCAGCACAGTGAAGAATGCTGTGTTGGCTGTTTATGTTAAATTCTATTGTGTGTTGCGTTGGTAACTCAAATCTCACTGTACCAATGGGTGCATGTGACAACAAATGTGAACTTGTTCTCTTTAGTTGTAAGGCTGCATGGTAACTCAAATCTCACTGTACCAATGGGTGCATGTGACAACAAATGTGAACTTGAACTTGTTCTCTTTAGTTGTAAGGCTGCATGTTAACTCAAATCTCACTGTACCTTAATTGGTGCATGTGACAACAAATGTAAACTTGAACTTGAGTACAATCGCGCCACACACAAGCACAAGTGGTGCAAAGGGAAAATGCCAGAGTGCAGAATATATCACTACCTGAATCCAGAACATGGATAAATGTGTAAGAAGGAACTGCAGATGATGGTTTAAACCGGAGATAGACACAAAAAACCGAAGTCTGAAGGGTCTCGACCCGAGACGCCTATTCCTTCTTCACCTATTCCTTCTCTCCCGAGATGCTGCTTTTTGTGTCTATCTCCAGCATATGGATTATGGATGTCTTGTTTGAAACCAGCAGTATTTGCGGGGGCACTTTGTCACCCTTGCAGTCGCCCCTTTTCAAAAGTAATTTAATGTTTTTAAACCTCTCTTTTTCAGGGCAGGTGTTTTACAAATGGAGCTTAAACTGGCTCCAACCATCATCAGCCATTGGTGGAGAGAAGGAATGGGTGACGTTTCGGGTCGAGACCCTTCAGTCTGATTATTTCTTCCCTCACTATCAGTCTGAAGAAGGGTCTCGACCCGAAACGTCACCCATTCCTTCTTTCCAGAGACGCTGCCTGTCCCGCTGAGTTACTCTAGTATTTTGTGTCTATCTTCGATTTAACCCAGCAGCTGCAGTTCTTTCCTATATTATGTCATTTGTGTATTCTCCTGATGTTTGGCGTGTGCAGGGTTGTTTATGATATACACAGCGTACATCATATGCCGGTGGTAGCTGCATCCCATTCATTATCTGAGTGGGGAGAGGTTGTTTTCAGGGCCAATGTTTAACCAGCTGCCTTTACACCTAGTGCTGATTAAAGGGTGCAGGAGAGGCTGGGCAGACTTGGATTCAGGCAGTGCAGCGTAGGTTCACGAGGTTACTCCCCGGGATGGCGGGACTGTCATATGAGGAAAGATTGGAAAGACTGGGCTTGTATTCACTGGAATTTAGAAGGATGAGAGGGTATCTTATAGAAACATATAAAATTATAAAAAGACTGGACAAGCTAGATGCAGGAAAAATGTTCGCAATGATGGGGGAGTCCAAAACCAGGGGTCACAGTCTAAGAGTAAAGGGGAGGCCATTTAAAACTGAGATGAGAAAAAACTTTTTCACCCAGAGAGTTGTGAATTTGTGGAATTCCCTGCCACAGAGGGCAGTGGAGGCCAAATCACTGGATGGATTTAAGAGATAGTTAGATAGAGCTCTAGGGACTAGCCGAATCAAGGGATATGGGGAGAAGGCAGGCCCGGGTTACTGATTGTGGATGATCAGCCATGATCACATGATCACAGTACTGGCTCGAAGGGCCAAATGGCCTCCTCCTGCACCTATGTTTCTATGGATTGTTTTCTCTGAAATGTTGGAGGTTTTTGAGACCTGATAGAAGGGTATAAAATTTATTGTCAAGAGTGTTTTATTTTCATTTATTGTAGGAAGGAACTGCAGGAATTGCTGGTTTTAACTGAAGATAGACACAAATTCTGGAGTCACAGCGGGACTGGCAGCATCTCTGGAGGGTAGGAATGGATGACATCATCCATCTCTTCCCTCCAGAGATGCTGCCTTTCCCGCTGACTTACTCCAGCTTTTTGTGTCTATCTTCGTGTTTTATTGTCATATGTCCCGAAATGGAAATAGAAGCGGGCGGCACGGTGGGGCAGCGGTAGAGTTGCTGCCTTACAGCGCTAGAGTTGCTGCCTTACAGCGCTAGAGTTGCTGCCTTACAGCGCTTGCGAAGTCGGTGACCTGGGTTCGATCCTGACTGTATGGAGTTTGTACGTTCTCCCCGTAACCCGTGTGGGTTTCCACCGGGTGCTCCAGTTTCCTCCCACATTCCAAAGATGTGCGGGTTTGTAGGTAAATTGGCTTCTGTAAATTGTCCCTAGTGAACGGGTGATTGTAGGTTGGCGTGGACTCGGTGGGCCAGTTTCCACACTGTATCTCTAAAACTAAAACTAAAATCTAAACTGCAGGGAATTCTGATGTACTCTAAGAATGTAAATTGAATTCCCATGTTCTTTATTTCTGGCTAATTACAATTAGATGTTGCTTTTCCGTGCTCCCAATACTCGGAATTTGTTTACCAAATATGAGCTTTGTGTCATTATAAATTTGATTACAGTAATTATATGTGGTGTGCTAAAGACATTGAACAGACACAGCTTTAACAAGCGCAGCTGGTAGAAGTTGCTGCCTCACACAGCGCCAGAGACTCGGATGCAATCCTGACTCTGTGTGGAGTTTGCACGTTCTCCCTGGGACCGCGTGGGTTTCCCATTGGGATACTCTGGGTTCCTCCCACATCCCAAAGACGTGTGGGTTTGTCGGTTAATTGGCCTCTGTTAGAAGAAACGCCCCTAATGTGTTGGGAGTGGATGAGAAAATGGAATAACATGGGGCTAGTATGAATGGGTGATCGATGGTCGGCATGGACTCGGTGGGCCGAAGGGCATTTTTACCTGGAGTATTGTGGAGTATTACCTGGAGTATTGTGTGCAATTTTGGTCTCCTAATTTGCGGAAGGACAAAGGACAATGGACAAAGGACAAAGGACATTTATTGTCACATACACCAATTGGTGTAGTGAGATATGAGTTGCCATTGCAGCACACCAATAAAATAAACACAACATTATAGAATTTAGCATTAAACATAAAAAAACATCCCCCCACAGCGGGATCAACGTTTCCCACTGTGAGGGAAGGCAGCAAAGTTCAGTCCACTTCCTCCATGTTCACCCGTGGTCGGGGCCTATTTGAGGCCTCTGCAGTCGACGCTACGGCGGCCCGATGTTTCAGGCCCTCTCGCCGGAATGATGGAACTCCGGCGTCGGAAGAACACTCTCAGCAGCTTGGAGTTTCGAAACGGCCACTTGCTACCGGAGACCGCGGCTTCCGAAGTCCATAGGCCGCGCTGGTCGGAGCTCCAACACTGGCGATCTCGGCGAAAGATTCCAGGCTCCGCGGTGTTTAAAGTCAGCGCTGCCCGCAGCTGGACGCTCCACGATGTTGAAGTCGGCAGTCCCAGCACTCCGGAGTTCCAACATGGTGATCCGGGTAAGGCATCGCCCGCTCCGCGATGGTACCTCAGTGCTGCACCGCCGCTGAAGCTGCAGCTCGAAGCTCTGGCCAGTCTCCGGCAGGAAAGGCCGCGCCAATCCAGGTGTTAGGCCGGGAGGAGGGGGTGAAGATGCGGCTCGGAGGAAAGACGCATCCTCACACAAGTAGGGACTGGAGAAAACGGTTTCCCCCTTCCCCACCCCCCATCCCCATCCCCCACATAAAAAGACTGAAAGGCCTCCAGAACAAAATTTTTAACAAACTAAAATTAAAAAAAGGGTGTAGAACGAACAGCTGCCACACTCTATGGCGCCACCACAGTGTTCAATTATTGCTATTGAGGGAATGCAGCGTTGGTTCGCCAGGTTAATTCCTGGGATGGCGGGACGGACGTATGATGAAAGTATGGGTTGACTGGACTTGTATTCACTGGAATTTAGAAGGAAGAGAGGGGATCTTATAGAAACATATAAAATTCTTAAAGAATTGGACAGGTTACATGCAGGAAAGATGTTCCCGTTGTTGGGGGAGTCCAGGACCAGGCCAATTATTTAATAATAAGGGCCAGGCCAATTAAGACTGAGATGAGGAAAAACCCTTTCACCCAGAGAGTTGTGAATCTGTGGAATTCTCTGCCACTGAAGGGAGTGGAGGCCAATTCACTGGATGTATTTGAGATTTAGATATACTGTAGCCCCGAGGGGACCTCATTGAAATTTACAGAGTAATGAAAGGCATAGATAGAGTGGATGTGGAAAGGATGTTTCCACTGGTAGGAGAGTCTAGGACCAGAGGTCACAGCCTCACAATTAAAGAGGACACTTTTAGAAAGGAGGAACTTCTTTAGTCAGAGGGTAGTTAATCTGTGGAACTCTTTGCCACCGAGGGCTGTGGAGGTCAAGTCAGTGGATATTTTTAAGGCAGAGGTAAACAGATTCTTGATTAGAATGGGTGTCAAGGGTTATGGAGAGAAGGCAGGAAAATGGGATTAGAAGGCAGAGATCAGCCACGATTGAATGGCGTAGTGAACTCGATGGGCCGAATGGCCTAATTCAATTCCAATAACTTGTGAACTTGTTAAGAGGGGTCCCAACCGAAGATGTCTCTTTCCAGAGATGCTGCGGTCCCTTGAATCCAATCTTGAAACAAGGATGATAGACACAGAATGCTGGAGTAATTCAGCGGGACAGGCTGCATCTCTGGAGAGAAGGAATGGGTGACATTTTGGGTCGGGACTCTTCTCCAGACTGATGTCAGGGGAGAGGGAGATACATAGATAAGGAAGTGTAAGGTGTGAAAATAGGACAAAGGGAATGGAGATCAAGAAAAATGCAGAATAGATCATAGTTGGCTGGGAGAAGCTCTTCTTCAGGCTCTTCAGAGTCTCTTCCTCAGACTCCGACTCAGAAGATTGGTTCTTGAGAGGCGATTTTTCCATCGCACTGGCCTAATGTGTGAACGAGATCACCTGGAAGGCAGTTGAACCCGGCAGTGGAGTGGGGAACATTTCCTTTGTCTGTGTGTAAGAAGGAACTGCAGATGCTGGTTTAAACCAAAGATAGACACCACAAGGGTCTCGACCCGAATCGTCACCCATTCCTTCTCTCCAGAGATGCTGCCTGTCCCGCTGAGTTACTCCAGCATTTTGTGTCTATCCTTTGTCTGTGTTCCTGCCTCTGCAATCACAGCAGTACTTGAGAAGCCCATTGTCCCCTGAAGACCCAATTAGTTGGCAGTGCTTGAGGCTATTGCAAGTACTGTGGAGAATTGATGCAGTTATCCTCTGAATGATTACATCTCCAGCCGCCATGACATTTATCATCCCGTGCAATTTTTATTTTGGTATCTTTTTCTCGTCCTCTCTGGCAGTATTCATCTCTTGGCTAACTAAATAAAATCTTTCCTAACGTCTCACCAATCTGTGATAAATGTATATGTCAAGAAGCTACCATAGCACATTCTTTTGTTTTTTGTACAAAAATCCAAAAATTCTGGTTTGAAATATTTGATATTTTTTCAAAATTAATCAAAATAAAACTGGTATCAAAACCAGAATGGATTATTTTTGGAATATCGGAAGGTATTCCTGAATTAAACGTGTATCAGAAGAATTTACTCAATTATGGGCTAATAATGGGAAAAAAGCTTATACTTAAATTCTGGAAAAATGCGCCCACACCAACAATAAAAATGTGGACATCAAATATGTTGGAAACATTACATCTGGAAGAGATGAGATTCCTCCTAGTAGGCAAAGCAGATCAATTTCAAAAGACGTGGTCTACGTTTTTGGACCTATTACAAGCATGAGGTGCAATAGTAATTTAGAAAAACAAATAAATAAATAAAAGGTATCTGGACCTGGTAATGGGAGGTAAAATAAAAATAGACTTGGTTGGTAGTTCCTTCTCTATGAAGTATGGTATAAGAGTCATAATAGAGCGATTGTTCCTTCTTTCTTTCTCTTTTTTTTCTAGGGTCTATTTTCTAACTTTACTTCCTTCTCTAACCTCTTTTCTAAGGGGCTTTCTTTTCCCAACACTCTTTTGCACTTCACAACCTTTGCGCACTTTCTTCACTTTTCTTACTTCTTTCTTTTTCTTTTTTAAAGTTTAAAAAAGTGAAGCGGTACAAAAAATGTATTAATATATACGTGTTGTACATTACTGTAATCTACCGTACTTCTAAAAAATAAAAAATTAAAAAAAAAAAAAAAAAAAAATTCATCTCTTGGCTGAGATATAATTTGGTGCAGAAATGATATCTCAGAAATGCTGCACTTCTGTGCTCTTGAAGGGCTGCCCCTGGGGCTATAGAATGTGCTAAAAAGTCTAAAGAAGGTATCTGCCTGCAGAAGGGTCCTGATCCAAAATGTCATCCTCCTCCAATGCTGCCTGGCGCGCTGAGTTACTCCAGTTCTTTGTGTTTCGGGCCGAGCATCTTGATGGCTGTAACTGTGCAGTGCGGTGGCGCAGCGGTAGAGCTGCTGCCTCACAGCGCCAGAGACCCGGGTTCAATCCTGGCTCCGGGTGCTGTCTGTACAGAGTTTGTACCTTCTCCCCGTGACCCGCGTGGGTTTTCTCTGGGTGCTCCGGTTTCCTGCAATATTCCAAGGACGTTCAGGTTTGTTGGTTAATTGGCTTGTGTAAATCGCCCCTAATGTGCATGATGTGAAACTGGGATAACATAAAACATGTGCATGGGTGATTGTTGATCAGTGCTGACTTGGTGGGCCGAAGGGCCTGTTTCTTTGCTGTATCTCTCAACTAAATTAAATGCAGTGGGCCAAAAGACTACCTCTTGCGTTGTAAATAAACAATAGACAATAGGTGCAGGAGTAGGCCATTCGGCCCTTCGAGCCATTTAATGTGATCATGGCTGATCATCCCCAATCAGTACCTGGTTCCTGCCTTCTCCCCATATCCCCTGACTGCACCATCTTAAAAATAAATGGAGTACATTAATTGTAAGAAGATATAAATGACGAGTACTAATGTATGTGGTTGTAATGTAATGTACTTCTAATAAATAAAAATTAAAAAAAAAAAATCTTCTATAGTTCCAGGCCATTCAGCCTTCTAAAGCTGTTCTGCTTCACAGTGAGATTAAGGCTGAAGTGTAATATATCCCAAAAATGTGCAGATTTGTAGGTTAATTGGCTTCTGTAAAAAAAAAAAAGTGTGCAGGGTAGAACTAGTGGCTAGGGTGATCGCTGGTCGGTGCGAACTCAGTTGGTCAAAGGACCAGTTTCTAATCTCTAAACTAAACTAAACTAAACTTAAAATACCTTGTGATTTAATAGTAATTGAACAGTCCACCTCTAAACAGCGGTAGAGTTGCTGCCTTACACCAGAGTCCCGGGTTCGATCCCGACTACGGCTGCTGTCTGTACGGAATTTATACATTCGACCCGTTTCTCCAAGATCTGCCGGTTTCCTCCCACACTCCAAAGACGGACAGGTATGTAGGTTAATTGGCTTGGTTTATGTGTAAATTGTCCCGAGTGTGTGTGGGAGGATAGTGTTAGTGTGCGGGGTGATCACTGGTCGGCGCGGACTGGGTGGGCCGAAGGGCCTGTTTCTGCGCTGTATCTCTAAACTAAAAATAGTTTAGTATCTCTAAACTAAAAGATAAAAGGCCATTACGGTCAGTGCTGCATTTCCTGCAGCTGTAGACACAACATGTTGGGGTAACTCAGCGGGACAGGCAGCATCTCTGGAGAGAAAGAATGGGTGACATTTCGGGTCGAGACCCTTCTTCAGACGTCTCGACCCGAATCGTCACCTGTTCCTTCTCTCCAAAGATGCTGCCTGTCCCGCTGAGTTACTCCAGCATGTTGTGTCTACCTTCGATTTAAACCAGCATCTGCAGTTCTCTGCTACACATTCCCTGCTGCCGTGGTCGCCGTCGGCCCACCGCTCCCCGCTGCCAGTCTCCGAGTTGCAGCACCTGGCAGAGCGGCAGCTGCTAAAGAGAACAGCGGCCGCTGCTGCCATTGTTCTCCCTGGCTCTTGCTCCAAGGGGCGAGGCCTTCGCTGTGAGCGGCGGTGCAGACAGACAGACAAAGGGCAGCGCAAACAACGCTTGCCCGCCCGCTCACTCTCCACATAAGCAGAAGGCAGTGTGTGCAGCCAGTCATCTGGAGAATTCAATTACACACAGACGGCGGTGTAATTAAAGCGATAGATGCAGGGAGGAACTTGTTTAAACCAAAGGTAGGCACAAAATGCTGGAGTAACTCAGCGGGTCAGGGAGCATCTCTGGAGAGAAAGAATGAGTGATGTTTCAGGTCGAGACCCTTCTTCATTTCTTCAGTCTGAAGATGGGTCTCGACCCGAAATGTCACCCATTCCTTCTCTCCATAGACACTGCCTGTCCCGCTGAGTTACTCCAGTATTTTGTGTCTATCAGAGGGAAAATGATCCAAGGATATCTGTTTAAGAGGGAACTGCAGATCGAAGGTAGACAAAAATGCTGGAGAAACTCAGCGGGTTAGGCAGCATCTATGGATCAAGGAAATAGGCAACGTTTCAGGTTGAAAAAGGGTTTCGACCTGAAACGTTGCCTATTTCCTTGGCTCCATAGATGCTGCCTCACCCGCTGAGTTTCTCCAGCATTTTTGTTTACCAGGGATATCTGTCTTGTCTTTGTTAGTCAGTCTGACCCGCACCACACACACTTTAGTCCAGTACAGTTTAGTTTATTGTCACGTGTACCGAGGTACAGTGAAAAGCTTTTTTGTTGCGTGCTAACCAGTCAGCGGAAAGACAATACATGATTACGATCGAGCCATTTGCAGTGTCTGGATACATGCTAAGGGAATAACATTTATGGCGAGGTAATGCCAGCAAAGTCCGGTTAAGTGTTTAAGAAAGAACTGCAGATAATGGTATATGGACACACTGATCTGTTTTGTAGTCAATGCCTACTATGTTCTGTTGTGCTGAAGCAAAGCAAGAATTTCATTGTCCTATCAGGGACACATGACAATAAACTCTCTTGAATCTTGAATCTTGAGATGTTGGTAAAATCGAAGGTAGACACAAAATGCTGGAGTAACTCAGCGGGTGAGGCAGCATCTATGGAGAGAAGGAATTGGCGACGTTTCAGGTCGAGACCCAAAACGTTGCCAATTCCTTCCCTCCATAGATGCTGCCTTACCCGCTGAGTTACTCCAGCATTTTCTGTCTACCAAAGTCCGATCAAGGATAGTTCATCCGGGTTCAGGACTGCTCCCTGGATGGTTCAGTTGCCTGATAACAGCTGTTTAGTTTAGAGATAAAGCATGGAAACAGGCCCTTTGGCCCGCTAGGTCTGTGCCGACCAGCGATCCCCGCACACTAGGACTATCCTATGCACTAGGGACAATTCACAATTTTACCAGAGCGATTAATTCACAACCTGTAGGTCTTTGGAGTGTGGGGGGAAACGCGGAGCACCCGGGGAAACCCCTTCGCAGGTCACGGGGAGAACATGCAAACTCCACACAGACAGCAGCCGAAGTCCGGATTGAACCCGGGTCTCCGGTGCTGTGAGGCAGCAACTCTACCGCTGTGCCACCAATCTCATTGATCTGATTGGCTCCATGTGTGTGACTCTGAGGGTAAGCAGAGAACTTGTCTTTTCTTGACGTTGATCCAAGTACGGCGTTAATATAGACGAAGCACTGTATGTCCAGAGACGGAGAGAGAGTTTATGAGGAGATTTGCCCACAGGAGCAATAGACAATAGACAATAGACAATAGGTGCAGGAGTAGGCCATTCGGCCCTTCGAGCCAGCACCGCCATTCAATGTGATCATGGCTGATCATCCCCAATCAGTACCCTGTTCCTGCCTTATCCCCATATCACCTTGACTGGGTCTATCCTTTGTGTCTATCTTCTCCACAGATGCTGCCTGACCACCACCCCTCCCTCGTGAGGTGGGTCCGGTTCTCCCTGAGGGGGGGAGGGGGAAGGACAGTGGAAACGAGAGGGGGGGAGGGGGAAGGACAGTGGAAACGAGAGGGGGGGAAGGCGACATTGAAATATTCACATTGAAATATTCTGCGACCTGGGCACTGGCACAGTCTCTGCACTTCACCAGCTGAGCCACAACTGGCATGTGCACCTCAATACTCCACGTCTCCAAGTCAAGTCAAGTCAAGTTTTATTTGTCACATACACATCCAAGATGTGCAGTGAAATGAAAGTCATCCACACGTTCCAACGTCTCCCTGGCTGCAGCTCAAGCAGTAAAGAAGAGGAAATGTATTTTCCATGTGTCCCTTGCAACGCTATTTTACTTGGCACGAGGTGAAGCACTGATGAGTTCTTTATTGCTGTTACAGAAAGTGCAGTAATCGGGAAGATTTATCTCCTTTGGTTTTCAATCCCTTTGATGCCTGTGAGATATCAAACAGGGAAAACCCAGACCAGACTCAGGGGGGTCGGGAGCTGTCTGCAATTTTCTGCGGGGGTTTAGATGGGTGCTGCTCAGGTTTACCTGGTTGTGGGGTCGAGGAAGGCTGACTGTTGGTCAGATAAGGGGAGAGGAGGAGTAAAATGTAAAGCCAGTGAAGGGGATCTGGGCAGTGGGAGGCACGGTGGCGCAGCGGTAGAGTTGCTGCCTTACTGGATCTGGATCTGGATGTAATACGCTGGAAAGCTCCAGGTAGAGCATCACTCAGCACTATGATGGCGGTGGACGTGCCAGTCGAGATGGAGATGCTTTTGGAGTTGCATCTTTGTATGTGTTGATGTTGTGGAGATGCTGGCTGGTAGGGTATTCCAATCCCTTGGTGTCTTGAAGAAAAACGAGTTAGAAAGTGCTAATGAAGTGCCGTGCGGAATGATATAATTTCCAGGTTGGTAGCTTCTGGTTGACATGTCTATGGGTGCTTGGGTTAACTGGATGTGGTCCTCCATCTTGAAATCAATAGTGGTATTCTTGATCTTGTGGAATGTTGTCGGTCTGATGAACTTGCAACGAGTAGTAGGTTGATGAAGTTGAAGGTCCTTTATCATGCTGGAGACTGAGTTCTGCCACGTAGTTGGTAGATATGAACCTTGCTGCTCTGTTTCACAGCGCCAGAGACCCGACTTCCATCCTGACTATGGGTGCTGGCTGTACGGAGTTTGTACGTTCTCCCCGTGACCCACGTGGGTTTTTTCCCAGGATCTTCGGTTTCCTTCCACGCTCCCAAGATGTACAGGTTTGTAGGTAACTTAATTGGCATTATATAAATATAAATTATCCCAAATGTGTGTGGGATAGTGTTAATGTGCTGGTTGGCGCGGACTCGGTGGGCCGAAGGGCCTGTTTCGACGTTGTATCGCTAAACTAAAGAAGGGTCTCGACCCGAAAAGTCACCCATTCCTTCTCTCCAGAGATGCTGCCTGTCCCGCTGAGTTACTCCAGCTTTTTGTGTCAATCTTAACTAAAATCTAGATGGATTTTTGTGTCATCTCCAACTCATGCACCATATCCCAGCACAAAACATGGTGTCGATTAAGGAGCATGGTGTGGAAAGAGCCTTGATTATTTATTTCAGCAAAATTATTTCCCAACTTTTAATACACTCGCTGGCCTTTGAAATGTTCCATGTTAATTTGCACTCTGATGAACTGTAGAGAACAATGTAATATAATAAAATATCAAACCAGCTCATTTATTTAACTGTGCAGGAAGGAACAGCAGATGCAGGTTTAAACCAAAGATGGACACCTCCCCCCACCCAAGTCGCACTAGCTTCTCGTTTTCACCCAACAAACAGCTAACAATGGCCTGTTTCCTTTATCATCGTTACTTTTTTGCATATCTTTCATTCATTGTTCTTTATCTCTCCACATCATCGTCTCTATCTCTTGTTTCCCTTATCCCTGACCAGTCTGAAGAGGGTCTCGACCCGAAACATCTGGCGCCATGACTCGCGGATGGCCAGCTTGGCCAGGCCCGGGAGCAAACCCAACCAGGCCATCTTTGGCCCTACCCTCTCCCCTACGCACAAGGGTGTCCAAAGATGAGGATGGTGGGTGTGAATTGCAGCCAGAAGGCAAGGAGCAGCCCCTTTAGTTAATGGAACTGGGGCTGCAACCTCACACACTCCGTGTACACGTGGTACACAGACTCTTCCAGCCCACAAAAGTGGCAGGCGGCTGGCGAATCTGTGAACCGTGAGAGAAACAGGTTGCACGGGACCGGAGTCTCTCTCTTTGTTGTAATTGTTTATACTTTATTAATCTCTGGATCAAAGCCAGCGTTATTGATTTTGTTGTCACTGCTAGATGGGCTAGTCCAGTCAAAATCATCGGCTGAAGAACTGGAGTCTGAAGAAGGGTCCCGACCCTAAACGTTACCCATTCATTTTCTCCAGAAATGCTGCCTGGCCCGCTGAGTTAGTCCCGCATTTTGTGTCTATCTTCAATATACTCCAGCATCTGCAGTCCCTTCCTGCACAAAATTATTTTGTTTAGTTTAGTTTAGAGATACAGCGCGGAAACAGGCACTTCGGCCCACCGAGTCCGCGCCGACCAGCGATTCCCCGGACACTAACCCTATCCTACACACACTAGGGATAATTTACACATACACCAAGCCAATTAACCTACATACCTGTACTTCTTTGGAGTGTGGGAGGAAACTGTAGATCTCGAAGAAAACCCACGCGGTTATGGGGAGAACGTACAAACTCTGTACGGACAGCACCCGTAGTCGGGATCGAACCCAGGTGTCTGGCGCTGTGAGGCAGCAACTCTACCGCTGCGCCACCGCGCCGCCCCTGTCTGTAAACGTTCCTCCTGTCTGTAAACAGCCCAGATTTAAATGACGCATCGGAGTGGGTCCAATTTTCACGTTTTAATTATTAGAAGTAACATTTAAAATCAAAAAGTAGGGACTACTCTACGGTAAAGTGTCCAGAACTTTCTACAAGTTTATGGCATGAAAATAATGGTCAGTTATTACTGTGTCATGCCTTGTTATGCCAGAACCAAGCTTCATTTCACTAATGCATCGGTGTTGGAATGTTGCCACCATTATCAAATGGGATTAATGGATATATTCTGTTGGCTCCAGGCCAGCAATACTGAACCAACCATTTAACCATCTTTAAGGTTCTGGCCACTCTTCAGTGTGTGTGTGTGTTCCTCACTTACTTGTACGCTCTTGTAGCGAGGTGTTTCCTAAATCGGGATATCTACTTTTCCCCAGTTGTATTTAGCGGAGTGAATGTTCCTTGGATTTTTGAGAAGATCCAATGTTTATTAACGGACGTTCCTTTAGGAAGGAGATGAGAAGCAATTTATTTAGTCAGAGGATGGTGAATCAGTGGATTTAATTGCTATAGACGGCTGTGGAGGCCAAGCCAGTGGATATATTTAAGGCTGAGATAAATAGATTCTTGATTAGTACGGGTGTCTGGGGTTATGGGGAGAAGGCAGGAGAATGGGGTTAGGAGGGAGAGACAGATCAGCCATGATTGAATGGCGGAGTAGACTTGATGTGCCAAATGGCCTGATTCTGCTTATATCACTTATTAGAAACAGGCCCTTCGGCCCAAATTGCCCACACCGGCCAACATGTCCCGTCCACACTAGTCCCACTTGCCTGTGTTTGGCCCTGTATTTTAGTGTGTTTGGAATCTCAACCCCCACGGGTTACTTTTGCATTGTATCTCTGTGGGATCTGTGCAGCACTGCTTTATATTCCCTGTGCTGAAGCAGTTCAATTCTATTGTTGAAGATGGACGTTATACTACTCAGACTGCCACAGTCTTGTTCCATTGACAGTTACAGTGCTCTGCCCTCTGTAATAACAACACTATCCAGATTTTCAAACACCAAATGTGGGCGGCATGGTGGCGCAGCGGTAGAATTGCTGCCTTACAGTGCCAGAGACCCAGGTTCGATCCTAACCACGGGTGCTCTCTGTACGGAGTTTATACGTTCTCCCTGTGACCACGTGGGTTTTCTCCGGATGCTCCGGTTTCCTCCCTCATTCCTAAGACATACAGGTCTGTAGGCTGTATCTCTAAACTAAATGAATACATGCAGAAATGTGGATCTGCAGATGCTGGTTAATACACAGAAGGGCACAAAGTGCTGGAGTATCTCAGCAGCTCAAGCAGCAATACTGGAGAACATAGATAGGTGACGTTTTGGGTCTCGACCCATGTTCATGTCGAAGGAAAACAGAGCACAATGGTGCAGCGGTAGAGTTGCTGCCTTACAGCGCCAGAGACCCGGGTTCGTTCCTGACTACGGAAGCTGTCTGTACGGAGTTTGTACGTTCTGCGTGGGTTTTCTCCGGGTGCTCCGGTTTCCTCCCACACTCCAAAGACGTACAGGTTTGTAGGTTAATTGGCTTTGGTAAATATTGTAAATTGTCCATAGTTGTGGCGGATAGTGTTAGTGTGCGGGGATCGCTGGTCGACGCGGACTCGGTGGGCCGAGGGACATGTTTCTGTGCTGAATCTCTAAACTAAACTAAACTAAACGACCCAGACTGCTGTCTCGTTTCTCTCACAGTTATAGCCCTCTCCACCCTGTAGTAACAACACGAGCCAGATATTCAGAAACCAAATGATATCCATCAAATCCTTTGTCTTATTTCTCTAGTCAACTACAGGCGCATAAACGCATTGGCTTCTTTGCTCCTGAAATTTTATTGTCAATTTTAAAAATAGTCCCCTTGAATCCCTAACAGCAAGTATTGCAGTCTGAGCTGAGAACAATGTCGGCAAGTTATGAGACTTTTTCCACACTTGTGACACATTCTTCAGGAACTCGCAATTGGTTATAAAATTTTAATTGGGGAAGATAATGGGGGAAAAGTCTGAGGGGCGAGTCACGCTTTAAATCGCTGCTTTAAATATATCCATTGACTCGGTCTCTGCAGCCTTCTGTGGCAATGAATTCTATAGATTCACCACTAAAGAAATTCTGATTAAAGAGATTCCTACTCATCTCCTTCCTAAAGGAACATCCTTTTATTCTGAGGCTCTGACCTCTGGTCCTAGACTCTCCCACTGGTGGAAACATCCTCTCCACATCCACTCTATCCAGGCCTTTCATTATTCGGTAAGTTTCAATGCGGTCCCCCTCATCCTTCTAAACTCCAGCGAGTACAGGCCCAGTGTCGTCAAACGCTCATCATATGTTAACCCATTAATTCCTGGGACCTTTCTCGTAAACCTTTTCTGGACCCTCTCCAGCATCCTTCCTCAAATATGGGGCCGGAAATTGCTCACAATACTCCATGTGCAGTCTGACCAGAGCCTCAGCATTACATCCCTGCTGTAAGGTGATGTAAAGGCAGGGCCGGATTTAGATGAAGAGAGGCCCTAGGCTATTCCACTTGAGAGGCCCTGGGCTATTCCACTTGTGAGGCCCCTCCCAATCCCCCACCCCACGACGAGAGGAAGATGGAAGAGTCCACCAGATTGACACCGATGTGCAGCTGAGCGTGGCCAATGAGATAAGGGCTGGAAAGCTGCGCTTTTTATTTATTGCCAGTGCTAGTGTCGAGTTATCAGCTTAAAACACTATTATTCTGAAATGGAGGGCAAGGAAAATTACTGAAGGGTTGTTTAGAGACTACAGTACGTTGTGACAGCATGTAAGAAAGGCCTATGACAGTGTCAAAAATATTATCCACCAAGCCCGTACGAAGCTTTTCAAAAAGGGGGGTGGCATGGCAGGATTACAAAAAATGTATGTGAAATAAGTGCACGCAGCGCATATCACAAGCACGAAACTCAAAGACCCTTGCGGCCGGGGTCTGGGGTTTTAAATGCTCTCTGGTGCATTTTGGAGCATTTTTGCACCAAATTTATGACCAATATTTCAGAAATAATTTTGGTTGAGTCAAGAGTAATGAGTGGTTGGAATGGGATGATTGGGATCATTGTTGTATACATTGTTGTATACATTTTAAAAAATCAAGAATTGAAGCTGTCCTTGTTTTAATAATCAAGTTGTACTGTAAAATGTTATGTAAAATGTTATAAACGAGCATGAAAACACTGCAAATAAAATACTGTTTTGCAGTAAATAAAACCTTTTTTTAGAAAATGATTTGTTTGTTGATTTGATTGCCTGTTACTGTTCTACTGTGTTAGTGTGTGCACATTAAAAATATGATGCAAAATGAAAGTCGCAAATTATGGAATACATATTTTTCAGTATTGTTATCAAGGAAAAGAAAGCAGTTCCAATTGTTTGATATTATTCATATGGAGGAGAAAATATAATTGCTCTAAAACCCACCTTAATTTTGCAATCTCATTAAAGATAATCCCCCTTTCCCTCTCCCCAATCCTCATTCCCCCTCCTTCTCCCTCCACCTCTCTCTCCCTCCCCATCTCTCTCTCCCCCCTCCCTCCTTCCCCTCTGTCTCTCCCCCTCTCTCTCTCTCCCCCTCCCTCCCTCTCTCTCCCCCCTCTGCCTCAACCCCCCCTTTCCCCCTCTCACATCCCCCCTCTCTCTCCCTCCCACGCAGCGAGGCTCCGACTCCGCGCTGCAGACACCGCAGCCCCCCCCCCCCCGGCCCGGAGAAACGGGCACTCCCGCAACGCAATATTCCACAACTTACCTGGAGTAGACACGAGGCATCGAGGTGATTGTGTTGAATGCAAATGGAGATCTGAACCCGCCCGGGCCCACTGTGCACGCGCGGAGAGACAGCGTTGCTACTGCGTCACCGGCTTCCCCCAACTGCGCGGAAGTTTTTTCCCCAAAACTTCCAGCGGGCCGGAACCAGAATTTCGGGTAATTTCCGTCAAAGTGGAAACGCTGATAGCACTCCAAATTTTTTTTTCTCAGGATATTTTTTACTCTGGGAAAAAAACACCTTGGCCGGAGGCCCCCTAGATTTTGAGGCCCTAGGCTTCAGCCTACGAAGCCTATAGGTAAATCCGGCCCTGCCCGAGGCCCCCCTAGACCTCGAGGCCCTAAGCTTAAGCTTGTGAAGCTTATACGTAAATCCGGCCCTGTGTAAAGGAATGCTGCCAGGGATGGTGATGGAGACAAATATGATAGTAACGTTTATGAGGCTTTGAGATAGGCACTTGGATCTGCTGTGAATGGCAAGCGATGGATCATAGGCAGGCACAGGAGATTAGTTTACTTTGGCATCAGGTTCAGCACAGACTTTGTGAGAATTTCAGGAGCAAGGAAGCCAATGCGTTTATGCCTCTGTGGTTCACTAGAGAAATAAGACAAAGGATTTGATGGATGTCATTTGGTGTCTGAATATCTGGCTCGTGTTGTTACTACAGAGGGAGAGAGCTATAGCTGTGAGAGGAACGAGACAGCAGTCTGGGTCGTTTAGTTTAGTTTAGAGATACAGCACAAAAGCAGGTCCTTCAGCCCACCGAGTCCGCACCGACCAGGGATCCCCGCACGCTAACACTATCTGACACACACTATGGACAATTTACAATATTTACCAAAGCCAATTAACCTACAAACCTGGAGTGTGGGAGGAAACCGGAGAAATCCCACGCAGGTCACAGAGAGAACGGATATACTCCGTACAGACAGCGCCCTGGGTCAGGATCGAAATGGACTCACAGTACTTAAGTAACTCACCAGGTCAGGCAGCATCTCTGGAGAACATGGACATGAACATGTACTGTTCTATGTCCTGTGTTCTATAACAATGGTCTCAGTCTCCACCACCCATTACAGGCAATACATTCCAGAGGCTTTGAGTGAAGATTGTCTTTGCTTTTATCTTTTTACCAATTAATGTCAATCTTTCCTCCCCAGTTACTGACCTCGGGCATATTTTTATATCTCCCCTCACTTTCTTTGTTTCCAAAGAAAATATCCCCAGTGTTGGATATCCTTTCTCACAGAGCCAGAGACCCGGGTTCGATCCTGACAACTGGTGCTGTCTGTACGGAGGGAACATTAGGGGGAACTTCTTTACTCAGAGAGTGGTAGCTGTGTGGAATGAGCTTCCAGTGGAAGTGGTGGAGGCAGGTTCGATGTTATCCTTTAAAAATAGATTGGATGGGTATATGGACGGGAAAGGAATGGAGGGTTATGGTCTGAGTGCAGGTAGATGGGACTAGGGGGGAAGTATTTTATTTTTAATTTAAAAAAAAATTAAAAAAAAAAAAAAAAAAAAATTAAATGTTCGGCACGGACTTGAAGGGCCGAGATGGCCTGTTTCCGTGCTGTTATGGTTATATGGTTATATGGTTATATAGATACACATTTTCAGAAGTGAAAAGCGGTGGTTTCAAACTAAATGACAAGGAATGTAATGACTTTGTCAAAATTACCCAAAAATTAATTTTGCACAAGTACATAGCAGAGAAATTGGCCATCTGGCCCATCACTCCCATGCCGGCTCTTTGACACACCATTGTAATTAGTTCCATACCTTTGTTCCTTCCCCATGAATACTCCTTATGAATATTTATCCAATTCCGTTTTTAAATTTGATTTGCAATGAATTTCACCAGCAGCTTTGGAGTTCAGTTTAGATAAGGGATAAGGAAACAGGACCTTCTGTTGTGTAACTTACAAACCTGTAGGTCTTTGGAGTGTGGGAGGAAACCAGAGCACCTGGAGGTAGCCCACGTGGCCACAGGAAGAACGTGCAAACTCCGTACAGACAGCACCAGTTGTCAGGATCGAACCCGGGTCTCTGGCGCTGTGAGGCAGCAACTCTACCGCTGCACCACCGTGTGAACAGGAAATCATGTTTGACCAATTTAGTAGAGTGCTTTGAAGAAGCTCTTGAGCTGAATGTACTTGGGGTAATGGGAATCAATGGATAGACCCATAGTAGATTTGATCAGACACTGCATCAAAGGTGATTTGAAGTAACTCAGCGGGTCAGTTGGAATCTCTGGAAGACATGGTCGACAAAAAATGCTGGAGAAACTCAGCGGGTGAGGCAGCATCTATGGAGAGAAGGAATTGGCGAAGTTTTGGGTCGAGACCCGACCTCAGACTGAAGAAGGGTCGAGATCCGAAACGTCGCCAATTCCTTCGCTCCATAGATGCTGCCTCACCCGCTGAGTTTCTCCAGCATTATTTGTCTACCTTTGATTTTTCCAGCATCTGCAGTTCTTTCTTAAACAACTCTGGAAGACATGGACAGGCGACGTTTTGAGTCGGGACGCTTCTTCAGTCTGGATAACATGGAATATTCCATGTCCTCCTGAGATGTGTTGGTCGGCACATTGGTTACGACAGCTCTTTGTATTCTACACCACATTCCAGCATCCGCAGTTCCTTGTGCCTCTGCTCCTGCAGGGTTGCAGCCTTAAATCATCCAAATATTGGCCGGTTGAATTGTTTAGCTCCGTTACACGATGTGCTCGGTGCTGTCACGGGTAACGATTGACTGCCGACTTGTGGCTGATCAGAATGGCCACAATGGAACAGCGTTCTCAAAGCCAATGTGAATAAAACCAAGAAATAAGGCAGTGCCAGAGGAATTGGCAACAGAGATAAGAGCAGAACTAGGCCATTCGGCCCATCAAGTTTACTCTGCCATTCAATCATGTCTGATCTATCTCTCCATCCTAATCCCATTTCCCTGCCTTCTCCCCATAACCCCTGACATAGAAACATAGAAAATAGGTGCAGGAGTAGGGTATTCGGCCCTTCGAGCCTGCACCGCCATTCAATATGATCATGGCTGATCATCCAACTCAGTATCCTATACCTGCCTTCTCTCCATATCCCCTGATCCCTTTAGCCACAAGGGCCACATTAACTCCCTCTTAAATATAGCCAATGAACTGGCCTCAACTACTTTCTGTGGCAGAGAATTCCACAGATTCACCACTCTCTGTGTGAAAAAAAAATTCTCATCTCGGTCCTAAAAGACTTCCCCCTTATCCTTAAACTGTGACCCCTTGTTCTGGACTTCCCCAACATCGGGAACAATCTTCCTGCATCTAGCCTGTCCAACCCTTAAGAATTTTGTAAGTTTCTATAAGATCCCCCCTCAATCTTCTAAATTCTAGCGAGTATAAGCCAAGACTATCCAGTCTTCATATGAAAGTCCTGCCATCCCAGGAATCAGTCTGGTGAAACTTCTCTGTACTCCCTCTATGGCAAGAATGTCTTTCCTCAGATTAGGAGACCAAAACTGTACGCAATACTCCAGGTGTGGTCTCACCAAGGCCCTGTACAACTGCAGTAGAACCTCCCTGCTCCTATACTCAAATCCTTTTGCTATGAATGCTAACATACCATTCGCTTTCTTCGCTGCCTGCTGCACCTGCATGCCTACTTTCAATGATTGGTGTACCATGACACCCAGGTCTCGTTGCATCTCCCCTTTTTCTAATCGGCCACGATTCAGATAATAGTCTACTTGCTTGTTCTTGCCACCAACGTGGATAACCTCACATTTATCCACATTATACTGCATATGCCATGCATTTGCCCACTCATCCAACCTATCCAAGTCACCTTGCAGCCTCCTAGCATCCTCCTCACAGCTAACACTGCCCCCCAGCTTTGTGTCATCCGCAAACTTGGAGATGTTGCATTCAATTCCCTCGTCCAAATCATTAATATATATTGTAAATAGCTGGGGTCCCAGCACTGAGCCTTGCGGTACCCCACTAGTCACTGCCTGCCATTCTGAAAAGGACCCGTTTACTCCTACTCCTTGCTTCCTGTCTGCCAGCCAGTTCTCTATCCACATCAATACTGAACCCCCAATACCGTGTGCTTTAAGTTTGCATACTAATCTCTTATGTGGGACCTTGTCGAAAGCCTTCTGAAAGTCTAGATATAACACATCCACTGGTTCTCCCTTATCCACTTTACTAGTTACATCCTTGAAAAATTCTATAAGGTTCATCAGACATGATTTACCTTTCATAAATCCATGCTGACTTTGTCCAATGATTTCACCACTTTCCAAATGTGCTGCTATCCCATCTTTAATAACTGACTAGCATTTTCCCCACTACCGATGTTAGACTAACTGGTCTGTAATTCCCTGTTTTCTCTCTCCCTCCCTTGTTAAAAAGTGGGGTTACACTAGCTACCCTCCAATCCTCAGGAACTACTCCAGAATCTAAAGAGTTTTGAAAAATTATCACTAATCCATCCACTATTTCTGGGTCTACTTCCTTAAGCACTCTGGGATGCAGCCTATCTGGCCCTGGGGATTTATCGGCCATTAATCCATTCAATTTACCTAACACCACTTCCCGACTAACCTGGATTTCACTCAGTTCCTCCATCTTATTTGACCCCCGGTCCCCTGCTATTTCCGGCAGATTATTTATGTCTTCCTCAGTGAAGACAGAACCAAAGTAGTTATTCAATTGGTCTGCCACTTCCTTGTTCCCCATGATCAATTCACCTGTTTCTGACTGCAAGGGACCTACATTTGTTTTAACTAATCTTTTTCTCTTCACATATCTATAAAAGCTTTTGCAGTCAGTTTTTATGTTCCCAGGCAGTTTTCTTTCATAATCTATTTTCCCTTTCCTAATTAAGCCCTTTGTCCTCCTCTGCTGGACACTGAATTTCTCCCAGTCCTCTGGTAGGCTGCTTTTTCTGGCTAATTTGTATGCTTCATCTTTTGTTTTGATAAGATCCCTGATTTCCCTTGTTATCCACGAATGCACTACCTTCCTTGATTTATTCTTTTGCCAAACTGGGATGAACAATTGTTGTAGTTCACCCATATGGTCTTTAAATGCCTTCCATTGCATATCCACCGTCAACCCTTTAAGAATCAATTGCCAGTCTATCTTGGCCAATTCACGTCTCATACCCTCAAAGTTACCTTTCTTTAAGTTCAGAACCCTTGTTCCTGAATTAACTATGTCACTCTCCATCCTAATAAAGAACTCAACCATATTATGGTCACTCTTGCCCAAGGGGCCACGCACAACAAGACTGCTAACTAACCCTTCCTCATTACTCAATACCCAGTCTAGAATAGCCTGCTTTCTCGTTGGTTCCTCTACATGTTGGTTTAGAAAACTATCCTGCATACATTCCAAGAAATCCTCTTCCTCAGCACCCCTGCCAATTTGATTCACCCAATCTATATGTAGATTGAAGTCACCCATTATAACTGTATTACCTTTGTTGCACGCATTTCTAATTTCCTGTTTGATGCCATCGCCAACTTCACTACTACTGTTAGGTGGACTGTACACAACACCCACTAGCGTTTTCTGCCCCTTAGTGTTTCGCAGCTCTACCCATATCGATTCCACATCCTCCAAACTAATGTCCTTCCTTTCTATTGCGTTAATCTCCTCTCTAACCAGCAACGCTACCCCACCTCCTTTTCCTTTCTGTCTATCCCTCCTGAATATTGAATATCCCTGGATATTCAGCTCCCAGCCTTGGTCACCCTGGAGCCATGTCTCCGTGATCCCAACTATATCATATTCATTAATAACTATTTGCACATTCAACTCATTCACCTTATTACGAATGCTCCTTGCATTGAGGCACAAAGCCTTCAGGCTTGTTTTTACAATTATGTTGAAAAGTGGCCCTTTTTGATTTTTGCCCTGGGTTTGTCTGCCTGCCACTTTTACTTTTCACCTTGCTACCTACCTATTGCTTCTACCCTCATTTTACACCTCTCTGCTCATGCTCCCATCCCCCATTAGTTTAAATCCTCCCTGACAGCACTAGCAAACACTCCCCCAAGGACATTGGTTCCATTCCAGCCCAGGTGCAGACCGTCCTGTTTGTACTGGTCCCACCTCCCCCAGAACTGGTTCCAATGCCCTAGAAATTTGAATCCCTCCTCCTTGCACCATTTTTCAAGCCACGTATTCATCTGAAATATCTTCCTATTTCTACTCTGACTAGCACATGGCACTGGTAGTAATCCAGAGATTATTACCTTTGAGGTCCTACTTTTAAGTTTACCTCCTAGCTCCCTAAATTCACCTTGTAGGACCTCATCCCATTTTTTATCTATATCGTTGGTGCCAATGTGCACCACGACAACTGGCTGTTCACCCTTCCCCTCCAGAATGTTCTGCAGCCGCTCAGAGACATCCCTGACCCTTGCACCAGGGAGGCAACATACCATCCTGGAGTCTCGTTTGCGGCTGCAGAAACGCCTATCTATTCCCCTTACAATTGAATCCCCTTTTACTATAGCCCTTCCACTCTTTTTCCTCCCCTCCTGTGCCGCAGAGCCACCCATGGTGCCATGAACTTGGCTGCTGCTGCCTTCCCCTGATGAGCCATCTCCCCCAACAGTATCCAAAATGGTATATCTGTTTAGGAGGGAGATGACTGCAGGGGACTCCTGCACTACCTGCCTACTGCTACGCTGGCTAATGGCCACCCGTTCCCTTTCTGTCCGCTTAACCTTTACCTGCGGTGTGGCCAACCCACTGTACGTGCTATTCACGACTTTCTCAGCATCGTAGATGCTCCAGTATGAATCCAACCGCAGCTCCAATCGTTCAATGCGGTCTGCCAGGAGCTGCAGCTGGACACACTTCCTGCACACGTAGTCACCAGGGACACCGTCAATATCCCTGATCTCCCACATGTTGCAGGATGAGCAATCCACGGGGCTGATCTCAACTGACATGGCTTACCCCCAAATTAAATCAACTCACTCCCACTATAAAAATCTTAATCCTTTAAACTGTACCTTTACTAAAAAGCACTGTACCCTTAACTCACTGTACCCTTAACTAAAAAGTACGAACAGAAAGCCAAAAGCAGACATCCATACCAATCAAGAATCTATCTATGTCTGCCTTAAATATATCCACTGACGGCCTCCGCAGCCTTCTGTAGCAAAGAATTCCACAGATTCACCACCCTCTGACTATATAAATTCCTCCTCATTTCCTTCATAAAAGAACGTCCTTCAATTCTGAGGCTATGACCTCTGGTCCTAGACTCTCCCACTAGTGGAAACATCCTCTCCACATCCACTCTATCCAGACCTTTCACTATTCAGTACATTTCAATGAGGTCCCCATCGTCCTTCTAAACTCCAGTGAGTCCAGGCCCAGAGGTTGGCATCTGACTACGTCACCATTTACTTTTTCCTCACAAGCCTTGAAATCTTCCAGATGGCGTTAGCAACTGAAGGGGACTGGCGCCAGGACTCTGGGGAGCCGACCACAAGGAGTGTTGGCGCCAAAAAGAATTTACAAGACGTTATTCGTATAAATAAACGCTGGTGCGCTGCTTCTCAACCGTCCTGGGCACTGTGGAAAATTCAAACCTGCCAAGGAGTGCAGTATCTTAGTGGTTGCAATTGGACCGATGCCCACAGTCCTGGACCATTGATCGAGAGAGAGACAGGAGTTTAGACTTTAGAGATGCAGCGCGGAAATACCGGTTCCACGCCGCCTTGGTCTCTGGCGCTGTAAGGCAGCATCTCTACTGCTGCGCCACCGTGCAGCTTCAAAAGGAGTTGGAATTCAAGCTGCACTCTTGGAGACTTTAACTTTGAAGTACAGCACTTGAAGGGCAGCACGGTGGCGCAGCAGTAGAGCTACTGCCTTAAGGGGCTGTCCCACTTACGCCATTTTTTCGGCAACTGCCGGCACTCGTCATAGTCGCAGCAGGTGGCCGAAAACTTTCCACGTGTTGAAAATCCAGCGGCGACCAGAAAAAGGTCGCGGGGTGACGCGTGTATAGTCGTGAGTAGTCGCCCAAAGAGTCGTACCTTTTTCTGGTCGCTGCTGGATTTTCAACATGTTAAGAAATTTCGGCCACCTGCTGCGACTATGGCGGGTGCTCTGTACTGCGCCAGAGACCCAGGTTCAATCCTGGCTACGGGTGCTGTCTGTATTAATTGGCTTAATGAAGGTTAATTGGCTTGCTAAAATTGCATAAATGTAAAAATAAATTGTCCCTAGTGTGTGTAGGATAGTGTCAATGTGCAGGGATTGCTGTTCGGTGCGGACTCGGTGGGCCGAAGGGCCTGTTTCTGTGCTGTATCTCTAAACTAAACTAAGTACAATGGCATTTTGTTTCAAATTCTAGTTTTATCTGCAATTTGATCAAGAAACTTAGATTATTTTCTCAGGAACTTGGGCGGTTGAGGGAAGACCTGATAGAAGTAGGTTAAAATATGAGAGTCATAGATAAGGTAGACAGTCAGCACCTTTTCCCCAGGGTGGAGATGTCAAAGACAACTGGCCACGGCTTTAAGGGGGGAGGGGGAAAGTTTAGATGAGACGTACAGGACAAGTCTTTTTTACTCATGGGTGGTGGGTGACTGGAACACGCTGCCATGGGTGGTGGAGGAGGCAGATATGATAGTAGCATTTAAGAGGCTTTTAGATAGGCAGTCACAAAATGCTGGAGTAACTCAGCGGGTGAGGCAGCATCTATGGAGAGAAGGAATTGGCGACGTTTCGGGTCGCGACCCTTCTTCAGACTGATGTCAGGGGAGGGGGTAGGACAAAGAAAGAATGTAGGCGGAGACAGTGGGACTAGTTGGAGAACTGGGAAGGGGGAGGGGGGAGAATGAAGAGAGAGAGCAAGGGCTACCTGAAGTTAGAGAAGTCAATGTTCATACCGCTGGGGTGTAAACTACCCAAGCGATATATGAGGTGCTGTTCCTCCAATAAGCACATGGATATGCAGGGAATGGAGGGCTGTGGATTGGGTGCAGGTAGAGGAGATTAGGCATGTGGAGAGGATGTTTCCACCAGTGGGAGAGTCTAGGACCAGAGGCCACAGCCTCGGAATAAAAGGACATACCTTTAGGAAGGAGATGAGGAGGAATTTCTTTCGTCAGAGGGTGGCGAATCTGTGGAATTCATTGCCACAGACGTCTGTGGAGGTCAAGTCGACGGATATTTTTAAGGCTGAGATTGACAGATTTTTGATTAGTCCGGGTGTCAGGGGTTATGGGGAGAAGGCAGGAGAATGGGGTTAGGAGGGAGAGATAGATCAGGCATGATGGAATGCCGGAGTCGACTGGCCTAATTCTGCGTTTAAGAAGGAACTGCAGATGCTGGAAAATCGAAGGTAGACAAAAGTGCTGGGGAAACTCAGCGGGTGCAGCAGCATCTATGGAGCGAAGGAAATAGGCAACGTTTCGGGTCAAAAACCCTAAGGGTTGGAGAAGGAAATAGGCAACGTTTCGGGCCGAAACCCTAAGGGTTTCGGTCCGAAACGTTGCCTATTTCCTTCGCTCCATAGATGCTGCTGCACCCGCTGAGTTTCTCCAGCACTTTTGCCTACCTGGCCTAATTCTGCTCCTAGAACTTAAGAACTTATGATGTTCCGCATGGCCATTGCGGGGCCCAAGGACCTTTTCCTGATCTGTATTGTTCTATGAAATATTAGATTGCCATTGTTGTTTACCAATATTCTTTGATTGGATCTGCAGTCAAATATAGTCGAGACCATCCCAAATGGCTCGACGCTCAGTGGCTTGTGAAATTACCTGAAGGGAATCTGGTTGTGTAGGAAGGAACTGCAAATGCTGGT
Organism: Malacoraja senta; assembly: GCA_038087875.1. Taxonomy (NCBI): domain Eukaryota; kingdom Metazoa; phylum Chordata; class Chondrichthyes; order Rajiformes; family Rajidae; genus Malacoraja; species Malacoraja senta. Next base: position 9,153,969 of record CM075986.1, read on the forward strand.
TTAAAACCGAAGATACTGTAGACACACAGTGCTGGATTAACAAAACAACATAGAAAATAGGTGCAGGAGTAGGCCATTCTGCCCATCGAGCCAGCACCGCCATTCAATATGATCATGGCTGATCATCCAAAATCAGTACCCCGTTCCTGCTTTCTCCCCCATATCCCTTGATTCCGTTAGCCCTAAGAGCTAAATCTAACTCTCTCTTGAATAAATTCAGTGTATTGGCCTCCAGTGCCTTCTGTGCCAGAGAATTCCACATTCACAACTCTCTGGGTTAAAAAGTTTTTCCTCATCTCAGTCCTAAATGGCCTGTTCCTTAGTCTTAAACTGTGACCCCTGGTTCTGGACTTCCCCAATATCGGGAACATTTCTCCTGCATCTAGCCTGTCCAATCCCTTAAGAATTTTACATGTTTCTTCTCTGTTAAATGTTTTACGTATGTTATATGTAACTGCACGGGTCAGGCAGCATCTCTGGAGAAAAGGAATAGGTGACATTTTGGGTCGAGACCCTTCTTCAGACTGAGAGTCAGGGGAGAGGGAAATGGGGTCTGGGATGCGATTGGCTTTTCCAGCAATCTCCCCATCTTGTGAACGTCTCAAGAACTAAACACTACTGCAGACTTCAGTGCACAAGTCCACTCTATTAACAAATCAATTCTCCATTTTGTAGTTATGTCCCAGTGACAACAATAGACAATAGACAATAGGTGCAGGAGCAGCCCATTTGGCCCTTCGAGCCAGCACCGCCATTCAATGTGATCATGGCTGATCATCCCCAATCAGTACCCCGTTCCTGCCTTCTCCCCATATCCCCTGACTCCGCTATTTTTAAGAGCCCTATCTAGCTCTCTCTTGAAAGCATCCAGAGAACCTGCCTCCACCGCCCTCTGAGGCAGAGAATTCCACAGACTCACCACTCTCTGTGAGAAAACGTGTTTCCTCGTCTCCGTTCTAAATGGCTTACTCCTTATTCTTGAACTGTGGCCCCTGGTTAGTGGAGAGACTTTCATCAGCAAGGGTTATTATCAAAAGAGCTTTACAGCCAATAAATGCGTTGACACTGTTGTAAAGGAGGAAATAAAACGTAGATACAACCGTGGTTGGTTGAAAAATCTAGGCCAGTACCTAAAAATTGATCTTCAAACCTAAAGCAGTCACAATGTCTGTAGTGTAGCATAAATCTCAAGGGTTAGTTTTAACTAAAAAAAAACTGGCCACAGCATTAAGTGTGGCCAATTCATCACATTCACGTCTTTCTGAAGGTCTTGTGAAAACACACACATAAATAAATATTCTGAATGATTACAATACATTTTGGAGCTTGACAAGGGGCAAGATTAGTTTCTGCAGTTTGTTACATAAGATCTACTATCTAAAGATGAGCTGAGATTGTAAAGGAAGTTTATACTGGGGCAAAGGAGGATGTATTATGAGGGACAGTTTGATGTTAGCTCAAGAAGGATGTTTTATTCAGGACTCTTGTGTTCAGGACTAAAGGGCCTGTCCCACTGTACGAGGTAATTCAAGAGCTCTCCCGAGTTTTAAAAAAATCAAACTCGTGGTAAGTACATAGAATGTACGTAGCAGGTACGTAGGAGCTGGTGGACGTCTCGTAGCGGCTCGTAATGCTAACGGCAGGTACTCGGGAAACGCTGTAACTCGCGAAGTTTTTTCAGCACTGTGAAAAATGTCCATGAGAGCCCCGAGTACCTACGAACGGCTATTACCGTAATTCTCCGAGTTCGAATGAGGGGAAACTTGGGAGAACTCTTGAATTACCTCGTACAGTGGGACAGGCCCTTGAAAATACTTTGCTTCCTGGTTGGAATTACTGTTGAGGCATCCCATAAAATATTTGCTCTTGCCTTGATGGTCGGCACGGTGGAGCAGCGGTAAAGTTGCTGCCTCACAGACAACATAACAGAGACCCGGGTTCGATCCCGACTACGGGTGCCGTCTGTACGGAGTTTGTACGTTCTCCCTGTGACCTGTGTAGGTTTTCTCCGAGATCTTCAGTTTCTACCCACACTCTAAAGATGTACAGGTTTGTAGTTTAATTGGCTTGGTATAAATGTAAATTGTCCTGAGTGTGTGTAGGATAGTGTTAGTGTGCGGGGATCACTGGTTGGCGTGTGTAAATCACATCAAACTGTATAAGATTTACACACATCTTTAATCAGCACAGTAACTTGGCAGCATTACAAAACGAGGTGTTGTCAGTTCATCCTAGCTGCTTCAACTAACGGTGCTGGGAATGGCCGTTAGTATAAATGTTATAATGGGGTGGAGTTAGTGATGCTGGCTAAGTGTGATTGATTCACATGCATCATCAATCTACATCCTTCCCCCTAAAGATTAAATGTGGAAAGGAAGTGTATTAAACATACTCGCCATACCTGTCTGGTGGTCTACTAACACGGCCCGAGCGCGTGCGGACCCAACCATCCCCTCCCTCAACTGAAGGATTAGGCGGAGAGGCTGAAGGTGAAAATCGCACGGGAGAGGATTGTGGTGACCGAGGGGGGAAACATGCGGTGGGTGTAACCCCGTGGTTAGTGGAGACAGAGGGACATGGGGGGGTGCCAGGCATGCGGGGACGGGCGGGAGACATTGCGGAAGGCGGCTGGAACTGGAGTGGCGGAGCATAGGGATCAGCAGGCGGTGGTCGGGGCTCCTTCACAGCAAGCAGGTGTTGTCGACTTCTCCGGTATACCGCTCCCTCAGAGCCCACAAGGTACGATCGCGGCTCGTCAGTCGGGCGCACAACAACGTCCAGACGAGAATGTCCAGTTGGAGTTCGTAGCCGGACGACCTGGCCCGGCAGTAGAGGCTGGAGTTGTCTGCTGGAACTGTCGTATGACCGTTTCTGGATGGCGTGCTTCTCTTGGAGCCGTTGCTGGATAGTGGCGGGCTTCAACACCCGAGGAACCAACTGCTGTTGTGCGATGGGGACCGGAGACCTCGTCACCCTCGACAGCAGCCGCTGTGCTGGTGATCCCAAGATTCCGTCTCTTGAACAAGGTTCTGAATCTTTAGGGGGAAATCCGCCTGTGCATTAATCCCAAAGACCTGAACACTGCCATTAAGCGCCCACACCATCCCATGAAGACAGTAGAGGATGTTGCGCCAAAGATCGGAACGGCCACCCTATTTTCTGTCCTAGATGCAAAGAACTCATTCTGGCAGATACCGCTGGACAAGAGGTCATCTAACCTCACCACATTTGCCACCCCATTCGGCAGATATAAGTTTCTGAGAATGCCATTCGGGATCAACTCCGCCAGTGAAGTCTTCCAAAGAACTATGGAGCAATTATTCGAGGATCTGCCTTGTGCCATTATTGTCGATGATATCCTTGTCTATGGCAAAGACGCAGCAGAACATGACCACAATCTCAGGCTCATCTTGGAGCGTGCTGTCAAGATCAACCTCAAGCTCAATCCTGACAAGTGCAAGTTCAGGGTTCCAGTGGTCTCCTACGTCGGCCACATCTTCACCCCTGATGGCCTCAAACCGGATCCGAAGAAAACTACTGCCATCACAGAAATGCCTGCACCCACTGACGTGAAAGGCCTGCAACGTTTCCTGGGCATGGTAAACTATCTCGGAAAGTTCATACCAAACCTCAGCGAACTAAGCTCCACACTGCGGCAGCTGACAAAAAAGGACACTGCATGGTCATGGTTCCAGCAACATCAGGATGCCTTTGATGTTCTAAAATCCAAACTGACCAGTGCACCGACCCTGACTTTTTTCGACCTGAAACGTCCGGTGGTGATCACCTGCGATGCCTCGAAATTCGGGATCGGCGCAGCCTGCCTGCAACCGTCTGATGATGGCACCCTAATACCTGTCGCGTATGCCTCTCGCACCATGACCGACACGGAGCAACACTACGCGCAAATCAAAAAGGAACTGCTGGCTGTCGTCTTTGCCTGCTCCAAATTCCACGACTTCGTCTATGGCAACATGTTCACGGTCGAGACGGACCACCAACCACTGGTGACAATCCTGAACAAGCCTATCCATGCCGCTCCAGCTCGCCGGCAGCGCATGATGATGCAGCTGCAGCGGTACGACTTCTCTATTACCTACACAAAGGGTAAGGACATGCATGTCGCTGACACACTCTCTCGTGCTCCTCGAGCATCTTGCGAACAACACCCGCACGAACGGGAGAATTTCACGGTTCTCGGTGTCGGTCTAATCTCCAGCAAGCAACTGCGCACTCTGGCCGCGCACACTGCTAATGATGATACGCTTCAAGCCCTCTCATCCATCATCAAAGGCAACCCCTTCTGCAACAACATTTTCGAATGGTGCGGTAAGCACTACCTCGTACTGGTCGACTCATTTTCCAACTGGTTTGAACTTGACCAACTGACCTCCCTCACGTATGAGATGGTCATCAAGAAGCTGAAAAGACAATTCTCAGCCTATGGCATTCCTGTCATTCTGAGAACCGACAATGGTCCACAGTTCACCAGCCACTTGTTCAAGCTTTTCGCAGACCGATGGAACTTCCAGCACGTCACAAGCAACCAGTGTAATTACCTGGTCATTGGCATCACGGATAGCCGGAGCATAACGGAATGTTCTGGATCGACGAAGGGCACCTGGTCCCGCAAGGTTGAGCAGGAGAGAGGCCTTGACAGCATCTGGTTCATTTCGGTGTACAATGTTCATGTAGTGCTGGTAATCAATTTCAAACGTGGCCCAGCGTTCGCTGATATTGGCATCAAAGACAAGAGGCTCGGGCTTCCGACAAGAAGAAGCCATCGTAAAGTAAAGCAAAACTCACAAAAGATAAAATAAAAACCGTTATACAAGAGGAGTGGATAAGACCACTTCTGACACCATGTAAATCACATCAAACTGTATAAGATTTACACACATCTTTAATCAGCACAGTAACTTGGCAGCATTACAAAACGAGGTGTTGTCAGTTCATCCTAGCTGCTTCAACTAACGGTACTGGGAATGGGCGTTAGTATAAATGTTATAATGGGGTGGAGTTAGTGATGATTGATTCACATGCATCATCAATCTACAGCGCGGACCCAGTGGGCCAAAGGGCCTGTTTCTGTGCTGTATCTCTAAACTAAACTAAACTAAACCAGACTGTATACTGGACCGGTCCAGGCTAATCGGCCATTTGTACCTTTCTGTCCTATGTTCTGGTTTGTCTGTCAGGCAGGATTTCAATTACTTTTGCTTTAGAATTAATAGTTCAGTTTTAGTTCAGAGATGTAGTGTGGCCCTTCGGCCCACCGAGTCCGCACCGACCAGCGCTCCCTGCACACGTGCACTATCCAACTCGCACTAGGATCAATTTACAATTGCACCAAGCCAATTAACCTACAAATCCTGTACGTCTTTGGAGTGTGGGAGGAAACCGGAGCTCCCGGAGAAAACCCACGCAGGTCACAGGGAGAACGTACAAACTCCGTACAGACAGCACCCGTAGTCAGTATCGAACCCGGGCCTCTGGCACTGTAAGGCAGCAACTCTACCGCTGCGCCACCGTGCCGCCCACGGTTGTATCTACGTTTTATTTCCTCCTTTACAACAGTGTCAACGCATTTATTGGCTGTAAAGCTCTTTTGATAATAACCCTTGCTGATGAAAGTCTCTCCACTAACCTTGCTTATGCTTTTGCAATGTCAGTGTGAGCAATGCCATCAAGGATACTAACACCCACTCTCTGATATCATTGCTCACTGTCAACAGGTCACAGTCAATCTCTTAACACCCTGGCTCAGCCTCAATCACCTGGTGTATTGTTACGCTCTCTGTCGGGAGAACCCATTGCCTGCATGGTGGATCCAGGCGATGAGAACCTATTTGTTTGCAGAAACCCTGGATGTGGGGCTGAGATCAAAATCTACAGCCGTTTCCCAGCCTGCTTGGATTGTTGTGAAACGCTCTTCCTTCATCACCTAAAGAGAGTTAATAAATCGTGTGGTTTCCATAGAAACACTGCACATCGCTCCCCACAACATAAATAGTTCAACAGATGAAATATGTGCAAAAAGGAAAACTGCAGGAGCAGCCCAGTGTTTAATTTCCCATTTTGTTTTTCCAAGGAATTTGATTTAGCTATCCGGTTCGTGGACTGGGAACAGTTTTATCCACGATAATAATTGTTAGGCTGTTGTTTTCCTCTTAATTCCCTTTCCCACGTCTAGACACAAAATGCTGGGTGACGTTTCTTCAGTCTGAAGAAGGGTCTCGACCCAAAACGTCATCCAGTCCTTCTCTCCAGAGATGCCACCTGTCCCGCTGAGTTGCTCCAGCATTTTGTGTCTATCTTCGGTTTAAACTGGCATCTGCAGTCCCTTCCTATACGTGTCTTGTTTAATTTGTTGTTCAGCTGCTTGTAATTCAGAACACCACTTCCGTCTGGGCCTACGTATGTTCCACCTGGGTCTACTTGCATCAGCATTAGTTACCCACAAGCTGGGATCCACAGTCCAGTACCAGAGGGCACAGCCTCAGAATAAAAGGACGTTCCTTTAGGAAGGAGATGAGGAGGAATTTATTTAGTCAGAGGGTGGTGAATCTGTGGAATTCATTGCCCAGAATGGGCGGCACGGTGGCGCAGCGGTAGAGTTGCTGCCTTACAGCGCTTGCAGCGCCGGAGACCCGGGGTCGATCCCGACTACGTGTGCTCTCTGTACGGAGTTTGTACGTTCTCCCCGTGACCTGCGTGGGTTTTCTACGAGATCTTCGGTTTCCTCCCACACTCCAAAGACGTACAGGTTTGTAGGGAAATTGGTGAATGTAAAAATTGCCCCTAGTGTGTGTAGGGTAGTGTTAATATGCGGGGATCGCTGGTCGGCGCGGACCCGGTGCTGGATTCCGCGCTGTTTCTCTCAAACTAAAACTAAAACTAAAGAAGGCTGTGGAGGCCAGGTCAATGGATATTTTTAAGGCAGAGATAGAAAGATTCTTGATTAGTACGGGTGTCAGGAGTTATGAGGAGAAGGCAGGAGAATGGGGTTGAGAGGGAAGGATAGATCAGCCATTGGCTTATTCCTTGGCATGGAAGGTCAGCTTGGGTAAGTGGACCTTGGCAAGGAGTCGATAACAATAGAGGATTCAAGCCGAATGCAATTAATTGAATGCTGCCATCTCTCCTCAGCCCAGAGTGAAACAGCCGGCAGGGTGCTGATCAGAATCAGTTTTGTCTCTGTCTCTCACTCTTTATTAACTCACCACGCTGCAGAAACTAATCTCACTTAAGACCCTTTGCTCTCAGACATGAGAAGCCTTCGCTTTGATCAGTCTGCTTTGGATTTAAGTCGGGTTAGCTTCTATGGTTAAGAGAGTTACCAGAGAACAATGAATAATTCATACTTGCTGCAGCTTCACAGTCCAGCAATTATTTCTGTGGGATCTTCTCAAATGTGTTATTATGTATGCATGAAAGCAGGTCCTGGTTTAGGTAGAAGGCGCAATGTGTAACCTATGTACACATTGAGTCTTCAAGCTCCTGTACTGACTTTTTAGTGCTAAACGCTTTAACTCCCCCTCCCATTCCCACACCTACCTTTCTGTCCTGGGCCTCCTCCATTGTCAGAGTGAAGCCCAACGCAAATTGGAGGAACAGCACCTCATATTTCGCTTGGGTAGCTTACAACTCATCATATGAATATTGACTTCTCTAACTTCAAGTAACCCTTGCTTTCCATCTCTCTCCGTCCCTCTCCCCAACCTAGTTCTCCTGATTAAATATTACCGATTGTATGCCACCTTGTCACCTTCCCCTCAGCCAACAATGAATCATTCTACATTTCCTTATTATCCTCCGTGTTGATCAGTCATTTTCACACCTTACCCTTCCTACATCGAGACTCCCTCTCCCCTGACTCTCAGTCTGAAGAAGAGTCTCGACCCGAAGCGTCACCCATTCCTTCTCTCCAGAGATGCTGCCTGACACGCTGAGTTACTCCAGCATTTTGTGTCCATGTCCCTGACGTTCCGGGTCGAGACCCTTCTTCAGACTGAGAATCAGGGGAGTTTGAGACTAGAGATATGGAAAGGTAAGGTGTGAAAGTGCCAGATCAAAGCAGACAATGCCCAAGGAAATGTTCTTCTTCAAGCCCTTCTTCTTCACCGATTAGTCTGTCAGTGTCATCACCCGAAACGTCACCCATTCCTTCTCTCCCATTGGGCAAAAGGTATAGAAGAGTGAAAAGACACACCTCCAGATTCAGGGACATTTTCTTCCCAGCTGTTATCAGGTAACTGAACCATCCTACCACAACCAGAGAGCAGTGCTGAATTACTATCTACCTCTTTGGTGACCCTCGGACTATCCTTGATCGATCTTTGCTGGATCCTTGCACTAAACATTATTCCCTTACCATGTATCTGTACACTGTGGATGGCTCGGTTGTAATCATGTATTGTCTTTCTGCTGACTGGTCAGCACGCAACAAAAGCTTTTCACTGTACAAGCGACAATAAACTAAACTGAAACTGAAATTGCCTGTCCCGCTGAGTTATGGACCTGTCCCACTTAGGCGATTTTTTAGGCAACTACAGGCGACTAGTTTGTTCGCCTGGAGTCGTCTCCTCACTTGCGCAAAAAGTCGTAGCGTCTTTCTGGTCGCTGCTAAATTTTCAACATGTTGAACTTTTTTCAGCGACAGTGGGTTTGACGCCAGTGAGCATAGCTTGACTTCTCCGGACGTAGGCGCTGTCGTAGGTTGTTGCCAGGATGACGTAGGTTGTCGCAGGTTTTTCGGCGACCTGCTACGACTATGACAGTCGCCGGCAGTTGCCTAAAAAATCGGCAAGTGAGATCGGCCCATTACTCCAGCATTTTGTGTCTATCTTCTGTGTAAACCAGCGTCTGCATTTCCTTCCTACATTTCTCCCTCCTGTGAGTGGGTCACAGGTGTGAAAGTGCAGCGAAGATATCATGTCCACAGATTAGCAGCTCACAGTGACAGATTGTTCAGCAGCTGGCTCTGTGAATAATTAACAAAACCTCCGTGTAATGGCCAGCAACAGGAGAGATCACAGAGTCACAGAATGTGGGAACAGGCCCTTCAGCCCAACTTGCCCACACCGGCTAACATGTCCCATCAACACTAGACCCACCTGCCTGCGTTTGATCCATTACCCTCCAAACATGTCCTATCCATGTACCTGTCTAACTGTTTCTTAAACATTGGGATAGTCCCAGCCTCAACTACCTCCTCTGGCAGCTTGTTCCATACACCCATCACCCTTTGTGTGGAAAAGTTACCCCTCAGATTCCTATTAAATCTTTTCCCCCTCCCCTTAAACCTATGTCTTCTGGTATTCGATTCCCTGACTCTGGGCAAGAGACACTGTGTGTCTACCCGATCTATTCCTCTCATGATTTTATACACCTGTATAAGATCACCCCTCATCCTCCTGTGCTCCATGGAATAGAGTCCTGGACTACTCAACCTCTCCCTTTAGCTCAGACCCTCTAGTCCTGGCAACATCCTCGTAAATCTTCTCTGCGCCCTTTGTACAACTGGATTTATTTTACGACACAAAACTCCCCGTAATCTCATCATCGTGTTGCCACCAAATTCTCCACAGCAAGTCTTCCCAAAATTTCCCATGTCCTATCCCACTCTCTCCAACACAACTCGTCCATCCCATACTCTTTCATCCCAGTTACCAATTTAGCTAAACTCACAGCTTTGTACATTCCTTTGTACAAGTGGTAATTATCTCTTGGTGTGGTGTTTAAACTTTGATCCCGTGATCTTTTCCTATTTAAAAAGTAAACTTTATTAGCAGTAAAAAAATATTCCCAATTATAAATTATATACAAAATATATATTTATGGGTGTCAGAAGTTATGGGGAGAAGGGAGGAGAATGGGGTTAGGAAGGAGAGATAGATCAGCCATGATTGAATGGCGGAGTAGACTTGATGGGCCAAATGGCCTAATTCTCCTCCTATGCCATGATATGATAAGGGAATAAAGTTTAGTGCAAGGTAAAGCCAGCAAAGTCCGATCAAGGAGAGTCCGAGGGTCACGGATTATGGCTTCATTGTGATGTGAAACTAGAATTAAAAATGTAAATATTTAATGCCCATGTTAATCCAAAGGCTGCAGCAGAGGGTGTGATCCTGACTATGCTGTCTGTACGGGGTTTGTACGTTCTCCCCGTGACCTGCGTGGGTTATCTTCGAGATCTTCGGTTTCCTCCCACACTCCAAAGACGTACAGGCTTATAGGTTAATTGGCAAGGAGTATGTATAAATTTTCCATAGATGCTGCCTCACCCGCTGAGTTTCTCCAGCATTTTTGTCTCCCTTTGAGCTTAATTTCATTGCTTTGATGACTTTTACTTTTAGTATTGGCGAATGGGAGATTGGGCTATTAAATGAATAGTCGGTAATTGTCCAGAGACTGATCACAGTCAGATAGTTGGTGAAGCATCCAGCCAATGGCCCAGAATGGTCTGAATACATAACTCAGCACAAACAGCCTGGAGCATTTGTATTAAGGTCATAAGGACATAAGTGATAGGAGTAGAATTAGGCCATTCGGCCCACCATGTCTACTCCGCCATTCAATCATGGCTGATCTATCTCTCCTTCCTAACCTAATTCTCCTTATTTCTCCCCATAGCCTCTGACACCTGTACGAATCAAAAATATATCTATCTCTGCCTTAAAAATATCCACTGGTATTCAAGTAACTACATAAATTGAAAAGGCAATAGGCGTTTTAGTCATGGTAAACTGAGACTAAGGGCGGCATATTGACGCAGCTGGTAGAACTGCTGCCTGTCCGTGCCTGAGACCTGGGTTCGATCCTGACCTCAGGTGCTGTCTGAGCAGAGTTTGTACGTTCCCCCTGCAATTACGCGGGTTTTCTCCGGCTGCTCCCGTTTCCTCCCACATTCCAAAGACGTACAGGTTAGCGGGTCAATTGGCCCCTGTAAGTGTAGGATAGAACTAGAGCACGGGCGATCGTTGGTCGGCATGGACCGCACGTGGCCTACAGCGGTGGAGGAGCGGCGGAGGACACGCCGGCTGCTTCCTCAACCATGCCACACCACCATGACAACGGACCTTCATGGTCAGATCAAGATCCCTGCACTTACAACGACTGGGACTTGAAAATGGCGCCAAATCTGGCGACCCTGTATACTGTCTCAGTGTACTACTGCTGTACACATGTACTGTATCTGAGATGCGTAGCTGAGATGCATCTGAGAGGATATGTACAGTAATACGTATACTGAACTGTATACAAAAGTGAATATCACTGTACCTCGGTGTTGGACACATAAAATACCATCCCATACCATACCAAGTACCATACCATACCAAGTCTTTGGGATGTGGGAGGAAACCGGATCACCCGGAGGAAACCCACGTGGTCCGAGGGAGAATGTGCAAACCTCCACACAGACAGCAGCCGAGGCTGGGATCGAACCTGGGTCTCTGGCACTTTGAGACAGCAACTCTACCAGCTGCTGCGCCACTGTGCCACCCTGTGTGGCCGTCTGCCCACCGGCTTGCCCCATGACACTAAGACGGTGAAGAAGAAAGGCTTGAAGAAGAATATTTCCTTCTTCATCGACTGCTTTCATCTGGAGATAGACACAAAAAGCTGGAGTAACTCAGCAGGACAGGCAGCATCTCGGGAGAGAAGGAATGGGTCTGAAGAAAGGTCTCGATCCGAAACGTCACCCATTCCTTCTCTCCAGAGATGCTGCCTGTCCCGCTGAGTTACTCCAGCATTTTGTGTCTATCTAAGAGGAAAGGCCTGTTCAGCGGTTGCAGGGGAGCAGAAGGGAGCAGAAGCTTTGTTTTAATTTGCATTCTGTTCACCTCTGGTCAATCAATAAATCGTTACGGTACTTTTGGGTTATGGTCTCTGCCCATGATTCATGGCCTCAATATAAATGGCACGGCCATTGTCATTGTGTTGCTGTCTTTGTATCGGAATGTTTTCAGCCAACTGAAGGTTAATGGCTTTCTGTGTAGGAAGGAACTGCAGATTCTGGTTTAAACTGAAGATAGATATAGAAAGCTGGAGTAACTCAGAGGGTCAGGCAGCATCTCTGGAGAAAAGGAATAGGTGACGTTTCAGGTCGAGAACCCTTCTTCAGACTGAGAGTCACGCGAGGGAAACGAGAGATATAGACGTTGATGGAGAGAGAGAGATATAGAACAAATGAATGAAAGATGTGCAAAAAATTAACGATGATAAAGGAAACAGGCCATTGTTAGCTGTGTGTTAGATGAGAACGTGTACAGACAATGGGACTCAACAAGACGACTTTGAAGCTGGTACGACTGGTGGGGGAAGGATGGAGAGGGGGGGGGGGGTGCGCGAGGGTGAGTAAAGTTACTAGTTCCAATGGAAAGTCCAGTGAATGTGGAGGGGTTGGCAAGATAGGGCACGACTATGGAATATCCTTTGTACCCTTGTATCCTGTATCTGTAAACTTTGTAGGACGGAACTGCAGATGCTGGTTTCAACCGAAGATAGACACAAAAAGCTGGAGTAACTCAGCGGGCCAGGCAGCATCTCTGGAGAGAAGGAATGGGTGACGTATAGGGTCGAGACACTTCTTCAGTCTTGGTCGTTGCTTGAACATGGGTGGTCCAGGAGAAGTTGCTGGTGATATTACTCCAAGCAACTTGTAGCTTTTAACCATCTCCACTTCGTCAATTCAAACTGGGTATATGGACCACTTCGCTTCCTGAAGTCGATCGCTGTCTTCTTTGTCTTGCTGACATTGAGAGTAGGTTTGTTGTCTTGACATCAGGTCACAAAGTCTCAATCTCCTTCCTCTGTTCTGTCTCATCATTATTTGATGGTGACGTCAACTGCGAATTAGTAGATTTAATTGGATTTGTACTTTGCTGCAGAGTTGTGGGTGTATAAGGAGTATAGAAGAGGGCTGAGAACATACCCTTGTGGAGCACCAGTTTAGTTTAGTTTAGTTTAGTTTAGTTTAGAGATACAGCGCGGAACAGGTCCTTCAGCCCAGCGGGTCCGCGCCGATCAGCGATCCCCGCACATTAACACTATCCTACACCCACTAGGACAATTTTTACATTTACCAAGCCAATTAACCTACAAACATGTACGTCTTTGGAGTGTGGGAGGAAACCGAAGATCTCGGAGAAAACCACGCAGGTCACGGGGAGAACGGGCAAACTCCATACAGACAGCACCCGTGGTCGGGATCGAACCCGAGTCTCCGGCGCTGCATTCGCTGTAAGGCAGCAACTCTACCGCTGCGCCACCGTGATAATCGTAGAGGATGATTAGTCCTCTATCCTCACTGATGGTGGTCTGTTGGTCAGGAAGTCGTGGATCCAGTATCATGTAACCATGTATAGTCTATTCGCTGACTGCAGAGCATGCAACAAAAAAGCTTTTCACTGCACCTCTATGCACATGACAGTAATAAACTAGACTCCAATGTAGGCAAGGACAAAGTCAAAGAGTCATGTCGCATGGAAGCAGGCTCTTCACACCAACACATCTATGCAGACAGGTGCCCCATCTAAGCCAGTCCCATTTGCCAGGAGGTATTAACCACAGGGAGAGGTCAGTTTAGTTTAGAGATACAGCGCGGAAACAGGCCCTTCGGCCCACCGAGTCCGTGCCGACCCGCGATCCTTGTTCAATGGCACTAACCTACACACTAGGGACAATTACTATCTTCACCAAAGCCAATTAACAGACAAACCGGCACGTCTTTGGAGTGTGGGATGAAACCGGAGAAAACCCCACGCAGGTCACAGGGAGAACGTACAAACTCTGCACAGACAGCACCCTTAGTCAGGATCGACCCGGGTCTCTGGTGTTGGGAGGCAGCTGCTGTACGCTGCGCCACCGTGTGGACCGAGAATTTGGACAAACATGGATTGTTTTATCCGGAACGCCGGAGGTTGCGGGGAAACCTGTTAGAATATATAAAATTATAAGAGACATAGATAGGTAGAACAGCCAGAATATATTTTTTCCCCGCAATGGAAATATCAAATACCGCGGAGTATTTTAGGTGAGAGGGGCAGAGTTTAAAGGAGATGCTTATTACGCAGATGGTGGTGTGTATTTAGAATGCGCTGCCGGGGGTGGTGGTGGAGGCAGGTATGATAGTGGTGTTTAGGTTCCCGAGGTTGCAGGGAAATGGAGGGAGATGGATTATGTGCAGGTCAATTAAAGTTGGTCCTGTTCGGCACAGACATTGTGGGCTGAAGGGCCTGATTGATGAGTACGTGTGTCAGAGTTTCTGCAGCACTTTTTGTCTACCACAGGAATGAGTGGGTTAACTTATGATGAGCCGTTTGCAGGCACTGGGCCTGTACTCGCTGGGAGTTTAGAAGGATGAGGTGGGGACCTCATTGAAACATACCGAATAGTGAAAGGCCTGGATAGAGTGGATGTGGAGAGGATTTCCACGAGTGGGAGAGTCTAGGACCAGAGGTCATAGCCTCAGAATAAAAGGACGTTCCTCTAGGAAGGAGATGAGGAGGAATTACTTTCGAGAGAGGGTGGTGAATCTGTGGAATTCTTTGCCACAGAAGGTTTTGGAGGACAAGTCAATGGATATTTTTAAGGCAGAGATAGATAGATTCTTGATTAGTACGGGTGTCAGGGGTTATGGGGAGAAGGCAGGAGAATTGGGTTAGGAGGGAGAGATAGATCAGCCATGATTGAATGTCAGAACAGACTTGATGGGCCGAATGGCCTAATTCTAATCCGATCACTTATGACCTTATGACTGTGCTTGTAATGTACACTTGATAGGCCAGTCCCTGGAGTCATGAGGGAGCGGTCTATTGTGAAGCCCCTTCATACATCTTTTTACTTAACGGCCACCTTTACAATTAGGCCCAGCCACATCGCAGCCGTCACAGGCCACTGGAATTGACCTTGAATTATTTATTCATTGACTGATAAATAACCTGTTGTAACTCACCGAGAGATCCCCCCCCCCCCCCCCCCCCCCCCCCACCCCACCCCGCAGGATGGGCCTGTAGCTTTGGAGCTGCTGGTTGCTAGGGAATAGTCCTTTAGCAACCGTCGATAACTCGAGCAGACAGAGGAATCAAGCTGCTGTGGATGTTAGTTGGCGATATGCAGAGTACTGGCCTGCCGACTACAAATTCAGAAGGTTCGGAAGGTTAGACGGCACCGGTCTCCAGCATAACATGGCTGCACCCTGTGGTTTATCCTGACGTATCTCCACGAGGGTCCATTGTGCAGGGAAGGTGATGGCAAAGTGTTGATGTAATAGTCTGCGACTGAGACAGGCTTACTGGAAGGCACTGTGGCTGTCGCCCGCTGTCTGTGGAGAGGGAGGAGGACTAGCCCCATATCTGCGCTTTCCAGTCCTCCTGGGCCTACACGATCTCCCGTTTCCAAACACTTTAACTCCCCCCCTCCCATTCCCACACTGTCCGTGACCTCTCCCCCTGACATCAGTCTGGAGAAGGGTCTCGACCAGAACCGTCGCCCATTCCTTCTCTCCAGAGATGCTGCCTGAGTTATTCCAGCTTTTTGTGTCTAATCTTCATTTTAAACCAGCAACTGCAGTTCCTTCCTACACACTGACCTTTCTGTCCTGGGCCTCCTCCATTGTCAGAGTGAGGCCCAACGCAAATTGGGGGAACAGCACCTCATATTTCGCTTGGGCAGCTTACACCCCAGCGGTATGAATATTGACTTCTCTAACATCAAGTAACCCTTGCTTTCCCTCTATCTCCGCCCCTCCCCTTTCGCAGTTATCCTACTAGTTCCACTGTCCTCCTGATTAATGTTACTGTTTGTATGCCTTGTTGTCACCTTCCCCTCAGCCAACATGTACCCCTCCATATCTCGAGTTTCCATCTCCCCTGACTCTCAGTCTGAGGAACGGTCTCGACCCGAAATGTCACCCATTCCTTCTCTCCAGAGATGTGGCCTGTCCCACTGAGTTACTTCAGCAGTTTGTGTCTATCTTTAGCTTACTTTAGTTTAGAGATACAGCGTGGAAACCAGGCCCTTCGGCCCACCGGGTCAGTGCCGACCATCGATCACCCCGAACACTGGCACTATCCCACACACTAGGGACAATTTACGTTTTTTACTGAAGCTAATTAACCTACAAACCCGTATGTCTTTGGCATGTGGGAGGAAACTGGAGCACCCGGAGAAAACTCACATGGTCACGGGGAGAACGTACAAACTCCGTACAGACAGCACCCGTAGTCAGGATCGAACCTGGGCCTCTGGCGCTATATAGGCAGCAATTCTACCGCTGCATCACTGTGCCACCATTTACTTAATGAGCAGACAAGGAGGATTGCTCGACATAGTGTTTTGTTTCGGTTATAGCATGGAATCAGGCCCTTTGGCCCAACCGAGTCCCTCACTGACCAGTTATCACCCATGCACACTAGTTGTATGTTATCCCACTTTCTCATCCACCGCTTACACACTAGAGGTAATTTATAGAGGCTAATTAACATACAGACCCACAAGTCTTTGCGATGTGGGAGGAAACTGGAAACGCCTGGAGAAAACCCACGCTGTCACAGGGAGAACGTGCAAACTCCACCGGGACAGCACCCGAGATCAGGATCGAACCTGTCATTGTGAGGCAGTAGCCTCTAGCTGCTGAGCCACTGTGCCACATCCCTGCAATCTGAAGCCGTAGCTCTCTACAATTAATTAATGAATGCCTTTAGTATAGAATTTCTGTTACTGATACCATCATCTGAATTGTAAATGGGCTCGGAGTGCAAACCTCACCCAGGTATTTAGCAGAAGTGGTGGCATCTGATCTGAAGTGGTTAAATGCTCCCCAAAATAACAGAGGGTAGGTTTTCCTACAGCCACTTGCATTGGATAGTTTAGTTTTAGTTTAGAGATACAGCGCGGAAACAGGCCCTCCGGCCCCCTGAGTCCGCGCCGACCAGCGATCCCCGCACACATGCACTATCCTACACACACCAGGGACAATTTTACACTTATACCAAGCCAATTAGCCAACATACCTTTGGAATGTGGGAGGAGTCCGGAACTCTCCGTACAAACTCTGCACAGACAGCGCCTGTTGTCGGGATCGAATCCGTGTCTCTGGCGCTGTAAGACAGCAACTCTACCGCTTTTATGACCTTTTACTCTACTTTTAGTTTTAGATATACAGCATGGAAACGGGCCCTTCGTCCCACCTGAGTCCGGCCCCACCTCACCCGTCCCGGCGTAGTGCAGCCCATGGAGTGCAGCAGCAGCAGCGCCTCGCCCGTGGCCCCGTCGGTCGGCAGCCCGGCCAGCTGTCCGACCTTCGGACATTCGCTTACCTCTGACACCACCACCCCTCCTTCTCATGGCCGATCATCGGTTCATGAGTTGGATGGGGTGCCGGACTTTACGCGCGACGTTGCATGGCCCGGGCCAAGCTGTCAGCTGGCCAACCGGCTGGGCTTTGTGTGCAGTCCAGTACCCGGGCCAACTCATCATTCACCCAGCCACGGCCGAGTCGGTCAACAAATTGCCGTCGGGAATTTGTCCCTTGTTTTGACCTTTTGTCCCTTATTTGGGAGTGAGAACGTTGGCAACCCTATGTTTCTGCCCCCTGGATCTCACCCATTCAATGCCAGAGAAGGGTCTATAATCCTAGGATCACCTTGGAGATGCTGAGCTGGCAATGGGCAGCCGTGACTGCTCCTAACCCCCATCTGGTGGTAGAGGCGTGTAACTGCCAGGGATGGTGGAGAGGAAGGAAAAGATTCAAGGAGGCGCACCAGTTGGCAGATGCTGGAATCTGGAGCAAAGTACAGGCGCATTGGTAGAGTTGCAGCTCCCCCCTTTCTGTCGTGGCGTAGACTGACTCCCTCCTCCCTTCCCCCCCCTCCCCCCCTTCCCAATCTTTGCACATCGCCAATCCTGGACTTTCCACTCAACACTTTAATTTCAGGTTTCATGATGTATCTTGTTGCGTTTTACGACTGTTGGCAGACAAATTTCCCTCCTGGGATAAATAAAGTTCTATCGTATCGTGTCGTATCATTTCTAGCGCTAGAGACCCAGGTTCGATCCAGACCACGGGTGCTTGTCGGTACGGAGTTTGTACGTTCTCCCCGTGACCTGCGTGGGTTTTCTCCGGGATCTCCGGTTTCCTCCCACACTCCAAAGACGTACAGATTTGTCGGTTAATTGGCTTGGTAACATTGTAAATTTGTCCCTAGTGTGTGCGAGTGTGTGTATAGAGGATAGTGTTAATGTGCGGGGATCGCTGGTCGGCGCGGACTCGGTGGGCCGAAGGGCCTGTTTCCGCGCTGTATCTCTAAAACTCAACTAAACTAACCGCAGATTCATGGTAGTCGGCGGTAACATGGCGCTGACACCTGTCTTGTGGCGAAATCGGAAAACCGGGCGCTCGACGGAAAGACGGCCGGCGGATAAAATGACATCGGCTGGTGGTGGAGCAGCCCAGAAACCTCTTCGTTTTATGACTTGGCTTCAGAGAGTTTCACTTAAAGCGGGTCATGGGAACCGAGTCTTGCAAAGAAAGAGAGAGAGAGAGGGAGAGAGGGTTATAATGGACCAGTGGGATTTGTCGTTACCCTCTCAGCTTTACTTCAAAATCGCAAATAAACCCTGCAGGTTTCAAATATCTCTCACTCCAATGTCCCTTACTAAACATTATATAAATGACTCAAGTATCAGGATACATCAGTTGGGCCAAGTGAAGACTTTTTCCTGAAGAAAGACACAGGAGACGGCCTAAGCAATGGGGAGATATTGGGCAGTCTAGGACTTAATTCTTCGGAATGCAGGAGGCTGATGGTTGATCTTACAGAGGTGTATAAAATCATGGGAATAGACAATAATGGACAATAGGTGCAGGAGTAGGCAATCGGCCCTTCGTGTCAGCTCCGCCATTCACTGTGATCATGGCTGATCATTCACAATCAGTACCCCGTTCCTGCCTTCTTCCCATATCCCTTGAATCCGTTATCTTTAAGAGCTCTATCCAACTCTCTCTTGAAAGTATCCAGAGAATTGGCCTCCACTGCCTTCTGAGGCAGAGAATTCCACATATTCACAATCCTCTGTGTGAAAACGTTTTTCCTCATCTCCGTTCTAAATGGCCTGCCCCTTATTCTTAAACTGTGGCCCCTGGTGAAGATAGGGTGAATGCACAGGGTAGGAGATTCAAGAACTAGAGGGCATGGAGTCATACAGTATGGAAACAAGCCCTTCGGCCCAACTTGCCCAGGCTGACCCCATCTTACACTAATCTCACCTGCCGGCATTTGGCCCATATCCCTCTAAACCTGCCCTATCCATGACATAGGTTTAAAATGAGAGGGGAAAGATTTAATAAGGAATGTGAGGGCCAATGTTTTTACACAGAAGGGTGGTGGGTATGTGGAACGAGCTGCCGGAGGAGATAGTTGAGGCAGATACTACCACAACCTTTAAAAGACATTTGGACAGCTTCATGGATATGAGCAGGTAACTGGAGAGAGGAAATGACAGTTACCTGCTGTCTGAAGAAGGGTTTTGGCCCGAAACGTTGCCTATTTCCTTCGCTCCATAGATGCTGCTGCACCCGCTGAGTTTCTCCAGCATTTTTGTGTACCGCAGGTAACTGGAACTAGTTTAGTTGGGGCATGTTGGTCGGAATGGACAATGGGCCTGATTTTGTGCTGGACATCTCTCTGCTGCCTGACTGACCGGGTTCCTCCAGTACAATGTTTTTTTGCTCAAGATTCATCAGCTCACAAATGATTGGAGTAGAATTAGGCCATTCGGACCCTAAAGTCTACTCTGCCATTCAGTGATGGCTAATCTATCATTCCCTCTCAACCCCATTCTCCTGCCTTCTCCCCATAACCCCCAACACCCGTACTAATCAATTCCAGCAACTGCGGTTTCGTGTGACTCCTTTACGAGAGTGGAGATGGTTTAAATTGGCTATTCCCATTCCACCACATCGGCTTGGCCCAGAGCATTTGAAGCAACCCCTGTAACATTACCCCCACGAGCTGCCAACTAGATGGCCGTGTTATTCAAGACCCTCCAGACCTTCCTGCGATGTTTGAGCTCTCTAAGGCAGAGCTTCTGATCGCAGGCCTATGCAGTTGAGAAGTAGTTAACATCCCAAGCATCGCTGGTGCAACAGCTGGGTAAACAGAACAGGTTACTAAATATCTGGCTGGTCAACGAAACCAAGCATTTCGAGAAGCATCTGAGCTTCCATCAGGGACCGCATAGTTTGTGAATCCCATCGCCAGTTCTCAGCATGTATAGTTTAGTTTAGTTTAGAGATACAGCGTGGAAACAGGCCCTTCGGCCCCACCGAGCCCGTGCTAACCAGTGATCCCCGCGCACTGACACCATCCTACACACACTAGGGACAATTTACAATTGCACCAATTAACCAACAAACCTGTACGTCTTTGGAGTGTGGGAGGAAACCGGAGATCCCGGAGAAAACCCTCGCAGGTCGCGGGGAGAACGTACAAACTCCGCACAGATAAGCATCCGTAGTCGGGATCGAACCCGGGTCTCTGGAGCTGTAAGGCAGCAACTCTACCGCTGCGCCACCGTGCCCCCCCAGGTATTGAATCTTTTCTGCTTCAATCTAAATCTGAACTGCTGATGCCATTATGTCTGGGGGCTGTTTGGATAGGTCTCGGTTGATTGATATTTCCATTTTAACCCTTGAAATATTGCAGACCTGTGGAGATATAGGGTGGCACGGTGATGCAGCGGTAGAGCTGTAGATTTGCAGCGCCAGAGACCCAGGTCCTGTGACCACGTGGGGTTTCCACGGGTGCTCCGGTTTCCTCCCACATTCCATGGAGGTGCAGGTTTGTTGGTTAACTAGCTTCTCTTAAATTGTCCCCAGTGTGTGGCATAGACCAATTGCTTGTCGGCACAGACTCGATGGGCCGAAGGGCCTGTTTCCATGCTGTATCTCTAATGTAAAGTAAGATCTCTTGTTAAACAAAATGAGTTCACACATTAACGTTGACGACAGGTCGGCATGTGTTCCTTTACTACAGCCGGCCGTAACCACGTTGACAGCAAATAGCAAGTAGGCTTGACCTTGGGGATGGGGTATTTGGATATCAACAAGAAGAGAAGCCTCATACTTTAGGCGGCATGGTGGCGCTGCTGGTAGAACCGCTGCCTCACAGCGCCAGAGACCCGGGTTCGATCCTGACCTCGGGTGCTGCATGCGTGGAGTTTCCACGTTCCACGTGCGGGCTTGTTGGGTATACTGCCCCTAGTGCATAAGGAGTGGATGTGAAAGTGGGATAGCATAGAACTAGTGTGAATGGGTGATCGATGATCACGATGGGCAGAAAGGCCAGCATGTAATCCTGTTTCCTTCAGACAATCAATTAATGAAATGCTTGGGGAAGGATATTTTATCAGTGTTTGGGAAGTAGTGATTAGTCTCTTACAACACCAGAGACCCAGGCTCGATCCTGACTAAGGGTGCTGTCGGTACGGAGTTTGCACGTCCTCCCTTTGACCGCGTGGGTTTTCTCCGGGTGCTCCGGTTTCCTCCCATATTCCAAAGACGTGCAGGTCTGCAGGTTAGTTGCCCTCTGTAATTTGTCCCTCCTGTGCAGGATAGAACTAGTGTACGGGGTGATCGCTGGTTGGCATGGACTCGCTGGGCCGAAGGGCCTGTTTCCGCGCTGTATCACCAAAACCTCCACCAGTAATCTCAGCTCTCTGCACATTTCCATGACAGTATAAATGCAAGGTGGAATAAGGATGTGAGTAATTAGATTGCCCTTTCAAAGGGTCAGGTCAGGCATTGAATTGCTTGGATATCTCCCTTCCATTGACCTACAAACCGGCATTAGCAATGCAAATCTTTCCTGCTTTGTTTCTTTCAACTTGCCTGTTGAAAAATTCAACATTTAATACATTGTGAAATATTAATTAGGACTGCTGGTTGACCCAATGAGGAGCAATCTGGATGGGACCAGAGAAGGAAGGGTCTCGACCTGAAACGTCACCCATTCCTTGTCTCCAGAGACGCTGTCTGCTGCGGGTGATCAATGGTCGGCGTGGACCAAAAGGCCTGTTTTAATGCTGTATCTTCCAATCAATCAATAAAAGCTTGGGTCTGATATTATATCGGTGCGTGTTGAGTGGTGAATAGGGTGTTTTGTTGGTGTTTGGAAGTGTCTGGGTGTGGGCCTGGCAGCTCGATCAATAGATGGGTGAGGAGTCTCAAGAATTTTTAGTTGAGTTCAGTTTAGAGATACAGCGCCGAAACAGGCCCTTCGGCCCACCGAGTCCTCACCGACCCCCGCTCATTTTACACTATCCTGCACACAATAGGGACAATTTTACATTTACACCAAGCCAATTAACCTACAAACCTGTACGTCTTTGGAGTGTGGGAGGAAACCGAAGATTCTCAGAGAAAACCCACGCAGGTCATGGGGGGCGAATGTACAAACTCCCTGCAGACAAGCACCCGTAGATGGGATCGAACCTGGGTCTCTGGCGCTGTAAGGCAGTAACTCTCCTGCTGCGCTACTGTGGGGGGCGATGGGGGGGTTGTGAGCTTGGATGGAGTAGTGGGGTGAATAGAATGGGGAGTTTGAAGAGCACTTGAGGATCCAGATCTCAAAACTGCCACTGAGCGCATTGGCTACCAGCCAGCCAGCCACATGTGCTCCTGAGACATGAGTTATTTGCAGGAGCATTGTAAGGTGCCAGAAGGTACTTGGTAAGGTAATGTGCAGGAAGGAACTGCAGATGCTGGTTTACACCGAAGATGGACACAAAATGCTGGAGTAACTCAGCGGGACAGGCAGCATCTCTGGAGAGAAGGAATGGGTGATGTTTGGGCTTGAGTCTGAAGAAGGGTCTCGACCCGAAATGTCACCTATTCCTTCTCTCCAGAGAGGCTACCTGGCCAGCTGAGTTACTCCAGCATTCTATGCCTACCTGTTAAGGTAATGCAGGCAGGTGGGACTTGTGTAGATGGGACATCTTGG
>CM075986.1:9181974-9198471 GCA_038087875.1 Malacoraja senta
TTTACACCCCAGCGGCATGAACATTGACTTCTCCAATTTCCGGTAGCCCTTGCTGTCTCCTCCCCTTCTCAGCTCTCCCACAGCCCTCGGGCTCCTCCTCTTCCTTTCTCCTTTCTTCTCCCCCTCCGCCCCCCCCCCCCCCCACCCCTCCACCCTACATCAGTCTGAAGAAGGGTTTTAGCCCAAAACGTTGCTTATTTCCTTCGCTCCATAGATGCTGCTGCACCCGCTGAGTTTCTCCAGCACGTTTGTCTACCACAGGAATGAGTGGGTTAACTTATGATGAGCGTTTGCAGGCACTGGGCCTGTACTCGCTGGAGTTTAGAAGGATGAGGTGGGGACCTCATTGAAACATACCGAATAGTGAAAGGTCTGGATAGAGTGGATGTGGAGAGGATGTTTCCACTAGTGGAAGAGTCTAGGACCAGAGGTCATAGCCTCAGAATTAAAGGACGTTCCTCTACGAAGGAGATGAGAAGGAATTATTTTCGAGAGAGGGTGGTGAATCTGTGGAATTCTTTGCCACAGAAGGTTTTGGAGGCCAAGTCAATGGATATTTTTAAGGCAGAGATAGATAGATTCTTGATTAGTGCGGGTGTCAGGGGTTATGGGGAAAGGGCAGGAGAATGGGGTTAGGAGGGAGAGATAGATCAGCCATGATAGAATGTCAGAGCAGACTTGATGGGCCGAATGGCCTAATTCTTCTCCTATCACGTATGACGTTATGCCAGAATGAGGCCACAAGCAAACTAGACATGCAGTGTCTCTAAACCAACTTAAAACTGAACAATGCTTTGGGCTGGGAGTCCTGTAGTAGATCAGATAGCCTCCAAATGCAAGAATATTATTGTTGTAAGAAGGAACTGCAGATGTTGGTTTAAACCGAAGATAGACACAAAATGCTGGAGTGACTGTGGGACAGGCAGCATCTCTGGAGAGAAGGAACGGGTGACGATTCGGGTCAAGGAACTGAAACCAGGAACCAGTCTGAAGAAGGGTCTCAAACTCTCCTATCCTCTCCTCTCCTCTCCTCTCCTCTCCTCTCCTCTCCTCTCCTCTCCCCTCCTCTCCCCTCCTCACCCCTCCTCTCTCCTCTCCTCTCCTCTCCTCTCCTCTCCTCTCCTCTCCCCTCCTCACCCCTCCTCTCTCCTCTCCTCTCCTCTCCTCTCCTCCTCTCCTATCCTCTCCTATCCTCCTCTCCTCTCCTCATCTCCTCCCCTTTTCCCTGCTCTCCTCTCATCTCCTCTCCTCTCCTCTCCTCTCCTCTCCTCTCCTCCCCTCCCCTTCCCTCTCCTTTCCTCTCCTTTCCTCTTCTCTCCTTTCTCCTCTCTTCTCCTCTCATCGCAACTCATCTCATCTCGTCTCGTCTCCTCTCCTCTCCTCTCCTCCCCTTGCTTCTCCTCTCCTCTTCTCTCCTCTCCGCTCCTCTCCTCTCTTCTTATCTCATCTCATCTCCTCCCCTCTCCTCTCTTCACCTCTCCTCTCCTCTCCTCCCCCCTCCACTCCTCTCTTCTCCTTTCCTCTCCCGACCATCTTACCTGAAGGCGCTGGGGGAAGACCCCAGTTCACCCTCCCTTCCCATTTTGCTGTCACATGTAGGCCTGGAATAGAAGATTTCTTACATCAAATGACATCAACACATAGAAAGAAACAGCACCCGGGAGAGGCCATTCGGCCCTTTGCCCCACTCCTTTGCCCCAACCCCTCTATGACCCTATGATTAGTGAACATGATAGGTGTTTAAACAATGATCTGCAGTTCGATTGGAGCTTGTGCAGCTGCACTTTAGATAACCAGTCTGTTATTTTAACCATGATGCGATTCTACACCAATTTCTCTATTGTGTTTTCTCTGTAAGATTGTGATTAGGGTGATTGAAACCATTGAAAGTTGGCCCTTAAGGAGATCAAACAACTTTATCATCAGCTTTATAACAAGCATTTGTTTTTTATTGAGTTTCCATCTATTAAACAGGTGAAGCAAGTAATGTGGTTTAAGCATTATGTGGGTTTATTTTTAATGCCTTGTATATGTCATGTATGTATAATATATACATATACTGGAGTACATATTGTGTTTATATTATATAGATATAGATAGACATATATATAATATAAATAAGATATGTACTCCGGTTTTCTCCACTCCCAAAGATGCTGCCCAAGTGGTGTAAAGGATAAGGCACTGGTTTCCTAAGCCAGTAATTGAGGGTTCAAGTCCTACCTGGGGAGATAAAGAACTAGGGGCTGAGGGGTCTGTTTCCATGCTGTATCTATAAAACTAAACCACATCAGGATTGATTGTGTATCTCCAAACAGAATGTATGGGCTGTGATGCTGAAGGCTTTTCTGTACCGAGACATAAAGACACGATAACTGTTGTTCCCAAATCAGTCTTTTAACAAATAATGAAAGATATCTCTTTAAGCCAGCAGGGCGGGGTGAGGGGGGGCATAGTTTGGGGGGAAAACTCATTACATCTGAAGAAGGGTCTTGACCCGAAACGTCACCTTTTCTGCAGAGATGCTGCTTGACGTGCTGAGTTACTCCAGCTTTTTGTGTCTGTCTTCGGTTCAGTTTGGTTTAGAGATACAGTGCGGGAAACAGGCCCTTCGGCCCACCGAGTCCGCGCCGACCAGCAATCCCTGCACATTAACACTATCCTACCCACATTGGGGACAATTTAAAAAAAAACATTTACCAAGCCAATTACCCGACAAACCTGTACGTCTTTGGAGTGTGGGAGGAAACCGAAGATTTCGGAGAAAACCCACGCAGGTCACGGGGGAGAACGTACAAACTCCGTACAGACAGCACCCGTGGTCAGGATCGAACCCGGGTCTCTGGCGCTGTAAGGCAGCGACTCTACCGCTGCGCCACTGCGCCACTGTGTTGCCAGGACTTGAGGGCCTGAGCTTCAGGGAGAGGTTGTGCAGTCTAGGACTTCAGTCCTTGGAGCATAGGAGGGTGAGAGGTGATCTTATAGAGATGTACAAGATCACGAGAGTCAGGCCCTGGACGAAGGGCCGGTAACAGAAACCAGGGGGGCCTTCCTTCTACACCCTCAAGGTTGGCTGGCTGAAGGTGGCCGGGCAATGAGAGGGACGTCGATCACGGGATGACCCCGATCAAAATGATGGCTGCAACGGGCCTTTATGGAGACTCTTGCGTCCGGGCACAGTGGGCTGTTTCTATGCATTCTGTACCCAAAGTGGAGATTGACACACAATGCTGGAGTAACTCAGCGGGAGAGGCAGCATCTCTGGAGAAAAGGAATAGGTGATGTTTTGGGGTGGAATCCTTCTTCAGAATTATTTTAAGTCTGAAGAAGGGTCTCGACCCGAAACGTCAGCCATTCCTTCTCTCCAGAGATGCTCCCTGACCCACTGAGTTACTCCAGCTTTTTGTGTCTTTCTTCTCCAGAGATGCTGCCTGACCCGCTGAGCTACTCCAGCTTTTTGTGTCGATCCATCTAGGTATCTGTCTTGAAAGGTGCAACGTGGTCATTAAATTTATGGACAGTGGCCAATTTTTTTCTTTTAAAAGAAGATATGGGGAAAAGGGATGTGGGGGAGAAAGCAGGAACGGGGTACTGATTTTGGATGATCAGCCACGATCACATTGAATGGCGGTGCTGGCTCGAAGGGCCGAATGGCCGACTCCTGCACCTATTTTCTAAGATCTCTTAAACATCAAATTTGACAGAGAACGGTCTCATTCGCTGGCAAAGTAAATCATTCTTGTCACATAAGATGGCAGAAATAGTGGGATAGTTCACGTGTCAATTGATGGCAAATCACTCTTGCTACCTGTTCATAAGATCAAAAGGGATAGGAGTAGAATTAAGCCACTGGGCCCATCTAGTCTATTCCGTCATTCAATCATGGCTGATCTATCGCTCCCTCCTAACCCCATTCTCCTGCCTTCTCCCCATAACCCCTGACACCTGTCATTGGTTATTGGTTATTGGAAATTAGGAAATGATAAGGAAGATGAATAGGCTTCCTTATTAACCCAAGAGCTCACATTCCTGGGGAATGACGACAAAAAGCTGGGAGTAACTCAGCTTGGATGGATGCCATGAATATCTTGCCGCCTCACAACTGCAGTGGTTTTAATCTGAGGGTCCCCAAATAGTTTAGAGTTACACCGTGGAAATAGACCCTTCCATCCATCGAGTCCATGCCGACCATCGATCACCCACACACTGGCTCCATCCCACGCACGAGGGTCAATTTGCAGAAGCCAACTAACCTACAAAGCTGCACTTCTTTGGAATGTGGGAGGAAACCGGAGCACCCGGAGAAAACCCACGGGGCAAATCTTTTACGCAGAGTGTTGTGGATGCCTGGAACGCGCTGACAGAAGGGTGGTGGAAGCAGGTTCGATAGTGGCTTTTACGAGGCATATAGATAGGCAAGGATATGGATTACATGCAGGCTGAAAGGAGTGGTTTAAGTACGCATCATGTTGAGCACAGAGCTGGTGGGCCGAAGGGCCTGTTCCCGTGCTGTACTGTTCTATTTTCTATGGTCAGCACATACATTGTCGGCAAGGGGCCTGTTCCAGTGCTGTCCTGTTTCACCCGAAAATAGACACATAAAGCTGTATAGAGCGGGACAGGCAGCGTCTGGAGAGAAGGAATGGGTGACGTTTTGGGTCAAGACCCTTCTTCAGACTGGTTCGGGATAAGGGAAACGAGAGATATAGACGGTGGTGTAGAGAGATAAAGAACAATGAATGAACGATATGCAATAAAGTAACGACGATAAAGGAAACAGGCCATGGTTAGCTGTTTTGTTGGGTGAAAACGAGAAGCTAGTGCGACTTGGGTGGGGGAGGGATAGAGAGAGAGGGAATGCCGGGGCTACCTGAAGTGAGAGAAATCAAAATTCATACCACTGGGCTGTAAGCTGCCCAAGCGAAATATGAGATGCTGTTCCTCCAATTTGCGTTTAGCCTCATTCTGACAATGGAGGAGACCGAGGACAGAGAGGTCTGTGTAGGAATGGGAAGGAGAATTAAAGTGTGTTT
Source organism: Malacoraja senta (assembly GCA_038087875.1). Lineage (NCBI taxonomy): Eukaryota > Metazoa > Chordata > Chondrichthyes > Rajiformes > Rajidae > Malacoraja > Malacoraja senta. The sequence goes on from CM075986.1 coordinate 9,187,008, forward strand.
TACGCTCTGCGTTAACGACTTTAATCTCTATGTCTTGCCAGCTTGACTTTATTTGCACAGATCTGGTACGGAGTTCAGAACTCGTTGTGTAACTGAATTCACAAGCTGACGCTTCAGCCCAGTTTTGAGGCAGCTCTACATTGTCACCAGAGGGGATAGCTTTAGAGACGCAGCACGGAAACAGGCCCTTTGGCCCATCAGTTCCACGCCGACCGTCGGTCACCTGTTCGTGCCATCCTACCACAAAGGTAGAGCGTAGACACAAAATGCTGGAGTAACTCAGCGGGACAGGCAGCGCCTCTGGAGAGAAGGAATGGGTGACGTTTCGGGTCGAGACCCTTCATCAGACTGATGCCAGGGGAATGGGCGGTGCATAGATAAGGAAGTGTATAGATAAGGAAGCATAAGGTGTGAAAACAGGACAAAGGGGATGCAGTGAGACCACCTTGGTTTTCTGCCGGTGCTCTAATTTCCTTCTTCAGGTATATCCCAAAGAAGCGCAGGGTTGGAGATTAACCGGTCTCTGTATATTGCCCCCTAGAGTGTAGGGGAGTGGATGAGAAAGAGGGATAATATAGGATAACATATCAGTTATCAGTTTAGTTTTATTGTCACGTGTGCTGAGGTACAGTGAAAAGCTTTTGTTGCGTGCTCACCAGTTAGCGGAAAGACAACACATGATTACAATCGAGCCATTCACAGAGTACAGATGGGGACACGGAGTTTGTGCGTTCTCCCCGTGACCGGCATGGGGTTTTCTCTGAGATCTTCGATTTCCTCCCACACTCCAAAGACGTACAGGTTTGTAGGCTAGTTGGCCCGGTATACATGTGAAATTGTCCCTAGTGTGTGTAGGATAGTGCTAATGTGCGGGGATCGCTGGTCGGCGCGGACTCGGTGGGCCGAAGGGCCTGTTCCCGAGCTGTATCTCTAAACTATACTAAGCTAAACTAAACTAAACTAAACATTTGGAGATGCACTTGAAATCCATTTGGGATATCTTGCAATCAGGTCGAATAAAGGCAAGATTTGTATTTATAATATGATTTATTGAATTCATTATAAGACAACTCAAACTTCATCCTGCTCATGGAATACGACGTTGCTGGAAATAGTATGTAGGACATAGAACACACAGTACAGGAACAGGCCCTTTCGTCTACAACATCTGTGCTGAAGCTAATTGGTCTCCTCTGCCTGCACGTGATCCATATCCCTCCATTCCCTGCATATCCATGTGCCGATCTAAAAGCCTCTTAAACACAACTATCGAATCTGCCTTCACCACCACCCCTGGCAGCGCGTTCCAGGCACCCACCACCCGCCAGGGCGGCACGGTGGCGCAGCGGTAGAGTTGCTGCCTTACAGCGCCAGAGATCCGGGTTCGATCCTGACTGCGGGTGTTGTCTGTGCGGAGTCTGTACGTTCTCCCCGTGACCCGCGGGGGTTTTCTCCGGGTGCTCCGGTTTCCTCCCACGCTCCACAGATGTACAGGTTTGTAGGTTAATTGGCTTTGGTAAAAAAAAATTGGCATTAGAGTGTGTAGGATAGTGTTAGTGTACGGGGTGATCGCTGGTCGGCGCGGACTCGGTGGGACGAAGGGCCTGTTTCCGCGCTGTATCTCTAAACTAAACTAAACAGGATGCCTCTTGATTTCTTTGCAGTCAGTCGCTGGGCTGTAAGCCTGTCCTTTTGCAGCCTCTGTATCTTCTTCACTGACTATCAGCGAGTGTATTTCTCAGTGACCATCTGTGCTGCCGACTGCGAGTGTATCTCTCAGCTTCACATTCAACCAGATACCCATTCATTCATAGTAGAGAGCTCCACAGACAGGGTACATCTGTTCATAAGGTCATGTGATAGGAGCAGAATTAGACCATTCGGCCCATCATATCTACTCCGCATTCAATCATGGCTGATCTATCTCTCCTTCCTAACCCCATTCTCCTGCCTTCTCCCCATAACCCCTGACACCCGTACTAATCAGGAATCTATCTCTGCCATAAAAATATCCATTGACTCGGCCTCCACAGCCTTCTGTGGCAAAGAATTCCACAGATTCACCGCCCTCTGACTGAAGAAATTCCGCCTCATCTCCTTCCTAAAGGAACATCCTTTAATTCTAAGGCTATGACCTCTGGTCCTAGACTCTCCCACTAGTGGAAACATCCTCTTCACATCCACTCTATCCAAGCCTTCCACTATTCGGTAAGTTTCAATGAGGTGCCCCCTCATTCTTCTAAACTCCAGCGAGCGCAGGAGTAGTACCATGCCGTGTAGCTGTGATCACTCAGGATCACTCCCTCTTCTCCCTTCTCCCATCGGGTCAAAGAAGTGTGAAAACGCACACCTCCAGATTCAGGAGCAGTTTCTTTCCAGCTGTTATCAGGCAACTGAACCGTCCTATCAACAACTAGAGAGCGGTCCTGAGCTACCATCTACCTCACTGGAGACCCTCGGACTATCTTTAATCAGACTTTCTCCTGCACTAAGCGTTATTCCCTTTACCATGTATCTGTACACTGTGGATGGCCACGTTTTGTCTTTCTGCTCGCTGGTTAGCACGCAACAAAAGCTTTTCACTGTACCACGTGACAATAATCTCAACTGAAACTAAACTAAAACTAAACAAAGAATATTTTGAGGGATCAGGAATGATTGTGCAGCTCTTTCAAGTGCTGCCTCCCCAGGCCTAGTGACCCAAGTTCAACATGTACCTCGGCTGCTGTCTGTGTGGAGTTTGCATGCTCTCCCTCTGACTATGAAAGTTTTGTTCTGGGTGCTCCAGTATCCTTTCACATCCCCGAAGACTGTGGGTTTGAAGGGCATCTGAGCCACTATAAAGTGTTCCTGGTGTGTAGATGGGTGGTAGAATCTGGGGGGGAAATGAAGAGAATATGGGTCGAATTAGAAAAGGAGATTAATGTAGGATTAGTGCAAGTGGTCAGTGTGGATTGGATGGGCCGAAGGGCCTGATTCTGTGCCGCATTTCTCCGTAACTCTATAAAGCGCATTCTTCCTTGCTGCCACTAGACACCCCACATCTCTTCCTCCTGGTTCCCAAAGCTTTCTGCTTCCTCCCAGTTGACCTTTACTTCGCGAGGTTAAACCAATTTTAAACATTTGGGATGCCTGGCCGTGAGGAAGAAAGGCGTCTGAGGAGGGGAGGAATCCCTGACTTCTCTTCGCAACTACTGTGAGTCGTGTAACACAAGCCCTCTGCACAAATGCAGGAAAAACGCTTGGAATAGCAGCGGGCCACTTGTTGCACACATCAGGAAGAAGAGGCTCTTGTTTGTTCCTGTGGCAGTTGCTTGGATTCCAGTCAGTGAATCAGACGGCGGGGGTCAGCGTCATCTGCTGCCAGCTATTTTGGACCAAAGCCTTGAACCGAGGCTGGGTCACCGTCGAGAGCCTTCTCCTCCGTTCAAAACTCCGGCCCTGCTGCTTTCTGTGTGTGGAGACGGAGACAGAGACAGAGTTCGCTCGCGTGCTCATTGCCCATGAAAGTGTGCCCCCCATCGTGGTGGTGAGAACCTTCTGAAGGCGGAGGGAGGAAAACGCTCCATCTGCCCCGACGGAACACAGCAAGAACTATAAAGAGAAGTTGGAGCCCATCCGTGTGTGCGCGCTGGATTCCAATCTATTTCTGATGAAAGTGGAGATGTATCTTCATGGACTTGATGATGTGGAAGTGGTAGGTTAATTATGTTTAACGTTCTACACCCACTTTCAAGATACTGATCTGGTTTCTCCAGCATCGGGGCTAATTTACGTACTAGTTGAGGCGCTGGAGAGGGGAGCAAAAGTGGTTTACCAGAATGCCGCCTGGATTACACCGTGTTACCTGTAAGGAGACGAAATGTGTAGGAAGGAACTGCAGATGCTGGCTTAAACTGACGATAGACACAAAAGGCTGGAGTAACTCAGCGGGACAGGCAGCATCTCTGGAGAGAAGGAATAGGTGACGCTTCGGGTCGAGACCCTTCTTCAGACTGGTTAGGGACAAGGGAAACAAGAGATATCGACGACGATGATGTGGAGAGATAAAGAACAATGAATGAAAGATATGCAAACAAGTAATGATGATAAAGGCCACAGGCCACTGTAAGCTGTTTGTAGGGTGAAAATGTGGTGCGACTTGGTTGGGGGAGGGATAAAGAGAGAGGGAATGCTGGGGCTACCTGATGTGAGAGAAATCAATATTCATACCACTGGGCTGTAAGGTGAGGTTGGACAAACTCTGGAACGTCCGAGGTTTTTTGGGAGACGTGAGAGAAATATATAAAGTGAATCATTGTAATTATTAAAGCATGGTTTACCAGAATTAGACAGTGTTACCGATAAGGAGAGGTTGGAAAAACTTGGATTGGTTTCCCTGCAACATCAGAGGTTTGTTCACCAGAGACCTGGTAGAAGTATATAAATTTATGTGGGGCATAGATAGGGTAGATAGTCAGAACCTGTCATATGTTGATAGAATGGAGCGACTGACTTTGTTTACACTGGAATTTAGAAGGATGAGAGGGCATCTTATAGAAACATATAAGTTTATTAAGGGATTGGACACGCTAGAGGCAGGAAACATGTTCCCGATGTTGGGGGAGTCCAGAACCAGGGGCCACAGTTTAAGAATAAGGGGTAGGCCATTTAGAACGGAGATGAGGAAAAAAAAATTTCACCCAGAGAGTTGTGAATCTGTGGAATTCTCTGCCTCAGAAGGCAGTGGAGGCCAATTCTCCAAATACTTTCAAGAAAGAGTTAGATAGAGCGTTTAAAGATAGCGGAGTCAAGGCATATGGGGAGAAGGCAGGAACGGGGTACTGATTGTGGATGATCAGCCGTGATCACAGTGAATGGCGGTGCTGGCTCCAAGGGCCGAATGGCCTACTCCTGCACCTATTGTCTTTTGTCTATCACCTTGTTCCCAGGGTGGGAGTATCAAAGACTCGCGGGCATAGGTCTGTGAGAGAGGCAAAGTTTAAAGGAGATGTGCGGGCCTGGTTTTTTTTACACAGAGAGTAGTGGGTGCCAGGGGTGGTGGTGGAGGCAGATACAGCATTTGTAATTAAGAAACTTTTAATTAGGCACATATGAAAAGACATTGTGGGCTGTAGGGCATGTTCCTGTGGCGTACTGTTCTATGATCTGTGATGCAAAATTTGCCGTGGGAATATGGAGGAACTGCAGTTGCTGGTTTACAAAAAAAAACATTAAGTGCTGGAGCCCATTTCCTATCTTATTTGTCCATCTGATCTTCATGTTTCCTCACGGTGGCGCAGCGGTAGAGTTGCTGCCTCACGGCGCCAGAGACCTGAGTTCGACCCTGACTGCGGGTGCTTGTCTGTAGGGAGTTTGCACCTTGTCCCCGTGACCTGCGTGGGTTTTCTTCGGGAGCTCTGGTTTCCATCCACATTCCAAAGACGTGCAGGCCTGCAGGTTAATTGGCCCTCTGTAAATTGTCCCTTGCGTGTGTAGGGTAGAACTAGGGGAAAAATGCGATCGACACAAAATGCTGGAGTAACTCAGCGGGACAGGCAGCATCTCTGGAGAGAAGGAATGGGTAAAAGGAATGGTCGGCCCCCGACTCGATGGGCCGAAGGGCTTGTTTCCACACTGCATCTCTAAACTCGACTAAATTAAACTAGACAAGACTAAACTAGATGAAAATAAGCTAAACTAAACTAAACTATCAGACTGCTTTTGAACTGCGGAATTTTTTTAAAATCCCTTCATCTGCGATTTGCTGCGATCTCCGATTGTCTCGGCTCACACAGCCCACAAGGGAGGTGACTCAGACAAAGAATAAAACAGATCATTCCGTGCTGTTCTTTCACATTTAGATCCCTCTCTGTGGATGAGAAGAAAAGAAATGTCAATTGTCGTGCAGGTAAATTACAAGCCCGGCATCTAGTCATCTTCTAGAAGACAGACACAAAAAGCTGGAGTAACTGAGCGGGACAGGCAGCATCTCTGGAGAGAAGGAATGGGTGACGATTCGGGTCGAGACCCTTCTTCAGACCCATCCCTTCTCTGCCTGTCCCACTGAGTTACTCCAGCTATTTGTGTCTACCTTCAGTTGAAACCAGCATCTGCAGTCCCTTCCGACACATAGTCACCTTCTAGCGCAGATCATCATCAGCGGTCACTCGAACCGAGTATGACTGTCCTCTCCTCTCCATAGGGTCGTCTACTTGTGGGTCTGCAGATGTCTGTGGAGGCCGATCCGCGATCCACACACCTTGGTGCAACGTGGGCAGTGGAGACTGGCGGTGGTTGGTAGTCGTCGGGCCCCCTTCTCTCTCACTCTCCTTACGGTGCTGTCGCTTAGTCTCTGCGAGACGGCGTAGCGCCGTTTCATGACGTGCAGCTCCTTCCTGCACGGATTTCCTCCAGGAGCGTTTCACTCCTGCCATCGGAAGAAGATATAGGATCCCGAAAACTGTAACGTCCAGGTTCAGGAATAGCTACTTCCATTCAGGAGATGAAACACTGCAACCTCCAACTCAACTCCAAAAATCCGAACTGTCTTGGTTTTAGTTTAGCCTAGTTTAGAGATTCAGTGCGGAAACAGGCCCTTCAATCCGCGCTGACCAGCGATCCCCGCACACTAGGACTATCCTACACACACTAGGGACAATTTACAGTTTTTACCGAAGCCAATTAGCCTACATATCTGTACGTGGAAAGTAAAGGGCCTGTCCCACTTAGACGAATTTTTTAGGCGACTGCCGGCGATTTGTCTGTCGCCACACAGTCGCCGGGGTGTCGCCTGTATGCTCGTGCGTCGTCTCCTCAGTCGCCCAAAGAGCCGTAGCGTTTTTCTGGTCGCCGCTGGATTTTGAAATGTTCAAAACTTTTCGGCGACTTTTTGCAGATAGGTTTTGATTGATTTGATTGAAAGATACATCATGGAAACATGTGTCCGACAGCCCATTGAGTCCAGCCAAGGACCAGTCTCACCACAATCACTCCCTCTTTTCCTCTCTCCCATGGGGCAGTGTGGGAGCTGATGTAAAGACACAAATGCTGAAGTAAAGCCCCTGTCCCACTGTACGAGGCAATTCACCAGTTCTCCCGAGTTTTCCCCTGATTCGAACTCGGAGAATATCCGTAGCGGGTCCGTAGGAGTTCGTGGATGTCCCGTAGCGGCTCGTACGAGTAAAAAGTTAAAAAAATGTTTCATCACGAGTATTTTGTTACTCGTGGACATTTTTTACATGGATGAAAAAACGTCACGAGTTTACCGGATGTCCCGAGTACCTACCGTTAGCATTACGAGCCGCTACGAGACATCCACAAACTCCTACGGACCCGCTACGGACATTCTCCGAGTTCGAATCAGGGGAAAACTCGGGAGAACCCGTGAATTACCTCGTACAGTGGGACAGGGGCTTAACTCTGCGGGACAGGCAGCATCTCTGGAGAGAAGGAATGGGTGATGTTTCGTGTCGACATGTCCTTCAGCCCATTGAGTCCATCCAAGGACCAGTCTCACCCCGGTCACCCCCTCTTCTCCCCTCTCCCATCGGGCAGGAAGTACAGAGGCTTGAATACGCACTCTCCCAGATTCAGGGACAGTTTCTACCCAGCTGTTATCAGGTAACTAAACGGTTCCCCCCATCAACTAGAGAGCAGTCACGACCTCCCATCTACCTCATTGGAGACCTTTGAACTATCTTTGATCGGACTTTACTGGCTTTATCTTGCACTAAACGTTATTCACATTACTCCATTAATCATGTATCTGTACACAGTGGACGGCTCGATTGTAATCATGTTTTGTCTTTCTGCTGACTGGTTAGCTCGCAACAAAAGCTTTTCGCTGTACCTTAGCACCCTTGACAATAAATTAAACTCAAACCCTTTATCCTTTATCTGTGTGTTGTGGACGGCTTGATTGTAATCAGGTGTAGTCTTTTCTTTGACTGGATAGCACGCAATTAAAAGCCTTCCACTGTACAGGTGACATTTAAACTTTAGAGATACAGCGCAGAAACAGGCTTTTCAGCCCACCGAGTCCGCACTGACCAGTGATCACCCTGTATATTAGTATTCACCTTGTCGTTGTGGAGGAGCTTGTGTGGTCCTGAGATCTTGAGAGCGATGCCGTCTGGAGCTATGCTCCTGGTAGGCGGTAAGGTCGAGGGGGAGGTCTCTGACAAAGAGCGATCCAACCAAGACCTCATCGGAGGGACCAGTAGAGCCAGCGTCCCTTGTAGCCAGGGTCCGGAGGGCAAGGAGCACCGCCACTCCACCTAGGGTCCGCAAGGGGAGGAGTGGCTCTGCTGTCAGTGACCGAAGGACTGGTGACGGGATCTAGGGAGGAGGCAGGGCTGAAGATGTCCTGGTTGGGTTGCACCTCGGCCTGGCCAAGCTGGCCATTCCTGAGTCACGGCGCCAGGCGGAAGAGGGCTTTGCCCGAGCAAGATGCTTGCCCCTTTACCGGGGTTGTACAGTAGTTATTAGAATATTTGTACAATAGTTGTTTGATGATTTTGCAACAGGGTGGTGGGTATGACACCACCGTGTTGCTTTTTTTTGGTTTTCGTATCGTGTTGGAATTTAAATAAATAATTTTTTGATACAAAAAAAAGACCTCATCGGTGGAACAGGCGGAGGACGATGGCTGACCTTAGTGGAGCGTCACAACGGCTGGGAAGACGGATGAAGGCTGCAGCAGAAAAGGGTCTCCGGTCGTCTTGGACTCCATGCCACTGGATCCTGACCCAGATCTGTCAAGGACCGTGGGATGGCTGTCTGTGCACCAGTCTCCCCACGTTAAACAAAGTCACGCACAGACGTCCTCCATAGAGAGGACAGTCATACTCGTTTTCGATGATGATGATGGTATAGACGACACTCGTGGTCAGGATTGAACCCGGGTCTCTTGCGCTTTGTAAGGCCGCAGCTCTACCTGCTGTGCCACCGTGCCACCCAAATAATAATAAACTAAACTAAATAAGGGAAAGCAAAGGTCACGGGTGGGCCAGAAGAGTTGAGACCAAGGCCAGACCAGCCATAATCGTATTGAATGGTGGAGAACCTCAATGGCTGGCCTGACCTACACCTGCTACATCTTACAAACTGCTGGAATATTGAGTTGAGTTGAGTTTATTGTCACCTAGTACATAGGTACAGTCAAAAGCTTTGCTGCGTGCGAACCAGTCAGTGGAAGGACAAACCATGATTACAATCGAACCATCCACAGTGTACAGATACACGATAAAGGCAATAACATGAATAAGTGCAAGATAAAGTCCAGGAAAGTCCGATCAAAGGTAGTCCAAGTGTCTCCAATGAGGCAGATAATAGCTCAGGGCTGCTCTCTAGTTGTTGGTAGGATGGTTCAGTTGCCTGATAACAGCTGGGAAGAAACTGTCCCTGAATCCGGAGGTGTGCGTTTTCACACTTCTATACCTTTTGCCTGATGGGAGAGGGGAGAAGAGGGAGTGGCCAGGGTGCGACTCGTCCTTGATTATGCTGCTGGCCTTGCCGAGGCAGCGTGAGGTGTAGATGGAGTCAATGGAAGGGAGGTTGGTTTGTGCGATGGTCTGGGCTGCGTCCACAATTCTCTGCAATTTCTTGTGGTCTCGGACACACCTAATATTTAGTTTAGTTTATTGTCACGTGTACTGAGGTACAGTGAAAAGCTTTTGTTGCGTGCTATCCAGTCAGCAGAAAGACAATACATGATTACATTCGAGCCATTTACAGTGTGTAGATACATGATAAGGGAATAACGTTTAATGAAAGGTAAAGACCGATCAAGGACAGTCCGACGGTTACCCACGAGGTAGACAGTAGTTCAGCACTGCTCTCTGGTTGTGGTAGGGTGATTCAGTTGCCTGATAGCGGCTGGGAAGAAACTGTCCCTGAATCTGGAGGTGTGCGTTTTCACACTTCTGTACCTCTAGCCTGATGGGAGAGGGGAGTAGAGGGAGTGGCTGGGGTGCGACTCGTCCTTGATTATGCTGCTGGCCTTGCCGAGGGAGCGTGAAGTGTAGATGGAGTCAGTGGCTTGTGTGATGATCTGGGCTGCGTCCACAATTCCCCACAATTTCTTGCAGTCTCGGGCGTAGCTAATGGCCAACAGCGGTTTGTGAGCTAATGCCTCTGATTAAAATATGAATAGCAGTACCGCACAGGTTAAATCAATCCTGTCTGCACTGTGCCATGTATCAGGTTCTTCCTGCTGGCAGTGGCAGACTGAACAGCTGTATGGTCTCAATGGTGGCCAAATTCTGGCAGCTTTACAGGCGGTCACAGTGGTGCAGTGGTAGAGTTGCTGCCTTACAGCGAATGCAGCGCCAGAGACCCGGGTTCAATCCCGACTACGGGTGCTGTCTGTACGGAGTTTGTACGTTCTCCCCGTGACCTGCGTGGGTTTTCTCCGAGATCTTCGGTTTCCTCCCACACTCCAAAGACGTGTGGGTTTGTAGGTTAATTGGCTTGGTAAATGTAGAAAATTGTCCCTAGTGGGTGTGTAGGATAGTGTTAATGTGCGGGGATCGTTGGTCGGCACGGACCCGGTGGGCCGAAGGGCCTGTTTCCGCGCTGTATCTCTAAACTAAACTAATCCCGTTGCAGAGATGAGTGCTGACTCCAAGTTCCACGAGTTTGGAGATGGTATAATGGATGGATGGTAGATATTGAAAGCAGAGATGTAGGCTATGAATAGAAGTCTAGTGTAGGTTGGTGTCTCTCTTATCCAGCTGTTCCAGGGATGAGTGTAAGTCTAGGGAGATGGTATCAATCATGGACCTGGTGTGGCGGGAGGCGAACTGCAAGGTTGCTTGGTAGACTGGATTTAATGCATAACCAGTCTCTCAAAGCCCTTCATGATGGTGGATGTCAAGGCCACTGGACAGTCGTCATTAAGGCATGCGGTCCTGTATTTCTTTGGCACCAGGATGATAGCGGTCTTCTTGAAGCAGGCGGGTGCCTCAGAACAGAGAAGGGAAAGATTAAAGATGTCCTTGAATATTCCAGTCCACGCAGTTCATAAGGATGCGGCCAGGGACTGTGTCTGGGCCAATTGCTTTCTGTAGCTTCACCCTCAGGAAGGCCAATCTAACCCCTGCACCAGTGACCCTGGGACAAGGCAAGCTCAAGTCTGATGGGACGGATGTCAACGTCTCGTTGGCCTTCTGCTTAAAGCGAGCCCAGAATGCATTAGGTTGATCAGATCGGGCCGCACTATCACCAGAGGTGCTGCCTGACTTCACTTTACAGCCAGTTATAGTATTCAGTCCTTGCCACATTCTGCGTGTGTCCGAGTGATTATACTGGGACTCAGGTTTGTCCCGGTGTTGTCTCTTGGACTTTGCGAAGATCGTGGTGAGCTTTCTTGTGCCGCTCGGGACAGTCTGCCTTGTACACAGCGGTCTTGGTCTTCACCCATGAATGTACCTCGCGGTTCATCCATGATCTCTGGTTGGGGAACACTCGCATTGTCTTCTAC
>CM075986.1:9198671-9293300 GCA_038087875.1 Malacoraja senta
TCCGCTGCTCTGGATGCCAATGCTCTACATCGGGTGAGACCAAGCATAGGCTTGGCGATCGCTTCGCCCAACACCTCCGCTCGGTTCGCAATAACCAACCTGATCTCCTGGTGGTTCAGCACTTGAACTCCCCTTCCCATTCCGAATCCGACCTTTCTGTCCTGGGCCTCCTCCATGGCCAGAGTGAGGACCACCGTAAATTGGAGGAGCAGCACCTCATATTTCGCTTGGGTAGTTTGCACCCCAGCGGTATGAACATTGACTTCTCTAATATCAGATAGTCCCCACTTTCTCCTCCTCAACAATCCCTCAGCCGTCTGGCTCCACCTCTTCCTTTCTTCCTCCCACCCCACCACCCTCACATCAGTCTGAAGAAGGATTTCGACCCGAAACGTTGCCTATTTCCTTCGCTCCATAGATGCTGCCTCACCCGCTGAGTTTCTCCAGCATTTTTGTCTACCTGCGTAAAAATAAATGTTTGTCCTCTTTCACTGACCAGGTCTGCGCCTGACTGTTGGCCACTATGGTGCCTGATCTTTAGTTGGCGAGTTCAAGGATGGGCAATAATTGCTGACACTTTCAGTAACACCCGCTTCCCTTAAACTGGACTTATTCCAAACAGCTGCCCAACACAAGCCATTGATCAGAGGCACAGGAGACTGCAGATGCTGAAATCTTGAGCCAAAAAAAAAACACAAAGTGCTGGATGAACTCAGCGGGTCATGCAGGGAAATGGACGAAGGACATTTTCAGGTCAGGACCCTTCTTTAGACAAACTATTGTCCAGGCTGTCCCCTCATCAGGCCTCGATCGGAAACGTCACCTATCCATGTTCTCCACAGATGCTTCCTGAGCCATTGAGTTACTCGAGCATTTGTGTGGCTTTTATTTTGGTAAAGGCAGCATCTGCAGTTTCTTGTGTCTGCGAATACACTTTTAGACTTCGGAGATACAGCGTGGAAACAGACCCTTCGGCCCACCGAGACCGCGCCGACCAGCGATCACTCCGTACACTAGCATTATACAACACACTCGGGACAATTTACAATTTTTCACCGAAGCCAATTAACCTACAAACCTGCACGTCTTTGGAGTGCGGAAATATGGGAGGAAAACCCACGCGGTCATGGGGAGAATGTGCAAACTCCACACAGACAGTACCCATAGCCAGGATCGAACCTGGGTCTCTGGTGCAGCAACTCTACCGCCGCGCCACTGTGCCACCCCGAGTGCCACACATTGTTTTCAGTCTTCGGGAGGGGGGGGGGGGGGGGTGGGCGGGGGAGGGGGGACATTTCTCCCACTAGCCTAAATTGTGCAGGTAACTGGAGATGCCATCCTCTACGTTGACCTGAACTGAATCACCAACAGGGAAAGGGTTAACGGAAGGAGAATAATATAGAGCAAGGAAGGAAAGGTAAAGCTGATTAACTGTGCACCTGTACGCTGGCGTGAATACAAAACATTGATTCTGGGGGGTTGGCAAAAAGACCCAGATTATTCTGAGCAGTCGTGTCAATTAGTGTCAAGATCTGACAAAGCCTTGTGTGGAGAAACACAGAAGACGAGACAAACACAGACGCACACACAGAGACACATACACACACATAAACAGAGACACATACACACACACATAGACATACACACACACACACACACACACACACGACACACACACACACACACACACACACACACACACACAAACAGAGCCACATACACACACACATAGACATACACCCACACACACACACACACACACACACACACATAAACAGAGCCACATACACACACACATAGACATACATCCACACACACACACATACATAAACAGAGCCACATACACACACATAAACAGAGCCACACACACACACACACACATATAGACATACACACACACATACATAAACAGAGCCACATACACAGACATACACACACAAACCGCACACATAGACACATACATACATACACACACAGACACGCAAGCAATACACATACACACACAGACACGTGCACACACAGACATACATACACACACACACACACACACATAAACAGATACATACACACAGATACACATATACATACAGCCACACACATACAGACACACACACATGCAGACACACACACAGTCACACACGCAGACAGGCGGGCATCAATACACGCAAACAATATGGCATAGCTGTGCCTTTCACGTTGTCCCTTATATCATTACACTCCATATACAGTAGAGCGATCCAAACTAGACATGCAACGCCAAACAACCTGCAGAATGTAACAACAATAATCGTTGTTTCACACTGATAAATGAGAAGTTGTACAGAGGGATGGGGGTAACAGAGAGGGCGAGAGTCACCTCGCATTGTAGGGGGCTATCACCCCACATTAGATAGAACACCTCAGACACTAATCAATAATTGGACATGTTTGCAGCCAAGACGCGGGGCAGGATGTGCAGAATATTCATTAGTATCCACGGACTAATGCACGATGCGGTTGCTATGTGTGTGTGGAGAGCGGCTGTGCTGGGCGGATGACAGTGCTGAAGGAGAGAGGGAGAGAGAGAGTGAGAGAGAGTGAGAGAGAAAGAGAGGGAGGGAGGGAGAGAGGGAGGGTGAGAGAGGGTGGAGGCAGAGAGAGTGAGAGAGGGTGAGAGAGAGGGAGGGAGGGAGGGAGAGAGAGAGAGTGTGAGAGAGGCAGAGGAAGGCAAAGAGTGAAAGAGGGAGAGAGAGGGAGAGAGAGGGAGTGAGAGAGAAAGGGAGAAAGAGAGGGAGGGAGAGAGGGAGGATGAGAGAGGGAGGGTGAGAGAGGGAGGGTGAGAGAGGGAGGGGAGGGAGAGAGAGAGAGGGAGGGTGAGAGAGGCAGAGGAAGGCAGAGAGTGAGAGAGGGAGGGTGAGAGAGAGGGAGGGAGAGCGAGGGAGAGAGAGAAAGGCAGAGAGGAAGGGAGAGAGAGAGGAAGGCAGAGAGAGGAAGAGAGAGGAAGAGGCAGAGAGAGTAAGAGAGAGAGAGAGAGAGGGAGAGAGAGAGACAGACAGGGAGAGGGAGAGGGAGGCGAGATGTAACAGGTTGCTGACATCTTGTCTGCACCCAAGCCAAGGAGAGGAGAGGAGGGGAGAGGCTTACAGGCAGAAAGAGACGCATACCAGATTCGCTTTTACAGTAAACTGTACACACAGAGTATTTATTCAGCAATACATTAAATGCAAGGTTTTATTTCGCTCCCTTTCAAAGAACATGGTCAATACCTGCACGGATGGGTTGTCCAGTACATCCATCCGAATCTCCTGGGAAGTTGAAGGTGTCCTAGACATGCTGTTTAGTACCATTGGAGGCTGCTTCTATTCACAGGGAGCACATCTTCTTTAGAATTAAGGCTGTTGTTGTGTTAATTTCTAGTTGGGAGCACAGCCGTTCAATGCTTAGCTTGCCCTTGTCTCTCTCTCTCCCTCTCACACACACACACACATACAATGAACCTCCTCCTATGCTGTACATCCCCACCTTACTTGCCTGTGCTCGATTGACACAGCGTTGAACAAATCACAAATGGCTGGGCAGCCCGTTGTTGCTGATAAGTCGAGTCTGTGGAGAATGAGCCAATTGTTGCAGGGATGATGGGCGTTTAGGTTCCTCCCCCACTCGTTCCCTGGGTGGAAATGGATATTAATTTATAATAAACCCCTGTTCTGGAGGGCTCCGTAACCGTTTCCATAAAAGACGAGCTGCCGTTCAACCCGTTCCATCTGAGAGATGTGTGTAGGGTTTAGAAAAATGTAGACTTTAGGCTTTAGAGATACAGCGCAGAAACAGGCCCTTCGGCCCACCGAGTCCGCGCCGACCAGAGATCACCTCCTACACTAGCACTACCCTCCGCACACATGGGGCGATTTACAATTTTACCGAAGCCAATTAACCTATAAACGGAGTGTGGGAGGAAACCGGTGCACCCGGAGGAAACCCACCCGGTCGCGGGGAGAACGCACAGACTCCGTGCAGACAGCACCCGCAGTCAGGATCGAACCCGGGTCTCTGGCACCGTGAGGCAGCAACTCTACCGCTGCGCCACCGTGCTGCCCCGCAATGTAAGAAATGCCCCAAAAAATGCTCAGAAGGTCAGGCAGTATATCTGTAGAAAGAGAAACGGGCAACGTTTCAGGTCAAGGACTATGTTAAAATGGGGGGATAGAGAAAAAATAAGAATCTTGGACACAGTCCTGCACTGGAACAGGCCCTTTGGCTGATAATGTCTGTGGTAAACATGATGCCTTGTCATGACTTCATCAACACTATCAACACTAGAGTGGCGCAGTGGTAGAGCTGCTGCCTCACAGCGCCACAGACCCGGGTTCGATCCTGACTATGGGTGCTGTCTGTACGGAGTTTGCACGTTCTCCATGTGACATGCGTGGGTTTTCCCCGGGTGCTCCGGTTTCCTCCCACACTCCAAAGAAGTACAGGTTTGTAGGTTAATTGGCTTTGGTGTGAATGTAAATTGGATCTTGTGTGCAGGATAGTGTTAATGTACGGGGATCGCTGGTCGGCGCCGACTCGCTGGGACGAGGGGCAGTAAATCGCTGTGAAACAGTAACTCGGCCACCCTGGTGTTGACACTGTTGATGAAGAACCACAGACCCACGTTCGATCCTGACTACGGATGCCGTCTGTACGGAATTTGTATGTTCTCCCCATGACCTTGTGGGTTTTCTCCGGGTGTTCCGGTTTCCTCCTACGCTCCAAAGACTTACAGGTTTGCCGGCTAATTGGCTTCGGTAAAATGATAACTTGTCCCTAGCGTGTGTAGGATAGTGCTAGTGTACAGGGTGACCGCTGGTCGGCGTGGACGCAGAAGGCCAAAGGGCCTGTTTCTGCACTGTATCTCTAAGGTCTAAAGTCTTATGCAACACTGTAAACCTTCTAGCTTAAATCTTAAATCATCTGCTAAAGATAGCTTCTACTTTTGAAATTGTCTTTGAAATAGATGTTTGTTGAACTGTGGCTCATTAGACTGCAGATGTAGATTCAGTACAGCACACAGTTATGCAGTGAAAACCATGTTATACGTAGGAGTTTACACTGCACAAATTGGCCGGTGTGTTTCCTACATTACCGCAGTGAACACATCACCATTAGGTCTGAAGAAGGGTCCCGACCCAAAACTTCACCCATTCCTTCTCTGCAAAGATGTTGCCCGTCCCAGGGAGAAGGCAGGAGAATGGGGTTGGGAGGGAGAGATAGATCAGCCATGATTGAATGGTGGAGTACACTTGATGGGCCGAATGGCCTAATTCTGCTCCTAGAACTTATGAACTTATGAATCTTTCTCCTTACTTCTGTACAAATGCCATATAGTTCACTGCCATTGCAATAGTCGCATATATATATATAGCCTTTTGGAAGCCAGTAATAAATTATTAATTGTTAGGGTTTGAGCAATAAAAGATCAGGTTCTATCATAAGGTCATACGTGACAGGAGCAGAATTAGGCCATTCAGCCCATCAAGTCTATGCCATTCAATCGTGGCTGATCTATCTCTCCCTCCTAATCTCTCCCATTCTCCTGCCTTCTCCCCATTACCACTGTATCAGCCCGTCCCTGGAATTGAAGCTTTGCAGCTAACTTATTGAGGAGGTAGATGGAACGTAATAATTCCAGCAGCATATTGCCCCTCCAAGCATCTATTAAGCTAAAGTTTAGTATAGTTTACAGTTGACTGTAGTTTAGAGATACAGCGCTGAAACAGGCCTTTCGGCCCACCGAGTCCGTGCTGACCAGCGATCTCCGAATACTAACACTATCCTACACACACTAGGGATTAAACAAGGCCATGGTTCTACAGTGCGGCTTTGATGGTTCACTCACCTGTCTACTGAAGCTGTTGGAGGACGTGCTTCCGTCCGAACGCTTTTCTACTTTTCTTTTTGGCGTACTTTCCCTGTTGGAAGAAAGAAAAATGTGCGAGTTATCTTGGGGGTCACAGCCCTATTTATTTTAGTTCAGAGATACAGTGCTGAAACACCCCAAACGATGGCAACATCCTACACGCCAGGGACTATTTACAATTTTACCGTAGCCAATTAACCTTCAAAACTGTACGTCTTTGGAGCGTGGGAGGAAACTGGAGATCCCGGAGGAAGCCCACGCGGTTACCACCGGTCACCACTGCGCCACTGTACCACCCAAGAGATCTGGGCAGGTAGATGGATAGGAAAGGTTTAGAGCGATGTGAGCCAAACATGGGCAGGTGGAACTTGTGTAGATGGGGCATCTTGGTTGACGTGGGTTAGTTGGGCTGAAGCGCTGTTTCCATTCTGTGTGACTTCACGACTCCGTGCAGTGTTGATGGATCAGCTGAAGAAAGATAGAGTGGGTCGATGGTGGGTAGTAACCCCAGTCATGGAGCAGATGGGCCGAGTGGCCCTAAGTCCCTGTAGGACGGCCAAACGAGTTGTCTGGTCACGCGCCGTAGAAAGCATTTTATCGGGATGCATCACAGCATGGATTGAGAACAGCTCCATCCAAGACTATAAGAAATTGCAGAGAATTGTGGACGCAGCCCAGACCATCACACAAACCAACCTCCCTTCCATTGACTCCATTTATACCTCACGCTGCCTCGGCAAGACCAGTAGCATAATCAAGGATGAGTCGCACCCCGGTCACTCTCTCATCTCCCCTCTCCCATCAGGCAAAAGGTACAGAAGTGTGAAAACGCACAGAGACAGTTTCTTCCCAGCTGTTATCGGGCAACTGAACCATCCTACCGCAACTGGAGAGCAGTCCTGAACTACTATCTACCTCATTGGAGACCCTGGGACTATCTTTGATCGGACTTTACTGGCTTTATCTTGCACTAAAAGTTATTCATGTTATTGCCTTTATCATGTATCTGTGCACTGTAAATGGCTCGATTGTAATCATGTATTGTCTTTCCGCTGACTGGTTAGCACGTGACAAAAGCTTTTCACTGTACCTTGTACACGTGACAATAAACTAAACTGTAAACTGTAACTGTAAACCGAGTTGATCTTGTCAGTTAGGCTACAATGGATATTCTCTAAAGCACCTCCTCTAACCTCATCTACTGCATCACCAGTGTGGACTCCTGAACATCGGTGAGACCAAGCGTAGACTAGGTGACCATTTCATTGACCACCTTCACTCAGTCCGCCAAGCGCTACCGAATCTCCCGACTGCTAACCATTTTAGTTCCCCTTCCCATTCTCACACTGACCTTTCTGTCCGGGGCCTCCTCCATTGCCAGAGTGAGGCCACGTGCAATTTGGAGGAACAGCACCTCATACTTCGCTTGGGCAGCTTACAACCCAGCGGATTGAAGGATGAATTCTCTCATAGAAACAGAAAACAGTGCAGGAGTAGGCCATTCGGCCTTTCGAGCCAGCACCACCATTCAATATGATCATGGCTGATCATCCATAATCAGTACCCTGTTCCTGCTTTCTCCCTATATCCCTTGATTCCGTTTGCCATAAATCTTCGCCCTAAGAGCTAAATCTAACTCTCGCTTGAACACATCCAGTGAATTGTCCTCCACTGGCTTCTGTGGCAGAGAATTCCACAGATTCAAAACTCTCTGGCTGAAAAAGTTTTTCCTCACCTCAGTCCTTGAAAAGGTTTTTCCTCATCTCAGTCCTGGCTATCTTCTCAAACTCAAACTCGGACCAGCACTGCTGCAGAGCGGACCCATTCTGTGGTTCCCACTAAATGTCAGTTCAATGAAACTCGGTGGACGGCTCCTGATGAGGAAACTGTGGTAACAGATATATAGTTACAAAAACAGCAAAGTAACACTGGGATTATTGTGAAGGTAGTCCCAAAGATGCTATTACAGTGTCACTGCCACACAATAATATTCACAGGAGGATGTAATAAATGAATTATTTTCAGTTTCCAAGCAGAATTATAAAGGGGCTGTCCCACTGCGGCGACCTAATCCGCGAGTTTAGACGAGTTTACCCTCGACTCAAACTCGCAGCATGGTCGACACGTGGTCCTAGGAGGTCCTATGAGGTCACTGGAACTCTCTTTCATGCTAGAGGGAAGTTCCCGCATATTCGCGGCCTCAGCATGGTCGGCATGGTTCTGTTTAACTCGTAGTGCAGTGGAGTGGGGTCACTATTTAGTTTCAGGCAGTCGAGGGCAGCCGTAGGCAATCTCCTTCGCTGTCCGGGCATTTTAATCAGCTCATTGGAGTTTTCAGCATCAAGGAAAACCGACCGGTAGGTAAAATGCCCGCTAAACTTTATTATACTTCTTAATATTATACTCCTTCTCCCCCCACTTCTCTCCCCTTCTCCTCCCCTCTCTCCCCCCCCCCCATCTCTCCACACTCTCTAAAGGACTTACCGTCTTTTACCTTCCTCTTCATCGTGCAACCGTCTTTTACCTTCCTCTTCATCGCGGGTGTGAATTGCAGACAGCGCTCCACCGCTTT
This sequence comes from Malacoraja senta, assembly GCA_038087875.1. NCBI lineage: Eukaryota > Metazoa > Chordata > Chondrichthyes > Rajiformes > Rajidae > Malacoraja > Malacoraja senta. The sequence continues at coordinate 9,207,125 of CM075986.1, forward strand.
CCCTGGCCACCGCCTTTGCGATGTGTGTGTGTGTGTGTGTGTGTGTGTGTGTGTGTGCGTGCGGTCGGTCGATCCAGCTCGAGGTTTTCCAGGCGAGTGCCCTCGAGATTGAAGGTCGAAGACACTCTTCTTAACTCGCGGATTAGGTCGCCGCAGTGGGACAGCCCCTTAAGGCTATTGAGAACATGGTTCAGAATTCCATGCAGGAACGCAAAAAACCCAGGTGAATATATTCCAAAGAGAAACTGGAAATCTTGTATAGAGATCGGAAAAGTGTCTGTAAGTGTGTGGTTCATCGATCAGCGATTACAATGGAGGAGGCACACTGCGGAATCCGGGCCTCCAGCGAAATACAGAGGAGGGGACCTGAACAGTACACGTCTCCTCACAGCGGCAGAGGCCTGGTTTCGATGCCCACCTCGGCTGCTGTCTGTGTGGAGTTTGCACGTTCTCCGCGAATGCATGGATTTGCGTCTTTGGGCTGTGAGAGGAAATGGGAGCAGCCAGAGAAAACCCAGAGGGAGAACTTACAGCGCCAGAGACCCAGGTTCGATCCTGATTACAGGTGCTGTCTGTACGAAGTTTGTACATTCTCCCTGTGACCGCGTGGGTTTTCTCTGGGAAGCTCAAGTTTCCTCCAACACTGTGAAATTGTCCCTGGTGTGTGTGGGATAGTGTTAGAATGCGGGGACTGCTGGTCGGTCTGGTCTCAGTGGGCCGAAGGGCCTGTTTCCGCGCTGTATCTCTAAGCTGAACTAATCCAAGATGCAGATCTCTTGGGTTGATAATAGCAAGGCTAAATAGCAAAGGCCGTGATAAAAAAGAGCTTCACAGAATTGTGTTTGCATCAAAACGCAAGCCACTGGGACATTATGGAGAACTCAATGTTCCTTTTAATGCAAATACCAACTGGTTTATTAGTGTAGGTGGCAAAATGCCTCATTTCAAAATATTAGACAAAAAAATTAATTCTAGGATTGCTGCAACATTATTCTGGTGGCATTCTTTAATTAATGGAATCCTGCATCAAGGGAGATGCAACAGAGTCCGCAAGAAATGAATATGGATTAAAAAGCAGAGGTAAGGACATCTGGCAAAATTAATCAAAACTAGTGGCTCTCCCAGTCTTTTTTTTTCTTAGGCCCCCTTCGGTCGTGGCTGACCATGGGTGCTATTCCCTACATGGAGGGCGTGACTTTGTTTAACGTGGGGAGACTGGTGAACAGACAGCCACCCCACAGTCCTTGACAGATCTGGGTCAGAATCCAGTGGCATGGAGTCCAAGATGACCAGAGACCCTTTTCTGCTGCAGCCTTCACCTGCCTTCCCAGCCGTTGTGACGCTCCACTAAGGTCAGCCATCGTCCTCCGCCTGTTCCACCGTTGAGGTCTTGGTTGGATTGCTCTTTGTCAGAGACCTCCCCCTCGACCTTGGGTGGCCCTACCAGGGACATAGCTCCAGACGGCATCACTCTCAGGATCTCAGGACCACACAAGCTTCTCCACCATGACAAGGTGACAATCCACGGAGAAGTGATTGTACTGGCTCTCCCTGTACATTGTTCATCATTGGCCGAGATTCCACCCCTATTGGAACTGAGCAACAGATCCAACAGTGTGTGAATTTACCTGGAAGATAGAACATAGAGCAATGCAGGAGAAGGAACAGGCTCTTCGACCCACATTATCTGTGCTGAACATGATGCCAAGACCCACCCTCATGTGCCTGCATATAATCCATGTCCCTCCATTCCCTGAATATCCATGTGCTAATCCAAAAGTCTCTTATCCAAAATACACGATTCTTCTGCTGTAGACAAAAATGCTGGAGAAACTCAGCGGGTGAGGCAGCATCTATGGAGCGAAGGAAAATTTCCTTTTTTCCTTCGCTCCGTAGATGCTGCCTCACCCGCTGAGTTTATCCAGCAGTTTTGTCTACCTTCGATTTTCCAGCATCTGCAGTTCCTTCTTAAACGATTATTGAATGAGGAAGAAAAATTGGTGCTTCTTAATGAACTACTGGAACTGAAGTTAGACATAAGGACATAAGGAAAGGGAGCAGGAACAGGCTGCTCCACTGATCACCCGCTCTCTTAGGATCAAGGCCGTCATGAGTACTGACCTCCCCACCATCGAAGGGATCTACAGCAGTCGCTGCCTCAAAACGGCAGCCAGCATCGTCAGAGACCCACACCACCCTGGCCACGCACTCATTTCACCCCTGCCATTGGGAAGAAGGTACAGAAAACTGAAAACTGTTTCAGGTTCAGAAGCAGCTTCTTCCCTACAGCCATCAGGCTATTAAACACTACTAACCTCCAATAAGGTCTGAACTACATATTCTTAGGGGGCATGGTTTTTTGTCTTTGCTCTATTATTATTTTTTTTGTAATATATATTTTTTGTTTATATATTCTGTTGTGCTGCTGCAAGAATTTCATTGTTCCATTTCGCGACATATGACATTTAAACACGTTTTGACTCTTGTCTGGCCAAGTTGATTTCCCGAGATCCCAAAAATCTATCTCCCTCATCCTTGGAAATGGCATGGACTTATTATTGTCACACGGACCAAGATATTGACTGAGTACCCATAGCCTTTGAAGAAAAAAAATCCCAAGGATTTACAATGTACCCTCATCTAAAAGCCCTGTCCCACTGTACGAGTTCATTCAAGAGTTCTCCCGAGTTTGCCCTGATTTGAACTCGGAGATTTACGGTAATGGCCGCTCGTAGGTACTCGGGCTCTCGTGGACATTTTTCAACATGTTGAAAAATCTTCACGAGTCTTCCCGAGTACCTGCCGTTAGCGTTATGAGCCGCTAAGAGACGTCCCCGAGCTCTGACGTACCCTCTACGTACATTCTACGTGCTTACCATGAGTTTGATTATTTTTTTAAACTCGGGAGAGCTCTTGAATGAACTCGTATAGTGGGACAGGGCTTTAAGTGCTAAATGATCAGCCCTTTATTCTGGGACTGTTCCCAAGAGTTCTAGAGTCTACAACATGAGGAAGCATCTGTCTGCATCTGCCCTTTCAAATCCCTCTCGAGAACTCGAATATTGGCACGGTGACGCAGCGGTAGAGTTGCTGCCTTACAGCGCCAGATTCCTGGGTTCGATCCTGGCTATGGGTGCTGTCTGTACCGAGTTTGTACGTTCTCCCCGTGACCTGCATGGATTTCTCCGGGTGCTCTGGTTTCCTTCCAAACTCCAAAGATGGAGAGGTTTGTAAGTTAATTGGCTTGGTAAAATTGTAAATTCTCCATAGTGTGTGTAGGGTAGTGCAAGAGTGCGGGGACTGCAGGTCGGCGCGGACTGGGTGGGCCAAAGGGCCTTTTTCCGTGCCGGATCTCCAAAGTAATCCTAAAAACTAAACACTGGAAGCATCATAGTTGTAGAATCATTATAGAATCATAGAGTCAGACAGCAGGGAAACAGGTCCTTCGGCCCATCTTGCCAAGGGGCCAGTTTCCGCGCTGTATCTCTGAAACTAAATAAAACTAAATATCTGAAGGAAAGTATATTCTTCCTTAAGCTCCTGTTGGCCTTGCAAAGTTTAATTTAGTTTAGTTACGGAGTGCGGAAACAGGCCCTCTGGCCCACTGAGTCCGCGCCGACCAGTGCTCCCCGTACACAAACACTATCCTACACACACTAAAGGCAATTTACATTTTATACCAAGCCAATTAACCTACAAACTTGTGCATCTTTGGAGTGTGGGAGGAAATCAAAGATCTCGGAGAAAACCCACGCAGGTCACAGGGAGAACGTACACACTCCGTACAGACGTGCACCCGCAGTCGGGATTGAACCCGGGTCTCTGGCGCTGTGAGGCAGCAACTCTACCGCTGCGCCACGGTAAAGTTGGGGCCTAACGTTTGTTTGAGGCCCACCCTCTGAGATTAAAAAAGGTCAAAAGGAATAGGAATAGAATTAGGACATTCGGTCCAACAAGTCTACTTTGCCATTCAATAATGGCTGATCTATCTCTCCCTCCTTGCCCCAATAATGTGGCCTTTTTAAAATGTTTCTTATTGCAAACACGAAGACTGATTTCCCTGGAGCTCTGCCCGGGATCCTGAAGCACGACACAGTTTGGAGATTAAATATTTGTGATCTGTGTGGCTGAATTAAACATTGTCCAACTGGGTTTAATAAAAATAACTTGGACTTTATTTCTGCAATCCAGTAATGTGTTTAATAGTGTGCCAATGGTTCTATTAGTGAAATATGAATAATAAAATACTTATGTTAAATTGAAACTCCAGCCTTATCATTTTGCTGCACAATCATTGTTAATTCATGTTGACTGAATGATTTTAGCTGCTCAGTTCTGCTTAAATATGTAATTTACAGTTGATTCAACTGTGTTCATTCAACTGTAGTTAAAATCTGTGTAGGAAGGAACTGCAGATGCTGGTTTAAACCGAAGATAGACAAGAAATGCTGGAGTAAATCAGCAGGACTGGCAGCATCTCTGGAGAGAAGGAATGGGTGACCTTTCGGGTCGACACCCTTCTTCAGACTGAGAGTCAGGAGAGAGGGAGACTAGAGATATCGGACAAATGAATGGAAGATGTGCAAAAAACAATAATAATCAAAGGTGGAGGCCACAATGGTCCATTGTTGGCTGTGGGAGAGGTGATAACGAGTTATGTGAACAATGAAACTCAACAGGACGACAGTGAAACTGGTATGACGACTAGAGTGGGGGAAGGACAGAGAGAGAGAGAGAGAGAGAGAGAGAGAGAGAGAGAGAGAGAGGGGATGTAAGGGTTACTTGAAGTTAGAGAAATCAATATTCATACCGCTGGGATGTAGTGTAAGATGCCCAAGCGAAATATGAGGTGCTGTTCCTCCAATTTATATCCCCTCCATTCCCTGCATATCCATACAACTATCCAAAAGACTCTCTTTCTTCCCTGATTCTGTCTGAAGAGGGGTCTCGACCCAAACCGTCACCCAGTCCTTCATTCCAGAGATGCTGCCTGACCAGCTGAGTTACTCCAGCTTTTTGTATCTGTCTGTGGTTACAGCCTGACTTACATACACCAGCTCCCTCCATAAGTTGGGCAAGGCTCAGAAAAAAGCAAATGGAAATGAATCACATTGTGAAGTGGTTTACATGTTGGGATCTATTTCACTCCAAATGGGTATCACTGCAGAATTACCTTTCTGATTCGTGCCATGTTGGCGACACGGTGGTGCAGCGGTAGAGTTGCTGCCTCATAGCGCCAGAGACCCGGGTTCCATCCTGACTACGGGTGCTGTCTGTACAGAGTTTGTACGCTCTCCCTGTGACCGCGTGGGTTTTCTCCGGGTGCTCCGGTTTCCTCCCACACTCCAAAGACGTGCAGGTTTGTAGGTTAATTGGCTTGGTAAAATTGTAAATTGTCCCTCGTGTGTGTAGGATGGTACTAAACTAAACTACATTAAACACACACCTGCTCACTTCAGGACTGGGATTCCCTCTTTTCTTTTACTCGGTGGGTCGAAGCAGGCCCTTCGACCCACCGAGACCGTGCCGACCAGTGATCACCCCGAACACTAGCACTAACCTACACACACACTAGGGACAATTTACAATTCTGCAGAAGCCAATTAACCTGCAAACCTGTAAGAGAGGTAAAGTTTTAGCACATTTAAATTCACTCAAGACAGATATAATATTCCTCCAAGAAACACACCTTAAAAAGGAATCACAATATAGATTAAAAGCTAAGTGGATTGCTGAATCGTACCATTCCTCTTTTTCACACAAGTCCAGAGGAGTTGCAATATTAATTCGTAAAGGAATATCTTTTACGCACTCATCAACAATAGCGGATATAGATGGTAGATATATTATATTAGTTGGAGAGTTAAACGGGAAAAAAGTGATTCTTCTTAACGTATATGGACCTAATTTTGATAATCCTATGTTTTTTGATAAGACATTTAATAAAATCCCAGAATTTACACAATATAAATTAATAATTGGAGGAGACTTCAATTGTACATTAGACTCTTATTTAGATAGATCATCAAGGCAAAAAAAAGTAAAATCTCAATCAAGTGTATTTTTAAATTCATTCATTAATACCACTAATATTAAGGATGTCTGGAGAATTGAAAATCCAACTGGACGGGAATACTCATTTTATTCACCGGTACATAAAACATACTCAAGAATAGATTATTTTTTAGTTGACTCCACGTTTATCCCATTTACTTATAACTCAAAATACCATAATATTATAATCTCAGACCATGCACCTGTAACATTTATGATTAAATTAAATGGAATGTCTGAGAAACAAACATATTGGAGATTTAACCCACAAATATTGAATGAAAGATCATGCCAGGAATATCTTATTAAACAGATTCAAATATTTTTTGAGACTAATGACAATCCTGACACATCTGCTTCTCTTATTTGGGAAACATTTAAAGCGTTTGTCCGAGGCGCATTAATTTCTGCCCAAGTATTTGACAACAAAGAGAACCGGATTAAACAACAAACATTGGAAAGGGAAATATAGCAACTAGATATAGAAAATGCGAGAATGCCATCTATGTTAAAACATAATAAAATTGCTGTATTGAAATATCAACTAAATAAAATGGATTCAGTACAAGTAATAAAACTTTATCAACACATTAAACAATTACATTTTGAGTTCGGAGACAAACCACAAAAACTATTAGCACGTCAGCTACGAAAAATGGAGGAGGAAAAAATAATTCATAAAATTAGAACAGATACAGGAGAATTATTAAAACTGCCCAAGGATATAAACGAGAGATTTCTCCAATACTATCACAATCTTTATTCAACTAAAACTGTAGTACAACCAGAAGGAATAGCAGAATTTTTACAAAAATGTAATTTAAAAGGTTTAGACTCAAAAGATAGATAATTATTAGAAGCGGAGATTACGATAAAAGATATTGAGGAGTCTATTGGATCTTTAAAAAATGGTAAAGCAGTAGGACCAGATGGTTTAGGTTCTGAATTTTATTTAAAAATTTACGATCTGCTCTCTCCACGTTTACAAACGCTGTATGAGCATATTTATACTCAACAGAAACTCCCAGATACCTTAAAAATGAATCTATAATAACACTTATTCCTAAAGCTGATAAGGATCTGGAAGATCCAGGATCATATAGAGCAATTGCACTTTTAAATACAGATCAGAAAATACTAACTAAAATTTTAGCGCACAGATTAAGTACAGTGATGAATAAATTAATACACCCTGACCAAACAGGCTTTATTCAGAAACGGTATTCATATTATAATCTAAGAAGATTATTTAATATAATATATTCAAAGAGAATTATTAATGAAGATCTAGCAATAATCTCACTTGATGCTGAAAAAGCTTTTGATCAGGTGGAATGGCCCTATTTATTTTCGGTGATGGAAAAATTGCAGCTGGGCGAGAAATTCTGTGCATGGATAAAACTGTTATATACCAACCCTACGGCTAGAATATTAACAAACCAAAGGTTATCATCTAAATTTAACCTATCTAGAGGTTGCAGACAAGGATGCCCGTTGTCTCCATTATTATTTGCGCTTGTTATTGAGCCACTCGCAGAAAGAATTAGGACTCATCCGGAAATATATGGGTATAACACAAAGGATACAGTGAATAAAATGTCTCTATACGCAGATGACGTATTAATTTACATTACAAAACCAGAAATTAGTATTCCAAATTTATTAAAGTTAATAACTCAATTTGGTTCACTTTCTGGATACAGAATAAATTGGAATAAAAGCGAAATTATGCCAATAAGGGAACATAATAAACATATAATACAACAATTTCCGTTTAAAATAGTAAACGAAAAATTCAAATACCTAGGCATTTATGTCACTAAGACATATACATCATTATTTAAAGCAAATTTTCCCCCATTACTGAATAAACTACATAAGAACATTCAGTATTGGAAAACACTTCCTATCTCAATGGTTGGTAAAATTAATGCCATAAAAATGATTTTCTTACCACAAATATTATACCTTTTTCAAACAATTCCCATATACTTGCCAAAAAACTTTTTTTAAAAGTTGGATTCCATTGTCAGTGACTTTATCTGGGATTATAAGAATCATAGGATAAGCAAAAAACATCTGTGCAAATCAAAAATAAATGGAGGCTTGGTTTTACCAAACTTTTTTTTATTTTTGGGCAGTTAACATTAAAAATATGAATTTTTGGTTGGAAGAAATAGATCAACAACCAGATTGGTTAACAATGGAAAAGGAAGATTGTTCACCTTTTGAAATCGGCTCGATACTATTTGCTACTTCTAAATTAAACAAAAAAATGTATAGGGAAAATCCTATAATATATAGTGCTATGCGAATTTGGAAACAAATAAAAAAGACATTAAAATTAGATAACTTAACACTTTTTCTTCCAATTGTGAATAATCCGTTGTTTAAGCCCTCATGGTTGGACAAAGGTTTTTACACAATGGAAAAACTATGGAATTAAGAAGATGGGACAACTTTACAAGGAAGGCACTTTTCTTTCATTTCAGGAGTTGCAACAGACTTATGGACTTCAAGTAAATGATTTTTTCAGATATCTTCAACTTAGAGATTATGTAAAAGCAAATACTCAAAACTTTAGAATTAGAAATTCAGAAATTCTTGACGATTGTTGGAATAAACATCCTAATACAGAAAAATTAATATCTTATATATATAATATTTTATTAGACAGTGATATTCCATCGACGGACTTACATAGACAAACATGGGAAAAAGAACTAAATCAAATAATAACGAAAGATACTTGGGAAGAAAGTTTACAACACATACATCAATGTTCATTAAATGCCAGACACTCTTTAATACAATTTAAAGTAATACACAGGTTACATTATTCTAAAACAAAATTAAATAAAATCTTCCCACATATTTCACCTATATGTGATAAATGTCAACATTTAGAAGCTAACTTATCTCATATGTTTGCAAATTGCATAAAAATTAAAAAATTCTGGGCAAATATTTTTAGAATAATATCTAAAGTGACCAGCACTCAATTGGACCTGGATCCAAAATTAATAATACTAGGAACATTAGAACTAAATCAAACATTTACAACAACTCAAAGAAACTTTATTGATTATAGTATAATAACTGGGAAAAAATTAATTCTAAAATTTTGGAAAGGCTCTATAACCCCCACAATTAAAATGTGGATTATAGAAATGACGGAGACCTTACACTTGGAAAGAATTAGACTTGTCCTGTTGGACAAACAAGAACTATTTGCTGGAACATGGTCTCCCTTTATTGATTATCTAAAGGGTCAGAATGGTTCAGCACGAGAAACTGACTAACACCCGTGCCAAGGAATAGATTAAATGTTATACTCTGAAATGTACGAATATATCTCGAATGAAGTTTTTTATCTTAGTAAGTTATTCCATTCTTCTTTATTATCTCTTTTTTTGTGTTTTCTTTGTTTCTTTTTTTTCTTTCTTTTCTTTTTTCTTTTCTCTCTTTTCTTTCTTTATTTCATCTATCTTTTTAGTTCTATTTAGTTAAAAAAAAATAAAAAATAAAAGTATTGGAGACAATGTAATAATATTTGACAATTTTATTAATTAAAAAATGTAAGACTGGTAACGACTTTAATATGATATGTATTTACATCCAATAAAAAATATTTTCAAAAAAAAAAAAAAAAATCTGTGTAGGAAGGAAATGCAGATGCTGGTTTAAACCAAAGATAGACAAGAAATGCTGGAGTAAATCAGCAGGACTGGCAGCATCTCTGGAGAGAAGGAATGGGTGACCTTTTGGGTTGACACCCTTCTTCAGACTGAGAGTCAGGAGAGAGGGAGACTAGAGATATCGGACAAATGAATGGAAGATGTGCAAAAAACAATAATAATCAAAGAAATGTGGAGCCCACAATGGTCCATTGTTGGCTGTGGGAGAGGTGATAACGAGTTATGTGAACAATGAAACTCAACAGGACGACAGTGAAACTGGTATGACGACTAGAGTGGGGGAAGGACAGAGAGAGAGAGAGAGAGAGAGAGAGAGAGAGAGAGAGAGAGAGGGGATGTAAGGGTTACTTGAAGTTAGAGAAATTAATATTCATACCGCTGGGATGTAGTGTAAGATGCCCAAGCGAAATATGAGGTGCTGTTCCTCCAATTTATATCCCCTCCGTTCCCTGCATATCCATACAACTATCCAAAAGACTCTCTTTCTTCCCTGATTCTGTCTGAAGAGGGGTCTCGACCCAAACCGTCACCCAGTCCTTCATTCCAGAGATGCTGCCTGACCAGCTGAGTTACTCCAGCTTTTTGTATCTGTCTGTGGTTACAGCCTGACTTACATACACCAGCTCCCTCCATAAGTTGGGCAAGGCTCAGAAAAAAGCAAATGGAAATGAATCACATTGTGAAGTGGTTTACATGTTGGGATCTATTTCACTCCAAATGGGTATCACTGCAGAATTACCTTTCTGATTCGTGCCATGTTGGCGACACGGTGGCGCAGCGGTAGAGTTGCTGCCTCATAGCGCCAGAGACCCGGGTTCCATCCTGACTACGGGTGCTGTCTGTACAGAGTTTGTACACTCTCCCTGTGACCGCGTGGGTTTTCTCCGGGTGCTCCGGTTTCCTCCCATACTCCAAAGACGTGCAGGTTTGTAGGTTAATTGGCTTGGTAAAATTGTAAATTGTCCCTCGTGTGTGTAGGATGGTACTAAACTAAACTACATTAAACACACACCTGCTCACTTCAGGACTGGGATTCCCTCTTTTCTATTACTCGGTGGGTCGAAGCAGGCCCTTCGACCCACCGAGACCGTGCCGACCAGTGATCACCCCGAACACTAGCACTAACCTACACACACACTAGGGACAATTTACAATTCTGCAGAAGCCAATTAACCTACAAACCTGTACGCCTTTGGAGTGTGGGGAGTAAACCGGAGCACCCGGAGAAAACCCACGAAGTCACAGGGAGAACGTACAAAATCCGTACAGACAACACCAGTAGTCAGGATCGAACCCTGGCCTCTGAGTTGAGTTGAGTTTAGTTGAGTTGAGCTTATTGTCATTCAAAAAAGATGTTTTGAATGAAATTGGGTACCTTGCAGTCATACAGAAAATAAAATAACAGAACACACAATGAACACAGTTTAACATCCACCACAGTGACCCGCCGCAGCGCCACCACAGCCCCGAAGTCGGCCAGCTTCGCGATGGCGAGTCCAGGCTCTGCCTCCGGAGCATCGAGGTCGGTCCCAGTTGGAGGCCGCCAGCTCCACGATTAGGCCTCAGCGCAGACGGAGACGGAGACGGGGGATACGGCAAGAAAGGTCGCATCCCCCCCGAAGGAAGAGACTAAAACAAGTTTCCCCCACCCCCCACACATACACTCTGGCACTGGTAGGAAGCAACTCTACCTTATTGTCAAGGATAAGGCTCTGCCACTGGCAACACAGAGGGAGAAGAAGACAGCACTTTGATTGAAAATCTCACCAAAGAGCACATCATTAAGCAAAGAACATAATGTCCACATCTAAAACACACGGACTTGTGGCGTCCACTTTACACTGAAGGTATTTCCAGACGGACTGTTAGTGACCCAGACAGTCTGCTCCAACATGCCACTGTCCGAAAGGACATCAGAACTCCTTGCTGATTCCATCCTCCGATCATAGTGAGAGATTCCTATCCAATTATTAATAGCACGTTCTTGTATGTCTGCATGACTGTATGTTTTGTGTTTAGCGTTTAGAGATACAGCGTGGAAACAGGCCCTTCGACCCACTGAGTCCACGCTGACCGTGGATTCCTGTAGACTAATTCCATGTTATACCCCTTTCCCATCCAACACTGTATGGGGGGGGGGGGGGAATTTACAGGGGGCAATTAACCTACAAACATGCACATCTTTGAAATGTTGGATGAAACCGGAGCACCCGTAGAAAACCAACGTGGTCAAAGGGAGAACATGCGAACTCCGTTCAGATGGCACCCGTAGTCAGGATCGAACCCGGGTCCCTGGCGCAGCAAGGCTGCAACTCTACCGCTGCACCACCGTGCCGCACACTCAATCTCGGAGCAGAGGTTCCCAAGAATCAGTAGAAATGTTGCATTTCATCAAGCAGGTTGTGGAGGCATAGAAACATAGAAAATAGGTGCAGGAGTAGGCCACTCGGCCCCTCGAGCCAGCACTGCCATTCAATATGATCATGGCTGATCATCCAAAATCAGTAATCCGTTCCAGCCTTTTCCCCATATCCCTTGATTCCCTTCGCCCTAAGAGCTATATCTAATGGGCCTGTCCCACTTAGGCAATTTTTCAGGCAACTGCCGGTGACTGTCAAGTCGTAGCAGGTCGCTGAAAAATCGGCGACTGTCAGAGTGGAACACACACACACATACACACATTGCTTCCTTCACCAGCCAGTTATGCAGGCGGGAGACAGGGCAAGCGGGGGGAGCGCTGTCTGAGTGAAATTCACACGGCGCAAAGCCAATGTGATACAGACACACATCGCGATGAACAGGAAGGTTGGCGCAGTAATTAACGGTGAAAACACCGTGTACGGGAAGGATCACTTAAGTCAACTGTCAACTTTAAGTTAAAAATCCTTTAAAAGACGGGGAGAGAGGGGGGAGAAGGGGGAGAGGGGGTGGGGGGAAGGAGTGGAGACAACTTTTAAGAAGCCAGAGATACACGGCTGTGAAGCTCGGCGGACATTAACATTACCAGCGGTTATCCTTGGTTCTGAAAACTACTGTTTATGTTTTTTCTCCCCAATGAGCCAATGAAATTCACCGGTCCGCAACATGTTGAAAAATTAACGGCGACCAGAATGAAGCCGCGAATAGTTACGAGAATGCGGGAACTACTCACCACCATGCAGGCGACACCATGGCAACCTCCGGCGAACATGTGGCGACCTCATAGTCTCCTGTAGTCGCCTCAAAAGTCGCGTAAATGGGACAGGCCCATAACTCTCTCTTGAAATCTCTCAAGTCAATGGATATTTCTAAGGCAGAGATAGATAGATTCTTGATTAGTACAGGTGTCAGAATTTATGGGGAGAAGGCAGGAGAATGGGGTTAGGAGGGAGAGATAGATCAGCCATGATTGAATGGCGGAGTCGACTTGATGGGCCGAATGGCCTAATTCTACTCCAATCACTTATTATGACCTTATGTGGCTTTGACCCCTTCCCCCTTTCTGCATGCAAATGTTAGTGTCTGTTATAGACTATGATGAAAACCCAAACCAAAGAGGCGGCACAGTGGCACAGCGGTAGAGTTGCTGCCTCACAGCGCCAGAGACCCAGGTTCGATCCTGACCACGTGGGCTGTCAGTACGGAGTTTGTACGTTCTCCCCGTGACCACTTGAAGGGGATTTTCTCCGGGTGCCCCAGTATCCTCCAAAGGAAAATGGAGGAGGACTGGCCAGTGATGAATGCTGTGGTGGATGTTTGTATTACATTTTTATTGTGTCTTGTGTGTTCTTTATCATTGTACCGCTGCTGGCAAATTCATTTCACTTGCACTTTATGTGCAATGTGACGAATAAAACCGTATTGTATTGTATTGTAAAAGACGTACAGGTTTGTAGGTCAATCGGCATCTGTAACTTGTAAATTGACCCTACTGTGTAGGATGGTGCTAGTGTACGGGGTGGTCGCTGGTCAGCATGGACTCGGTGGGCTATATCTCCAAAGTCTAAAGTGTGCCATCTTAACTGGGCTACAGAAACACATGTCTTTGGGGGATTTTTTCTCCATAGGCATGGTACATTTATATTTACTGTTCTTCCCTCTTAATCAATCGGTTTAGTATTTAGTCCAATGTATTACAAGCCCAATGAAGCACTTCCACCATAGCCACTGGCTACTTATATTACGCCTCTTTTTATTGAAACAATTTTTTACGCCCTGCCTCATTTTGCTATCAGCCTTTCAAATCACCCAAACAATTTTTTAATTGAGTTTGTTGCCTTGTCTGGATGTGGAAGCCAACTGCAAGATAATTACTATGCTTCACATTTGGAAAAAAATAATACTTCACCCCCTTCTCATGAAACCAATTTAAAGTCAGTTAGCGAGGAAGTTAATATTATCTCATTGAAGTTTGCAAATCTTCAGAATAATGTGGTACCGCGCAGGATCATCTTGTGTGGGTGTAAGAATTTGTCTTAATTGAAGCTAAAAATCAATTTAAAATAATTGTCCCAAAAGCTCAGTTAGAAGAGTGATTTCATACCAATCCATTAAACATTCCCTCAGTAATGTTAATCTCTGCTTTAGTTTAGTTTAATTTTGTTTAGTTTAGTTTAGTGATAGAGTCCGGAAACAGGCCCTTCGGCCCACCGAGTCCGCACCGATCAGCGATACCCGCACATTAACACTAGCCTACGCACACACAAGGGACAAATTACAGTATTTACCAAAGCCAATTAACCTACAAACCTGTACATTATTGGAGTGTAGAAGGAAACCAGAGCACCCAGAGAAAACCCACGCAGGTCAAAGAAACAACATACAAACTCCACACAGACAGCACCTGTAGTCAGGATCGAACCAGGGTCTCTGGCGCTGTAAGGCAGCAACTCTACCACTGCGCCACTGTGCCGCCCGTTAGTTTAGTTGGTTAGTTTAGTTTGGTTCAGCTTAGTTTAGTTTAGTTTAATTTAGTTTAGAGATATATGATGGAAACATTCCCTTTGGTCCCCTGAGTCTACTGATCACCCGTTGACCAATGACCGGCTGACCAATGATCACCCGTTCACACTAGTTATGCCACTACACATTCGGGGCAATTTATAGAGGCCAATTATCCTACAAACCCGCAGGTCTTTGGCATGTAGGAAGAACCCGGCGGAACTCCTCAAAGACCACTCCTCAAAGACTTCTCACACCATGGTCATTCCTTCATCTCTGGTAGAAGGTTCCACAGCTCAGAAGCAGGCATCACCAGATCCAAGAACAATTTATTTCCACGATTATCAGACTCATGAAGACTTCTCAAAAGCCTACAACCCAGCGGTATGAATATTGATTTCTCTCTTCACCCCTCCCCCACCCAGTCGTACCAGCTTCAAAGTCATCTTGTTGATTCTCATTGTCTGCAACTCATTTTCACCTCGCCCACAGCTAACAATGGTCTGTTTCCTTTATCGTCGTTACTTTTTTGCATATCTTTCATTCATTTGTTCTGTACCTCTCCACTTCACCTCATATCTCTCGTTTCCCTTTCAGTCTGAAGACCTGAAACGTCACCCATTCCTTTTCTTCAGAGATGCTGTCTGGCACGCTGAGTTACTCCAATTTTTATTTTTATCTCAAAAGCTAAGGACGTATTGATAGTAGTTTGAAAAATATGTACCAAAATAAATAATGACAGAAAAAAACTACTTGGTTATAGTCGTACTGTCATAGACACATGCAACATGGAAACAGGTCATTCAGTATAAGAAGGGTCTGAAGAAGGCTCCTTCTTATACTGATTCCTCTCCAGAGATGCTGCCTGTCCCACTGAGTTACTCCAGCTTTTTGTATCTATCTTCAGTATAAACCAGCATCTGCAGTTCCTTCCTGCGTCATTTGTACAATGGTGCCCTCTGCTGCCTTCTTGTAGATGTGATCCTTATAAGATTTACTTCAATAATATTTTAATGTTCCCTTTTTGCATACAGTTCAGTGACAATCCTGCTATACATTAGGAGCAACCATGCTAAGTATAAGAGTGAGTGTCAGACAGTAGACCATAACTGAATCCCTCCATAAGAGTTGCCATGTTTTCGTTATCATCTTGTAGTTTAATTTGAATTGCTTTGGTTTGCTTCAGTTTGGTTTAGTTTCGTTTAGTTTCGTTTAGTTTGGTTTGGTTTGGTTTAGATTATTGAGGTACAGTGAGAAGCTTTTTATTGCGTGCTGTCCAGTCAGCGGAAAGACTATGCATGATTACAACCAACACGTCCACAGTGTACAGATGCAGGATAAATAGAATAACGTTTAGTGCAAGATAAAGTCTAGTAAAGTCCAAAAGAGATAGTCTGAGAGTTCCAATGAGATAGATGGTAGTTCAGGACAGCTCTCTCATTGATGAAAGGATGGTTCAGTTGCCCTTCATGTTAGCCTTCAAATGTTTAAAAAGGTTAGCTTAGTTTGGCCGTAAAGGCCCGTTGTCCTGGCTACAATACTGGGTTGGAGATGCCTGGCCAGAAAATGTTTCAATGTCCTTCATCTCTGCTGACTATAGAGACTCATGCATGTATGAGCTATGCAAAAAAAAAAATCACTGTGTAAGGCAACAAAGAACCATGCCATACCATAAAATTAAATTTCAGCAATTTCCCAAGCAGAAACAATTAGTTAAGTTTAGTTTAGAGATGCAGCACGGAAACAGGCCCTTCGGCCCACCAAGTCCAAGCCGACCAGCGATCCCCACACACTAATACTATCCTACACACACTAGAAACAATTTACAATTTTACTAAAGTAATTTAGCCTACAAACCTGTACGTCTTTGGAATGTGTGAGGAAACCGAAGCACCGCGCAGGTCACGGGGAGAACGTGCAAACTCCATATAGACAGCTCTGTACATCTGTAATTTCTGTGATCATTATAATTACATTACCCCCAATCAACATTAATGATATCCATGAGATCCTAGTAATACCAATACTGGCTGATGCATTGACGAAATTAAGGATCATACCAACATCTCAAAGGACTCTATTCCTGCAGCGATCTTAAAATGAGAAAGAAAGAAATAGCAAACAAAAAAAAAGAGGAAAAGGCTTTTGGTGCATTGGCCTTCGTCAATCAGGGTATTGAGTATGGAAGTTGGGATATTAAAAAATAGTTGTACAGGACGTTGGTGAGGCCACATTTGGAGTATTGTCTTCAGGTTTGGTCAGCCTGCTACAGGAAGGGTGTCATTAAGCTGAAAAGAGTGCAGAGAAGATTTACGAGGATGTTGCTGGGACCTGAGGGCCTGTGCCATGGGGAGAGGTTGAGCAGGCTAGGACTTTATTCCTTGGAGTGCATGAGGCTGCTGGTTTAGTTTTAGAGTTTAGAGATACAGGGCGGAAACAGGCCCTTCGGCGCCGACCAGCGATCCCCGCACATTAACACCATCCTACACCCACTAGGGACAATTATTACATTTACCTTCCAATTAACCTACAAACCTGTACATCTTTGGAGTGTGGGAGGAAACCGAAGATCTCGGAGAAAACCCACACAGTTCACAGGGAGAACGTACAAACTCCGTCCAGACGGAACCCATAGTCAGGAACGAACCCGGGTCTCTGCCGCTGCATTCGCTGTAAGGCAGCAACTCTACCGTTGCGCCACCGTGGCCACCTTAATCTTATAGAGGTGTATAAAATCATAGGAGGAATAGATAGGGTGAATGCACTGAGTCCTTTGCCCAGAGTCGGCGTACACTCGGTGGGCCGAAGAGTCTGTTTCTGCACTGTATCTCTAAACTAAACTAAACACTGTAAAGCTGCCGTAACTATGCCATCTGCTGGCCTACAGGCTTAGTTGTTAACCAGGCAATTACCGTAAAGTAAATCCTGTTTTCAAAGTGAACAGCTTAAACCCATGAGCATTGTTATTAATAATGCAGGATACACTTCATCACTTAAGTTCCTGAGTATAAATATCATCAACAATTTGTCCTGGACTGACCACATTGATGCTACGACCAAGAAAGCTCGCCAATGCCCTTCTGCCCACCGAGTCGGTGCCGACCAGCGATCCGCGTACACTAACACTATCCTACACACCAGGGACAATTTACGATCTTTACCGAAGCCAATTACTTACAAACCTCTACATCTGTCGACTGTGGGAGTGAACCAGAGCACCCGGAGAAAACCCTCGCGGTCACAGGGAGAACGAAAACTCCGTACAGACAGCACCCATAGTCAGGATCAAACCCGTGTCCCTGGCGCTGTAAGGTAGCAGCTCTACTGCTGGGCCACCGTGCTGCCCAATTGATTTAAATCTAAATGTGAAATGAGAACAGTGGCCGGTGCACTGAAAAGTGACTGGTGTCCTCTAGAACAGCTACAAATCTCACACACTGATACAAGTACAGAGCCCACAGTGTCCCAGCAATTCTTGTTTAGATTAGAGATACAGCGCGCAAACAGCGCCTTCGGCCTACCAAGTCCGCGCCAACCAGCGTACACTAGCACTATCCCACACACGAGGGTCAAATTAAAATTCTTAGCAAAGCCAATTAACCTACAAACCTGTAAGTCTTTGCAGTGTGGGAGGAAACCGGAGCACCCGGAAAAAACCCACGCAGTCACAGGGAGAACGTACAAACTCCGTAAAGACAGCACCCATGGTCAGGGTCAAACCCGGGTCTCTGGCGCTGTGCTGCCGAGTCTGACTGAATAAGACCTTTTATAATGTCCCCCTGGCTCAATCGTTAATTTTATTTACATCGTTTAAGAAATTACCAAAAATAATTTAGAAACACATCACCTAATCTTTTCCAATTTATATATTTATGGAAGATCCCTAATTTTTCTTTGTGTATATGTGACACTGGTTTGGGACTTAATATAAAATTCTACCATATTATAAATAATCTTTCCCCAAAGGCCCTTTCCAACATTATTATTTAGCTCTTTCACATGGTTAAATATTAATTCTAAAAATAACTTACTTTTTCATTTGGTTTCTTGGTTCCATATTTTTTACTAATTGATTCTTGTTTTCCAATTTTCTTTAATTATTGAGGCCTTTCTGCCTTCTTTGCTGAATTCTGACACATTTCTCAATCTTTTGACTTCCTGCTCTTTGTAACAACATTATACGCCTTCTCCTTTTATCTACTATTGCCTTTAACTTCATGTGGAGGCTTTGGAAAGGGTGCAGAGGTTTACCAGAATGATGTCTGGATTTGTGGGTATTAACTACAGGGAGAGGTTGGACAGAAGATAGACACAAAGTGCTGGAGCAACTCAGCAGGTCAGGCAGCATCTCTGGAGAAAATGGATAGCTGTGATTTCGGGTCGGAACCCTTCTTCTGACTGTAGTCTGGAAACCAGACAAATTGGGGCCGGAAAATCAGAGACCTTCTTTTCGTGTCCATCTTGTTATAAATGTTGACCTCGCTGTCATCGTCCGTCCTGAAATGGACGCAAGCTTCTGGCGGCAATCAGTGGGAGCCATCACATCGCAATAGATGATGGTGGTAGCAGAATTAGCTCAGGATACTTCCAGTTTCCAGCCCCGTAACGTGGAGGCTTCTGCTGTGGAGCCATTGATAGGGTAGGCAGTCAGAATCTTTTTCCCAGGATGGAAAAAATAGGGGCATAGCTTTAGGGTGAGAGGGGCAAAGTTTAAAGGAAATGTGCGGGACAATTTTTTTTACACAGAAGTTGGTGAGTATCTGGAACACGCTGCTGGGGTTTTTGGTTGAAGCAGATACATTAATGGCATTTAAAAGACTTTTGGATAGGCATATGGATATGCCAGGAATGGAGAGATATGGATTATGTGCAGAAAAATAAGTGATGGTTTTGGCATTATTTTCAGCACAGACATTGTGGGCCGAAGGGCCTGTTCTTGTGCTGCACTGTTCTATGTTCTCTGCTTAACCAGGCCTGGGATATTTTTCCTGTTTGGTATTTTCGTCTGTTATGAATTACATTTGTAAATTATTGTACTATCAGACATCACCCCCACTCTTAGATAAGGAAAGAAGAGCAGAGAGATGTTTCCATGAATGAAGTCCATTTCTCCCATGAATGAAGACGGCAGAGATGCTGGTTTCCATGAATAAGCCCCACATCTCCCATGAACGAAGATCCCCAGGAATGCTCATTTCCATCAAACGAACCCCTTTTCATCCTTGAATGAAGCCACACGGGGTGCTGATTGAACGAAAGAACCACTTTCTCCCATGAATAAGCCCCAATGTCTCCCATGCATGAAGACAAGGGATGAGTCTGAAGAAGGGTCTCGATCTGAAACGTTACCCATTCAGAGGAGGCAGGAATGGAGTACTGATTGGGGATGATCAGCCATGATCACATTGAATGGCGGTGCTGGCTCGAAGGGCCGAAGGGCCGAATGGCCTACTCCTGCACCTATTGTCCTTCTCCCCAGAGATGCTGCCTGTCCCGCTGAGTTACTCCAGCATTTCGTAACTTCCTTCGGTTTAAACCAGCACCTGCAGTTCTTTCTTACACAAGACACAAGGGATGGTGGTAGGATTTCCCTGAAAGAGTCCCCATATCTCCCATGGATGAAGACACCAGGGGATCTTGTTTTTCTTGAAAGAGTCCCCAATGTCTCCCATAAATGAGGACACAGCTGGTTTCCAGGAATTAACCCCAAATTTCCCCATGAATGAAAACTCCGGGGATAGATAGCTGGTTGATGTGAATGAGCCCCATGACCAGGATGCTGGTCTCCATGAGAGAACCCCATTTCAATGACGTCATCGCGTAACGAGCGGCCACTGCACCCACCGCGTTACGTCACCGCGTCAGACGCGTTGGCAGGCCGCGGGCTCTACGTCATCGCGTGGAGCGTGCACACTCTTCAATAGGGGTGTACCTATACTCGTTCTAGACATTTTAAAGCTTAATCGTAAGGGGAATATTATATATATGGGGAGATAAGCGTATTTATTATTAGTATAGCAGGTGTGGAGGTTTTGTGGGTGCAGTGGAGGGTTTAGGAGGATATTAGGGGAGGTGGATGGTCACGCAACTCCCCCCACCGCGGGAGGGGTTGGTTTGCCCCGGGCGGGTGGAGCGGGCGGCTCCGCGCATGCTCGGTCTTTTCCGGCCGACGCCATCGAGGCGCCATGAGGTGGGGACCGGCGGCTCAGACCCGGGGAACGGGGGCTCAGACCCGGGGATTGGGGGCTCAGACCCGGGGAACGGGGGCTCAGACCCGGGGAACGGGGGCTCAGACCCGGGGAACGGGGGCTCAGACCCGGGGGACGGTCCAGACCCGGGGAACGACCGCGGCCAGGGAGCGGAGGGTCAGGGAGCGAGCACCGACCTAGGCCCGGGGCGCTGGCAGCGGCCTCTACCCCAGGCCCGGGTGGCAGGGAGCGGGCACAGACCCTGGACCCTGGGCCACGGAGAAGCGCAGCGGGTGCCCGCCGCCTGTTCCCGGCAGCAGCGGCCTGGAGAGGCCCCGAGCTCCGGACTCGGGCCCAGCGGGAGGCGGCCGGGCTGGGGGGGCTCGGGGAGCGGCCTGTGGAGGCTCAGCCTCGGCCCGCACCCCACGCTGTGCCCGCTCTCCTTACTCTGCCGCCACACGGTGCACAGAGCCCGGGGGGGGGGGAGGGGTAGGTGGACAACTGGGAGGGTGGGTGATGGCGCTGATGGCTAGAATTGATCGGATGGGCCGAATGGTCCTTTTGCATCGTGAGGGAGATACAAGGCGCATCACTGTCAGATAGACGAGCAGGAGCTCCGCGGGTCGAGCAGCATCTGGCGAGGGTGGGCGTTTCGTGTCTATGTCAGTCCTCACGCAGGGGGGGCTCGACCATCCTTAATGTGGAAACAATACTACAGACGCTAGTCTATAGCGACGACAGACACAAGTGTTCACAAGTGATGGGAGCAGAATTGGGCAATTCGGCCCATCGAGTCTACTTCGCCATTCAATCGTGGCTGATCTATCTCTGAAGAAGGGTCTCGACCCGAAACGTTGCCTATTTCTTTCGTTCCATAGACGCTGCTTCACCCGCTGAGTTTTTCCAGCATTTTTGTCTTATCTTCTTATGTCTCTCCCTTCTAACCCCTTTCTCCTGCCTTCTCCCCATAACCCCTGACAACAGTGCTAATCAAGAATCTATCTAACTCTGCCTTAAATATATCCACTGACTTGGCCTCCACGGCCTTCTGTGAAGTGCTGGAGTAACTCGGCAGGTCTGACAGCATTGATTGATACATTATTATCACATGTGACATGTCACAGTGAAATTCTTTTGTTTTGCATACCCAACACAAGGGTATGCAAGAGACCAATTAACCAACAAACCTGCACGTCTTTGGGATGTGGTCGCAAACCAGTGCAACTGTAGGAAACCAACATGGTCACAGGAGACCGTGCAAACTCCACAAGGGCAGCACAGATCTCCACACGTAGATCAGGGGAGAACCCGGGTCACTGGCGCTGTGCGGCAGCGCCTCTGGTGGAAAGGAGATGGTCACCGTTTCAGATTGGCCAGTCGTGATACAGGGGATCGAACAGAAACTGACAATCTTCTGAGGTTCCTCCAGCATATTTTCTCTTATGTCACCAGAACACAAGACAGATGATGGGTAGAAACAAAATGCTGGAGTAACCCTACCCGAAATGTCACCCATTTCTTCTCCAGAGATGCTGCCTCCCCCGCTGAGTTACTCCATTTTGTGTCTATCAATCATTATCTGTCCTGTGTTCCAGAGATGTCACCCTCTGAGTTACTCCAGCATTTTGTGTCTACCTTTGATTTTACCAGCATCTGCAGTTCTTTCTTACACAGATAATGACAACTCCTTGCTGCACTGGGTTAGTTGCGCTTAACTGCAGATACCCTTTGCAACCTCTATCCACATTTTTTCAAAGACTTAAATAACTTACCTCTTTTTCTGTCATCAGTTTTAATATCTTGTGGGGCTAAGGGAAGTGTATTGGGGATGGAAAGCTAGTCATAAATTGTACATGACACTGACCTGTAATTGGGTATGATAAACGTTCCTTCCAGTGTATATTTATTCTGTTTACCTTCAATCCCTTCAAATGCCCTCTTCTGAATCTGATCAACTCAAATATTCGGAGGTAGATAAAAATGCTGGAGAAACTCAGCGGGTGAGGCAGCATCTATGGAGCAAAGGAATATGTGACGTTTCGGGTCAAGACCCTTCTTCAGTGTTTATGCTTATGCTTGATTTCACAGTCTGCATTCCTTTAGTTTGAAAATGTAACTGCATATAACGTTAAAAAGCAGTAATAAATTTATTCCTCGTGAGCAAACTATAATTTTTTAAACCCATTGCCAGTCAGATGTTGGCTTTGATTTCAACTTTATGCCCATTCCCTGTAGTGTGGAGTCCATAATAGACCAAACATCCATCATCGCTATGATCCTATTCGATTAATTTTTTCAAAATCTTTCTTCAATGAGCCACTTTTGGGATTTTTAATCTATCTGCTAATTTTGGTTTCCTTGATAGCGGGTAACATCTATCACTATGAAGATTTACGAGAATCCATTGCCATAATCGCACCTAATATGTGACATGGGGAGAGTTGGAGGAAGGTAGCTTGGCATTTAGTATGTTGCATATTTCAATTTGGTTTTGACATTGCTGAGGTGAATTTGAAGGCTCGACTTAACCCCAACCAGAATACCGAATAACCAGGAATTATGCATTTATCCAGGCATAAACTCGTTTTGTTCTCTTTTTCAATACAGCATGCTTAGGCTTCAAAAGAGGCTTGCCTCCAGCGTTCTGCGCTGCGGGAAAAAGAAGGTATGGCTGGATCCCAATGAAACCAATGAGATCGCCAATGCCAATTCTCGTAAGTATGGGCTTTAATCTGATCTTGTTCGTCCATATTTTTCTGCCTCTGTTACATGCCTTGTTCATAATTTTGATGTTGAACATGTAGACCTAGTTGACCTTAGGGATGATGCAACAGACTACAGCTTAAATGTATGACTGAGATGATTCTTTATTGGTTAGATAATTGCTTTTATTTCAGTAGGGTGCTAAATTTCATCCACTTAGATAATCTAAATTCTTAGCTAGGGGGGGGGGGGGGGGGAGATATGTAATTCTTAAAATGCCCAATGTTGTTTCCCTAGTTGTGCAGTTGTAAATTGTCCCTGGTGTCTAGGATGGAGCTAGAGCACAGGTGATCGCTGGTCGGTGTGGACTCGTTGGGCTGAAGCACCAGTTTCCGAGCTGTATCACTAAACTGAGATAAAGGATTGGGCAAGGAAATGGACTTGAGGCGCAGGAAAAACTAAAGATTTTATTAAATGGCAGATGATCTTAATTGAATGTATGGCCAATTTCCGTTAATTTGTCAACTATTTTGTACAGTATTTTTAGTTCCTGTCATTCTGCTTCTGCTTGGATTTTTATTGTGTAGAGGTAAAATATTACTAAACAATGAGTTTCTTCATCAACTCTCCTTCCTGTGTCTAGGTCAACAGATCAGAAAGTTGGTTAAAGATGGCCTGATTATTCGCAAACCTGTTACGGTGCATTCTCGTGCTCGATGCAGGAAAAACACCATTGCACGCAGAAAGGGCCGGCATATGGGAGTTGGTAGGTGTTGTTCCTTCAGTCCAAAAATTAAATATGTCGCAGGAACTTCCATTTTGTCCCTTTATTTGGTCCGAGTCTTGGGTACAGGGCGAATATATTGCATTGACCGTTAGTATTCTAGTGCTTTGACATTAAAGTAAATTATGTAACCAAATGGGTTTATTTAGTTGGCTGTATATGACTTCTGGTGGGAGATTTAACCCTGGGCACTTACTAGTAGTTAGTAACCACGCTTCTCCATCACTGCTGGTAGTTAGTAACCACACTTCTAGTGAGCAAGAATGAAAACTGCTAACCCACTCCCCATCCATCAAAAAGTCGTGATGGCCACCAATGTTTAGTGCTCTGATTGCTTGACAGCTTGCGAGAGGGTAAGGCATTTTCATTCTTGTTCAGTCGGCATGATCTGGTGGGATGCTTTTAGAAGTTCTGCTTATGTCCACGCCAGGCCTTAGGTATGTGTTAATGTCGGACTATTTTGTGAAATGACCTGCTGTGTGTGTGACAAAACTTGTCCTTTAATTCCATTATGGAAATGCAGAGTCACTGAATTGCCCAGCAGCTAATATAGAATAAATTAGGATGGGTTCTGACCCGAAACGTCACTTATTCCTTTTCTCCGGAGATGCTGCCACCGGCATTTTGTATCTCTCTTTAGAATAAATGCAATTCAAATTTCATACATTCTGTGTTGACCTATTCAGCAGTCACCTTGGGTGACTCCTTTACTGACAGAAAATCATCTTATGTTTCCTCTTAACTTACATCAACTCAGTTGTTTGCATCCTGCTTCTTAATTTTCCAGCTTCAGTTGACCAGAGTAATGATCATTTGGTGGTAATTTCCCCTGGGCATATTTGTGTTGATTCTGATTCCTGTGCTTCGTATGTGATTGTTAAACGTTCCTTTGGGTGTGCTCCTGGGCAGGTAAGCGCAAGGGTACAGCCATGCCCGTATGCCTGAGAAACTGTCCTGGATGAGGAGAATGAGAATCCTGAGGCGCCTACTTCGCAGATACAGGGAGTCGAAGAAGATCGATCGCCACATGTGAGGTTCATTTATTATTACGTCTGGAAAAGCCATGTCTGAAGGTTGAGAGTTAGTCTTGAGGATGTGCCTGGCCCATACGCAAAGCCCAAATGGTTATAGTATTCTCTTCCCCACCCCTCCTCCTTAGCCTGAACTATGGGAGCCAATCTCCCATTCCTTCTCTCCAGAGATGCTGCTTGTCTCGCCCGCTGAGTTACTCCGGCTTTTTGTGTTGATCTATGCGGGAGCCCTCAGTTACCAACACAGAGGAAAACAGCACAGGAACAGGCACTTTACCCACAGTGTTCGTGCCGAACATGGTGATCTTATAGAGGTGTGCAAGATCACGACAGGAATAGATAGGGTGAATGCACATTTATTTCCCCAGAGTGGGGGAATTATGAACCAATGGACATAGGTTTAAGGTGAGGGGGGAAAGATTTAATGGGAACCCGAGGGGCAACTATTTTACATAAAGGGTGGTAGTGTACGGGAACAAGCTGCCGAAGAATTGGTTGAGGCAGGTACAATTGCAACGTTTAAGAAACATTTGGACAAGGACATAGATAGGACAGGTTTTAGAGAGATATGAACCAAATGCAGTCAGGTGGAACTAGTGTAGATGGGCAAGTTGGCCGAAGGGCCTCTTTCCACGCTGCATGACTGCTAATAAAAACTAATTCATGGCATATAAATATCAGTGGAACGTTTAATCTCACAGTGTGTAGGAAAGAACTGCAGATGCTGGTTTAAATCGAAGGTAGACATAAAATGCTGGAGTATCTCAGCGGGACAGAAGTCTGAAAAAGGATCTTCACCCGAAACGCCACCCATTCCTTCTCTCCCGAGATGCTGCCTGTCCAGCTGAGGTACTCCAGCATTTTGTGTCTACCTTTAATCACACAGGTCAATTAGATTATGGCTAATCCATCTTTTTTACTCATAACTGATTTAAAACAAAAAACGACCTCAGCATCACTGATTCCTTGAGGGATAGAGATGCAAATGTGCTCTGCTTTTGCATTTGCTGAATCACCTGATCTATTGACATCTTGATGAGCTTGTGGTTCTATCTGTGATGCCTTTAATTATTTCATTGCAAAAAAAAAAATTATGAATGCAGAACTGGGGAATTTTGAGCTTTATACTCCATGGTCTTGAAATACTAATCTCAATGTTCCCTACTTCCTGCGCCCCTGGCTAAAATCAATTAGGTTAATTAAATCCACTTGAATCTTTCGAATGAAGTTCAAAATAAAGCTGGGTACTGTGGTGTACAATAAAATTGTCAGTGTGTTCTGGCAAGTGACTGAAATACTTTTGAGTTCCCCTTTACTAATTGGAAAGTCGCCTTGTGGCAAATAATGCAAAAATTAGATTTCAGAAAACTAAATTCTTACACACTTTCAAACTGATTCCGTCCACTTGGAAGTCGAGCATGAATATTTTCGGATGCGCATTTTAAATCGTAAATGGAAATCTATTGTATTTTTCTATACTTTATTAATTTACCTTGAACAGTATTGTTTGAAATATTTTATCCTCGAGGGAATTTTAAAATAATGTCATCAACTTTCAGCAGTCTGAACGGATAACAGCTGTGTTTCTTTGACACTGTCTGTGCAGGTATCACAGTTTGTACCTTAAGGTGAAGGGTAATGTGTTCAAGAATAAGCGCATCTTGATGGAACACATTCACAAGCTGAAGGCAGACAAGGCTCGCAAGAAGCTACTGGCGTAAGTGTTTGTATAGATCTGCAAGAAGTACTTCTGATTTAGATTGCCATTTAATTTTAGACTCTGGGTATGAATGTGTTAGACTCTTGGGGTTGGTTAATCCATATTTCTAATTGTCTAAGCTTCAGCACCTATTTGAAGAATCTTTTAATTGAATCTCATGTTTCAAACTTGATTCAAAAATAGCTTTTCGTTTTTTTCACTCAATAAGACTTGCTGTTTTGACTGCTGCTTCAATCCTGCCCTAGAAATACAGCGTGGAAACTGATCCTTTAACCCACCAACATTATACCGACCTTACACTGCTTCCATCCTACACACTAGGGACAATTAACAGAGATCTAATTAACTAACAAACCTGCCGCTTTTGGAAACTGGGATTAAACCAGAGCATCCCGAACAAACCCCACACAGTCGCAGGTAGAATGATACAAACTCCGTACAGTCCAATAGTCATGGTCGAAACTGGTTCTCTGCCACTGTTGGGCGGTGCAGTGGTAGAGTTGCTGTCTCACAGCGCCAGAGACCTAGCTCCGATCCTGACTGCCAGTGCTGTCTGTATGGAGTTTGTACGTTCTCCCTGTGATTGCATGGGTTTTCTCCGTGTGCTCCGGTTTCCTCCCACATTCCAAAGACAGGTTTGTAGGTTGACTCCAGTGCTTCCTGACCTGCACCTGTTATGGCTCCCAGTTCAACGGGACTGATTTCTAAAGTCCTTTTTTAAAAATCTTTTCCCCTCTTTCTAAACACCCTCTGACATACAAAGTGGTGGAGTAACTCAGAGAGGTTCTCCAGGTGTGCTGCCTGACCTGCTGATTTACTCCAACACTTTATTTTTTATTGGAAACGAGCAGTTCTATAAATCTGCAGTTCCTTGATTCTATACCCTCTGACATAATTGTGCTCCGTTTTTTTGGCTGCATGTTTATTGTTGGTTTAGTTGCTCTATCACTCTTGGCTACCAAGGCCCAGGGCTTTATCTTTTCCTTGCCAAGTGTACTAATTATGAAGATAGACACAAAATGCTGGAGTGACTCTGGGTCAGGCAGCATCTCTGGATAAAAGGAATGTGACGTTTCGGATCAGGATCCTTTTTCAGACTTTTGTCTATATTCAGTGGAGTTTGAAGAAGGGTCTCGACCCAAAACGTCACTATTCCTTTTCTTCGGAGATGCTACCTGACCCGCTGAGTTACTCCAGCATTTTATCTTTCTTCTGAGTGTTTGTTGTTCCTTCCTACTACTATTTAAGAACACTGAGTGTTTTTGGTCAGTTGTCTTAATATCTTGCATGGCTGTGGATTGTTGATAAAGTCCTTGTGATATATTTTGGTGCATTGTTCTATTAATGTGTATGAGCAGAAATAGATGTGTATGGGTTAATCAACGGGTGTTCAAACTAACACCACGGCAATTATCTGCGTTGCTGTTCAAAAAAGCTGCACACTTGGACCTTGGCATGCTGCTCTGAAGCTGATGCAATGTTGCTGACTGGAGTTCATTGTGTTGCAGTGACCAGGCTGAAGCTCGTAGAACCAGGACCAAGGAAGCTCGTAAGCGCCGTGAAGAGCGTCTGCAGGCCAAGAAGGAAGAGATCATCAAGACTCTCTCCAAGGAAGAAGAGGCTAAAAAATAAACTGATCATCTTGTACAGACTTAACTAATTAAAAGCTGATCATTGGGGCAGCCTTGGTTGAGTTGGTTTCTTGAGGGAGTAGAGGTGTTGGTGTGCTTTCCTGGTTTCATTGTTGATGTTCAAGTTTGCTTGTATTGTCACTTAACCGACTAAGGTACAGTGAAATTTGAGTTACCATACAGCCACACTAAGTGAAAGGCAACAATACCATTTAACATAGACATCCACCACAGTGGAAGCCACATTCCTCACTGTGATGGAAGGCAATAAAGTTCAGTCATCTTCCTCCTTTGTGGCTGAACAAAATCATATTCAGTAAACCCCGGTTGTAATGCACCTTGGAGGGGGAGGTGGGTGTCTTGTCATTGTTGATTGTGTGCTCTAACCGAGTAAAGGATTAATGTGTAAATAGAAACAAACAACTGCAGTTGCTGGTTAATACGCAAAAGGACACACAGTGCTGGAGTAACTCAGTGGGTCAGGCAGCATCTCTGGAGAACATGGATAGGTGACATCTCGGGGGGCAGACCACTCTTCGGACTCTTGGTCCAGAACCGGATCGGGTGAGTTGACGGCCCTGGCTTGCTAGTGGCCGGGAGCTAGGTGAGAGTTGGTGGAGTCATTGTTCACAGGTGCAGGTAAGAGGTGACAGTGGTGGTGGAGGTTACAACAACAGCCAGCACGGCCTAGGAGAGGTCGGTGTGGTAGTAGCTGGAATGGCAGATGCGGAAGGGTTAGGGTGGCATTCGCAACCCAGCCTGGTAGTGAATGTTGGCAGGTCACTCCGCTACAAACCAAAATCTTTTATAAGGAGGTCCGTAAAAACGAGGGTTTACTGTTGATATTTGGGTGGAGAAAGAGGCAGAAATCATTGGAATCTATATAGACCCCAAACACATAATGGGGGGGCATGCTATAAATCAGCAATTCTAGCAAGGCAGGTACAGAATCCACGGGGCTTTGGTCTATATATAGACTGAGAAAACCAAAGGAACTGTGTCATGGAAGATGAATCCTTGGAGTGTTAGAGAAGTTTTTCCAGATCAGTGTGTTTAGAAGCAACATGGGAACCGACTATTTAAGATGTTATAGAAACATAGAAAATAGGTGCAGGAGGCGGCCCTTCGAGCCACCGCCATTCATTGTGATCATGGCTGATCGTCCCCAATCAACAACCCGTGCCTGCCTTCTCCCCATATCCCTTGATTCCACTAGCCCCTAGAGCTTGATCTAACTCTTAAATCCATCCAGTGACTTGGCCTCCACTGCCCTCTGGGGCAGGGAATTCCACAAATTCACAACTCTGGGTGAAAAAGATTTTTCTCGCCTCAGTCTTAAATGGCCTCCCCTTTATTCTGGACTCGCCCAACATTGGGAACATTTTTCCTGCATCTAGCTTGTCCAGTCCTTTTATAATTTTATATGTTTCTATATGATTTCCCACTCATCCTTCTAGACTCCAGTGAATACAAGCCTAGTCTTTTCAATCTTTCCTCATATGACAGTCCTGCCATCCCAGGGATCAATCTCGTGAACCTACGCTGCACTACCTCGTTATGAGACGTCAAAATTGATGATCTGGTCAAAGGCAGTCTTTTCCCCCACAGTAGGGAAGAATGCAAGATAACATTTTGTATAAATATTTGAAGTCATTTAGATCTATCTGAAACCAGGGTGTTAATTCTGAATAAACTATACCACAAAGCCACCAGGTCCGCATTAGTTGTAGACAGGCAACCTACATTTGAAGGTCAGACAGAAAAGGAATGGTTGGCTTTTTAAGAAGAATTAGTTTAGTTTAGAGATACAGCACTGAAACAGGCCCTTCGACACCCAGTCCGCAGCGACCAGCGATCCCTAATAGCCCTGTCCCACAGTAAGAGTTCATTCCAAGAGCTCTCCCGAGTTTAAAAAAAAAAAAACTGGTAAGCACGGAGAATGGACGTAGCGGGTACGTCGGAGCTCGGGGACGTCTCTTAGCGCTAACGGGAAGACTCGCTAACGGCAGGTAAGCACGGGAAGACTCGTGAAGATTTTTCAACATGATGAAAAATGTCCACGAGAGCCCCGATTACCGACGAGTGGCCATTACCGTAAATCTCCGAGTTCGAATCAGGGCAAACTCTTGGAATGAACTCGTACCGTGGGACGGGTTTAACACTAACACTACCCACGGCACACTAGGGACAACTTACAATTTTACCAGACCAATTAAACTACAAACCTGTGTGTCTTTGGAGTGTGGGAGGAAACGGGAGGTCTCTGAGAAACCCATGCAGGTCACGGGGAGAACATACAAATTGTCCGGACAGCACCTGTAGTCGGGATCTAACCCGGGTCTCTGGCACTGTAAGGCAGTAATCGTTTCGCCGAACATCTCCGCTCGGTCCGCATTACCCAACCTGACCTCCCGGTGGCTCAGCACTTCAACTCCCCCTCCCATTCCGTATCCGACCTCTCTGTCCTGGGCCTCCTCCATGGCCAGAGTGAGCACCACCGGAAATTGGAGGAACAGCACCTCATATTCCGCTTGGGTAGTCTGCATCCCAGTGGCATAAACATTGAATTATAGTTCCGTTAGCCCTTGCTGTCTCCTCCCCTTCCCAGCTCTCCCTCAGCCCTCAGGCTCCTCCTTTTTCCTTTCTTCTCCCCACCCCCCCATCAGTCTGAAGAAGGGTTTCAGCCCGAAAAGTTGCCGATTTTCTTCGCTGCATAGATGCTGCTGCACCCGCTGAGTTTCTCCAGCATTTTTGTGTACCTGGGACTTTCCAGCATCTGCAGTTCCTTCTTAAACACTGTAAGGCAGCAACTCTACCGCTGCGCCCAATTGCATTGAATTGAAATGCAGCATGCATATAGTCCTTTCAGTCTACAGATTCCTTCCATTCGCACCGGTACATTGTTATGTTCTCCCTGCACACTAGGGGGAATGTGGGAATTTACAGAAGCCATTCAACTTACAAACCCACTTTAAGATGTGGCAGGAAACCCACGTGGACACAGACAGCACCCGAGATCAGGATTGAACCTGGCACTCTGGCACTGTGAGGCAGCAGCTCTACCAGCTGTGCCACCTTGAAGAATTTAAAAGTAAAATCTAAACCTTTAAGGGAACTAAAGCAGAATATTGATCCAGTATAAACTAAGAATTGCAGACGCTGGTTTACAAAAAAGGACGCAACATGCATGGGGTAACTTAGCACGATTGAGAACATGGACAGGTGATTAATAAAATAGAACTGCAGATGCTGGTTTATACTAAAGATAGACGTGAAATCTTTACTGGCTGCACGGTGCCGCAGCAGGTATAGCTGCGGCCTCACAGCGTCAGAGACCCGGGTTCGATCCTGACCTTGGGTGCTGTCTGTGTGAAGTTTGTACCATCTCCCTGTGACCACATGGGTTTTTTCCGAGTGCTACAATTTCCTCCCACATCCCAAAGACGTGCAAGTTTGTAGGTTAATTGGCTTCTGTAAATTGTTCCTTGTGTGTGGGATAGAACTAGTATTCGGCTGATCATTGGTCGGTGTGGACTCGGTGGGCCAAAGGGCCTGTTTCCACGCTGTATCTCGAAACTAAACTAAAGGCAAAACGAAAAGTGCTGGATTAACTCAGCGGGTCATGCAGCATCTCTGGAGAAAGTCAATAGGGGATGTTTTGAGTTAGGACCCTACTTCAGACTGATTGTGGGGTGGAGGGGAACTGGGAGCAAGATAAGACTTGGATCAGGTCTGGCAACAGATGACCTCAAAGTAACATTAACAAATTTGCAGATGACACAAAGCTGGGTGGCAGTGTGAACTGTGAGGAGGATGCTATGAGAATGCAGGGTGACTTGGTCAGGTTGGGTGAGTGGGCAGATGCAGTTTAATGTGGATAAATGTGAGGTTATCTACTTTGGTAGCAAAAACAGGAAGGCAGATTATTATCTAAATGGTGTCAAGTTGGTAAAAGGGGAAGTACAACGGGATCTGGGGGTCCTTGTTCATCAGTCAATGAAAGTAAGCATGCAGGTACAGCAGGCAGTGAAGAAAGCGAATAGCATGTTGGCCTTCATAACAAGAGGAGTTGAGTACAGGAGCAAAGAGGTCCTCCTGCAGTTGTACAGGGCCCTAGTGAGACCGCACCTGGAGTATTGTGTGCAGTTTTGGTCTCCAAATTTGACGAAGGACATTCTTGCTATTGAGGGAGTGCAGCATAAGTTCACAAGTTTAATTCCCGGGATGGCGGGACTGTCATATGCTGAGAGAATGCAGCGGCTGGGCTTTTATACTCTGGAATTTAGAAGGATGAGAGGGAATCTTATTGAAACATATAAGATTATTAAGGGTTTGGACACGCTAGAGGCAGGAAAAATGTTCCCGATGTTGGTGGAGTCCAGAACCAGGGACCACGGTTTAAGAATAATGGGTAAGCCATTTAGAATGGAGACGAGGAAACACTTTTTCACACAGAGAGTTGTGAGTCTGTGCAATTCTCTGCCTCAGAGGACGGTGGAGGCCGGTTCTCTGGATACTTTCAAGAGAGAGTTAGATAGGGCTCTTAAAGATAGCAGAGTCAGGGGATATGGGGAGAAGGCAGGAACGGGGTACTGATTGTGGATGATCAGCCATGATCACATTGAATGGCGGTGCTGGCTCGAAGGGCCAAATTGCCTATTCCTGCATCTATTGTCTATTGACCTCAGACATACAGGTGGTTCTGATAGACCGATTGTTGGTTAGGGGACGGGTGATCCTAAGAACAATGCTCAATTGCAAATTACAGAACTGGTTGACCAGCTATTAGTGGAAGGGCAGGCGGGGGGGGGTGTTAGAGTTTGTATAAGTTACCTTACATTTGAGAATTCAACGTCGTACTGCTGGGATGTAAGCTACCCCAAGCGAAATATGAGGTGCTGTTCCTCCTATTTATGTGTGGCCTCACTCTTGCAGTGGAGTGGCAAGGCAGATCAGTTTCTGTATCTTTAATAGCACTGGAGTTTGACAATATATAATGCATCGGTACTCTGCCACTACCTATCATTATAAAACAATGCCGTATTGTCAGTGCTTGCCGTGGACGTGGCCCAAATCATTCAAGCTTGCTTGCAATTGCTAAATGACCAGCTTAATAATTGTTATTCCGCAACTGCCAGGATGCTCGAATGACTCTGCGACAATTGTGCTGTTGCTTTGACAGAAGTAAATAACCTGCTCGTGCAAACTGGAGGGTCAACCTAGTATTTTGCCAACAGCAGCGCTTGCCCAGGGAGAGTGAGGAGGGAAACTGCAAAATGGTGGCAACGAGAACTTCCGCCATCCTTTCTGGCAAACGTCCCATTACTTTGTTGGCTGAGGCTCAAGTGACCTCCTTTTGCAGCTTGAAAAAACACCATCGTCCTCTGTTGTGCAAATTGCTCTCCATTCTTTCTCTGGAGGACAGAGAAGTTCTGTCGGATTTGTATTGAGCCATGGTCACACCACAGTTCGGTTATGAGTGCTCTGTGTCACCGCACAGCAGGCATTTGTTACATCACAAGATCATAAGACACACTAGACTAAGTTCACACGAGAGGGCTGGTGCAATATTCCACCTCTCCACCAATTCCAATATTGCTGGGCAGTGGGGGGGGGGCTTTCTGGAGCGCTGGTATGGGTGTTGTGGGCCGAAGGGACTGGTTTCCAGAGTGCTAGTATGGACATTGTGGGCCGAATGGATTCTTGGGCTGGCAGCTCATTCAGGCCTGGTGGGCTGGCAGCTCAGGCCTGGTGGGCTGGCAGCTCAGTCACTCAGGCCTGGTGGGCTGGCAGCTCAGTCACTCGGGCCTGGTGGGCTGGCAGCTCAGTCACTCGGGCCTGGTGGGCTGGCAGCTCAGGCCTGGTGGGCTGGCAGCTCAGTCACTCAGGCCTGGTGGGCTGGCAGCTTGGTCACTCAGGCCTGGTGGGCTGGCAGCTCAGTCACTCAGGCCTGGTGGGCTGGCAGCTCAGAAACTGCCAGAAATTCTGCCCAGGTGAGAGACTGTGAGAGAGAAGGGAGAGAGGGTGGAGAATCAATTTTAGACATTTTTCATCTTTTTCTGCAGATCACAGCAATGAAGGAGGAAAGTGTATCCTGGCTTGGATCAAACAGGGAGCAAATGAAGGGAAGGAGAAAAACACTGGGGTGAGGTATAATACTTGCAGGGGGGATATTTACTGATGGGCTGAAAGGAATCCTGGGCTAGTACAGGCCTGATGGGCCAAAGGGGCTCTTTAAAAAAAATCTCAGTGAACGGCACTTTTTCTGGACTTTTCCTGGCCTGGCACGGGCCTTTTGGGCCAAAAGGCTCCTCCTGGGCTAATACGGGCATTTTGGGCAAAAGGGACTGGTCTCTAGGCTAATAGGGGCCTTGTGGACAGAAATTTGTAGTTTCAGGCTGGCCAAACAACTCATTTCATTTCATTTCCAATTGCATTGCACTTTCTAGCACAGGGCAGGCTCAAGCCAAACAGCTGATTGCATTTTCACTTTATCTCCATTGCCATTGCACTTTCAAGCACAGGGCAAGCTCGAGCCAAACAGCTGATTGCATTTTCACTTCATTTCTATTGCCATTGCACTTTCAAGCACAGGGCAGGCTCAAGCCAAACAGCTGATTGCATTTTCACTTCATTTCCATTGCCATTGCAGTTTCAAGCACAGGGCAGGCCCAAGCCAAACAGCTCATTGCATTTTCACTTCATTTCCATTGCCATTGCACTTTCAAACACAGGGCAGGCCAAACAACTCATTTCATTTTCATTAAGGGCTAACAAATCATTTATTCAAGTACATTGCATACTCACAGTGTTCTGTAGTTTCCCAGCTCAGACAGAGAGTCGTGACCTCTCCCTCGCCATCTTGCAGACAGACTGAGCCACGCCCACAATTCCGGGTTTTATAATCCCTCCCCCTCCCACCAGAAGGGGTGTGGCCTTAATGGCAGTGATTGACAGGAGAGAGAATCTCAAGATTTTTTTAACGCTAATAAGTCTTTTATTTTTCATCGATGGGAAAAATCTTCGGGGCCTGCGCAGCGGAGGAGGACTCTGAGTAAAATGGCCCAAAAATCACAGCAATATGTGGTAGCGTTTTTTTTCTAAAATCAAAGCATAGTGCAAACTGGAAGTGGCCAAGATGGCACTTTTAATTATATAGATAAGTGGTCCTGAGCTACCATCTACCTCATTGGAGTCAAGAGACAAGAGTGTTTTATTGTCATGTGTCCCAGATAGAACAATGAAATTCTTACTTGCTGCAGCACAACAGAATATGTCATCATAATAAATAATATAACAAAAGCTCAGAAATAAAAGAACAAACAATAACAGTGCAATAATAATAATAATAATAATAATAGTCTATTGTCATTCATAGCTTATGAGGTTGTAGTGTTTGATAACCTGATGGATGTAGGGAAGCAGCTGTTCCTGAACCTGGACATTACAGTTTTCAGGCTCCTGTACCTTCTACCTGATGGTAATGGTGAGATGAGTGTGTGGCCAGGATGGTGTGGGTCTTTGATGATGCTGGCTGCCTTTTTGAGGCAGTGACTACGATAGATCCCTTCGATGGTGGGGAGGTCAGAGCCGGTCATGGCCTGGGCAGTGTTTACAACTTTTTGTAGTCTTTTCCGCTCTTGGACATTCAAGTTGCCGAACCAGGTCACGATGCAACCAGTCAGTATGCCCTCTACTCTGCACCTGTAGAAGTACAAGAGAATCCTCTTTGACATTCCGAATCTCCCTAATCTTCTCAGGAAGTAGAGGCGCTGATGTGCTTTCTTTATGATTGCTGGGTCCAGGAAAGATCGTCGGAAATGTGCACGCCCAGGAATTTTAAGTTGGACCGTCTTTAATCTGACTTTTCTTGCACTAGATATTATTCCCTTAATCCTGTATCTGTACACTGTGGACAGCTTGATTGTAATCATGTATAGTCTTTTCTGCCGACTGGATAGCATGCAATAAAAAAGCTTTTCACTGTACCTCAGTACACGTGACATTAAACTAAACTAAGCTAAACTAGACATAGGAGCAGAATTAGGCCATTGAGTCTGCTCCACCATATCGATCTAGGCCCACCATTCTAGGTCTACACTGCCTGTCAACAATTGCATGAGAAGGCAGTGGTCAGCTGCCTTCTTAAGCAAGGCAGCACGGTGATGCAGCGGTAGAGTTGCTGCCTCATAACGCCAGAGACCCGATTTCTACCGGTGCGGAGATTTACGTTCTCCCTGTGACCCGGGTTTTCCCCGGGTGCTCCGGTTTCCTCCCACACTCCAAAGGCGTACAGGTTTGTCGGTTAATTTGGCTTTGGTAAAAATTATAAATGATCCCTAGTGTGCAGGATTGTGCCAGTTAGTGTATGGGGTGGTCGCTGGTCGGCGCGGCCAGTTTCCGTATCCGCACGGTATCTCTGAACTGAAAACTAAACTAAACCAGACAACAAAGATACAGTGATACATCTCCAAGTCAAGTCAAGTCACTTTTATTTATATAGCACATTTAAAAAACAACTCTCGTTGGCCAAAGTGCTTTACATTGGTATAAAAATAGTATAACAAACAACAGATTAAATACGAACATCAATACATACATATAGCGCTCGCTCAGAGGACATCAAGAAAGGCTTGGGAGTAGAGATGAGTTTTAAGTCTCGACTTAAAGGAGTCGATGGAGGGGACAGTTCTGATGGGAAGGGGGTTGCTGTTCCATAGTCTAGGAGCTGCAACCGCAAAGGCGCTCCAATTGGGATGGTGTGTGTTTGAAGGAGAACACACAGGTGCCTGATACCCTTGTCCTCCTTTAGTTTTAGTGATACAGCATGAAGACAGGCCATTCGGCCCACCAAGTCCATGCCCACCACTGATCATCCATCCATAGGATAAGTATGTAAAGCAGTTCTGGGTAGTGAAAGTCATCCAAGAGGTGGAAAGAAAAGGGTTAATAACTGCAAGGCAGGTTAATAAATGAGGGCACAGGGGAAGTTCCTGATGCTCACTCCGAGTGCTTTAGTGAATATCTTATCTCACTTTCTCATCGACTCCACCCACTAGACACAATTCTACAAGAGCCAATTAACCTACACACCCGCACGTCCTTGGGACGTGGGAGGAAACCGGAGCACCTGGAGGAAACCCACGCAGTCACAGGGGAGAACGTGCAAACTCCGCACAGACAGCACCCGAGGTCAGGATCGTACCCTGGGTTCTGGAGCAGCTGTGCCAGCTGCGTTGCTGTGTGGCCCACATTGATGGCAGAGGTTATGGGTTTGGGAGGTTCTGTCAAAGTAGCTTCGATGAAAAACTGCAATGCATTTTGTGCATGGTATCTATGGCAGCCTTGGCGCAGCAGCGATGGGGAAAGCTGCACCTATGTTGCCGATGAACATGCAGCTTTGCGTTGGCATGCTGTAATATAGTGGCAGCCAAACTCATTGTTTTATTTAGTCTTTAGAGATACTGTGTGGGAAACAGGCCCTTCAGCCCAACGCGCCAGAGACCTGTGTTCGACCCTGACTATGGGTACTTGTCTGTACGGAGTTTTACGTTCTCCGTGACCCGCGTGGGTTTTCTCCAGGTGCTCCGCTTATCTCCCACACTCCAAAGACGCACAGTTTGTCGGCTGATTGGCTTGGTATAAGTCAATTTAGATCTATATATGTTGATATGTGTATGTATGTATAGGAAGGAACTGCAGGTGCTGGATTACACCGTAGACACAAAATGCTGGAGTAACTCAGCGGGACAGGCAGGGAAAGATCGAGGCCCTTCTTCAGACCCGAAGTCTTGACCCGAAACTCATCCACCCATTCCTTCTATCCAGAGAACTTTTTTTCCCTCTCGTTTATTATATTGCTTAGTGTACAATGTTCACATCATAAGCGATAGGAGCAGAATTAGACCATTCGGCCCATCAAGTCAACCCACCATTCAATCATGGCAGATCTATCGAAGGTAGATACAAAAAGCTGGAGCAACTCAGCGTGACAGGCAGCATCTCCGGAGAGAAGGAATGGGTGATGCTTCAGGTCGAGACCCTTCTTCAGACTGATCTATCTCTCCCT
This sequence comes from Malacoraja senta, assembly GCA_038087875.1. Lineage (NCBI taxonomy): Eukaryota > Metazoa > Chordata > Chondrichthyes > Rajiformes > Rajidae > Malacoraja > Malacoraja senta. The sequence continues at coordinate 9,245,923 of CM075986.1, forward strand.
CCCAACCCCATTCTCCTGCCTTCTCCCCAAAACCCCTCGACATGGGTTGTACTGCTGCAAGTGTGAATGTCATTGTTCTATCTGTGACATACGACAATAAAACACTCTTGACTCTCTGGGATTCCTCCGGCACTTTTGAGTTTTGCCCAAGACTCCAGCATCTGCGGTTCCTTGTGTCAGCCTATTAGCCTGCGGTTGCCGCTTGCAGTTCCAAGCTGAATTAAATCTTGCTCAGAATGAAAGCAGCTTGCCAGCAACGGTGAAGACCGTGTACAGTAAATAGCATCACACCCTCCCTGAGGCTTGGAGACTGCAAATCCATTTGATTTTCTGAAGAGATAGGAAGTCCCTCCTTTAGCAACGCAATTGGCTGCAAGGGGAAGGGGAGATGAGAGGCAGAGGTCTTGCCTTGCCCAATGATTAGTTGGGAGCCTCGTCTATCACTGTCCACTGACCTTGCTCAGAAATTCAAGATCGACAAGGATGAATTGTTGCGAAAGGGGGAGATTAATTCCTGGTTTGTTTTTTCTGGAGACGAGGAGCATCAGGCGAATACAAAAAAAAAATTGTTTCTCTAGCCTGCAGTGAAACAAGACTGTATTACGATTCAGTCTTGCTTTGTTTTGAGGTCCTTTGAATTTACGCAGGGGGAGGGCAGGAATTATATTAAAGGGGGGCGGGGTGGAAGGGAACGGTGCGTAAAAGTGAGCGAGTGTGAAGGGGAGAGAGTGAGGGAGAAAGAAAGAGAGGGAGAAAGAGAGAGGGGGAGGGAGAAAGAGGGAGAGGGAGAACGAGAGAGAGGGAGGGAGAACGAGAGAGAGAGAGAGGGAGAAAGAGAAAAGAGGGAGAAAGAAAGAGAGAGAGAGAGAGAGAGAGAGAGAGAGAGAGAGAGAGAGAGAGAGAGAGACTGCTGTGCTTGCTAGGTAGGACGCTCTCACAAGGATATGGCCGGCGCGGTGCAATGTTGCAATTCCATGTAGCAAAGGCAAATCTTGTCTCCACCGCATTTTCAACAACAACACACTGGAAACGTACCCAATGAATTATTATTTCTGTTCTGTGATCCACGCCGGCTGTAAAGAGAAGGGAGGGGGGTGGAGAGGGAGAGAGAGAGAAAACAAAAAAAAACACACAATCAAAAATCACCTTTAAATGAATAAGAAACCAGCAAAAATCTCTGCCTCTGCGACCAGCATGGCTCCAATGTGTTCCTTCAGGAAGGTGCTGGTGATTTGCACGGTTTTCGTATTTCTGCTGGGGATAATGCATTTTGACTCGCTCGATTACAGGTAGGTTGGGGCAATATGATGGGTCGGTTTTCTTGGGGTGGGGGGGTGAGGTTTCTGCTGCTGTTGTTTGTCGCGCTGTTGTGCGTGTGTGGTGTGAGATGGGGCGATCTCTCTGCTCGACAACAAAAAAAAGGCGCAGATGGCGTGTTACATACAGAGCCAGCAAAAACACACGGTCGCTGGGTTATCTCAGCAGGTCGGGCAGCATCTGTGGTGGCAAATTGGACCCTTTTTTTCCAGGTCGGGACCCTTCTTCAGACCCTGAACCCAGGGTCCAGCGTGCAGGAAAGAACTACAGATGCTAGGTTAAATCGAAGGCAGACACAAAATGCTGGAGTAATTCAGCGGGACAGGGAGCGTCTCTGGAGAGAAGGAATGGGTGACGTTTCTGAGTCGAAACCCTTCTTCAGACTGTTTTATTGTCATTAAAAACAGAACAATTAAATTCTTACTTCCAGCAGTACAGCTGGTATGTAACGACATGAATTTGTTGGAAGGAACTGCAGATGCTGGTTTACACCAAAGATAGACTCAAAATGCTGGAGTAACTCAACAGGTCAGGCAGCATTTCTGGAGGGAAAGACCAGGGCTGAGAAACAAGGAAATACAGATTCTGGTGTACAATAGACAATAGGTGCAGTAGGCCATTTGGCCCTTCGAGCCATTCAATGTGATCGTGACTGATCATCCCCAATCAGTACACCGTTCCTGCCTTCTCCCCATATCCTCTAACTCCGCTATCTTTAAGAGCCCTATCTAGCTCTCTCTTGAAAGTATCCAGAGAACCGGCCTCCACCACCCTCTGAGGCAGAGAATTTCACAGACTCACAACTCTGTGAAAAAAAGTGTTTCCTCGTCTCCGTTCTAAATGGCTTACCCCTTATTCTTAAACTGTGGCCCCTGGTTCTGGACTCCCCCAACATCGGGAACATGTTTCCTGCCTCTAGCGTGTCAGAACCCTTAACAATCTTATATATTTCAATAAGATTCCCTCTCATCCTTCTAAACTCCAGAGTGTACAAGCCCAGCCGCTCCATTCTCTCAGCATATGACACTCCCGCCATCCCGGGAATTAACCTTGTAAATCTACGCTGCACTCCCTCAATAGCAAGAATGTCCTTCCTCAAATTAGGGGACCAAAACTGCACACAATACTCCAGGTGTGGTCTTACTAGGGCCCTGTACAACTGCAGAAGGACCTCTCTGCTCCTATACTCGACGACTCTTGTTATAAAGGCCAACATGCCATTCGCTTTCTTCACTGCCTGCTGTACCTGCATGCTTATTTTTATGGACTGATGAACAAGGACCCCCCAGATCACGTTGTACTTCCCCTTTTCCCAACTTGACGCCATTTAGATAGTAATCTGCCTTCCTGTTTTTGCTACAAAAGTGGATAATCTCACATTTATCCGCATTAAACTTCATCTGCCATGCATCTGCCCACTCCCCCAACCTGTCCAAGTCACCCTGCATTCTCATAGCATCCTCCTCACACTGCCACCCAGCTTTGTGTCATCTGCAAATTTGCTAATGTTACTTTGAATCCCTTCATCCAAATCATTGCTGTTCTTTGTAAATAGCTGTGGTCCCAGTACCGAGCCTTGCGGTACCCCACTAGTCACTGCCTGCCATTCTGAAAGGAACCCGTTAATCCCTACTCTTTGTTTCCTGCCTGCCTACCAATTTTCTATCCATGTCAGCACTCTACCCCCCAATACCATGTGCCCTAATTTTGCCCATTAATCTCCTATGTGGGACCTTATCAAATGCTTTCTGAAAGTCCAGGTACACTACATCCACTGACTCTCCCTTGTCCATTTTCCTAGTTACATCCTCAAAAAATTCCAGAAGATTAGTCAAGCATGATTTCCCCTTCGTAAATCCATGTTGACTCGGACCGATCCTGTTACTGCTATCCAAATGTGTGGCTACAGAAATAGGCCACAGAGTGCCGGTGTAACTCGGGGTGTCTGAAGAAGGGCCGTGACTCCACAAACATCACCTATTCCTTTCCTCCAGAGATGCTGCTTGACCCGCTGAGTTACTCCAGCATTTTGTGTCTGTCTTCGGTCATCTGGGACATAGGACAATGAAACACTCTTGACTCTCTGGACCTAATCATGTTCTCTCCAGAGATGTACAAATGAGGAACTTGTCTATTCCCTCCCCATATGCTGCCCGACCCACTGAGTTCCTCCACCACTGTGTGCTTTGATTAAGATTCCAGCATCTGCAAACTCTTGTGTCTGTCTCCACGTTATTGGGTGAAATTTGCCCACAGCTTTGCAAAGGGCAAAGTTGATAATAATATCCTGACACTGGTAAATATCTATGCTCCCCCAGATAGTGATAAACATTCTTTTCAAATCTAGCAATGGAAGCAGAAGGAATTTGTATATGTGGGGGGGGATCTGAATGTTGTACTGAATCATAGGCTTGATACGACAAGTAAAAAGAAGAATAAGAATTAGAGCCAGTTAACAAAACTACTAAACACTACCTGTGAAGAATTTGGTTTTCTTGATGTCTGGAGGAATTTTCACCCTCTAGAAAGAGACTACACACATTACTCAATACCGCACTCAGTTTACTCCAGAATAGACTATTTCTTAATGCAGAAAGAAGACTGTTATAGGGTAACGGATTTCAGAATTGGTGTGGGAGATGTATCAGACCATAATGCCATATACTTAACAATTCAAATGGACGGTAGAAGGAAAAACAGTGTGGCGATTAAATGTTGGAATACTGAATGATAAAACAACTGTTAATGATATTAAATTGGAAATCAAAACTTATCTAGATGAGAATGACAATTGGGAGGTGGACCCATCCATTCTATGGGACTCATTGAAGGCTGTAATACGAGGTAGGTTAATAGCTAGGGCATCACATATTAAAAAGGCCAGAATGAAAACATATAATAAGTTGATATCAGACCTGAAGGATTTAGAACAGAAGTACAAAAATAATAAGGACCAGAATAAGCAAATAGAAGATTTGAGGGGACAAATGGATGGAATATTGGGTCAAGAGGTGGAGAAAAAAGCAAGATTTGTAAAACAGGCGCATTATGAGCTAGGCCCTAAATCCACTAAAATACTTGCCCGAAGGCCACACCAACAACAGGCTGACAACACCAGACACAAAATTAAGGACCCTTGTACACAGAATTTGAAGAGTGATCCAAAAGAAATAGAATATATCTTCCAGGAATATTATAAAGAATGATATACACAAACCTCTACAGTAGATGGGGAGTCAATGAGGACTGTTTTATGTACAATAGATCTGCCCTGTATTGGAGACATAAAATAAAATAATCACAGCAGAAATATCACTGGAGGAGATAGAGAAGACAATTGGTAGGATGAAAACAAACAAGGCCCCAGGCAGCGACGGTTTCCCTATAGAATGGTATAAAATATTTCGGAATGAGCTGAACCCACTTCTTCTGAGAACCTTTAACTGGATTATCAAAGAAGGCAAGACACCCCCGTCATGGAAAGAGGCAATTATAATATTAATCCCCAAAGAGAACAAAGACAAGGAAAATTGTGCCAACTACAGACCGATATCAATTCTAAATGTGGACTATAAATTACATTCTTCAATTATCTCCAAACGATTTGAAAAGTTCATGCCAGATTTAATTGATGAAGACCAGACTAGTTTAATAATAGGCAGACAAACACAGGACAGTATTAGAAGAACCCTACATATAATACACAAGATTCAAAAGGAAAGTACGCGCACTGTCCTGATAAGCCTAGATGCGGAAAAGGCTTTCGATAGAGTTAATTAGGAATTCTTATATCAAAGACTAGAAAGATTTGGCTTTACTGAAGATTCAATTCAAGTTATTAAGGCAATTTACCAGCAACCTATTGCAAGAGTAAAGGTGAATGGGTCATTAACTGAGAGATTTGTGTTAGGAAGAGGAACGAGATAGGGATGTTGTCTTAGCCCTACCCTGTTTGCTATATATATTGAACCATTGGATCAAGCGATACGTCAAGATAGGGAACTGAGGGGAGTAACTATAAGAGACAGAACATAAAATTGGCCTTTTTGCAGATGATGTAATGATTTATCTCACGGAAGTAAACACCTCATTTCCAAGGATGATGGGGGTCATTGAGAAATTTAATTTTTATGCAGGATATAAAGTGAATATTTAAAATACTCAAACCCTCCTATTTAATTGTGCTCCTCCAGAAGAAATCAAACAAAAGTATAATATTAAATGGGATTCAAAATCAATCAAATACCTAGGGGTACATATAACAATAAATATATCAATGTTGTATGGGGCCAATTATAATCACATCAACCAAAACATAAGAAAGGATATAGAAAGATGGTCCGTCTACCCAATGGATTTTAGTAGTAAGATAAATGTGGTGAAAATGAATATTTTGCCAAGGCTATTGTACTTGTTTCAATCTCTGCCAATAGAGATACCATTAAAACAATTCACGGAATAGGATAAATTAATATCTAGATTTATTTGGGGAGGAAAGAAGGCCAGAATTCGACACACTACACTCCAGTAGCCAAAGGACAAAGGTGGAATGGCACTTCCAAATTTTAGGATATATTTCTATGCAGCCCAACTTCGACCATTAATTAATTGGTGTGAGGACAGCTATATAGCTAGGTGGAAAGAGATTGAGACATATATCCCTGACTTCTACATCCAAACACTCTTGGGAGAAAAAGCGCTTCCTGGACATATCAGGAGTATAATCGATCCAATAACGATATTTACTTTAGAAACCTGGATTAAACTGAATAAATGACAAAAAGTTTTAAGATGGATAGCTTTGGATAATGAATTTAAACCAGGGATGTATGACTCAACATTCAAAGAGTGGATGAAGAAAGGAATGACTGCATTTTGTACTGTTATTGAAAATGGAGACCTAAGAAGTTTTCAAGATTTGAAGGATAGATTTGCACTTCGGCACCAAGACTTGTTTAGATACCTCCAACTGAGAGATTCTTACAATAAAAAAAGTAAAAAGGGAGGCACTAGAAGAAAAGAATCCAGTGATAGAAGTGAGAGTTAATGCGTATCATCAAAAAACATTAAGGATTATTTCTACACTTTATCATAGTTTAATGGAATGTCAAGCTCAAACTACATTTTATGTCAAATTTAAGTGGGAAAGGACTTGAACATCACAATCTCAGAAGAAGAATGGCATCATGTGTGTATAACACTACAGACATCCACTAATTCACAAAAATGGAGAGAATTTAATGGGAAAATTTTGATTTGTTTCTTTATTACGCCTAACATAAAAAGCAAGCAAATTCTAAGGCAGCAAACATGCTGGAGGCAATGTGGGCAAACAGATGCAAATCATGCACATATCTTCTGGAGTTGCCCCAAAATGGAACCATTTTGGGACAGAGTGAATTCAGAATTCAAGGAGGTATTAGGATATATAGTCTCCAAGAAGTGTTCCATTTTATACCTGGGTAACATAAATACAGTGGTGTTGAAGGAAGATGATTACTTGGTTAAAATCCTACTCACAGCTGGCTTGCAGCGGACACACCCAGACTTAGGAAATGGTTAGACATAGTACAGGAAATATTTGTCATGGAGAAAATGACATAGTCTCTAAGAGTGAAAGAAGACGAGTTCAACAGAAAATGGGAAAATGAATTAGGTATAGAAATAAAGACATCAACACTGTATAATTTTATTGACAATAATGTAAGTTATTGGAAAATGTTTTAATAAGATAATAGTTCTGTATACTGCATCATTAATTGTAAACGGAACCCCCCGCTCCCCTGTTGTATGTTTCATTGTTATATTTGTGTTTTATTAGTGTATGCATAAAAGCAATAAAGACTAAAGTGAAAAAAAAAGAAATTTGCCCACAGCATCACAGAATTCTGTCAGCTATGTGGAAGTGAAATCTAGCCAGCCCACCCTCTCCCCATGACCCTACACATCTTCCCCTCTTCAATCTCCAATTCTTCACTCCGAAGAAGGGTCTCGACCCAATCCGTCACCTACCCATAATTTTGCTGATGTAGGCCTCGTTGGCACCTCCCCCTCTGCTAACAACGAATCATTCTACATTTCCTTGATCGCCGTCCGCTTTGATTTGTCGTTTTCACACCTTTCCCTTCCATCTCTCTAGTATCCCGCGCACTCCATGAACCAGTTCCACAGTTTGCAATGATGTATCCCTCTTGGGATCACACCGTCCACAGCCAGTAATTGGCCATCAGAACCACCCTGCCCGATGTCATCCGTTGCTGGCCCAGATTTGTACCTGTTCCAGTTCCCCCCTCCCCCTCTACAATCAGTCTGACGAAGGGTCCCCACCCAAAGCGTCACCTATCCATTTTCTCCAGAGATGCTGCCTGGCCCGCTGAGATCCCCAACATCTTGTGTCTATGGTATAAACCAACATCTGCAGTTCATTTTGTATTACATTTCATCTCCGGAGATGCTACCTGACCCGCTGAGTTATTTATGCATCTTGGGGCCTATTGTGTAAACCAGCATGTGCAGTTCCTTGTTTCTACTTCTATGTTTGGGTCAGGGTGGACTCGGTGGGCCGAAGGGCCCCTATCCATGCTGTATCTTTAAAACGAAAATAAATGGCGTGGGAATTGCGAATGTCTATTTCCTTACAGAGAACTTACTGTGGGGAACTTGGAGTTGTGAGTAAAGTACTTGACTTTACCATCAGGATGAGCAGAAATCATTAGACCAAGTAATTTCTCAATGGGCCAAAAAAATGTGGTCAGCATGAGCGAGTTGGGCCGAATGGCCTGTTTCCATACCGTGACTTTAATTAGGCGAATTAGACAAGGTAGACACAAAATGCTGGAGTAAGTCAGACTGAGGAAGGGTCTCGACCCGAAACATCACCTATACCTTCCCGCTACCTGTCCCGCTGAGTTACTCAAGCATTTTGTGTCGACCTTCGATTTAAACTGGCATCTGCAGTTCTTTCCTACGCAGAATTAGGCAACTTGTTTTCCAGGAACTACCCTGTGCCAATTCTTGTAAAGAAGTAGTGTTGAGTAATAGTCGTAGAGCATAGAAACATCCCCAACTTGTCCACGTCAACCACAATGTCCCGTTTCCACTCCTTCCACCTGCCTGCGTTTGACTCACATCCTTCGAAACCTTTCCTCTCCATCAACCTGTCAAGCACTGGCAATAAACACTGCCTGTTCTATGTTTAGTTTGGTTTAGAGAGTTTGTGGGGTGGCATGGTGGCGCAGTGGTAGAGTTGCTGCCTCACAGCGCCAGTGACACAGGTTTGATCCCGACTACGGGTGCTGTCTGTACAGAGTTTGTACATGTTCTCCCTGTGACCTGTGTGGGTTTTCTCCAAGATCTTCGGTTTCCTCCCACACTACAAAGGCGTACAGGTTTGCAGGTTAATTGGCTTGGGTATAATTGTAAATTATCTCTAGTGTGTGTAGGATAGTGTTAGTGTGCAGGGATCACAAGTCGGCACACACTCAGTGGGCCGAAGGGCCTGTTTCCGCGCTGTATCTCTAAACTAAACTAAAAAAACGAAAGATCCAGGGATCACCCCGTACACTCGCACTATCCTACACACACTAGGGACAATTTACAATCTTTACCAAAGCCTGCACGTCTTTGGAGTGTGGGAGGAAACCGGGGCTCCCGGAGCAAACCCACACGGTCAAAGGGAGAACATGCAATCCCCGTACAGGCAGCACCTGAGGTCAGGATCGAACCTGGGTCTCTGGCGCTGTGAGGCAGCAACTCTACCACTGCGCCACCGTGCCCGCCATGTTGGTGAAGTTTCAAAGGCATAAGGATGAAATTAATTATTGTGCCCTTTGAAAGGATAAAAGGTCAGTCGCTCAGTATAAATAGCCAGGAGTAGATACCGAAATGAGATGAGAGTCTAAATGCAGAGTCGTCAGCACTGCTGCTAATCCTAGTTTTCATGATAGCAGGTTGCCAGACTAAAAAGTTATCTATCATACCCTTATTGGAATAAACGCTGATCATTTAGAAGTCCGTCATTACATTGCGTAATGTGCAAATTACTTGGGTCTGCTCAGTAAGAATGATTAAAGCTGTCAGCACCTTTTCACCGGCCTGTGTGCGTGTGTTTGTGCGTTAAAGTAGCAGTCTTCTTCGCAGCAGAATGATGCAGCATAGAGGCAGGCTTTCGGGCCCAGTGCAGGCATCCCTGTATTAGCACCTCATTGTCACATGTACCAAGGCACAGAGAAATGATTTTTTGATTTTGCAGACAATGCGCAAAGTACGCAACGAATCGGCGCGTACCTGGAGGCGGCAACGTTACAAAAGTATGCATCGGAGTGCCGGTGGGCCCCTCTTTGTTCTCAGTGGCCCCCCACCCCTCTCCGGGCCCCTCTTCGTTGTCGGTGGCAACCCCCCCCCACCTCACCGCTGCTCCTTGTTCTGTGAAGCTCCCCCCCGCGCTGGTTCCCTCCTTGTTCCCGGCGGCCTCCCCTCCCATCCCCCCCCTCCTGTCCCCTCCACTCGCCTCCCCTCCCCTGCTGTGTGCCTCCTTCTTCTCCAGGGCCCGTCCTCATTCCCGACCACCTCTCCAGGGCCCCATCCTTGTCCCCACCGCCTCGCCCCCTCGTACGGTTCACCAGCGAGCCGTCCCTCTCCTCTCTGGCCCTTTGACCATCGACCCTCCTGTTGCTCCCTGAAGACAATATATGGTGGGTTTGTTTGTATTGTTGTGTATTGTGCAAATCACTCCTGTAAACAGTTGTCTTTCTTTTAAAATCTTTTTATTAATTTTTCAAATAAAAAGAATGATAAACATAACAGTGGTATTGATACATAGGGATCAGGATTACATTAACAACAAATGTAACCTTAATATAGAAACATAGAAACATAGAAACATAGAAATTAGGTGCAGGAGTAGGCCATTCGGCCCTTCGAGCCTGCACCGCCATTCAATATGATCATGGCTGATCATCCAACTCAGTATCCCGTACCTGCCTTCTCTCCATACCCTCTGATCCCTTTAGCCACAAGGGCCACATCTAGCTCCCTCTTAAATATAGCCAATGAACTGGCGTCGACTACCCTCTGTGGCAGAGAGTTCCAGAGATTCACCACTCTCTGTGTGAAAAAAGTTCTTCTCATCTCGGTTTTAAAGGATTTCCCCCTTATCCTTAAGCTGTGACCCCTTGTCCTGGACTTCCCCAACATCAGGAGCAATCTTCCTGCATCTAGCCTGTCCAACCCCTTAAGAATTTTGTAAGTTTCTATAAGATCCCCTCTCAATCTCCTAAATTCTAGAGAGTATAAACCAAGTCTATCCAGTCTTTCTTCATAAGACAGTCCTGACATCCCAGGAATCAGTCTGGTGAACCTTCTCTGCACTCCCTCTATGGCAATAATGTCCTTCCTCAGATTTGGAGACCAAAACTGTACGCAATACTCCAGGTGTGGTCTCACCAAGACCCTGTACAACTGCAGTAGAACCTCCCTGCTCCTATACTCAAATCCTTTTGCTATGAAAGCTAACATACCATTCGCTTTCTTCACTGCCTGCTGCACCTGCATGCCTACTTTCAATGACTGGTGTACCATGACACCCAGGTCTCGCTGCATCTCCCCTTTTCCTAGTCAGCCACCATTTAGAAAATAGTCTGCTTTCCTGTTTTTGCCACCAAAATGGATAACCTCACATTTATCCACATTATACTGCATCTGCCAAACATTTGCCCACTCACCCAGCCTATCCAAGTCACCTTGCAGTCTCCTAGCATCTTCCTCACAGCTAACACTGCCCCCCAGCTTAGTGTCATCCGCAAACTTGGAGAAATTGCCTTCAATTCCCTCATCCAGGTCATTAATATATATTGTAAATAGCTGGGGTCCCAGCACTGAGCCTTGCGGTACCCCACTAGTCACTGCTGCCATTGTGAAAAGGACCCGTTTACTCCTACTCTTTGCTTCCTGTTTGCCAGCCAGTTCTCTATCCACATCAATACTGAACCCCCAATGCCATATAAATCCAGTCAAAATACAATTGGGTATAGACCATACAATCCAGTGTCCAAATACACATTGGGTATAGACCTCCCGGTCTCTATGTAAATATAGATAAACGGTTAAAAGAGAACCTGTATATATAAAAACAAAAAGATAAAAAGAACAAAAAAAAAGAGACAAAATAAAACCCCCTAAACTAAAATAAGCAAAACAAAACAAAACTGAATCTGGGCTGCAAAAATTTCAACAGTTTAGACATCTGTTTGTTGTCAAATCCGTTCCACCGTATAAAGGTAAAGAATTATTATAACGGTTGGAGAGGGAACAATTTATATTGTGTGAAAATGTTGAATAAAGCTTCCCCAAGTCCTATCAAATTTAACCAAGGGTAATGTAGTAAAAGCAATCAACCGATGGGCTGAACGGGACAAATGAATATGATCTAACATTGGTAGCCCCAAAAATTGCAGTAATAGGATGAGGTTGTAAATCAATACCTAAAACTACAGAAATAGTATCAAAAATGTCTTTCCAATATTTTTCCAAAAGTGGGCAAGACCAAAGCATATGTGACAGCGAAGCCATTTCAAAATTACATCTGTCATTGGTAGGATTTATATGACCATAAAACGAGGAATTTATCTTTTGACATATGTGCTCTGTGAACCACCTTAAATTGTATCAGAGCATGTCTTGCACACATTGAAGAGGTATTGACTAATTGAAGAATCCTCTCCCATTTTCTGTAAACAATTGATCAAAATTATTCTTGGTTCTATAAAAAATATCCATCTACAGGCCGTCCCCACGTCTAGTTTAGTTTAGTTTAGTTTAGAGATACAGCGTGGAAATAGGCCCTTCGGCCCACCGGGTCCGCGCCGACCAATGATCCCCGCACACTAACACTATCCCACACGCACGAGAGTCAATTTACAATTTTACCGAAGCCAATTAACCGACAAACCTGCACGTCTTTGGAGTGTGGGAGGAAACCGGAACTCCCGGGGAAAACCCACGCAGGTCACGGGGAAAACGTACAACCTCCGTACAGACAGCTCCCGTGGTCAGGATCGAACACTGGTTCAGTGTTTACAGAAGTAGATTTTGTTTATGTCGGAAACACACAAAACCCCTCGACATACGGTGAGCATACCTCCACAGTCGAGTTATAAACGGCCTCCGAAGCACCTGACACTGATCTGAGTGAATAATCACTAAAAACTGGGAGAGAGAGGGAGAGAAAACCAGTGTTGCCGTTGGTAGGAACAAACAGTTATACGTCAGGGTGCAGCTGGTAGTGCCGCTGTCTCACAGCGCCAGAGACCCAGGTTTGATCCTGACCACGGGTGCTGTCTGTGTGGAGTTTGCACATTCTCCCTGTGATTGCGTGTGTTTCCTTCCACATCCTAAAGACGTGGGGGTTTGTAGGTTATTGTTTAGTTTATCTTCACGTGGTACAATGAAAAGCTATTGTTGCGTGCTAATCAGCCAAGGGAAAGATTACAGGCGGAAGAGGGCTCTGCCCGAGCCGGCTGCCTGCCCCTTTTCCGGGGTTACGTCCGTGCCCGGGTGGTGTTAGAGAGGAATACGAACTGTCCAGGGCGCCCTGGGGGATTTCCGGGACCGTTGGGGGTTGAATGAATCCTTGACAAGGAGTGTAAGATAGTTGTATAATAGTTGATCATTTGTCATGTATTATGGTGGTGGATTCTGTTTTGTTTTTTACTGTACTGTATATTATAATATTTAAATAAAGATTTTTGGTTTAAAAAAAAAAGGGAAAGAATACAAATGAGCCATTCACAGCGTATAGATACATGATAAGGGAACAATGTTTAGTGCAAGATAAAGCCAGCAAAGTCCGATCAAAGATAGTCCGAGGGTCACCAATGAGGTAGATCGTAGTTCAGCACTGCTCCGTTAAGGACTGCACTGTTAATTGGCCTCTGTAAATCGTCCTGAGTGTAAAAGAGTGGATGCGAAAGTAGAATAAGTGTGAACAGGTCAGTATGGACCCAGTGGGCTGAAGGGCGTGTTTCCATGCTGTACAACTTAACTAAATTAAACTGTGTGCAAATTAAGGCTTGTGAATTTAATTATATCAACACATCATGGTTAGAGGTTATTTGGCCTGTTGAGTCTATGCCAGCTCAGAGCAACCATTAATTCTAATCTGCAAGGTAGACAAAAATGCTGGAGAAACTCAGCGGGTGAGGCAGCATCTATGGAGCGAAGGAATAGGTGACGTTTCGGGTCGAGACCTTTCTTCAGACTAATCCGCTAAATCAGATACCCTCCAACTGCACCTCCACCCCTTTTAGGGACAGGCTTGTTACTGCATGTTCGTATGTCATAGAAGCAGAATTAGGCCATTCGGCCCATCAAGTGGGTGTGGTGAGGATGTTTCAGCTTCAGAATAAAAGGACATACCTTTAGAAAAGAGATGCAGAGGAATTTCTTTAGGCAGAGGGTGGTGAATCTGTGGAATTCATTGCCACAGACGGCTGTGGAGGCCGTCAATGGATATTTTTTACGCCAAGAAAGATAGATTCTTAGTACAGGTGTCAAGGGTTATGGGGGGAAGGCAGGAGAATGGGGTTAAGGTGGAAAGATAGATTAGCCATGATTGAATGGCGGAGTAGACTTGATGGGCCGAATGGCCTAATTCTGCTCCTATCACATGTACTTATGAGTCTTCTCTGACATTCAATCATGCCTCTTTGTAACTCTTTATATATCAGAAGAAACTTTGGTTCTCTCTTTTATGTTATTGGCCAGCTTACCTTCATACTTCATCTTTTCTGCCCTGATCGCATTTTCAGTTCCCTTATGTTGGTTTTTTAAAACTTCCCAATCCTCTAATTTTCAGCTAATCTTTGCAATATTCTATCCTTTTCTTTTACATTCATGCTGCCTGTCTTTGACTCTTTGTCAGCCGCAGTTGCCTCATTCTCCCCTTAGAATCTGTCTTCCTCAACGGCACTTCCTCTTTCACACTGAGCGTAATACCGGTGGGTCTGTCTGTATAACACTGGGGTACAGTACTGGTGGGGATGGGTCTGTCTCTGTATAACACTGGGGTACTGTACTGGTGGGGGTGGGTCTGTCTATATAACACTGGGTACTGTACTGGTGGGGGTGGGTCTGTCTATATAACACTGGGTACTGTACTGGTGGGGGGTGGGTCTGTCTCTATATAACACTGGGGTACTGTACTGGTGGGGGCGGGTCTGTCTGTATAACACTGGGGTACTGTACTGGTGGGGGTGGGTCTGTTGCTGTACAGTCCTGGGGTACTTTCAAGAGAGAGCTAGATAGGGCTCTTGAAGATAGCGGAGTCAGGGGATATGGGGAGAAGGCCGAATGGCCTACTCAAGTCTAGAGAGTTTATTGTCATGTGTCCCAGATAGGACAATAAAATTCTTGCTTGCTGCAGCACGACAGGATATTGTGGTCATAAATGCAGATCAGATCAGTGTGACCATATACCATAGAATATATACACACACATAAATACACAGATAAAGTGCAATAGGCTGTTGTAGTTCAGAGTTTGTTTGAAGTTGTGTTTAATAGTCTGATGGCTGTGGGGAAGCAGCTGTTCCTGAACCTGGATGTTGCAGATTTCAGGCTCCTGTACCTTCTACCTGAAGGCAGCGGAGAGATGAGTGTGTGGCCAGGATGGTGTGGGTCCTTGATGATGCTGCCAGCCTTTTTGAGGCAGCCAACATCATCAAGGATGCACACCTTGATGATGCTCCTGCACTATTTCTACTCCTGCACCTATTGTCTATAGTACTGGTGGAGAAGGGCCGGAGACTCTTTAACACTGGTGTGAGGTGCGGATAACAAAAGCTGAAGGGAAAGTATAGACTGTCTATTAACAGGGTTGTAGTTTGGCATGTCATTCCTGGGAGGGGAGAGGAACTAGATGCAAGAAAAGACCAGGACAAATTAGGGCCGGCAACAGATGCCAAATGGATTGGTGATGTTTCGGGTCAAGACCCATCTTTAGACTGTTTGTGGGGGGGGGGGGAGCTGGAAGAGGGGAGGGGCAGGCCAAAGCGTGGCTGGAAATAGGTGTAGGAAGGAATTGCAGATGCTGGTTTAACTTGAAGATAGACACAAAATGCTGGAGTAACTCAGTGGGGCTGTATAGCACTGTATAAACAGGAGATGTTGCCTGTCCCGCTGAGTTACTCCAGCATTTTGTGTCTATCTTCGTGCCAGGTAATAGGTGGATGCTGGCATTAAGTGCTTTTGAAGGACTGATTGTAGGCCCGGGTCAAACATTACCTTTCTTTGTCCGACATCTTCCCTCTACTAGCTTACATCACCCCCCACGCCCACCCCCCAACCCCATCCCCCACCCCCACCCCCCCAACGCCCACCCCTTACAATCAGTCTGAAGAATGGTCTCGGGTCTCTACCTAAAACATAGACTATCCGAGGGGCATGTTTCCGTGCTGTATCTCTAAACTGTACAAAACAGACAAAAGGCCACAAAGTGGTGGATTAATTCAGCAGGTCTTAAAGCAGATATAGGCAAATTCTTGGTTAGAACAGGTGTTGAGGGTTATGTGGAGAAGGCAGGAAAATGGGATTAGGAGGCAGAGATCAGCCATGATTGAATGGCAGAGTGGGTGCGATGGGCCGAATGGCCTAATTCTACTCCTGTACCTTGTGAACTTGTGAGGTCAGGCAGCATTTCTGGAGAACATGGATTTGTGTGTAGGAAGGAACTGGTTTATACCGAAGGTGTCAGACGCACAATGAATGGTTCCGACCTATTCCTTTTCTACTTGAACATGGATAGGTGACGTTTTGGGTCAAGACCCTTCTTCAAACCCTTCTTCCAATACAAGGTGCCGGCCCGAAACGTCACCTATCCATGTTCTTCCAAGAGGCTGCCTGACCTGCTGAATTACTCCAGCTATTTATGATCTTTCGTGTATTAACCCGCTTCTGCAGTTCATTGTCTCTACACCATATCTTTTAAGTATTGTTATTGAAAGTGTCTCGATCACTTCCTCTGGCTTCTCGTTTCATCCAGTCACCAACCTCTGTGTGTAAAAAGCTGTGTCTCGGGTAGCTATTAAATCTTTTCCCCTCACTTCAAACGTATGATCTAATTCTTGATTTCCTAACCCTGGGGACTCAAGGAACTGTCCCACTTGGCGATTTTTTTTTCGGCGACTGCCGGCGTCATTGACTGACGTATCAGGGTCGCTGAAAGATTTTGCACATTTCAAAATCCAGCGGCGACAAAAAAAAAATGTTGCGACACTTGCGCAACAACACGTCGTCACGCCAGGACTTTTCCGGTGACCTGATACGTCAGTCAATGATGCCGGCAGTCGTCGAAGAAATCACCAAGTGGGACAGGCCCTTCTGTGCATTCCCGTTCTCTAAGCCCCACTCACTCTACCCCAAGTCATATTCTCCTTTACCCAACACACCACCAACCCAGCGGTATGAACATTGACTTCTCTAACGTCAAGTAACCCTTGCTTTCCCTCCCTCTCCGTCCCTCCGCCATCCCAGTTCTCTGTCGAGCTTCACTGTCCTGATTAGACATTACTGTTTTTACACCTCGTTGTCACCTTCCCCTCAGCCGACAAAGTACATTTCTACATTTCCTTGGTCATCGTCCACGCTGAACTGTGTTTTCACACCTTATCCTTCCATATCTCTGTGCCTCCCTGTCCCCTGACTCTCAGTCTGAAGAAGGATGTACCTTTAGAAAGGAGATGAGGAGAATTTTCTTTCGTCAGAAGGTGGTGAATCTGTGGAATTCATTGCCGCAAAAGGCTGAGGAGGCCGTCAATGGATATTTTTAAGGCAGAGAAAGATAGATTATTGACCCCTGCATTCCCTCTCTCTTCATCCCTCCTCCACCCGTCACACCAGCTTCTCGTTCTCACCCAGCAAACAGTTAACAATGGCATGTTTCTTTTATCATTGGTACATTTTTGTGTATCTTTCATTTATTTGTTCTACAACTCTCTACATCATTGTCTATATCTCTCATTTCCCTTTTCCGTGACGTTCAGTCTGAAGAAGGGTCTCGATCCGAAACGTCACCCATTCCTTCTCTCCAGAGAAGCTGCCTGTCCCGCTGAGTTACTCCAGCATTTTGTGCCTCTTGTAGATTCTTGCTGAGGACAGGTGCCGGGGGTTATGGGAGAAGCCAGGAGAACGGGGTTGAGAGGGAAAGATAGATCAGCCATGATTGAATGGCGGAGTAGACATGATGGGCCGAATGGCCTAATTCTGCTCCTATCACTTATGAACGCAGCGGTAGAGTTGCTGCCTTACAGCGCTGGAGACCTGGGTTCGATCCTGACTACGGGTGATGTCTGTACGTTCTCCCCGTGACCTCCTGGGTTGTCGAGATCTTCGGTTCCCTCCCACACGCCAAAGACGTACAGGTTTGTAGGTTAATTGGCTCGGTATAAATGTGAAATTGTCCCTAGTGTGTGTAGGATAGTGTTAATGTGCGGAGATCGCTGGTCGGCGCGGACTCGGTGGGCCGAAGGGCCTGTTTCGCTAAAGCAAACTAAACAAGACAAAACCCTTGAACTTTTTAACAGCATGATAGACTTTAATGGAAGTGATATACGGTGCATTAGCATTGCGGTGACGTCTTCTTGTGTATGGCGTGCACAGCCTAAAGTTGTCGGACAACTTGTTCTATTTGATCTATTTGATTGTGCCCGCCGGGTTGATTGCATTCGTCGAAACAGGGCGGACCACGTGAAGATGGCAATCTCCCACCCCCATTGCTGTTACCGAAGTTTAGCGGCAGATTGCAGTACCTGCGGTGGCTCTGAGCTATCTGTGAACACAGCGACCACAAACGGGGATGGTCCCTACTCTGATGTCGTTTGTGCAGGTTGGTTTTGGGTTGAACAAGTGGCTGACTTGCAACCACTCTGCTGTGGTCTGCAAGGTTGATTGTTAACAGGGTCACATAAGATCCAGCCCGCAGAGCAGAAGGTAGACGCAAAATGCTGGAGTAACGCAGCGGGACAGGCAGCATCTCTGGAGAGAAGGAATGGGTGACGTTTTGGGTCGAGACCCTCCTTCAGAGGCTCCTTCCCCCACACAGCAACGGTTTCAGTGGCTATCTTCACACCCACACTCATCTCTGCACCCTTCCTGATCGCACCCTCACCATCCCCAGCATCCTCACCCCCTTATTGTCCCACTCCCTTCCCATCTCCTCGCCCGATCATTGTCCCACTCACTCTGCACCCCCCCCCCCCCAACCCCTCATTTCACCAGCTCACTATCCCTCAGGACACCCTTCCCCACCACCTCGCCCCCTGGCACTTCACCAACCCCATCATTTCACCCACCCCCCGAACCCAACCCCATCACCTCACCCCCCCCTCACCCTTCACCACCCCTCCACACACATCCCTCCTTCCTTGCAACACGCACCATTCCTTGACCTTAACCATCACTTCTCCCCCTTTACCCCCCCCCCCCACTCACACTCCGCACCCTACCACCTCACTTCACCCCCTCATTGTCCCTCACCATTCCCTGCACCCTTCCCCATCTCTTTGCCAACCCCAGCACCCTGCCCCAACATCATCCCCTCAGCCCCCTACCCTATCCCTCCATCCTCACAAGCCCCTCGCCAACCCCAGCAACCTCCCCTATTATCTCACCCGCCAACCCAGAACCCAACTCCATCACTTAGTTTAGTCTAGAGTTACAGCACGGAAACAGGCCCTTCGGCCCACCGAGTCCGCGCCGACCAGCGATCCCCTCACATTTGGGACAATCAGCCATGATCAGGGACGATCAGCCATGATCACAATGAATGGCGGTGCTGGCTCGAAAGGGCCGAATGGCCTCCCTCCTGCACCTAATTTCTATGTTTCTATTTACACTATCCTACACACATTAGGGACAATTTTTACCTTTACCAAGCCAATTAACCTACAAACCTGTGCGTCTTGGGAGTGTGGGAGGAAACCGAAGATCTCGGAGAAAACCCACGCAGGTCACGGGGAGAAACGAACAAACTCCGGTCCAGACGGAACCCATAGTCGGGATCGAACCCGGGTCTCTGCCGCTGCATTCGCTGTAAGGCAGCAACTCTACCGTTGCGCCACCGTGGCCACCTTAATCTTACCCATATGGTCACGGGGAGAACGTACAAACTCCGTACAGACAGCACCCGTAGTCGGAATCGAACCCGGGTCTCCGGCACTGCATTCACTGTAAGGCAGTAAATCTATCGCTGCGCCACCCTTCTCCCCTCCATCTCTCTCCTCCTTCTCCTCACTTCTCCGCCTCACCCCCCACCACATCCCACTCTCTGAGTCTCTAGTTAATGGGGGAGGGAGTACATCGGGTAAATGCACAGAGTCACTTGCCCTGAGTAGGAACCTGAGGGGCAGCCTTTGCACACTGAGGGCGGTAGGCATTTAGAATGAAATTGGGTAGTTTACACCCCAGCGGTATGAACATTGACTTTTCCAATTTCAGGTAGTCCTTGCTTTCTCCCTCCTTCCCCTCCCCTTCCCAGCTCTCCCACAGCCCACTGTCTCCGCCTCTTCCTTTCTTCTTCCCGCCCCCCCCCCCACCCCCACATCAGTCTGAAGAAGGGTCTCAACCCCGAAACCGTCACCTATTCCTTCGCTCCATAGATGCTGCCTCACCCGCTGAGTTTCTCCAGCTGTTTGTCTACCTTCGATTTTTCCAGCATCTGCAGTTTTTCTTAAACTCTTAGGCATTTAGAATAATCTGCAGGAGGAGGTTGTTGAGGCAGGTACGACCACCTTGCTTAAAACCCATTTGGATGGGTACATGGACAGGGCAGGTTTAGAGGGTATGGGCCAAATACAGGTAGACAGGACTAGTGTAGATGGGACATGTTGGCTGGTGTGGGCAAATTGGGCCAAAGGGTGCAGGAAGGAACAGCAGACAGAATGTGTAGGAATAGTCTGAAGAAGGGTCTCGACCCGAAACATCACCTATTCCTTTGGATGGGCACAAGGATGAATGAATAAGTTTATTGGCCAAGTAATCGCATACAAGGAATTTGCCTTGGTGCTCCGCCTGCAAGTGACAACATGACATACGACTTACAGACAAGTGAGGAGGATATGGATTATGTGCAGGCAGATAAGAGTTGGGCTTGGCTTCATGTTTAGGCACAGACATATCTAGGCGGGAGCTGTTCCTGTTCTACCTTGCAGTTTGTCCTTTATATTTCTCACCAATCTACATTCATGGCCTTCCTTTGCCAAGTTCCAAAGTACTTGTGATCGAGTCTCTTGGCAGTTCTGTGTAGGAAGGAACTGCAGTCGCTGGTTTAAACCGAAGATAGACACAAAATGCTGGAGTAACCCAGCGGGTCGGGCAGCATCTCTGGAGAAAAGGACTAGGCGACGTTTTCGGGTCGAGAAACCTTCTTCAGACTGGGCCTCAGTCTTCAGACTTCAGTCTGAAAAAGGGTCTCGACCTGAAACGTACATAGATAAGGAAGTGTATAGATAAGGAAGTGTAAGATGTGAAAACAGGACAAGGGAATGGAGATCAAGGGAAATGTAGAATAGATCATTGTTAGCTGGAGGAAGGTAACAACAAAACAAACAGATAAAATGTAGTCGGAGGCTGTAAGACTGGTCGGAGAACTGGGAAAGGGAGGGGATGGAGGGAGAGGGAAAGCAAGGGCTACTTGAAGTTAGAGGTACAGAAGTGTGAAAAACGCACAGACTCTCAGTCTGAAGAAGGGTTTCGACCCGAAACATCACCCATTCCTTCTTTCCAGAGATGCTGCCCGTCCCGCTGGGTTACTCCAGCCTCTTGTGTCTCTCTTCTATTGCTAGTTTTGGCAGCTTTGTAACGAGTCTTTCTTGAATTTAACTCTCCCTCTCATTTTTATTCTACTGCCTTTCCCCTGTTCCTTTCTTTTCTCTTGCAGGTATGTGACTCAGCTGTCTAAGCTAAAGCTTCAGAATGTGTTCAGCTCTACATTGCAAGGCAATGACAGTGAAAGGAAGAGGCAAAATGACAGTGAGAGAGGGGACAGAGAGTGTGAAACATGTACATCCAGGTAAGGAAGCAATTTCCAAAGGGAAGGGTGGCACAGTGGCGCAGCGCCATAGACTCAGGTTCGATCCCGACTACGGGCGCTGCCTGTACGGAGTTTGTACGCTCTCCCCGTGACCTGCGTAGGTTTCCTCCGAGCTCTTCAGTTTCCTCCCACACTCCAAAGAAGCGCAGGTTTGTAGGTTAATTGACTTGGTATAAGTGTCAATTGTCCCTGTGTGTGTGTAGGATAGTGTTATTGTGCGGGGATCACTGGTCTGCATGGACTTGGAGGGCTGATGGGCCTGTTTCCGCGCTGTATTTCTCTAACTAAACTAAACTCGGAATGCGAATTTCCAACCTTCGTGTGCTGTGACCCGCGTGGGATTTCTCCGGATGCTCCGGCTTCCTCCCACGCCCCCAAAGATTTACAGGTTTATAGGTTACTTGGCTTCTGTAAATTATTCCTAGTATGTAGGATAGTGCTAGTGTATGGGGTGATCGCTGGACCGAAGGGCCTGTTTCCATGCTGTGTCTTTAAAGTCTAAAGCCAATGTCAAGAGTGTTATCGAGTGGCATTTGGTCACTAACGCCTAGGCTCGCCAACTTTCTCACTCCCAAATAAGGACAAAAGGTCAGAATACGGGACAAATTCCCGACGGCAATTCGTTGACCGACTTGGCCGTGGCTGGGTGAATGATGAGTTGGCCCGGGTGCTGGACTGCACACAAAGCCCAGCCGGCTGGCCAACTGAGGAGCTTTGGCCCGGGCCGCGAGACGTTGCGCACAAATTCCAACGCCCCATCCAACTTATGAACCGATGATCAGCCATGAGAAGGAGGGGTGGTGGTGGTGTCGGCGGTAGGCGAAGGTCCGAAGGTCGGACAGCTGGCCGGGCTGCCGACCGACGGGGCCACGGGCGAGGCGTTGCTGCTGCTGCACTCCATGGGCTGCACTACGTCGGGACGGGTGAGGCGGGGCCGGACGCAGCGCTCCGACCCGACAGTCCCCTCGACCCGAGTAGTAGCAGTCAAATACGGGACAAGGGCGGTCCCGAATGGGACAAACCAATTTAGCCCAATATACGGGATGTCCCGGCTAATACGGGACAGTTGGCAACCCTACTAACACCGGTTTGGGTTTTGCCAGGCGCCAGAGTACATCTGAGCCTTGGGCCAAAGTGGAAGAAGCTGCTGAATTCTGAGATAGACACACAGTGCTGGAGTATCTCAGCGGGTCGGGCAGCATCTCTGGAGAAAATGGACAGGTGACGTTTTGGGTCAGGACCCTTCTTCAGACTGATTGTGGGGGGGGGGGGGGACAGGAAGTAAGAAAATACCAGGATCCGTCAACAGATGACATCAGGCAGGGATGTTCCCCGATAGGCTGATTGTTGGTTGGAGCCGGTGTGATCCCAAGAGGGATACGTCATTGTGAACTGTGGAACTGGTTAAGCAACTTACAATGGAGGGAGGGGGGGGAGTGGAGTGTTTGTATAAGTTACCCAAATTAGAGAATTCAATGTTCACGCTACCCAAGCGAAATTCTGACAAAAGATGATACTGACCGACCTTGATATTCTTGGCAGCATTTGACCAAATGTGGCGTCAAAGGGCCCTGGCAAAAAGGTGGCACCGTGGCGCAGTTGGTAGAGCCGCTGTCTCACAGCACCAGACACGTGGGTTTGATCCTGACCTCGGCTGCTGCCTGCGTGGAGTTTGCACGTTCTCCCTGTGACCGCGTGGGTTTCGCTGAGAGTGTTCTTCCGACACTGGAGTTCCATCATCCGGCGAGAGGGCCTGAAACATCGGCCCGCCGTAGTGGCGACTGCGGAGGCCTCAATAGGCCCCGACCACGGGTGAACAAGAGGAAGGGGACTGAACTTTGTTGCCTTCCCTCACAGTGGGAAACGTTGATTCCGCTGCGGGGGAGTGTTTTTATGTTTAATGTTAAATTCTATAGAGTTGTGGTTATCTTATTTGTGTGCTGCATGGTAAAAGCCCTGTCCCACGGTACGAGTTCATTCCAAGAGTTCCCCCGAGTTTGCCCTGATTCGAACTCGAGAGATTTCGGTAATGGCCACTCGTCGGTACTCGGGGCTCTCGTGGACATTTTTCAACATGTTGAAAAAATCTTTACGAGTCTTCCCGAGCTACCTGCCGTTAGCGAGTCTTCCCGAGTACCTGCCGTTAGCGTTACGAGCCGCTAAGAGACGTCCCCGAGCTCCGACGTACCCGCTGCGTTCATTCTCCGTGCTTGATTTTTTTTTAACTCGGGAGAGCTCTTGGAATTAACTCGTACCATGGGACGGGGCTTTAACTCAAATTTCACTGCACCAATTGGTGTATGTGACAATAAATGTCCTTTGACCTTTGTCCCTTGTCCTCCGGGTGCTCCGGCTTCCTACCACATCCCAAAGATGTGCTGGTTTGTAGGATAATTGGCTTCTGTAATTTGACCCTAGTGTGTAGAGAGCGGATGAGAAAATGGTATAACATAGAAGTAGTGTGAACTGGTGATCGATGGTCAGCTAAGACTTGATGGGCCGAAGGGCCCGTATCCGTGCTGTATCTCTAAACTATACAAAACCGGGAAAAGGACACAAAGTGTGGAATAATTCAGCAGGTCAAACAGAATTTATGGAGAACTGGGATAGAGGCCAGAGAAGGAACTGCTGATGCTGGTTTATACCGAAGATAGACGCACAATGCTCAAGTAAAATGTCTGAAGAATGGTTCAGAACTGAAATGTCACCTATTCCTTTTCTATTTGAACATGGATAGGTGATGTTATAGGTTGAGACCCTTCTTCCATCATAAGGTCTTGGCCTGAAAGGTCTCCTATCTCCATGTTCTCCACAGATACTGCCTGACCTGCTGAGATACTCCAGCGCTTTTGTGTCCTATTGTGTATTAACCAGCATCTGCAGATCTTGTTTCCACCAATTTATACTAAACATATGTCAATGGATGTCAAAGGGAAAAGTTTCCAATGGATGGAGACCTATCCAGCACCCAGGAGATTGCTGCAGGAGTGAGGTGGCACAGTGGCGCAGCGGTAGAGTTGCTGCCTTACAGCGCCAGAGACACGGGTTCGATCCCGACTATGGGTGCTGCTGTACAGAGTCTGTACGTTCTCCTCGTGACCTGCGTGGGTTTTATCCGGGTGCTCCGGTTTCCCCCCACATCTGTGGCACAGCGGTAGATTTGCTGCCTTACAGCGAATGCAGCGCCGGAGACCCGGGTTCGATCCTGACTACGGGTGCTGTCTGTATGGAGAACATCCTGGCATGGACAATAATGTTAGTATTACAGGAGTGCCAGGCACTGACTATTCCCGTCCCCGCCACGATGTACCATCGCATCTCCTCCCCTGTTGGTTTCCGCCTTTTGCCCACGAATCTCTAACCCTCTCTGACTCTTTAGGGCGGCGTGGTGGTGCAGCTGGGAGAGCCGCTGCCTCACAGCGCCCAGGTTCGATCCTGACCTCGGGTGCTGTCTGTGTGGAGTTTGCACGTTCCCCACGTGACCTTGTGGGTTTCCTCCCACATCCTAAAGACGTGCGAGTTTGTGGGTTAATTGATCCCTGTAAATTGCCCCTAGTGTGTGGGGAGTGGATGTGGGATTGGGATAACAGAGAACTCAGTTGATGGTTGGCATGGAAGGGCCAGTTTCCAGGCTGTATCTCTGAACTAAACCAAACTAAACTAACCTCTCCCCAGCTCTATCTGAACGTCACCCCCTCCCAACCTGGTTCCCTCATTGTCGACCAGCGTCTCTCCCACTGTCCTGCGCACTGCTACACACTGGCAATCTTCCCCCTTCCTTCTCAGTCTCAATGCAAGGTCTTGACCCAAAATGTCAACTTGCACCTTTTGATCCACAGATGCTGCTTGATCCGCTGAGTCCATAAAATCACAAGAGATGCTGGCATGGGCTGGCAAAGGACAATAATGTTTGTATTACAGGAATGTCAGGCACTGACTATTCCCCTCCAGCCACCTTGTTCCAAATGGGTGGCAGGGTGGCGCAACGGTAGAGTTGCTGCCTTACGGTGCCCGAGACCCAGGTTCGATCCTGACCACGGGTGCTTGTCTGTACGGAGTTTGTATGTTCTTCCCGTGACCTGCGTGGGTTTTCTCTGAGATCTTCTTTTTCGTCCCACACTCCAAAGACACCTTCCATCACAGTGAAGAATGTGGAGGAGTCACTGTGGTAGATGTTTATGTTAAAATTTATTATGTGTGTTCTGTTGCTTTTTTATCTGGCAAATCAAATTCCTCGTATGTTGCAAAACATACTTGTCTAATGAAGTATTATTGTGATTGTTTGTAGGTTAATTGGCCTGGCATTAATTTAAAACTGTAGTGTTAGTGTGCGGGGATCGCTGGTCGGCACGGACCCGGTGGGCCGAAGGGCCAGTTACCACACTGTATCTCTAAACTAAACTAACCTGTACCTCGGTACAGGTGACAATAATAAACTGCACTAAAATTAAGTAACACACTTGCAATGCATTCATTCAATTAACACTTTTTTTTGTTTAGTCAGCTCCTAAACCTGTTCCCACAAGAATGGAACGCTTCAGACTGTGGAAGTATTTACAAGTGGATTACAACATCTCGTATTCAACGGTGAGGCTTTCGTTTCTTCTTTCCTTAATTATGTTTTAGGTTTGTTAGAGTCATGGAATGATACAGTGTCGAAACAGTCCCTTCGGCCCATCTTGCCTGCACCGGCCAACATGTCCCAGCTGCGCTAGTCCCACCTGCCAGCATTTGGCCCATATCCCTCCAAACCTGTCAGATCCATGTATCTGTCCAAACTGCTTCTTAAACGTTGGGATAGTCCCAGCCTCAATTACCTCCTCTGGCAGCATGTTCCATACACCCACTACCCTTTGTGTGAAAATGTCACCCCTCAGCTTCCTATTAAATCTTTCCCCCTTCACCTTGAACCTATGCCCCTCTGGTCCTCGATTCACCTACTCTGGGCAAGAGTCTCAGTGCATCTATCCGATCAAGTCATTTCATGATTTTATACACCTCTATAAGATCACCCCTCATCCTCCTGCGCTCCAAGGAATAGAGTCCCAGCCTACTCAACCTCTCCCTGTAGCTCAGACCCTCTAGTCCTGGCAACATCCTCGTAAATTCCAAGGATCTGGGTCATGCCTAGAGGATTCCAAGTCATTCTCAGGATGTGACTCATGTATGCATTGCCCATCGCTGGTACCCTAGGGAAGGTGGGGGTGAGCTGTATCCTCGGACCACTGCCGTGCTTCTAATGGAGCTGCTCTCACAGTGATGCTACACCCAGCAATGGTTCAATGGTGTAGGAAGCAACTGCAGATGCTGGTTTTAATCGAAGATAGACACAAAAACCTGGGCTGAAAGTCACGGGAAAGGGAAACGAGAGATACAGACGATGATGTAGAGAGATATCTTTTCACCCAGAGAGTTGTGAATCTGTGGAATTCTCTGACACAGAAGGCTGTGGAGGCCAATTTACTCGATGTTTTCAAGAAAGAGTTAGAGTTAGATTTAGTTTTTGGGGCTAAAGGAATTGTGGGATATGGGGAGAAAGCGGGAACGGGGTATTGATTTCGGATGATCAGCCATGATCATATTGAATGGCGTTGCTGGCTCGAAGGGCCGAGTGGCCTACTTCTGCCTATTTTTCTATGTTTCTAAGAACAATGAATGGTTCAATGGTTCTTATCACACGTACTGAAGTACAGTGATCTTCTTCATTTGCATACAGTTCAGTAAATTATTACCAGACATAAATACAATCCCAGCTTAATTACAAAGTGTGTAGATGTAGCTTCTTGAGACCATATTCGAAAGCCATCAGGTTTTGGCACCGTTTTCAATGTCCAAGCTGCAGCTGACTATAAACATAGAAACAAAAAATAGGTGCAGGGGGTAAGCCATTCGGCCCTTCCAGCCTGCACCGATCATCCAGAATCAGTACCCTGTTCCTGCTTTCTCCCCATATCCCATGATTCCGTTAGCCCTAAGAGCTAAATCTAACTCTCTCTTGAATACATCCAGTGAATTGGCCTCCACTGCCTTCTGTGGCAGAGAATTCCACAGATTCACAACTCTCTATGTGAAAAAGTTTTTCCTCATCTTAGTCCTAAATGGCCTACCCCTTATTTGTAAACTGTGACCCCTGGTTCTGGACTCCCCCAACATGGGGAACATTTTTCCTGCATCTAGCCTGTCCAATCCCTTAATAATTTTATATGTTTCTATAAGACAGCCTCTCATCCTTCTAACATTGGCCCAGTTCCACGGTGGGAATGTTTGTTGGATTGTTGTCTCTGGAATGTCGGAAGATACGAGACTCGATAGATGTAAAATAATGAGAAGCATAGATAGGGGTTGTATCTCAGGATGGAAAAACCAAATATCAGATGCATAGGTGTAAAGTCAGAGGGACAAGGATTAAGGGTGATGTGCGGGGCAAGTATTCTACACAGCGGGCAGTGGGTGCCTGGAACACGCTGCCAGGCTTGGTCGTGGAGGCAAATACGATAGTGGCATCTAAGAGGCTTTTGGAGGGGCACATGGATATGCAGCGAATGGAGGGATGTGGATTATGCACTGGTGGATATGAGATGGTCTGGAGGTAGTCCATAGCGTTTCCTTGTGCAGGAAGGAACTGCAGATGCTGGTTTAAACCGAAGATAGACACAAACAGCTGGAGTAACTCAGCGGGGCAGGCAGCATCGCTGGAGAGATGGAATGGCTGACATTTCGGATCGAGACCCTTCTTCAAACTGCCAGATTTTCCACTCTGAAGAAGGGTCTCGACCTGAAACGTCACCCATTCCTTCTCTCCGGAGATGGTGCCTGCCCTGCTGAGTTACTCCAGCTTATTGTGTCTATCATAGTGTTCCCTTGTTGAAGTGGGAACAAGATTGTGCAGGTCGGCACAAGAATCTGCCATTTGCAGGAAGTAGTTGTTGGGTATCTGGAACGCGGGACTTAAGGGCCTGTCCCACTTACGCGATTTTTCCGGCGACTTGCCGGCACCCGTCATAGTCGCAGCAGGTCGCTGAAAATGTTCAACACGTTGAAAATCCAGCAGCGAGCAGAAAAAGGTACGACTCTTTGGGCGACTACTCACGACCATAAAGGCGTCTCCCCGCGACATGCCCTACATGCCAGGGGCACCAAAGTCTACTTAACCTACAAACGCGTACGTCTTTGGCGTGAGGGAGGAAACTGGAGCATCCGGAGAAAACCCACACAGGTCACAGGGAGAACGTACAAACCCCATGCAGTCAGGATCGAACCCGGGACCCTGGCGCTGTAAGGCAACAACTCTGTCAATTAGCCAACAGCAGAAATGACCAGAGAAAACCTTTAGCGGTGGAGAGGAGCTGTGGGTGCTGTAGATATAAAGTCACCGTGAGACACACGTTCTCACGAGAAGGTTATTCAAATGTATTGCAAGCTGTTACAAGGATTGCTTTACAGTCAGGTGCTTAGGAGAATGCTGCATCATGTTCTATTCCTGTTTCACACATGGAGTGACCCAGTCTGTGCGACGAAAGGTTCCCAATCTGCTTTTAGACACAAAACACTGTAGTAACTCAGCGGGTCAGGCAGCATCTCTGGAGAAAAGGAACGGGTGACGTTTCTGGTCCAGACCCTTCTTCAGACTCTCTGAAGACCCTTCGGAGATGGGTTTCTCATTCAGTTCGGTTTAGTTCGTTGTCACGTGTACCGAGGTACAGTAAAAATCTTTTGTTGCGTGCTAACCAGCCAGCGGAAAGACAACACATGATCACACTAGCGGGAGAGTCTAGGACCAGAAGTCATAGCCTCAGAATTAAAGCACGTTTTTTTAGGAAGGAGACGAGGAGAGATTTCTTTAGTCAGAGGGTGGTGAATCTGTGGAATTCGTTGCCACAGAAGGCTATGGAGGCAAAGTCAGTGGATATTTTTAAGGCAGAGATAGATAGTTTCTTGATTAGTGCGGGTGTCAGAGGTTATGGGGAGAAGGCAGGAGAATGGGGTTGGGACGGAGAGATAGATCAGCCATGATTGAATGGCAGAGTAGACTTGATGGGCCGAATGGCCTAATTCTTCTCCTATCACTTATGAACTTATAATCGGGCTATTTAGATACATGATAATTGTCTCTCACAGACTTGTACCAAACGTTGTTCCCCCATCATGCATCCACACACTGCATACTGTCTGAGATCCGTCTACAGACAGTTTGAAGAAGGGTCTCGCCCCGTAACGTCACCCATTCCTTCTCTCCAGAGATGCTGCCTGTCCCGCTGAGTTACTCCAGCTTTTTGTATCTATCTCCGGTGTAAACCAGCATCTGCAGTTCCTTCCTACCCAACCTGCTTTTCATTGATTGATTTATTGATGGATTGAAAGATACAGCATGAAGACAGGCCCTTCAGCCCAACGGGTCCATGCCGGTCACCCGTTCACACTGGTTCTATGCTCTCCCACCTTTGCACCCACTGCCTACTGGGGGTAATTTACGGAGCTCTGTTAATCTACAAACCCGCGCGTCTCTGCGATGTGGGACACAGCCACACGGAGAACGTGCAAACTCCACACAGGCAGCAGCCGAGGCCAGGATCGAACTCGCTTCTCTGGCGCTCTGAGGCAGCAGCTGTGCCACTGTGCCGCCCTGATTTCTGCGATCTTTATTATGACATTACTCTCATTCATTGCTAATGATATCCATGAGACCCTACCAACACTGGTACTGCCAGAGGCATTGATGAAATTAATCATACCCAAATCGCAAAGAACTCTGTGTAGGAAGGAACCGCGGATGCTGGTTTTCACCAAAGATAGACACAAATTGCCGGAGTAACTCAGCGGGACTGGCAGCATCTCTGGAGAGAAGCAATGGGTGACGTTTCGGGTCAAGACCTTTCTTCAGACTTAGAGTCGGGGGGAAAGGGAGACACCGAGATATGGAAGGGTATAAAGAGCATCTTGGTGGGCCACAGGGAAGAGAGGGGATACCATTCAGACTGATTGTAGTGGGGGGGGAAGTTTTTAGTTTAGTTTGGAGATACGTGGCAACAAACCCTTCGGCCCACCCAGTCCACGATGACCAGCGATCCCCGCACACCAACGCTATCCTAGGGACAGTTTACAATTTTACTGGAGCCAATTAGACTACAAACCTGTACGTCTTTGGAATGTGGGAGGAAACCAGAGCTCCCGTAGAAAACCCACATAGGTCACGGGAAGAACGTATAAACTCCGTACAGACAGCACCAGTAGTCAGGATCGAACCCAGGTGTCTGGCGTTGTGAGGCAGCAACTCCACCGCTACTGATCAGCCTGGTGAGTGATAGGTGGATAATAGGGGAGGGGGGGTGAAAGCTGGAAAGATGTTTCTTAATAATAATAATAATGGATGGGATTTATATAGCGCCTTTCTAATACTCAAGGCGCTTTACATCGCATTATTCATTCACTCCTCAGTCACACTCGGTGGTGGTGAGCTACTTCTGTAGCCACAGCTGCCCTGGGGCAGACTGACGGAAGCGTGGCTGCTAATCTGCGCCTACGGCCCCTCCGACCACCACCAATCACTCACACACATTCACACGCAGGCAAAGGTGGGTGAAGTGTCTTGCCCAAGGACACAACGACAGTATGCACTCCAAGCGGGATTCGAACCGGCTACCTTCCGGTTGCCAGCCGAACACTTAGCCCATTGCGCCATCTGTCGTTCTTCTCATCTTGGTGTCGATGGAGGAATGGTCATAAGTAATAGGAGCGGAATTAGGCCACTCGGCCTATCAAGTCTACCCCGCCAATCAATCGTGGTTGATCTATCACTCCCTCCTAACCCCATTCTCTTGCCTTCTCCCAATGGCCCCTGACATCCGTCCTAATCATTTACCACATCAGTGCATTTTATAGTAATTGATACTTGCTTTAAACCTTCCATGCTCTTCGATCTTTTGTCTTACAGGCAGAGTGAAGGCGATGTCATTAAAAAGGTGACGCTTGTTATGAATTGCCCATGGCACCAGCAGAAAGCAGCAGCCAAGGCCTTCAGGTACGGCTCCAAGCGCGAGTGAGGTCTTTTGCAGAGGGTTTACAGCACGGAGACAGGCCATTCGGCCCACCTGGTTGATACTGGCTCTAATGCTCCACCTGAGCCTAGCCGTCCAAGATGGCGCCCAACCCAGGCGACTTTTTGTGTGCTCGTCATAGAAGTGGAATTGCAATCATGGATTGCAATCGCCCCGCTCTTTTAACTCTCTACTCCTACAGACGGGGCCGTCTTAACGCATGTGGACGCTGGGCAGTTGCCCGGGGCACAACGAGCACAGGGGCCCCACGCTAATCAATGTATTGTGGAATGTTATTGTAGAACATGAAAACGGAGAAGAACATCGCAAGAGCATGACGGCATATTTGATTCGGCATAAAGAAACTGGAAGTGTAGGGGCCCCAGTGCACTGCTTTGCCCGGGGGCCTATTAATAATGTTGTTAATACGGCCCTGCCTACAGATTCATGTTATTCCCTTTCTCGTGTATCTGTACACTGTGGACGGCTCGATTATAAGCTTGTATCGTCTTGCTGCTGACTGGTTAGTGCGCAACAAATGCTTTTCACTGTGCCTCGTTACAAACTCAACTCAAAACTCACAGTTCTTGTTTCTCCTCACAATTTCCTTCTGCTTAAATGCACTTGTGCTGATTGCATGAATTGAGAGTCTGGAACTCGCAAGCTGGAAGAGGGAGTTATGCCGCAAGCCCTTTGGCCCAACTTGCCCACGCCGACCAACATGTCCCATCTATTCTAACCCCATCCTCCTGCCTTCTCCCTGTAACATAAAGTCATCCAGTGTGGAATCAAGCCCTTGGGCCCAACTTGATCGCTGGTCGGTACGGACTCGGTGGGCCGAAGGGACTGATTCCGTGCTGTATCTCTAAACTAAACTAAAAAAAAGTACGATCACTGATCATAAGCAATGACTTCTTTGGAATAGAATTTCTAGATTTAACAAACCGTATTTCATTTCTAAACTACTTGGGTGGGGTTTGTTCTCTTGTTCAGTTCATTGCAGATGACACAGTGGTGCAGCTGGTATAGCTGCTGCCTCACAGCGCCAGAGATACAGGTTTGATCCTGACCTCGGGTCCTGTCTGTGTAGAGTTTGCACATTCTCCAGTGACCGTGTGGGTTCCCTCCGGGTGCTCCGGTTTCCTCCCACATCCCAAAGATGTAGGGGTTTTTGAAGATTAATTAACCCCTCTGTAAAATGCCCCAACTCCCAAATCATCACCTATTCCTTCTCTCCAGAGATGCTGCCTGACCCGCTGAGTTATTCCAGCATTTTGTGTCTGTCTTCATTGTAAACCAGCATCTGCATGCAGTCCCTTCCTGCACATCACCTAATCATGTTCTCCAGGGATCTGCAAACGAGTAACTTTACATGGATACGACAGGTTTTGGAGGGATATGGACCAAACACAGGCAGGTGGGACGAGTGTAGCTGAGACATGTTGGCCAGTGTGGGCAAGTTGTGCCAAAGGGCCTGTTTCCATGCTGTATCACTCTATGACTCCAACTGCAGATGCAAGACCCAAAACGTTGCCTTGTCCATTCCCTCCCCAGATGGTCCCTGACCCGCTGAGTTCCTCCACCACTTTGTTTCCTTTTTTGTAAATGCAAAACCCAAGGGAGGACTTGGCCAGAAGAAGAAACGAGGAACTGCAGATGCTGCAGATGCTGCAGTTGCTGCAGATGGTGCAGTTGCTGCAGATGGTGCAGTTCCTCATCTCTTCTGGCCAAATCCTCCCTTGGGTTTTGCATCTGCATTGACTCGCATCAACCTCTCCAATTCCAGCACACAAAGTTAACCATGGTCTCGGAGCTCCAGCAACGTTGCTTGAATGAGTCTTGGCGAGTAACCGCAGGTTCCTTGCCTTTCAGATGGGAGCTGAGGAGGTGCTGTGATGCGGCACATAACTGCCTGGTGACGCAGACTAACGTCCCGGTGGGCACAGAGGTGACCTACGAGGGGGAGCCCAAGAGGAAGATACGGATCACCCACCAGATCTATGCTTTGTTTCCCAAGGTGAGCCTGCTGTTCAGTTTAGTTTTAGTTCAGCTTAGAGATACGGCGCGGAAACAGGCCCTTCGGCCCACCGAGTCCGTGCCGACCAGCGATCACACACTATTTATCACACACACACACACTCTCACACACGCACACACACACATGCACACACACGCACACGCACACGCACACACACACACACACACTCACACAGTCACTCACCCACTCACACACACTCACTCACTCACACACACACACGACAATTTTTCCACCAACTCACAACTGATCGACACTCTGGGGACGATTTACAAGAGGCCAATTATCCTACTGACCCACCCGTCTCTGGTATGTGGGAGGACCCAGGGGAAACTCACACTGTCAAGGGGAGAGCGGACGAACTCCGCACAGACAGCACCCAAGATCGGGATTGAACCTGGATCGCCCGCACTGTGCTGGAGGTTCTGTTGGCTTGCCACTGTGTCGCATGCATCTTATGAGACGTTGCACTCCTCCAAGCCTGACTTGTTCACCGTCCCTGCATTTAATTGCTCCACCTCTGGAAATCCCAGCTCTTGAAGATTCCATAATCCATATCATTTTTCATAAGTCCATAAGTTCTAGGAGCAGAATTAGACCATTCGGCCCATCAGGTCCGCTCCAGCCATTCAATCTTGCCTGATCTGTCTTTCCGTCTCAACCCCATTCTCCTGCCTTCTCCCCATGACCCCTGACACCCGAACTGTTCAAGAATCTCCACCTTAAAAATACTCATTGCCTTGGCCTCCACAACCGTCTATGGCGATCAATAAGGCTCTCCTTCTGCCTCAACCAAGGGTCGGGGGTTATGGGGAGAAGGCAGGAGAATGGGTTAGGAGGGAGAGATAGATCAGCCATGATTGAATGGTGGAGTAGACATGATGGGCCGAGTGGCCTAATTCTGTTCCTATCACTTATGACCATGAGCCTGCAACTTCCTGCCTCCCTGCCCTTGGTGTGGAGTTTTAGACAATAGACAATAGGAGCAGGAGTAGGCCATTCGGCCCTTTGAGCCAGCACCGCCATTCAATGTGATCATGGCTGATCATCCTCAATCAGTACCCCGTTCCTGCCTTTTCCCCATATCCCCTGACTCCACTATTTTTAAGAGCCCTATCCAGCTTTCTCTTGAAAGCATCCAGAGAACCTGCCTCCACCGCCCTCTGAGGCAGAGAATTCCACAGACTCACAACTCTCTGTGAGAAAAAATGTTTCGTCGTCTCCGTTTTAAATGGCTTACCCCTTATTCTTAAACTGTGGCCCCTGGTTCTGGACTCCCTCAACATCGGGAACATGTTTCCTGCCTCTAGCGTGTCCAAGCCCTTAACAATCTTATATGTTTCAATGAGATCCCCTCTCGTCCTTCTAAACTCCAGAGTGTACAAGCCCAGCTGCTCCATTCTCTCAGCATTTGACAGTCCCGCCATCCCGGGAATTAACCTTGTAAACCTACGCTGCACTCCCTCAATAGCAAGAATGTCCTTCCTCAAATGTTGTTTGCTCGGGAGGATAGGGAGAGTGTTGGGGCACCTTCCCCTGGGGTAGGGAGAGTGTTGGGGCACCTTCCCCTGGGGTTGACGGCTTGCTCTCGGTCTGCAGGACACTTCCCTCCGAAGACAGAAGTACAAGCGATGCGCGGTCGTCGGGAACAGCGCCATATTGACCAACAGCAGTTGTGGCGCCGACATCAATGCGGCCGAATATGTGTTCCGGTAAGTCTCACAAAGTCTGAACAATGTCCGTTGTTCAGGTTTAGTTCAGAGATCATGATCGGCCGACGACCTTCTCCAAGGGACGTGTATATCGCATTTATCATAGTGAAAGGCCTGGATAGAATGGATGTGGAGAGGATGCTTCCACCAGTGGGAGAGTCTGGGACTAGAGGGCACAGCCTCAGAATTAAAGGACGTTCCTTTAGGAAGGAGATGAGGAGCAGTTTTGTTAGTCGGGGTGGTGAATCTGTGGAATTCATTGCCACGGAAGGCTGTAGAGGCCACGCCGATGGATATATTTAAGGCAGAGATAGATTCTTCATTAGTACGGGTGTTAGGGGTTATGGAGAAGGCAGGAGAATGAGGGAAAGATAGATAAGCCATGATTGAATGGCATAGAAGTAGCAATGTTACAAAATTTTGAGATTTTAAAAATAAAGTCTGCAATTTATCCCATCAGATAAAGCATAAAAAGAAGTTTAATTTGACACCTAATTCACTTTCATATCTTCAGTATTAAAAAAGTTATGGCCATTTTCATACTCGGAAATTAGCATCTTGTTCCCTATTGCTTTTCCATTGACTTAACACAAAAGCTGCGATCGAGGACAGTTAAAAGCCCATAACTTTCTTAAAAATTAAGATAACTGAAAGAAATTTTCAGTTATTATAGATTGAAGCATTCTGAAACAAATATGAAACAATCTTACTTAGAAGACATGAAAGTAAAGCATATAATTAGTTAGTTACCTAATTGTAGCTAATTACAAAATTCAATTACTAGATCTAAACATCTATCAATTTCTTAAGAATAGATTAACATTTTTAAATAGCCTAAGTGTCCAAATAACATTCACACAATAATTCACAATATAACATAATTTCTGGAACGCGATCTTTTGGAACGTTCATTTGCGGTGAATTTAACCCCGTATTGGCATGAAAAATACTGCCGTTAATTCGGGGAATAAAATCACCGTGTCGCATGAAAAAATGTGAATTAAAGGCTTCTTAAGAAGCACTTTTATACATTTAAAGAAACCACTTTCGCTTACCTGTCCCGTGTGTGAAATCCGTCCCCGTTATCGGCGTTGACGCTTCAGGAGCTGCTTTTAAAATTACTCCAGCGCTGACATTGACGATTTAATAAAAATAAAAAATACACAAAATGCCACTAGGAACGATTCTTCAGCCAAGGCTTGTACTCCAACAAAATATTAACCAGGACAAGGGAGGAGAAACCCGCGTTTTAACCCCGCCCCCCCCCTTAAAGGCGCCAAAATCGCGCACACGGCCAGTGGCAGAATTACAGCGCGACTGAAGGTAAGTTTTGTAACATACCTAATAGAAGACTTGATGGACCGAATGGTCTAATTTTTCTCCTCATTTATGAACATGAAAGTGAGGGTGGCCTAAGGAACAGCGCAGGCCTTTAGACTTTAGAGATACAGCGTGGAAACAGGCCCTTCGGCCCACTGAGTCCGTGCCGACCAGTGAACCCCACACACTCACACTATCCTACACATAATAGGGGCAATTTAAAATGTTACCAAGCCACTTAGCGTACAAACCTGCACGTCTTTGGAGTGTTGGAGGAAACTGGAGCACCCGGAGAAAACCCGCGCGGTCACAGGGAGAACGAGAAACTCCGTACAGACAAGGTACACTTGGACAGGTACATGCCTAGGAAAGGTTTCGAAGGATATGGGCCAAACACTGGCAAATGGGAACAGCTTAGTTGGGGCACTTTGGTTAACATGCAAGAGTTGGGCCGAAGGGCCTGTTACACTGCTTTGTGTCACCATGACTGGAAGTAATCTCAGGAGTTTGTGGACTGAACCGCTGATGTTATACGTTCTCCAGGTGCAATCTCCCTCCCATGGGTGAAGCCTACGCCCAGGACATTGGAACGAAAACCAACTTGGTGACAGCAAACCCGAGCATCATTACAGAGAGGTGAGAGACCGTCTTCAACAGCATGGCAGGCACGGTGGCACAGCAGTAGAGTCACTGCCTTACAACGCCAGAGACCCGGGTTCGATCCTGCCTACGGATGCTGTCCGGACGGAGTCTGTAGGTTCTCCCCGTGACCGTGTGGGTTTTCTCTGGGTGCTCCGGTTCCCTCCCACACTCCATAAGACGTACACGTTTGTAGGATAATTGACTTTGATTACAATTATAAATTGTCCCTAGTGTATGTAGGATAGTGTACAGGGCGATCACTGGTCGGCACGGACTCAGTGGGCCGAAGGGCCTGTTTCCGAGCTGTATCTCAAAAGCAAAGTCTACAGACACTTGTCAATGGATAGTTTTAAGGTGGAGATTGAAAGATTCCTGATTAGTACGGGTATCAGGGGTTATGGGGAGAAGGCAGGAGCATGGGGTTGAGAGGGGAAGATAGATCAGCAGTGATTGAATGGCGGAGTAGACTTGACGGGCCGAATGGCCTAATTCTCCTCCTTGAGGGCCTGTCCCACTTGCCGATTTTTTCGAAGACTGCCGGCGTCATATCAGGGTCGCCAAAAGATTTTGAACATTTCAAAATCCAGCGGTGACAAAAAAAATGTTGCGACACTTGAAAAAACACCGCGCGTCAATACATCGTCACGCCGCGAATTTTTCGGTGACCTGATACGTGTCAATGATGCTGGCAGTCGCCGAAAAAATCGCCAAGGGGGCAGGCCCTTTTCACTTATGAACATGAAGGCAACAGGGCAGGCAGCATGTGTGGAGAACATGGAAAGTTGACGTTTTCGGGTCGAGATCCTCTTTAGACCCTCTTGTTTATTAACATTTTGGATTGGCGGTGAGACGATACTGTGTGTTTTCTCTCGACAGGTACGGAAACCTCCAAGACAGGAGAAGGCCATTTTACACAAACCTGAGCGTCTACAATGAAGCTCTCCTCCTCTTGCCTGCCTTCTCCTACACCAAAAACACCATTCTTTCCTTCCGCGCCCTTTACACCTTGCAAGACTTTCAGGCCAAGCAAGAGGTTGTCTTCTTCAACCCCTCGTACCTGAAGCATCTGAGTGACTTCTGGAACTCGAAAGGCATTCAAGCGAACCGCCTCTCCACTGGCCTGATGGTGACCAGCATTGCTATCGAACTCTGCGAAGAGGTGTGGGCTTATGGCTTTTGGCCATTCGGGGTGAATGTACACGGGCAGGTTATATCACACCACTACTTTGACAATCAGCAGCCCAAGCCAGATATTCACTCCATGCCCTTAGAGTATCAGCACCTCCTGCAAATGCACAGTAAAGGGATCATCAAACTTCAGATGGCTCAGTGCCAGACTGATCCATAGGAAGGAGGCAACATTCAACATCAGATCTATAGGACATTAGACTGCTGGCCAAAGTAAGATGATTGTGAAAGAGCACTGGCTCGGATAGCTTGACGTTCAATCAGGAGAGGTCTTTCAGGTCTTGCATTGCCTGTGGCTTGTACCTGATGGTTGAGTAATGTTTTTTTTTTCTCCATTTGGGGAACATCTCTATGATTGGACTTGTTGGCCACGCAGAGATTATCGTGTGGTCACTGACAACTAACCAAACAAGATGCCCGATCATTGTTGGGAGACAACCTTCTTCACGGGCAGTGAGGGCGACCTAAGGAGCAGCTCATGGCTATAGACTTTAGAGATACAGCACGGAAACAGGCCCTTCAGCTCACCGAGTCCACGCCAACCAGCGACCCCCATGCACCAGCACCATCCAGCACAAAAATTCACA
This sequence comes from Malacoraja senta, assembly GCA_038087875.1. Lineage (NCBI taxonomy): Eukaryota > Metazoa > Chordata > Chondrichthyes > Rajiformes > Rajidae > Malacoraja > Malacoraja senta. Next base: position 9,284,841 of record CM075986.1, read on the forward strand.
ATTTTTACCGAAGCCAATTAACCTACAAACCTGTACGTCTTTGGAGTGTGGGAGGAGCACCTGGAGGAAACCCACGCAGTTACAGGGAGAACGTACAAACTCCATATAGACAGCACCCGTAGCCAGGATCGAACCCGGGTCTCTGGCACTGTAAGGCAGCAACTCTACCGCTGCACCACTGTGCCGCACACTCTGCTGCTGGGCCTGTAGGTGATAGGAAGATCTCAAGGTAGGAGAACACAAGGAACCAGCAGCAGAGCCAACTTTTTCCTTTGCCTTTTCCGAATCTTGGGACTCTTTGCCCATAAGTGACATTTAACTGTTCCGTCCTCCAGGATTGGTGAATAATTTCACATTTTTATGGTAACTTCTCCCATTATGCCCCAAAGCCTTTTTACGGCAATGAACTATTTTTGAGGCCTTGTAATATAGGAAACCCAGCAGCCGGGCATAACATAGAGAGCTCCCATATACAATAGTAACAGCAACCAATGACAGACACAAAAAGCTGGAGTAGCAGCTACGACAGCATCTCTGGAGAGGAATGGGTGACATTTCAGGTCGAGGCCCTTCTTTAGACTGAGAGTCAGGGGACAGGGAAACGAGAGATATAGACATTGATGTAGAGAGATGTAGAACAAATGAATGAAAGATCTGCAAAAAAAGTAACGATGATAAAGGAAACAGGTCATTATTCGCTGTGGCCTAGGTGAAAATGAATTACAGACAATGAGGCTCAACAAGACGACTTTGAAGCTGGTACGACTTTGGGGGAGGGATGGAGATAGAGAGGAATGCAAGGGTTTCTTGAAGTTGGAAAAATCAATTATCACACCACTGGGGTGTAAGCTGCCCAAGTGAAAAAGGAGATACTGTTCCTCCAATTTGCGTTTGGCCTCACTCTTGACAGTGGAGGAGGCCCAGGACAGATAGGTCAGTGTGGGAATGGGAAGGGGAGTTAAAGTGTTTAGCAACCGCTAGATCAGGTAGGTTTCAGACATAAATATTGGTTAGGACTCAAGGAATAACTCTAACAGGAAGGCCTTCATCAGTCAGAGTATTGAGTATAGAAGTTGGGAGGTCATGTTGCAGTTGTATAAGACGGTGAGACCGCATTTAGAATATTGTGTTCAGTTCTGGGCACCATGTTATAGGAAATATATTGTGGGAATCGAGGACCAGAGGACATAGATTCAAGATGAAGGGGAAAAGATTTAATAGGAATACGAGGGGTAACTTTTTCATAGGTGGTGATCGGTGTATGCAACAAGCTGCCAGAGGAGGTAGTTGAGGCTGGGTCTATCCCATCGTTTAAGAAACATGGACAGGTACATGGATAGGACGGGTTTGGAGGGTTATGGACCAAGCGCAGGCAAGTGGGACTATGGTAGCTGGGACATTGTTGGCCGGTGTGGGCGAGTTGGGCCGAAGGGCCTGTTCCAACACTGTATCACTCTATGACTGTATAACTGCAAGATCGGAGGAAGCTATTTTAATAATTCAATCTATCATCTTGCTGGCATGAGGGAGGTGATTGTTGTCTTGACACCGTGTTAGTAAGCTCTCTATCTCCTTCTTGCAGTCACTGTGAGACATCAGTGTTAAATGTCTGGAGTGGAGCCATCTGCAAACGTGTAAGTGGAGTTAGAGCTGAACTTGGGCACACAGTTGTGACTTGACTTGTATGGGTGCTGGGGGTTATGGGGAGAAGGCAGGAGAATGGGCTTAGGAGGGTCAGGTAGATCAGCCATCATTGAATGGCGGAATAGACTCGATGGGCCCAATGGCCTATTTCTGCCCCTTTCACTTTTGAGCTTATGACTGTATAGGGAGAAAAGCAAAGGTCTAATAACACATCTTTGAAGGGCATCGGAGTTGAGATTCAGTGTGGAGGACGTTTTCCTGTCTATCCTCACTAATTTTGGTCAATGGGGCATGAAGTTGGTGTGGAACTGCAAAATAGGAAGAGGAAGCCATTGTACAAGTAGACCCATCTACAATGAATATACTGTCTACCTTAGTCAAAATATTCTTCTCCTTTGAGGCAATCTCAGGAGGGGGTTGAGAAACTATTCCTCCTTTCGCCTGTCTCCCGCTTTTAGATATGTGTAGGAAGGAACTGCAGGTGCTGGTTTACATTGAAGATAGACACAAAATGCTGGAGTAACTCAGGGGGACAGGCAGCATCTCTGGAGAGAATGATTAGGGTTGAGACCCTTCCTCAGACTCTTATGGAGATTTGCTCCTCTAGAATTTTTTTACTTTAAGTCTAGACTTTGAAGGCAAGAGGCAGAGTAACAGTGAAACTAGACACAAGGAACCGCAGATGCTGGTGTACAGAAATAGGACACAGAGTGCTGGTGTAACTCGGGGTGCCTGAAGAAGAGTCCCCACTCCACAAACGTCACCCATTCCTTCTCTCCAGAGATGCTGCCTGTCCCGCTGAGTTACTCCAGCATTTTTGTGTCTATCTCTGTGTATAGAATACTGACTCAAACTGCCTGTGGCACACTAGGCAAGAAATCACGTGCCTAAAGGGCCTTTCCCACTAGGCCGTCATTTGCGCTTCATTTACCCGACAGGCCGGTAGTGACTGTCGCGCAAAAATCGTCTAGCAGTACTACAGTCGCGCGCCAAGTGCTCTTGAGGGCCCTGCTTCTTTTGGGAACCATTTGCGATGTCGTTCGTACTTAGTCCGATCTCCGTGGCAAGGATTTTCCCAGTGAATAAATTTTCAAAACTATTCACGCTTTATACCAGGGTGGTCATGTGGTGCGGCGCTCAAATGGCGCGCCGACGGCGTACGGGTGGAGCATGGTTACGGACGTTGACGCACAGTGACGCATAATAAATTAGCATGGGCAATGTTCGTGCGTCACCGTGCGTAACCATACGTCACCATGCACTACACATACGCCGTCAGTACATCAGCGTACGCCATCAGTACGTCAGCGTGCGCAAGCGATACGTCACGCAGGTGGCACGCAAGGATTTTGAGCATTCCAAAATCCTGGGACGCCGCGGGTCACTGCATACGCCACCACTCAACACGCGCCACGATGCGCCAACCAATTTTTAGAATGTCGCGTAAATGACGCACAAGTGGGACAGGCCCTTAACGAGCTACTTGGACAACCATTTTAATCTTGCGTTGGTGAGCCCAGTTGCCAGGGGCTGTGCTCCAGCCTTCTGTTCAAAGTGGGCAGAAACGGGTTGGTGGCATTTGAACGTGAAACCTGCTGGTTCATGGCGAGATGACTTCACGAGGGGCAAATGCAGGAGACAGCAAACCTGTTCCCCACTAGGAACTCATGCCAGCATCAACCATCTAACCAACCCATAAACTCCTGAACCTGCAAGCAATGGGCCTTCGATGGGAAATGCTGTGTGGTGTTTCTCTGTCTAGATGGAAAGTTTGACTAAACTATTGAAGATTCATCACGTGAATGTATTATGGGATTGTTTTAAATATAGTTAACAGAATAAATGGAAATAAAGATATATTGGCCCCTGGAGGATTCACTTGGATGGAAACTGGGGTAAAATCATGAAGAGTGCTATTGGTTTATTATTGTCAACTGTACTAAGATATAGTGAAAAACCTCCTTGGCAATCGACCCAGTTAAATCGTACCACACATGAGGATGTTGCCAGGACTCGAGGCCTGAGCTATAGGGAGAGGTTGAACAGGTTAAAGGGCAAGGGAGAGGTTGACTGGCATATGACTCTCTTCCTTGGAGCGCAGGAGGATGAGGGGTGACCTTATAGAAGTGTACAAAAAACACGAGGGGAATAGATCGGGTAGGCGCACAGAGTCTCTTGCCCAGAGTAGGGGAATCGAGAACCAGAGGACATACATAGGTTTGCAAGGAGAAAAGATTTATTAGGAACCTGAGAGGTAACATTTGCACACAAAGGGTGGTGGGTGTATGGAACCAACTGCTGGAGGAGGTAGTTGGGGCAGGTACTGTCGTAACTTTTAAGAAATGTTTAAGATACCTGGATAGGACAGGTTTAGAGGGATATGGGCCAAACGCAGGCAGGTGGGACTAGTGTAGGTGGGACATGTTGGTTGGTGTGGGTAAGTTGGGCCGAAGGGCCTGTTTCCACGCTGTATGACTGAGTGGGATCAAGCCAAAAACACAAGTACAACAGGTAGCACAAAGAGAAAGATATCAGCGTGCTGTGCCAGAGTTTGTTGTGTTACACTTACACTATTTTGTACATGCATTTTTTCTGTAAGGGTTGCAATTGTACATTGTACATAGAACAGTACAGCACAGGAACGGGGCCTTCAGCCCACATGACGCCGTGAGGCAGCAACTCTACCGCTGCGCCAACCTGCCGCCCGGTTGCTGATCCAAGCTGTGACGGAGGCCGATAAATATGCCTTGTCCAGTGCATCTGTAGAAGTGGATCGGAGCCCTTGGAGACACGGAGAACTTCTACAGTTTTCTGTGAAAGTCGAGGCGCTGGTGTGATTTCTTGACCGCGGCTCCAGTCCAGTGTGGTTGGTCCAGTAGAGGTTGTTGGTGATGCCTGCGCCCAGGAATAATGAAGCTCTCAACCATCCCCACTTCGGCACCATTGACGCTGACTGGGGGAGCGTGTGCACCATCTCATTTTATGAGGTAAATAACCAGATCCATCATCTCGCTGACATTGAGGGAGAGGTTTAAGAAAGAACTGCAGGTGCTGGAAAAATCGATGGTAGACAAAAATGCTGGAGAAACTCAGCGGGTGAGGCAGCATCTATGGAGCGAAGGAATAGACGACATTTTGGGTCGAGACTCTTCAGACTGAATTGAAGAAGGGTCTCGACCCAAAATTCACCTATTCCTTCGTTCCATAGATGCTGCATCACCCGCTGAGTTTCTCCAGCATTTTTGTCTACCTTTGAGGGCGAGGTTGTTATCCTGGCACTGTGTTTTCAAGCTCTTTATCTCCTTCCTGCAGTTTGACACATTGTGTTCAATATCTGGCCTAGTACGGTTGTGTCATAGAGTGGTACAGTGTAGAAACAGGCCCTTCGGCCCAACTTGCCCACTGGTCAACATGCCCCAACTACACTAGTCCCACCTGGCCGCGTTTGGTCCATATCCCTCCATACCGGTCCTATCCATGTACCTGTCTAACTGCTTCTTAAATGTTGGGATAGTCCCAGCCTCAACTACCTCCTCTGGCAGCTTGTTCCTTAAACCCTTTGTGTGAAAAAGTTTCCCTTCAGATTCCTATTAAATCTTTTCCCCTTCGCCTTAAACCTACGTCCTCTGAACTGAACTGAACTCTATTTATAGAGCACTTTAAAAACAACCACTGTTGCAACAAAGTGCTGTACATGACTTAATCATAAACATAAAACAGAACAATAAAAACATTAAAAGACAATAAAAACAATAAAACAGGAACAAAGTCTCATGCAGGGTCAAAAGCCAAGGAATAGAAAAGGGTTTTAAGACTAGTTTTGAAAATAGACAGTGAGGGGGCCTGTCTAATGTGCAAAGGTAAAGTGTTCCATAATGTCGGAGCAGCAACAGAGAAGGCTCTATCCCCTCTGAGCTTCCGCTTAGACCTCGGTACCTCCAGGAGCAGCTGATCAGCTGACCTGAGGCACCGAGCAGGAGCGTAGGGATGAAGCAGCTCAGAGAGGTAAGGCAGGGCGAGACCATTTAAAGATTTAAAAACAAATAAAGGAATCTTAAAATGAACTCTAAAGTACACAGGCAGCCAGCGGAGGGAGGCCAGAATAGGCGTTATGTGCTCCCTCTTACGTGTTCCAGTTAAAAGGCGAGCAGCAGCATTCTGAACCAACTGGAGACGTGCAAGGGATGATTGGCTAACTCCAAAATAAAGTGCGTTACAGTAATCCAGCCAAGACGTGATGAAGGCATGGATTACTGTTTCAAAATGCTGTCGTTCAAGAATGGGCTTCACCTTTGCCAGCTGCCTTAAATGAAAGAAGCTGGACTTAACTACCGCGCCTATTTGACGATCTAATTTAAAATCACTGTACATCTTAAAACCCAAGTTTAAAACTGTTGGCTTCACATACAGTGCCAAGGGACCCAAGTCAACAGGGGGGGGGGGGGGGGGTTCACGGGGGCCATTGGGACCAAACACTATCACTTCTGTTTTCTTTTCATTAAAATTTAAAAAGTTTAGGGCCATCCAGGATTTAATGTGATCAAGACATAACAGAAGTGGTTTGACTGAGAAAGCATCTTTCTTCTTCAGCGGCACATATATCTGACTATCATCAGCATAACAATGAAAAGAAATGCCATGCTTTCTAAGAATGGAACCCAGAGGAAGTAAGTACAGTGAGAAAAGCAGGGGCCCCAAAATTGAGCCCTGTGGAACCCCATATGACAGATGAGCGGAGGAGGATTCAAAACCAGCAAGGCTTACACACATAGTTCTGTCTGCCAGGTAAGATCTGAACCATTCCAGGGCATTCCTCGATTCCCCTACTCTGGGCAAGGGACTCCGTGCATCTAAGTTGCAGATTACAAGCCATGTGTAAGCGGAGTGAGAGTGGAACTTGATTACACGGTTGTGACAATAGAGAGTACAGTGAAGTTCAGAGAACGCACCTTTGCTGAGCATCGGAGTTGGGAACCATTGGGTGGAGCATGTTTTGTCGTCTCTCCTCACTGATGGTGGATGGGTCAAGGAGTTGAGAAGGAGGAGAGGTTGAGGCCAAGGGTCAGGCATTTGGAGATGAGTTTCAAGTTCAAGTTTGCTTTTATTGTCACGTGCACCAATTAAGGTACAGTGATATTTGAGTTACCATACTGCCATACGAAGTGAAAAGCAACAATACACGCAGCCACATAAAATAAAATTTAACATAAACATCCACCACAGCGGAATCCACGTTCATCATTGTGCTGGAAGGCAATAAAGTTCAGTCATCTTCCTCCTTTGTTCACCCGTGGTTGGGGCTGTTGAACCCTCCGCAGTCGCCGCTGTCGACAGTCCGATGTCCAAGCCCTCGCGTTGGGATGATGGAAACTCCGGCGTTGGGACAGATCGGAACACCATGGAGCTCCCGAGTCTGCCTCTTCTTACCGGAGACCGCGGGCTTCACAGTGTTAATGTCCACAGGCCCCGCGGTTGGAGCTCTTCACAGGCGATCCTCGGCAAAGGATGGCAGGCTCCGCGATGTTAGGGTCTGCGTGCCTACGGCTTGAAGCTCCGGGCCGGTCTTCAGGAAAGGCCGCATCACTCAACGTTGTTAGGCCGCAGGGGGGGGACGGAGATGCGACACGGAGAAAAATTGCATCTCCCTCGAGGTAAGTGACTGAAAAAGTTTCCCCCAATTCCCACCACCCAACCCCTCCCCCCCCACATAAAACAGAGCAAGAAACATTAAAACATACTTTTAAAACATACTTAAAACAATAAAAACAGAGGGGACAGACAGACTGTTGGCGAGGCAGCCATTGAACGAGGGGGATATGGATTATGTACATGCAGATACATAATGGACATGATGGAAGATAGACACAAAAAGCTGGAGTAACTCAGCGGGACAGGCAGCATCTCTGAAAAGAAGGACTGGGTGACGTTTCGGTTCGAGACCCTTCTTCAGACTGACGTCATGGACATGCGGATACATACTGACCTTTCTGTCCTTGGCCTCTTTCCTTTATCATCGTTACTTTTTTGCACATCTTTCATTCGTTGTTCTTTATCTCTCCACATCATTGTCTATATCTCTTGTTTCCCTTTCCTGTGACTTCCGTTCTGAAGAAGGGTCTCGAGCCGAAACATCACCCATTCCTTCTCTCCAGAGATGCTGCTTGTCCCACTGAGTTACTCCAGCTTTTTGTGTCTGCACAGATACATAATGCAGACATAAATGCGCATGCCTTGGCATAATATTCGACACAGACCTTGTGGGCCGAAGGGCCTGTTCCTGTGCTGTACGGTTCTATGTTTCTTGCACACCTTCAATGATATCAGTATATCTATAGTTTGTTAAGAAGACTAAAACCATACACAATAGCCAGGTTTAGTCTCATTAAGGTCCTGTATATAATTGCTGTGAAACATCACTCCTTTATTTCAAATTGATTTTGCAATCAATGTCAATATAACATTTGGCATCCTGTTTGCTTGTTCTATCCCGCTTACCTGTTTGTTAGCTTTCATTATCTTGCGTGTCGGGAGATATATTTGAACAGCAATATTTCCCCAGCTGTCTCCATTAAAAATAAATTACTCTGTTTTGAAATGGGTGGCCTCAGATTTTTCCAAAATATCTCATCAACACACATAGAAATACCTACTTGTTTTCACCTAGCCCACGGCCAACAATGGCCTGTTTCCTTTATCATTGTTACTTTTTTGCACATCTTTTATTCATTTGTTCTTTATCTCTCTACATCACCGTCTATATATCTCTCCTTTCCCTTTCCCCCCCCCCCCCCCCCCCCCGACTCTCAGTCTGAAGAA